>CM061139.1:52052179-52662688 GCA_030789695.1 Scilla litardierei
CTCCCGATCACCAAAGTCATCCCAACTCAATGGCGATCGACATTTCCTCCCATAAAGAGCGGCGAAAGGCGCCATGCCAATACTCGCCTGGAAGCTGTTGTTGTAGGAAAACTCCACCAAATGCAGATGGTCCTCCCACGAACCCTTGAAATCCAACATGCACGCCCTCAGCATGTCTTCCAAAATCTGAATTGTCCTCTCGGACTGGCCATCCGTCTGCGGATGGTACGCCGTGCTGAAACTCAGACGCGTACCCAAGCTCTTCTGCAAACTCTGCCAGAACTGAGATGTGAACCTCGTGTCTCTGTCCGACACGATACTCACGGGGACTCCATGAAGTCGCACAACCTCCTCCATATATCTCCTTGCTAGCGCCTCAGTGGACTGTCCCACTCGGAACAGAATAAAGTGCGCAGACTTGGTCAATCGATCTACGATCACCCAAATCGCGTCATTCTGCTTCGGACTCCGAGGTAGTCCAGTCACGAAATCCATAGTGATGTGTTTCCACTTCCACTCCGGAATCGGAAGCGGTTGTAGCAACCCGGCCGAACGCTGATGCTCCGCCTTCACTTGCTGGCAAACCAAACACTTGGCTACACTCCGAGCCACGCTCCTCTTCATACCATGCCACCAATAATTCAGACGAAGATCCTGGTACATCTTGGTGCCACCAGGATGCACAGAATACTGTGAACTGTGTGCCTCCACCATCAGCTCCTCTCTAATATCCCCAGCTGGCACACACAACCTGGCTCCAAACCTCAGCGAGCCATCCTCATGAATCAAAAAGTCAGTCCGCAGACCGGCTTCCACCTGCTCCCGAATCTTTACAAACTTCGGATCCTCAGCCTGGCCAGCCTTAATCCGATCCACGATCGTCGACTGTACCTGCATGTACATCAACGAAGAAGCCTCCCCAGGAAGAACAATCTCCACACCAGACTCGCAAAAATCCTGCTGCAATCTCCACTGCGAGGTCAACATCATCACCGCTGGCAGCCTACTCAAAGCATCTGGAACCACATTCACCTTGCCAGGGTGATATTGCAAATCAATATCATAATCCGCCATAAGCTCCAACCATCGACGCTGTCGCATGTTGAGCTCCTTCTGCGTGAAAGTATACTTCAAGCTTTTGTGATCGGTGAGAATCTTCACTTTCTCACTCAGCAAGAAGTGCCTCCAAATCTTAAGAGCAAACACAACGGCAGCCAACTCCAAATCATGCGTCGGATAATTCTTCTCATGAACCTTAAGCTGACGAGACGCATACGCCATAACATGCCCGTACTGATGCAACACACAACCGAGACCCTTGCCAGAAGCATCGCAAAAGATCTCAAATCCACCGCTGCGGTCAGGCACGACAAGAATAGGGGCACTCGTCAACCTCTCCTTCAGAACACCAAAAGCACTCTCGCAATCACCTGACCAAACATAAGCAACATCCTTCCGCGTCAACCTGGTCATCGGCTCAGCAATACGGGAAAAGTCCTTAATGAATCGCCGATAGTAACCAGCAAGTCCAAGGAAACACCGGATCTCAGACGCTGACGACGGAACAGGCCACTCCCTGATGGCCCGAATCTTCTCGGGATCCACTGAAATACCATCTCCAGTCACCACATGCCCGAGAAAAGCAACTTTATCCAGCCAAAACTCGCACTTCGAAAACTTAGCATACAACCGATGCTTCCTCAAAATTTCCAACACCGTCCTTAAGTGCGAGGCATGCTCTTCCTCCGACTTCGAATAGATCAGAATGTCGTCAATAAAGATAACGAAAAACTTATCCAAAAAGTCGTAGAAAATCAGGTTCATCAGATTCATGAAAACTACGGGCGCGTTAGTTACACCGAAAGGCATAACCACAAACTTATAGTGTCCATACTTCGTCCTGAACGCTGTCTTCGGAACATCATCCCTCTTCACCCTCAACTGATGGTAACCACTCCTCAAATCCAATTTAGAAAACACCCTCGAACCTCCAAGCTGATCAAAAATATCATCAATGCGTGGCAACGTGTATTTATTCTTAATGGTTACCACATTCAACTCCCGATAGTCCACGCACATACGACGCGAACCATCCTTCTTCTTAACCAGCAACACCGGTGCTCCCCACGGAGACACACTAGGATTAATATAACCCTTCTGCAAAAGCTCATCCAACTGCTTCCGCAACTCTTCCAACTCTGCAGGTGCCATACGATACGGCGCCTTCGAAATCGGCTGCGCACCTGGAACAAGATCGATAGAAAATTCCAAAGCTCGATCAGGCGACAAACCAGACATCTCCTCGGGGAAGACGTCACCAAAATCTCGCACCACAGCTGGCCACTCCAGCTCCATCTGCATAGCCACAGCCTCCACCGGCCTGGCCCGAAATCTGACAGGACCAAGCGAACGGCTACCACGACTGAACTCGAACACTGGATGTCCGGGAATCTCGAACACCACCTTCTTCCTCCTGCAGTCGATCGTAGCATAGAAGCTCGCAAGCCAATCCATCCCAAAGACCGCATCGTAGTTGGTGATGTTGTGGACAATAAAATCAGCATAAAGCTCATGTCCACAAACCACCACAGAGCAAGGACCGCACCCACGATGCACCGTGACTACTCCATTCCCTGTGACGATATTCCAACTCTTGGAGAGAGGGGACGTCGACAAGGAATGCTTCTCCACGAAGCTCTGAGCCAAAATGCACATTGACGCACCTGAGTCAAAGAGGACTCGGGCAGGGAACGTGCAAACCAAAACCACACCTAACAAACAGTCTAATCGATCAAATCTTATCCTAGCAACACCATACACAAGCATTCACATAATTTAACAATCAATTAATTAAGGAAGGAACAATCTAGATCGAAAGTTACCTGCAATGACCTCATCCATGGCCAAAACCTCCTCCTCAGTCATCAGAAATGCCTGCCTCCTCGGCGGAGCGGCCTGCCAAAAAGCCTGCCCCTGCGGAACGAGGGGCACCCCACGACCAGCGGGCACCGGGGCTCTCTGCTGCAACGGCGGGGCAGCAATAGGTGTCCTCCAAGGTTGCCTCAACCTCGGGCACTCCCGGATAGCATGGGCAGGATCTCCACAGATAATACATTGCCCCAAGAACTTCCTACATGAATCCTTGATATGGCCCTCCTTGCCACAGAAATTGCAAGTCCTCCGAACGGGCCCTCCTGGCCTCTTAAACTGAACAGGCGGGTTCGGCCTGAATCCAGGCCTAACCACAGCTCTCGCCTGCTCCACAGGCCTCTTCCCAGCGCCAACAACAGACCCTCTCCTCTGGTTCATAAGCAGCTCCTGCCTCTTGGCAGCGACCAGAACCTTCTGATAAGATTCCCGGTCAGAAGAGGTCACAAAGCTCTGGAGCTCTGAAGCAAGCCCCTGCAGAAACCTCTGAGCTCTCTCCTCAGCGTCCTGCACCATCTTCGGTGCAAACCGACTCAGCCTCATGAACTCCTGGTGGTACATGTCCACCGACGAGTTCCCCTGCTTCAGATCGATAAAACGTTGCAGCATCTCTTCCCTGGCAGCCTTCGGGAAGAACTCACCATCAAATCTGGCCTTGAAGGTAGCCCAGACGATCGGCTCAACCAACATCTTTTCTTCAGCATCCCACCAATTCCTGGCGTTATCCTTCAGCTGGCGCTTCGCCAAGTCAACCCAACTAACTTCATTGACCTTGGACATCTTCAGGTTGTCCTCAATATTCCTCATCCATTCATCAGCAGCTAGAGGACCTTCGGTTCCATCAAAATACGTAGGACCCAGCTCTCGAAACTGCTTCGCCCCGGGCTCGGGGTGAGGGGCTTCCACCACCCGAGCAGCTCGAGTCACCGGAGCATTCTGCACCTGCAGAAGCACACCCTGCTGAACTTGTATCATCTGCAACATCATCCGCATCATCTCTCCATTAGTGGGCTCCCGCTCAGGCTCCTCGTCATGAGGGGGCGCACCACTACCACCACCACGGGTGATTCGCCTTCCTGCCATCTAGTGACGCAGAAAACGAAACAATTAGACTCATAGCTTAGGGCTCAGATGTCGAAATTATTTGTTGGACAATCTTGTATTATTATTGTTATCCCGATAATCGCAGTTACAGAGGAGACCTGCATGGGCCACCACTAAAACCTGTCACGACCCGCTTCCCTAAAATAGAGGCGAGACGTGAAAAGGTCCACACGGGAGTGGAGCGGTGAAGCCCCAAACCCGATAAGCGTGAATTTAGTATAAGCAGGTCCCTGTAATTGCAATTGAAACAACAACAATAATAATAATAGTATGAGACGGATATGAAATACCAATCCCAAAGTTTGTCCACAAAATATCCAACGTCACATAAAAGCCACCAGGCTAAAAGAAAGAGTCTAAGGGCCCAGAACAAGGCCAAACAAAAGCAACGACATAAATAAGTAAAGGTGCCACGCACCGATAACAAAACAACTGTCTAACAAAAAAATAAAACACAACGGAGACACTAGGACTGGTCCCCAGTGTCCACGTACTCCCCGTCCAACACGGGCTCAAGCTCGGCGTCCGCAAACACCTCACCCTCAGCTGGCAATTCAGGCTCAAGGTCTAACATGCGTCACCCAAAAGAGAGAGGGGCACATGTCAGCAAGTCTAAAAAGACTTGGGCAAGGAAACTGAAAGTGACTAACAACCTAGCATTTAATTGGTAAACAATGACATGACAGTTGAATATGATGCAACAGTTTGAAAGAGAGACAAGCATGCACGGTGTAGCAAAAGCTACCAATTCACTAATCACTAATCACTTATCACTTATCACTTATCACTTAGCACTTAACACTTAACACTTATCACTTAACACTTAGTGCATAGAGAGTCCACTTACTGGCCAGCTCGTTTATCTCTATCACTATCAACACTGAAACACTAGAGATTTCACATGCTGGCCGGAGTGGCTGATCAAGCCACTCGGGCTCAGTCCGCTTATCTCTTACCCCACCCACATGTGACGAGCGTTGGGGTTTCCAACTCATTATGCTCGCTTCTGGTCACGAGCCAAGAAAATAAGTGTGTGTTGACATTCGAGCGTTGGGGTTTCCAACTACAGGGCTCGCTTCTGGAACACGAGCCAGGAAACATGGGATTGTAGCGTGTGCTACGCAATCACGATAAATAATCACTATGCAATGCCATGAACAGATAATTGCGTACCGTTAATGGAATTTAAACGTGACAGGCAAAATGCAATGATATGAACATATTCGCGTACCGATAATTTAAAGTAAACGTGACATATGAGCATGATGAGGGTGACGGACCAAGCTTCGTTGTCAAGCTAGGTCAAGGGCGTCTAAACGGCTATCCTTTCACCGTTTAGTCTCTTTTACGCTAAAACAAGGGAAATGGCCTAAGACATGGCCCAAATCAAGAGATGCAAGTTTCACTTGCCTATCACCGGGGATGACGGTTACAAAAGTTCGTTTCCGCGGATGCTAGCTTACGGGGAATCGCTGTTATGGGGAACAATCATCAAGACACAAGTATTTTATTAGGGTTTCATAAAAATTACAATAGGATAAGAAAACAACGGTAGATCGATTTCTTACCGAGAGGAGGCGGAAGAAACACTCCGGGGAACCCTAGGACCAGATCTGGAAAGGATTGGGGAAGTTTGGAGAACTAGGGTTTTGGGGGATTTTGGGGATTTGATGGATTTTGGTGAGATTTTGGGGATGGTGAGAGGTAGATAGGGTGAATGGATGGATTGGATGATGGATTTAGGGCTTGGAATGGAAAAATGAAGCTTGGAGGAAGATGGGGGCTTGGAGGGGAAGATTTTAGGGTTTTGGGTCGTGTTGGAGAAGAAGAAGTCGTTTGGGTTGGGTATAAATAGGTTGGGCTGGCGGCTGCCCAGAAATTAGGGTTTTAACACTGGTTAGTCGGTCAAAGAGCAACCACTGACCGACTAGTTTGGCAACTAGTCGGGTCGGTCGATCAACGCAGACCGACTAAGTGCAAACAGTAACTCCTGAACGAAAATAGGATTCTAGAGTTAGTCGGTCCATGAACAAGTACTGACCGACTAGTTTGGCATCTAGTCGGTCGATGAACGTTCTTAGACCGACTAAGAGTAAACAGTAGCTGATACAAAAATAAGATGATAAGTTAGTCGGTTCAAGAAGCATTGCTGACCGTCTAGTTTGCAACCTAGTCGGTCAACCAACGTTCTTAGACCGACTAACGATAAACAGTAACTCCTGAGAAATTTAGAAAGCAAACTAGTCGGTCCAAGAAGGATTGCCGACCGACTGGATCGTCATCTAGTCGGTCGGTGGCCCTTCTTACACCGGCTAATGAGCACAGAAAAGTTCCGATACGGAGCGCGGGGCCCCGGGATCGATTCCTAAGACTCCTAGGCTTGATCTAATTGTTAGATACGACCGTTATGAAGTTCGTCACGAGTGACATACTTCGAAATCGACAATCCTAAGGAAGAATCGAGAAAATACGACGAATGGATCGAAAATGAAAACTACGGGGACGAAAACCACACAAGAGGGGAAAATCCACCAAAACATATATTATATTATATTAAATCCAGATACATGAAAAAGCAGTCGTTACAATATCCATGATAGTGTCAAGACGAGATCGCAAGTGAACTACTTCGCTCATTGTGCCTTTGCCTCCTCGATAGAGCCAAAGAATGTTAATGAAGCATGCGAAGATAGCGCTTGGATCTTAGCCATGGAGGAGGAACTCATTCAATTCGAGAGGAATGAAGTTTGGGAGCTTGTTCCATTGCCATCAAAGAACCACACCGTCATAGGGACAAAGTGGATCTTCAAGAACAAAACCGACGAAAACCAAGTCGTCATCCGGAACAAAGCTCGGTTAGTAGCTCAAGGCTATCGACAAGAGGAAGGTATTGATTTCGAAGAATCCTTCGCTCCGGTAGCTAGATTAGAATCAATTAGATTGTTATTGTCTTTTGCATGCCATAAAAATTTCAAATTATTTCAAATGGATGTTAAAAGTGCATTTTTAAACGGAGATGTTGTTGAGGAAGTTTACGTTTCTCAACCTCCAGGCTTCATAAATGAAAAATTTCCAAATCAGGTTTTTAAACTTAAGAAAACACTTTACGGTTTGAGACAAGCTCCTCGAGCTTGGTATGATCGCCTAAAGAATTTTCTTTTGGATTTGAATTTTAAAATGGGAGAAGCCGATTCTACACTTTTTGTTAAGCATTCGAATAATGATATAATTTTAGTTCAAATATATGTTGATGATATCATTTTCGGTGCTACTAACGTTGCTCTTTGCGAAGATTTTCTAATGTTATGAAGGAACAATTTAAGATGAGCCACATGGGTGAGCTCAAGTATTTCTTAGGTCTCCAAATTCGCCAAATGGACGATGCAATCTTCATCCACCAAACGATGTATACGGTGGAGTTGCTAAAGCGATTTGGAATGGAGAGTGCCTCTGGGAAAAAGACTCCTATGAGCACGACTACACATCTTGATAAAGATACGGGCGGAAAAGATTTAGACATTCGTCTATATCGAGGTATGATAGGTAGTTTACTTTATCTTACCGCTAGTAGGCCCGATATCATGTTTGCCGTGTGTATTTGTGCTCGTTATCAGTCTCAACCTAAGGATTCTCACTTAGTAGCGGTAAAACGTATTTTTCGCTATCTAAGTTACACTTTAGATTTTGGATTACTTTATCCGAAATCTAGCACATATGAGTTAGTCTTATATAGTGACGCTGATTATGCGGGATACAAATCTGACAGGAAGAGTATTAGTGGCACTTGCCATTTTATAGGAAATTCCCTTGCCTCTTGGTTTTCCAAGAAGCAAAATTCAGTATCACTTTCAACCACCGAGGCGGAATATATTGCCACCGGTGCCGCGTGTGCTCAAGTTCTTTGGATGAGACACACACTTAAAGACTTTGGTATAAACTGTGATACTTTCCCTATCATGGTTGACAACCAAAGTGCAATATATCTTTCCAAGAACCCGGTACACCATTCCCGTTCGAAACACATAGATGTCTGACACCACTTTTTAGATGATCATGTTACTAAAAAGGACATCATTTTAGTGTACGTTGAAACCCAAAAGCAAATCGTCGATATTTTCACGAAACCCCTAAAGGAGGACTCCTTTGTGCGGTTGCGTCGAGAATTGGGGATTATGGGTGAATCCAAGTTAGAGGATTCATGTTTCATTCAATAATCATGCATGCTATTATATTTCACAATATTTCGTTCATGCTAGACTTATTGGATTTTTCGGGATTTTATGTGATATTTTGAAATTTTGGTCGAATTCATGTTTGAATGTCGTATTTGAGATTTCGATGTTTAATGTGGTAGTTTAGATGATTTTTGAGAGGATTACGATGTATCGTCCAAGTGTATTGAGGAGAGAACTTAATTATCAATTTTTGGACTCATCTAGTCGGGCTCAGTTCATCAACCAACCGACTAGATTCACATCTAGTCGGTCAGCTAATGAACTTAGACCGACTAGCTCTATCTCTAAACTTTTGGACTCACTTAGTCGGTGTCAGTTCAATCACCAACCGACTAGATTCGTATCTAGTCGGTTAGTAAAAGAACTTAGACAGACTAATTCAAGCTATTAGGATTTCCTCTCCAGCTTAACTCCTTTAGTCGGTTCTAGTTTACTTACCGACCGACTAGATTTAGATCCAGTCGGTCAGTATTTGAGCGTAGACCGACTAATTCTCGTTCAGGAAATCTTCGACTGGTCTCTGTTACCACTTAGTCGGTTCAAGCTCGTTAACCGACCGACTAGATTGTCATTTAGTCGGTCGGCGTTTGAACGTAGACCGACTAAGTGATCAGGGGCAGACTCGTCATTTCACGATTTCGACCGACTTAAGTTCAACCAAACCGACTTATCTCGCATTTAGTCGGTTGTTCTTACCCTCTCCAGCTCGAAACTCCCAAACCCCCGCTCGAGTCTCTTCGACTTCCGTCGATTTCCGACGTCTTTTCCGTCCATCCGCCGCCGTCGATCTCCCTCCCCTAGGTATATCTCCTCCTCCTAGGTCATTTTCGGTTTCTAGGGCATTACATTTCATCTCATAGGGTTGGATTTTTCTTCATTTCTTCCGACTAGGGTTTCGAATTTCTATTTCTAAGGCTTGTTGATTTCAGTTTTAGGTTTTCGTTGCTTAGGGTTGTATCAATTTATTGAACTCGTTGTGTCACGATCATGGCAAGAACGAGGATCCCTATTACTTCCTCTGGGCCATCCCCCATGAACATAGAGCCCGCGACCACATCGACCCCACCTAAGCGTAGGGCCAAGACCACTCGTGCCCCCTCTTCGTCTTCACCACCGTTGAAGAGGAAGAGGACTTCCAAGCCCAAAGCCAAAATCCAAGCTTCCCAAGCCCAAGCTTCTACAGCCCAACCGAAGCCGAAAACTAGAAAGACTGTCGCTTCCCCTTCCTCTTTTTCAGGACACCACCTCTGATTCTGACGCTGATTTTCATCCTGAGGAGCAGCCTACCCATCAGGAACCCCCTCCTCCTAAGACCCGTAAGGCTAAGAGTAAAGCCCAAATGCCAGTAGGCGGTGTGGATATCGTTGTGTTGTGACGACCCTCTGTGTCTAGCGGCTTACAACCGTATAGAGCACTGCCCACTGCTATTGGAGCATTACGTTCAGTTCTCTGACTTTCTTGGCCTTGCGGATCTTTTATCCTACAGCGGTCTTTTCGACTATCTTAGATATGACCCTAAGGCGAACCCTCGTCCATATCCTCGCCTGGTCAAGCTTTTCTATGCCAATCGTACCCGGGGTCACTATGATGAGACCCACTCCATCGAAACATCTGTTTTGGGGACTCCTATAGTCCTCACAGCGGAGATCTTGGGGGAGTTGATAGGATGCTCATCGTCTGGCCTCCTCCCGTCTGACATTTCTGTAGACGATATCTCCACTCTCGATCAGCCGACCCTCGCTGATATCTTTCAGGTTATCCCCCCTGCTTTCATAGGCGTTCCCTCCAAATCTTTTAAGCCAAATGCATGGGTCCTCAATCTCATTCTGAAGTCGTGCTTGCTTCCCAAGTACGGCTCATCTTCTCTGCCATCCCGGCCGTTCCTGAAGTTGATATACGCTCTTTTTATGGGTAGCTCGATTAACTGGGCTCTCATCATACTCGACAAGATGGATTCTTTCGAGTGTGTTCGCAAGTCTAGTAAATCGGCGCATATCCCTTATCCTTGTCTGTTGACTTTGGTGTTCCGTCATTTTCGCGTGCCTTTGCCTCCTGACGATGAGCGTCCCCTTGGTCCTCCACTGAACGCGACGGCCGTAAAGAAATCTCTTGCGGCACTTCGTCACGTCCAGCGGTCGACTCCTTCTGCATCCTGCAGCCCCTCCTCCTACCACCACACTTGATGATGTCGTTCGCTTGCTTCGTCGTCACGAGTCTCGTTTGACTCGTACCGAGGAGGTTGTGTGCCGTATGGCTAGTATGATGTGTATTCAGCTTCCTCCTCCTGTTTCTGAGGATGAGGAGATAGATGACGAGGAGATTGATGAGCTTGTCACCTCTTTAGCTCGTGGCCCTGAGGCCACTGCTGCTGCTGCTACCACATCTGCTGCTGGTGCTACCACTTCTTCCGGTGCTCCAGAGTCTTCTGCACCAGTGGATCAGACTCCTGTTGATGCTGTTGCTGCTCCTACTGATATCCCTGACCCAGTCGTGCCTGCTGATGTTCCAGCTGCTACTCCTGCCGTTGAGCCAGTCGTCGATGTCTCCACTCCTGCCCCGACGATCCCTTCAGTTCACACACCACTCCTTGCAGCAGAGCCTGAGTCCACTCCCTCGACTGGACCCACGGAGACTGCTGATCCTGCCACTTCCTCCTGAGCGTCAGTTTGGAGGCCTCTCCTGTGATCATTGGATGATACATCTTGTCGAGAGTGTTTTGTGTTAGGATGGAGTTTTGGCTGTGTTTTGATGTATGTTGGATTTTGGATGTCAGTGTACTTGGTGTACTTTCATTCTGTTGGATGTTTGATGATGGTGTTTCGATGATTATGTTGTATTTTTTTGATGTTGATATAGATGTTGCACTTTATATGATGTAGTCAATGTATTTGTCCATGTACTCATGATATTCTAATATACATACATCGATGTTCTATTTTACTTTGTTGTGCACATTTAATATTCATTCAATGTCTATGATATGTGATTTCATCGCTCGACGCTTATAAACTTGGTTAAATAGATTATATTTCTATGATTGCATAGAATTGTTTTCCATGCACAAATTTAACCAAGAATATTGAGTATTGAAGAGTACGTTTCTTTATTCAATAAGTGAATTTATATTTGGTATTTTGATGATTTTAATTTTCGTTTTACGAAAATGGACAATTTGACACACTTTGATTCGTTTTCGACTATTTTCATTGGTGTCAATTTGGTCCATCGTCATAGTCTACGACTCCCGACGTTGGATTTTCTTTATACTTGTTGTTGTCGTTGTATACCCCCCATTTTGGGATAATGCCAAAGGGGGAGAGATAATGATAATGATTAGGGCAAATGAAAATTTAACTCAATTTCCAAGAATCTAATTTGATATGTTAGATTCAGGGGGAGTTAAGATATATATTTCAAAATTCGATTCTCAATATCTATCTTACTCGTCTGATTGATGCAATTTATATATATTCAATTTGGAATTAACGTGTCATCAATGCAGGGGGAGTAAGTATGTTACATTTGAATCAATATTTTTTATTATTATTTATGTTAGTTTGTCATCACCAAAAAGGGGGAGAATGTTGAGTATTGGACTCCCCGGATTTGGTTTTGGATGATGAGCAAACATAAATAATTCATGAACTAACAATTTGTGAGCGCAGTTATGGAGATCGTCGCCAAATTCACGAGAACACTCAAAGCGACATCTCAAGACTTCTCAAAGCTCGTATTCAATGCCTAAAGCTTCGCTGAAGCTTTTGGACCATTTTGGAAGTCATGAAGATTTGATCGAAGCTCTCGAAGATCGTTCTTTAAGGTTTTATTTATATTCTTTTTGTTTCGATCTATAGAATGTTAAGCCTTGAGCATATCTTACATTTCTATCTTCATAAGTCCATTCTAACTTCGCGCTTCGATTCAGACTTTATTGTACATGTTAGTTGGTTCAAGAAGAAGAACTGACCGACTAGATGGTGATCTAGTCGGTCGGCAAAGCTTCTTGGACCGACTAGTTTCAGTTTGTATTTTCTTGCTCAGTACTGTTTACAGTTAGTCGGTCTATGTTGACTCACCGACCGACTAGTTTGTGAACTAGTCGGTCAGTGATGCTTCTTTGACCGACTAGTTGAGCTTTACTGTACATGCCAATTTTTCTCCTAAGCTACTGTTTATCGTTAGTCGGTCTAAGAACGTTTGGCGACCGACTAGTTGATGATCTAGTCGATCAACATTTTTTCTTGGACCAACTAAATCAATTTGTATTCAGACTAATTGTTTTTGACTCTTAGTCGGTCTATGTTCACTGAACGACCGACTAGTTGTGAAACTAGTCGGTCAGACAGTCTTCTTGGACCGACTAGATTTCTAGGTCTGAAATTCAATCTCTTCACTGTTCTTCACTTAGTCGGTCCATGTTGTTTGACCGACTGACTAGTTGATGAACTAGTCGGTCAGTGGTTGATCTTTGACCGACTAAACTGCTTCAGATTTCTATCCGTTGGAATTTGACCTAACTCATTTTTATGGGACCCTATAAATACGAAGCTTGGTCATTTCTTTCTAGGTTAGAACTGCTATTAAGAGATTCATTGAGATTGAAAGAGTTAGAGATTCTCACTCATTTCCAAAGCTCTCTTCCTCACATGAAATCCATTCTCTCACATTCTAGATCTAGAATCCATCTTGAGAGAAGTTTGTTCTTGGTGAGCCCTTCAAGCTCTAGCTTGATTCAAGTCTCCAAATCACTCCTAGGCACCCATTGCTGCACATTTCAGTGGTGATAGGTCTTGGTGACTTCCTCTTCCTCAAATCCCTCCTTGCACCTATTTGGTAAGAATACTCAAGGTATAGGATTTTGTGGTAAGATTGTTTATTTCATTATAAACTCATTTATATTGCTTATTGATTCTCTCGGTTGTGAGAGAAGGTTGTGATCCCGGGTTGTGGGATTCAATATTGCCATTGCATGTATGATTTGATCTTGTGAAGGTTTTTCACAAGATATTCATAGTGGAAATCTTGTGTTAGGGTTTCTAACCTAAGTATCCGGAGGGGATCCGGGTGGTTGGGACGTAGGATCACCGGGAACAAGTCGGGGAGACTTGGGTGGATCCGAACCCAGTAATATCTATTGTTACCATTGTTAATTTTGTTGTTGTCATCAATTTAAGCTTCCGCAAATTGATTTGGTAGTTGTTTGCACGATAATTAGGAATTATACTCATTATTATTTTTAAAGTACTATTCACCCCCCTCTAGTACTTGTGCAGTAGCTTGTAGGGCATTACATGTCCGTGCGTGTGGACCCCCTAGAATGAACAACTCCTATCCATACTCATCTCGTCATGTCATGTCATGTATTGTATAAGCCTGCGGGCGAATAGGGCACTCTCGGGTGATCCCTTGTCACGATTAGAAACGGATAAGCCTGCGGGCGAATAGGGCACTCTCCACCCTGGAGAGAGTGATCCCTTGTCACGATTGGTAATACATAAGCCTGCGGGCGAATAGGGCACTCACCGAGTAAGTGAGTGATCCCGTGTCATGTCTTCTCTTGTGCACTTGGACTGGGGTAAGGTTGAGCGTGCGCACGGGGAGAGGGTCTGATCCCCCTCGAACCGTAAGGCATGAACCCTTTGTAACACTGTAACGACTAGTTTTTCATGTATTTGGACTATCTATATTATAATATGTTTTGGTGGATTTTCTCCTTATGTGTGATTTTCCTTCTTCGTAGCTTTCGTTTTCGTTCGTTTCTTTGTGATTTTCTAGCTTCTTCCTTAGAACGTTGAGTTTGGAGTAAGTCATTCGTGACGAGCTTCATATCGCGCATATCTTAGAGATAGGTTGATCTTAGAAGCCGTAGGAATCTTCGATTCGAGACTTTTTGTGCACTTTAGTTGGTTCAAGAAGGAGAACCAACCGACTAGATTCCAATTGTCACGACCCGCTTCCCTAAAATGGAGGCGAGACGTGAAAAGGTCCGCACGAGAGTGGAGCTGTGAAGCCCCAAACCCGATAAGCGTCAAAAACATAAGCAGGTCCCTATAACCACAACGGAACAACAATAATAATAGAAGGAGAGACTGAAATAAAATCTCACATCTCAAATATTGTCAAACATGAAAATAAGTTCAACATCCAGAAAAGCCACCAGGCTAAAAGAAAAGAGTCTGAAGGCCCAGAACAAGGCCAACAAAAGCAACAACAACAACAAAGTACAGGTGCTACGCACCGATAACAAAACAATTGTCTAACAAAAGTAAAACAAACGAAGACATTAGGACTGGTCCCCAGTGTCCACGTACTCCCCGTCAAACACAAGCTCGGGCTCGGCGTCAGCAAACACCTCGTCCTCAACGAGGTACTCAGGCTCAGGATCTAACATGTGTCACCCAAAAGAGTAAAGGGGCACATGTCAGCAAGTCTAAAAGACTTGAGCAAGGAAACTGAAAGTAAGGCAACTAGCAACCTAGCAGTTATGGGATGCATGACATGGCAGTTATAGCATGAGTGCACAATCAAGACATGACAAGAGAATTTGTACAAGAGAGCAATCATCGGGACAAGACAAGAGTAGCCACGCTACTGTCAATCTCAATCAAGTCACTAATCACGTTGTTTGTAGATGTTTACGCCTTACAGCTGAATGGTTTCACATTCGCTGATTGGCCGCTTAACAACTACCCCAAACCCAAGAGTTTACGCCTTACCACTGCAGTTGCTGATCGGGCAGACTCCCAGTTGATTGGTCGCTTAACTCTTACCCCCAATACCCACACGTAATGGAGCCAGGGTCCCCGCACATGAGCTCAGCAAGTGAGCCGGGGTTGCCCCGCACATGAGCTCGCATTCTTAAACATTTGGCGTAGGGGTGCACCTAGCCGGAAACACGCAATTCGGGCATTGGCTATCAACCAACACATGGCGCGCTTCTGGAACACGAGCCAGGAACACAAGCATTTGTAGCAAAGCTACACAATCACAGAAACACTTAAAGAATGCAATGACATGACAATTAATTTGCGTACTGTTAATGGAAAGTAAACATGACATGGTAATTGTGCAACATGCTATATGTGTTGGAACTAGCTTCGTTGTCAAGCTAGTTCCCCAATTTGCGCCTAGGCGAGTATCATTTCGTCGCCTAGCCTCTTTTACGCCTACAACAAGAAAATGGCCTAAAACATGGCCTAAACCCTAAGTGACAAGTTTCACTAGCCTAGCACCGGGGATGACGACCACTTCGTCACACAGGTGCCAATCTACGGGGAAATCGCTGTTTTGGGGGAACAATCAACAAACAACATGAAATTTATTAGGGTTTCATAAAAAATATAAATAGGTTATGAAAACAACGGTAGATCGATTTCTTACCGAGAGGAGGCGGAAGAAACGCTCCGGGGAACCCTAGGATCAGATCTGGAAAAGATTGGGGAAGTTTGGGGAAACTAGGGTTTTGGGGGATTTGGGGATTTTGATGGATTTGGTGAGATTTTGGGGAAGATGAGAGATAGATAGAGTGGATGGATGGTTTGGATGATGGATTTAGGGCTTGGAATGAAGGAACGAAGCTTGGAGGAAGATGGGGGCTCAATGGGAAAGATTTTAGGGTTTTGGGTCGTGTTGAGGAAGAAGAAAACGATTGGGTTGGGTTTAAATAGGATGGGCTGGCGGCTACCTAGAAATTAGGGTTTCAACACTGGTTAGTCGGTCAAAGAGCAACCACTGACCGACTAGTTTGGCAACTAGTCAGTCGGTCGACCAACGCAGACCGACTAAGTGCAAACAGTAACTCCTGAACGAAAATAGGATTCTAGAGTTAGTCGGCCCCTTCTTATACCGGCTAATGAGCACAAAAAGTTCCGATACGGAGCGCGAGGCCCCGGGATCGATTCCTAAGACTCCTAGGCTTGATCTAATAGTTAGATACGACCGTTATGAAGTCCGTCACGAATGACATACTTCGAAATCGACAATCCTAAGGAAGAAACAAGAAAATACGACGAATCGATTGAAAATGAAACTACGGAGGCGAAAACCACACACAGAGGAGAAAATCCACCAAAACATATATTATATTATAATAAATCCAGATACATGAAAAGCAGTCGTTACATCCTCCCCAACTTAAGAAAAATTCCGTCCTCGGAATTTCCAAAAACTCACGAGTCCGGAAACAAAAGTGGGAAATGCTCTCGCATCTCATCCTCATTCTCCCAAGTAGACTCTCCAGGTGAGCCGTGTCGCCACATCACCCTCACAAGATTGACAATCTTGTTCCGAAGAGATTTCTGACGCCTGTCCAGAATCTGCACTGGATGCTGGTCATACGTCATATCGGGGCGAACGGTAATCTCCGAAAAATCTACCGCATGAGACGGATCGCTAATGTATCGACGAAGCTGTAACGACTGCTTTTCATGTATCTGGATTTAAAATAATATAATATATGTTTTGGTGGATTTTCTCCTCTCGTGTGGTTTTCGTCTCCGTAGATTTCATTTTCGATCGATTCGTCGTATTTTCTCGCTTCTTCCTTAGGATTGTCGATTTCGAAGTATGTCATTCGTGACGGACTTCATAACGGTCGTATCTAACTGTTAGATCAAGCCTAGAAGTCTTAGGAATCGATCACGTGGCCCCGCGCTCTGTATCGGAACTTTCTGTGCTTATTAGCCGGTGTAAGAAGGGCCACCGACCGACTAGATGACGATCCAGTCGGTCGGCAATCCTTCTTGGACCGACTAGTTAGCTTTCTAAATTTCTCAGGAGTTACTGTTTATCGTTAGTCGGTCTAAGAACGTTGGTTGACCGACTAGGTTGCAAACTAGTCGGTCAGCAATGCTTCTTGAACCGACTAACTCATCATATTATTTTTGTATCAGTTACTGTTTACTCTTAGTCGGTCTAAGAACGTTCATCGACCGACTAGATACTAAACTAGTCGGTCAGTATTTGTTCATGGACCGACTAACTCTAAATCCTATTTTCGTTCAGGAGTTACTGTTTGCACTTAGTCGGTCTGCGTTGGTCGACCGACCGACTAGTTGCCAAACTAGTCGGTCAGTGGTTGCTCTTTGACCGACTAACCAGTGTTAAAACCCTAATTTCTGGGCAGCCGCCAGCCCAACCTATTTATACCCCTCCCAAACGTTTTCATCTTCTCCAACTCGACCCAAAACCCTAAAATCTTCCCCTTTCAGCCCCCATCTTCCTCCAATCTTAAATCCTTCATTCCAAGCCCTAAATCCATCATCCAATCCATCCATTCACTCCATCTACCTCTCATCTTCCCCAAAATCTCACCAAAACCCATCAAAATCCCCAAATCCCCCAAAACCCTAGTTTCCCCAAACTTCTCCAATCTTTTCCAGATCTGATCCTAGGGTTCCCCGGAGTGTTTCTTCCGCTTCCTCTCGGTAAGAAATCGTTCTACCGTTGTTTTCATAACTTATTGATAATTTTATGAAACCCTAATTAATTTCATGTGGTTGGTGTTCGTTTTCCCCTTAACAGCGATTTCCCCCGTAGATAGCATCCGTGTGACGAAGTGGTCGTCATTCCCGGTGCTAGGCAAGTGAAACTTGCCACTTAGGGTTTAGGCCATGCTTTAGGCCATTTGCTTAATGTAGGCGTAAACGAGGCTAGGCGACGAAATGATACTCGCCTAGGCGCAAATTGGGGAATTAGCTTGATAACGAAGCTAATTCCGACATTTAGCATGTTGCACAATTACCATGTCATGTTTACTTTCCATTAACGGTTCGCACATTAAATGTCATGTCATTGCATTCTTTTGGTGATCCCGTGATTGCGTAGCTTTGCTACACTACTTGCGTGTTCCTGGCTCGTGTTCCAGAAGCGAGCCCTGTAGTTGGAAACCCCAACGCTCGATATTGAATTGTGAACTAAGAATGCGAGCTCAATGTGCGGGGCAACCCCAGGCTCACTAGCTGAGTTCAATGTGTGGGGACCCCAGGCTCCATTACGTGTGGGTATAGGGGGTGAGGGTTAAGCGGCCATTCAACTGGGAGTCTGTTTGATCAACAACTGCAGTTGTAAGGCGTAAACTCTTTGGGGTGGGGTAGTGTTTAGTGCCGATCGGTCTGATATGCTATGCCATTCAGCGAAGGGCGTAAACATCTACAAACAACCGTGAAATGTGAAATGTGTTTAGTGCCGATCGGTCTGATATGCTATGCCATTCAGCGAAGGGCATAAACACCTACAACTATGTGAATTGATTGAGATTGATAGTAGCGTGGCTACTCTTGTCTTGTCTTGTCCCGATAATTGTTCTCTTGTACAAATTGTCTTGCCATGTTTTAAATTGTGCACTCATGTTATAACTGCCATGTCATGCATACTAAACTGCTAGGTTGCTAGTTGCCTTACTTTCAGTTTCCTTGCCCAAGTCTTTTAGACTTGCTGACATGTGCCCCCTTTACTCTTTTGGGTGACACATGTTAGATCCTGAGCCTGAGTACCTCGTTGAGGACGAGGTGTTTGCTGACGCCGAGCCCGAGCTTGTGTTTGACGGGGAGTACGTGGACACTGGGGACCAGTCCTAGTGTCTTCGTTGTGTTTTACTTTTGTTAGATAATTGTTTTGTTATTCGATGCGTAGCACCTATACTTTGTTATGTCGCTGCTTTTGTTGGCCTTGTTCTGGGCCTTGGACTCTTTTCTTTTAGCCTGGTGGCTTTTCTGGATGTTGGACTTTTGTTGATGTTGGACAACTTGTGAGATGTGGAATTTTATTTCAGTCTCTCCTTGCGTTATTATTGTTATTCTGTTGTGGTTACAGGGACCTGTTTATGTATTTGTGGACGCTTATCGGGTTTGGGGCTTCACAGCTCCACTCTCGTGCGGACCTTTTTACGTCTCGCCTCCATTTTAGGGAAGCGGGTCGTGACAGATTTTAGTGGTGGCCCATGCAGGTCCTTCTGTAACTGCGATTTTTGGAATAGCGATAATAATATTAGAATGTCCAATAAACTAAGTTTGACGTCCGATTCATAGGCTATGAGTCTAATCTGATTCGTTCTCTGTGTCATTAGATGGCAGGAAGGCGTTTCACCCGTGGTGGGGGTAGTGGTGCGCTCCCTCATGATGAGGAGCCTGAGCGGGAACCCACCAACGGTGAGATGATGCGGATGATGCTCCAGATGATGCAAGTGCAGCAGGGCGTGCTTTTGCAAGTCCAGAATGCTCCACTTGCTCGAGCTGCCCGGGCTCTTCCGGATGCCCCTCGCTCTGAGCCAGAAGCGAAGCAATTTCGGGAGCTGGGTCCCGCATATTTTGATGGTTCTGAGGGTCCTCTGGCTGCCGATGAGTGGATTCGGAACATCGAGGACAATCTGAAGATGGCCAAGATCACCCCGGCTGGATGGGTTGATTTGGCGAAGAGGCAACTCAAGGATAATGCTCGGAATTGGTGGGATGCTGAAGAGAAGATGTTGGTGGAGCCGATCGCTTGGGCTACCTTCAAGGCTAGATTTGAGGGTGAGTTCTTCCCGAAGGCTGCCAAGGAGGAGATGCTGCAGCGTTTTATCGATTTGAAGCAGGGGAACTAGTCGGTGGACATGTATCACCAAGAGTTCATGAGGCTGAGTCGGTTTGTACCAAAGGTGGTGCAGGACGCTGAGGAGAGAGCTCAGAGGTTCCTACAGGGGCTTGCTTCGGAGCTCCAGAGTTTTGTGACCTCTTCTGACCGGGAGTCTTATCAGAAGGTTCTGGTCGCTGCCAAGAGGCAGGAGCTGCTCGTGAACCAGAGGAGAGGGTCTGTTGTTGGTGCTGGGAAGAGGCCTGTGGAACAGGCGAGAGCTGTGGTTAGACCTGGATTCAGGCCTAATCAGTCCGCTCAGTTTAAGAGGCCAGGAGGGCCTATTCTGAAGCTTTGCCATTTCTGCGGCAAGCCTGGCCATGTCAAGGATCAGTGTCGGAAGTTTTTGGGACAGTGTTTGGTTTGCGGAGATGCTTCCCATGTCGCGAAAGATTGTCGGCATGCGGGTCAGCTGCGGAGGGCTCCTGTTGTAGCTCAGCCGTTGCAGCATCGAGCGTCTGTTCCTGCTGGTCGTGGAGTGGCTCTTGTTCCGCAGGGGCAGGCTTTTCGGCAGGCTGTTCCACCGAGGAGGCATGCTTTTCTGATGACCGCTGTGGAGAGCGAGGCTGTGGATGAGGTTATCGCAGGTAATACTCAATCTAGCTGTTACTTTCCTAGCTGGTTTGATTGTTAGATTGTGTTGTTGCTTTAACATGTTTGTTTGCTAGACTAGGGTTTGATTGTTAATTGATTGTTAGGTGTGATTTTGGTTTGCACATTTCCTGCACGAGTCCTCTTTGACTCTGGTGCATCGATGTGCATTATTTCTCGGAGCTTTGTGGAGAGGCATTCCTTGTCGACGTCCCCTCTTCCCAAGAGTTGGAATATCGTTACAGGGAATGGCGTGGTCTCGGTGCATCGTGGTTGCAATTCTTGCTCGTTGGTGGTCTGTGGACATGTGCTTTTCGCTGATTTCATTGTCCACGACATCATCAACTATGATGCAGTTCTTGGGATGGATTGGCTTGCGAGCTTCTATGCTACGATCGAATGTCGGAGGAAGAAGGTGGTGTTCGAGATTCCCGGACATCCAGTGTTTTAGTTCAGTCGTGGTAGCAGTTCGCTTGGTCCTGTCAAATTTCGGGCCAGGCCGATGGAGGCTGTGGCTATGCAGATGGAGCTGGAGTGGCCAGCTGTGGTGCGAGATTTTGGCTACATCTTCCCCGAGGAGATGTCCGGTTTGCCGCCTGATCGAGCTTTGGAATTTTCTATCGATCTCGTTCCAGGTGCGCAGCCGATTTCGAAGGCGCCGTATCGTATGGCACCTGTAGAATTGGAGGAGTTGCGGAAGCAGTTGGATGAGCTTTTGCTGAAGGGTTATATTAATCCTAGCGTGTCTCCGTGGGGAGCACCGGTGTTGTTGGTTAAGAAGAAGGATGGTTCGCGTCGCATGTGCGTGGACTATCGGGAGTTGAATGCGGTGACCATTAAGAATAAATACCCGTTGCCTCGCATCGATGATATTTTTGATCAGCTTGGAGGTTCGAGGGTGTTTTCAAAATTGGATTTGAGGAGTGGTTACCATCAGTTGAAGGTGAAGAAGGGTGATGTTCCGAAGACAGCGTTCAGGACGAAGTATGGACACTATGAGTTTGTGGTTATGCCTTTCAGCGTAACTAACGCACCCGCAGTTTTCATGAATCTGATGAACCTGATTTTCTACGACTGTCTGGAGAAGTTTGTCGTTATCTTTATTGACGACATTCTGATCTATTCGAAGTCGGAGGAAGAGCATGCCTCGCACTTAAGGACGGTGTTGGAGATTTTGAGGAAGCATCGGTTGTATGCTAAGTTTTCAAAGTGCGAGTTTTGGCTGGATCGAGTTGCTTTTCTCGGGCATGTGGTGACTGGAGATGGTATTTCAGTGGATCCCGAGAAGATTCGGGCCATCAGGGAGTGGCCTGTTCCGTCGTCTGCATCTGAGATTCGGAGTTTCCTTGGACTTGCTGGTTACTATCGGCGATTCATTAAGGACTTTTCTCGTATTGCTGAGCCGATGACCAGGTTGACGCGGAAGGATGTTGCTTTTGTTTGGTCGGGTGATTGTGAGAATGCTTTTGGTATTCTGAAGGAGAGGTTGACGACTGCCCCTATTCTTGTTGTGCCTGATCGCAGCGGTGGATTTGAGATCTTTTACGATGCTTCTGGCAAGGGTCTCGGTTGGGTGTTGCATCAGCACGGGCACGTTGTGGCGTATGCGTCTCGTCAGCTTAAGGTTCATGAGAAGAATTATCCGACGCATGATTTGGAGTTGGCTGCCGTTGTGTTTGCTCTAAGGATTTGGAGGCACTTCCTTCTGAGTGAGAAAGTGAAGATTTTCACCGATCACAAAAGCTTGAAGTATATTTTCACTCAGAAGGAGCTCAACATGCGACAGCGTCGATGGTTGGAGCTTATGGCGGATTATGAGATTGATTTGCAGTTTCACCCTGGCAAGGTGAATGTGGTTCCAGATGCTTTGAGTAGGCTTCCAGCGGTGATGATTTTGACCTCGCAGTGGAGATTGCAGCAGGATTTTTGCGAGTCTGGTGTGGAGATTGTTCTTCCTGGGGAGGCTTCGTCGTTGATGTACATGCAGGTACAGTCGACGATCGTGGATCGGATTAAGGCTGGCCAGGCTGAGGATCCGAAGCTGGTGAGGATTCGGGAGCAGGTGGAAGCCGGTCTGCGGACTGACTTTTTGATTCATGAGGATGGCTCGCTGAGGTTTGGAGCCAGGTTGTGTGTGCCTGCTGGGGATATCAGAGAGGAGCTGATGGTGGAGGCACACAGTTCGCCGTATTCTGTGCATCCTGGTGGCACCAAGATGTACCAGGATCTTCGTCTGAATTATTGGTGGCATGGTATGAAGAGGAGCGTGGCTCGGAGTATAGCCAAGTGCTTGGTTTGCCAGCAAGTGAAGGCGGAGCATCAGCGTACGGCCGGGTTGCTACAACCGCTTCCGATTCCGGAGTGGAAGTGGCAACACATCACTATGGATTTCATGACTGGACTACCTCGGAGTCCGAAGCAGAATGACGCGATTTGGGTGATCGTAGATCGATTGACCAAATCCGCGCACTTTATTCCGTTCCGAGTGGGACAGTCCACTGAGGCGCTAGCAAGGAGATATATGGAGGTAAAATTCTTTTACCCTCCGTTTTATTTCCTTTTCCTAGTTTGGATAGTGATGTAACGTGAATCGTGCAGGAGGTTGTGCGACTTCATGGAGTCCCCGTGAGTATCGTGTCTGACAGAGACACGAGGTTCATATCTCAGTTCTGGCAGAGTTTGCAGAAGAGCTTGGGTACGCGTCTGAGTTTCAGCACGGCGTACCATCCGCAGACGGATGGCCAGTCTGAGAGGACGATTCAGATTTTGGAAGACATGCTGAGGGCGTGCATGTTGGATTTCAAGGGTTCGTGGGAGGACCATCTACATTTGGTGGAGTTCTCTTACAACAACAGCTTCCAGGCGAGTATTGGCATGGCGCCTTTCGCCGCTCATTATGGGAGGAAATGTCGATCGCCATTGAGTTGGGATGACGTTGGTGATCGGGAGTTGTTGGGACCTGAGATGATCGTGGAGGCCGTGGATATCGTCAGGAATATTCGGGAGAGGTTGATAATTGCTCAGGACCGTTTTAAGCATTGGGCAGATGCTAAACGTCGTCCTTTGGAATTTCAGCCGGGCGACCATGTGTTCTTGAAGATTTCCCTGAATCGTGGTGTGATTCGTTTCGGGAAGCGTGGGAAGTTGAGCCCGCGATACATTGGACCATTTGACGTTTTGGAGAGGGTTGGCGAGGTAGCTTATCGCTTGGCCTTGCCGCCATCTTTGGAAGGAGTTCACAATGTTTTCCATGTGTCGCAGCTTCGTCGATACATTAGCGATCCGTCTCATGCGGTAGATTTTTCGGAGATTACCGTTCGCCCCGATATGACGTATGACCAGCATCCAGTGCAGATTCTGGACAGGCGTCAGAAATCACTTCGGAACAAGATTGTCAATCTTGTGAGGGTGATGTGGCGACACGGTTCACCTGGAGAGTCTACTTGGGAGAATGAGGAGGAGATGCGAGAGCGTTTCCCACTTTTGTTTCCGGACTCGTGAGTATTTGGAAATTCCGAGGACAGAATTTTTCTTAAGTTGGGGAGGATGTAACGACTGCTTTTCATGTATCTGGATTTAATATAATATAATATATGTTTTGGTGGATTTTCTCCTCTCGTGTGGTTTTCGTCTCCGTAGATTTCATTTTCGATCGATTCGTCGTATTTTCTCGCTTCTTCCTTAGGATTGTCGATTTCGAAGTATGTCATTCGTGACTGACTTCATAACGGTCGTATCTAACTGTTAGATCAAGCCTAGAAGTCTTAGGAATCAATCACGGGGCCCCGCGCTCCGTATCGAAACTTTCTGTGCTTATTAGCCGGTGTAAGAAGGGCCACCGGCCGACTAGATGACGATCCAGTCGGTCGGCAATCCTTCTTGGACCGACTAGTTAGCTTTCTAAATTTCTCAGGAGTTACTGTTTATCGTTAGTCGGTCTAAGAACGTTGGTTGACCGACTAGGTTGCAAACTAGTCGGTCAGCAATGCTTCTTGAACCGACTAACTCATCATATTATTTTTGTATCAGTTACTGTTTACTCTTAGTCGGTCTAAGAACGTTCATTGACTGACTAGATGCTAAACTAGTCGGTCAGTATTTGTTCATGGACCGACTAACTCTAAATCCTATTTTCGTTCAGGAGTTACTGTTTGCACTTAGTCGGTCTGCGTTGGTCGACCGACCGACTAGTTGCCAAACTAGTCGGTCAGTGGTTGCTCTTTGACCGACTAACCAGTGTTAAACCCCTAATTTCTGGGCAGCCGCCAGCCCAACCTATTTATACCCCTCCCAAACGTTTTCATCTTCTCCAACTCGACCCAAAACCCTAAAATCTTCCCCTTTCAGCCCCCATCTTCCTCCAAGCTTAAATCCTTCATTCCAAGCCCTAAATCCATCATCCAATCCATCCATTCACTCCATCTACCTCTCATCTTCCCCAAAATCTCACGAAAACCCATCAAAATCCCCAAATCCCCCAAAACCCTAGTTTCCCCAAACTTCTCCAATCTTTTCCAGATCTGATCCTAGGGTTCCCCGGAGTGTTTCTTCCGCTTCCTCTCGGTAAGAAATCGTTCTACCGTTGTTTTCATAACTTATTGATAATTTTATGAAACCCTAATTAATTTCATGTGTTTGGTGTTTGTTTCCCCCTTAACAGCGATTTCCCCCGTAGATAGCATCCGTGTGACGAAGTGGTCGTCATTCCCGGTGCTAGGCAAGTGAAACTTGCCACTTAGGGTTTAGGCCATGCTTTAGGCCATTTGCTTAATGTAGGCGTAAACGAGGCTAGGCGACGAAATGATACTCGCCTAGGCGCAAATTGGGGAATTAGCTTGACAACGAAGCTAATTCCGACATTTAGCATGTTGCACAATTACCATGTCATGTTTACTTTCCATTAACGGTTCGCACATTAAATGTCATGTCATTGCATTCTTTTGGTGATCCCGTGATTGCGTAGCTTTGCTACACTACTTGCGTGTTCCTGGCTCGTGTTCCAGAAGCGAGCCCTGTAGTTGGAAACCCCAACGCTCGATATTGAATTGTGAACTAAGAATGCGAGCTCAATGTGCGGGGCAACCCCAGGCTCACTAGCTGAGTTCAATGTGCGGGGACCCCAGGCTCCATTACGTGTGGGTATAGGGGGTGAGGGTTAAGCGGCCATTCAACTGGGAGTCTGTTTGATCAACAACTGCAGTTGTAAGGCGTAAACTCTTTGGGGTGGGGTAGTGTTTAGTGCCGATCGGTCTGATATGCTATGCCATTCAGCGAAGGGCGTAAACATCTACAAACAACCGTGAAATGTGAAATGTGTTTAGTGCCGATCGGTCTGATATGCTATGCCATTCAGCGAAGGGCATAAACACCTACAACTATGTGAATTGATTGAGATTGATAGTAGCGTGGCTACTCTTGTCTTGTCTTGTCCCGATAATTGTTCTCTTGTACAAATTGTCTTGCCATGTTTTAAATTGTGCACTCATGTTATAACTGCCATGTCATGCATACTAAACTGCTAGGTTGCTAGTTGCCTTACTTTCAGTTACCTTGCCCAAGTCTTTTAGACTTACTGACATGTGCCCCCTTTACTCTTTTGGGTGACACATGTTAGATCCTGAGCCTGAGTACCTCGTTGAGGACGAGGTGTTTGCTGACGCCGAGCCCGGGCTTGTGTTTGACGGGGAGTACGTGGACACTGGGGACCAGTCCTAGTGTCTTCGTTGTGTTGTACTTTTGTTAGATAATTGTTTTGTTATTCGGTGCGTAGCACCTATACTTTATTATGTCGCTGCTTTTGTTGGCCTTGTTCTGGGCCTTGGACTCTTTTCTTTTAGCCTGGTGGCTTTTCTGGATGTTGGACTTTTGTTGATGTTGGACAACTTGTGAGATGTGGAATTTTATTTCAGTCTATCCTTGCGTTATTATTGTTATTCTGTTGTGGTTACAGGGACCTGTTTATGTATTTGTGGACGTTTATCGGGTTTGGGGCTTCACAGCTCCACTCTCGTGCGGACCTTTTCACGTCTGGCCTCCATTTTAGGGAAGCGGGTCGTGACAGAAGCTGCGACACATGGAAAACATTGTGAACTCCTTCCAAAGATGGCGGCAAGGCCAAGCAATAAGCTACCTCGCCAACCCTCTCCAAAATGTCAAACGGTCCAATGTATCGCGGGCTCAACTTCCCACGCTTCCCGAAACGAATCACACCACGATTCGGGGAAATCTTCAAGAACACATGGTCGCCCGGCTGAAACTCCAAAGGACGACGTTTAGCATCCGCCCAATGCTTAAAACGGTCCTGAGCAATCCTCAACCTCTCCCAAATATTCCTGACGATATCCACGGCCTCCACGATCATCTCAGGTCCCAACAACTCCCGATCACCAACGTCATCCCAACTCAATGGCGATCGACATTTCCTCCCATAAAGATCGGTGAAAGGCGCCATGCCAATACTCGCCTGGAAGCTGTTGTTGTAAGAGAACTCCACCAAATGCAGATGGTCCTCCCACGAACCCTTGAAATCCAACATGCACGCCCTCAGCATGTCTTCCAAAATCTGAATCGTCCTCTCGGACTGGCCATCCGTCTGCGGATGGTACGCCGTGCTGAAACTCAGACGCGTACCCAAGCTCTTCTGCAAACTCTGCCAGAACTGAGATGTGAACCTCCTGTCTCTGTCAGACACGTTACTCACGGGGACTCCATGAAGTCACACAACCTCCTGCACGATTCACGTTACATCACTATCCAACTAGGAAAAGGAAATAAAACGGAGAGTAAAAAGAATTTTACCTCCATATATCTCCTCGCTAGGTCCTCAGTAGACTGTCCCACTCGGAACGGAATAAAGTGCGCAGATTTGGTCAATCGATCTACGATCACCCAAATCGCGTCATTCTGCTTCGGGCTCCGAGGTAGTCCAGTCACGAAATCCATAGTGATGTGTTGCCATTTCCACTCCAGAATCGGAAGCGGTTGTAGCAACCCGGCCGTACGCTGATGCTCCGCCTTCACTTGCTGGCAAACCAAGCACTTGGCTACACTCCGAGCCACGCTCCGCTTCATACCATGCCACCAATAATTCAGACGAAGATCCTGGTACATCTTGGTGCCACCAGGATGCACAGAATACGGCGAACTGTGTGCCTCCACCATCAGCTCCTATCTGATATCCACAGCTGGCACACACAACCTGGCTCCAAACCTCAGCGAGCCATCCTCATGAATCAAAAAGTCAGTCCGCAGACCGGCTTCCACCTGCTCCCGAATCTTCACCAGCTTCGGATCCTCAGCCTGGCCAGCCTTAATCCGATCCACGATCGTCGACTGTACCTGCATGTACATCAACGACGAAGCCTCCCCAGGAAGAACAATCTCCACACCAGACTCGCAAAAATCCTGCTGCAATCTCCACTGCGAGGTCAAAATCATCACCGCTGGAAGCCTACTCAAAGCATCGGGAACCACATTCACCTTGCCAGGGTGAAACTACAAATCAATCTCATAATCCGCCATAAGCTCCAACCATCGACGCTGTCGCATGTTGAGCTCCTTCTGAGTGAAAATATACTTCAAGCTTTTGTGATCATTGAAAATCTTCACTTTCTCACTCAGCAGGAAGTGCCTCCAAATCTTAAGAGCAAACACGACGGCAGCCAACTCCAAATCATGCGTCGGGTAATTCTTCTCATTAACCTTAAGCTGACGAGACGCATACGCCACAACGTGCCCGTGCTGATGCAACACACAACCGAGACCCCTGCCAGAAGCATCGCAAAAGATCTCAAATCCACCGCTGCGATCAGGCACGACAAGAATAGGGGCAGTCGTCAACCTCTCCTTCAGAACACCAAAAGCACTCTCACAATCACCCGACCAAACAAAAGCAACATCCTTCCGCGTCAACCTGGTCATCGGCTCAGCAATACGAGAGAAATCCTTAATGAATCGCCGATAATAACCAGCAAGTCCAAGGAAACTCCGAATCTCAGACGTAGACGACGGAACAGGCCACTCCCTGATGGCCCGAACCTTCTAGGGATCCACTGAAATACCATCTCCAGTCACCACATGCCCGAGAAAAGCAACTCGATCCAGCCAAAACTCGCACTTCGAAAAATAGCATACAACCGATGCTTCCTCAAAATCTCCAACACTGTCCTTAAGTGCGAGGCATGCTCTTCCTCCGACTTCGAATAGATCAGAATGTCGTCAATAAAGATAACGATAAACTTATCCAAAAATTCGTAGAAAATCAGGTTCATCAGATTCATGAAAACTGCGGGCGCGTTAGTTACGCCGAAAGGCATAACCACAAACTCATAGTGTCCATACTTCGTCCTGAACGCTGTCTTCGGAACATCTCCCTTCTTCACCTTCAACTGATGGTAACCACTCCTCAAATCCAATTTAGAAAACACCCTCGAACCTCCAAGCTGATCAAAAATATCATCGATGCAAGGCAACGGGTATTTATTCTTAATGGTCACCGCATTCAACTCCCGATAGTCCACGCACATTCGACGCGAACCATCCTTCTTCTTAACCAGCAACACCGGTGCTCCCCACGGAGACACACTAGGATTAATATAACCCTTCTGCAGAAGCTCATCCAACTACTTCCGTAACTCTTCCAACTCTACAGGTGCCATACGATACGGTGCCTTCGAAATCGGCTGCGCACCTGGAACAAGATCGATAGAGAATTCCAAAGCCCGATCAGGCGGCAAACCAGACATCTCCTCGGGGAAGACGTCGCCAAAATCTCGCACCACCGCTGGCCACTCTAGCTCCATCTGCATAGCCACAGCCTCCACTGGCCGGGCCCGAAATCTGACAGGACCAAGCGAACTGCTACCACGACTGAACTCAAACACTGGATGTCCGGGAATCTCGGACACCACCTTCTTCCTCCGACAGTCGATCGTAGCATAGAAGCTCGCAAGCCAGTCCATCCCAAGAACTGCATCATAGTTGATGATGTCGTGGACAATGAAATCAGCAAAAAGCTCATGTCCACAAACCACCAAAGAGCAAGAATTGCAACCACGATGCACTGAGACCACGCCATTCCCTGTAACGATATTCCAACTCTTGGAAAGAGGGGACGTCGACAAGGAATGCCTCTCCACGAAGCTTCGAGAAATAATGCACATCGATGCACCAGAGTCAAAGAGGACTCGTGCAGGAAATGTGCAAACCAAAACCACACCTAATCAATCAATTAACAATCAAACCCTAGTCTAGCAAACAACCATGTTCAAGAAAACATCACAATCTAACAATCAAAACCAGCTAGGAAAATAACAGTTAGAGTGAGGATTACCTGCGATAACCTCATCCACAGCCTCGCTCTCCGCAGCGGTCATCAGAAAAGACTGCCTCCTCGGCAGAACAGCCTGCCGAAAAGCCTGCCCCTGCGGAACAAGAGCTGCTCCACGTCCAGCAGGAACAGACGCTCGCTGCTGCAACGGCTGTGCTGCAACAGGAGCCCTCCGCAGCTGATTCGCATGCCGACAATCCTTCCCGACATGGGAAGCATCACCACAAACCAAACACTGGCCCAGAAACTTCCGACACTGATCCTTAACATGGCCAGGCTTGCCGCAGAAATGGCAAGACTTCAGAATAGGCCCTCCTGGCCTCTTAAACTGAGCAGACTGATTAGGCCTAAATCCAGGTCTAACCACAGCTCTCGCCTGTTCCACAGGCCTCTTCCCAGCACCAACAATAGACCCACTCCTCTGGTTCACGAGCAGCTCCTGCCTCTTAGCTGCTACTAGAACCTTCTGATAAGACTCCCGGTCAGAAGAGGTCACAAAACTCTGGCGCTCCGAAGCAAGCCCTTGCAGGAACCTCTGAGCTCTCTCCTCAGCGTCCTGCACCATCTTTGGCGCAAACCGACTCAGCCTCATGAACTCTTGGTGATACATGTCCACCGACGAGCTCCCCTGCTTCAAATCGATAAAACGCTGCAGCATCTCCTCCCTGGCAGCCTTCGGAAAGAACTCACCCTCAAATCTAGCCTTGAAGGTAGCCCAGACGATCGGCTCCACCAACATCTTCTCTTCCGCATCCCACCAATTCCGAGCATTATCCTTGAGTTGCCTCTTCGCCAAATCAACCCATCCAGCCGGGGTGATCTTGGCCATCTTCAGATTGTCCTCGATGTTCCAAATCCACTCATCGGCAGCCAGAGGACCCTCAGAACCATCAAAATATGCGGGACCCAGCTCCCGAAATTGCTTCGCTCCTGGCTCAGAGCGAGGGGCATCCGAAAGAGCCCGGGCTGCTCGAGCAAGTGGAGCATTCTGGACTTGCAGAAGCACGCCCTGCTGCACTTGCATCATCTGGAGCATCATCCGCATCATCTCACCGCTGGTGGGTTCCCGCTCAGGCTCCTCATCATGAGGGACCGCACCACTACCCCCACCACGGGTGAAACGTCTTCCTGCCATAAAGTGACACAGAAAACGAATCAGATTAGACTCATAGCTTATGACATCGGACGTCGAACTTAATTTATTGGACATTCTAATATTATTATCGCTATTCCAAAAATCGCAGTTACAGAGTGACCTGCATGGGCCACCAACAAAACCTGTCACGACCCCCTTCCCTAAAATGGAGTCGAGACGTGAAAAGGTCCGCACGAGAGTGGAGCTGTGAAGCCCCAAACCCGATAAGCGTCAAAAACATAAGCAGGTCCCTGTAACCACAACGGAACAACAATAATAATAGAAGGAGAGACTGAAATAAAATCTCACATCTCAAATATTGTCCAACATGAAAATAAGTTCAACATCCAGAAAAGCCACCAGGCTAAAAGAAAAGAGTCTAAAGGCCCAGAACAAGGCCAACAAAAGCAACGACAACTACAAAGTACAGGTGCTACGCACCGATAACAAAACAATTGTCTAACAAAAGTAAAACACACGAAGACAGTAGGACTGGTCCCCAGTGTCCACGTACTCCCCGTCAAACACAAGCTCGGGCTCGGCGTCAGCAAACACCTCGTCCTCAATGAGGTACTCAGGCTCAGGATCTAACATGTGTCACCCAAAAGAGTAAAGGGGCACATGTCAGCAAGTCTAAAAGAATTGAGCAAGGAAACTGAAAGTAAGGCAACTAGCAACCTAGCAGTTATGGGATGCATGACATGGAAGTTATAGCACGAGTGCACAATCAAGACATGGCAAGACAATTTGTACAAGAGAGCAATCATCGGGACAAGACAAGAGTAGCCACGCTACTGTCAATCTCAATCAAGTCACTAATCACGTTGTTTGTAGATGTTTACGCCTTACAGCTGAATGGTTTCACATTCGCTGATTGGCCGCTTAACAACTACCCCAAACCCAAGAGTTTACGCCTTACCACTGCAGTTGCTGATCGGGCAGACTCCCAGTTGATTGGTCGCTTAACTCTTACCCCCAATACCCACACGTAATGGAGCCAGGGTCCCCGCACATGAGCTCAGCAAGTGAGCCGGGGTTGCCCCGCACATGAGCTCGCATTCTTAAACATTTGGCGTAGGGGTGCACCTAGCCGGAAACACGCAATTCGGGCATTGGCTATCAACCAACACATGGCCCGCTTCTGGAACACGAGCCAGGAACACAAGCATTTGTAGCAAAGCTACACAATCACAGAAACACTTAAAGAATGCAATGACCTGACAATTAATTTGCGTACCGTTAATGGAAAGTAAACATGACATGGTAATTGTGCAACATGCTATGTGTGTTGGAACTAGCTTTGTTGTCAAGCTAGTTCCCCAATTTGTGCATAGGCGAGTATCATTTCGTCGCCTAGCCTCTTTTACGCCTACAACAAGAAAATGGCCTAAAACATGGCCTAAACCCTAAGTGGCAAGTTTCACTTGCCTAGCATCGGGGATGATGACCACTTCGTCACACGGGTGCCAATCTACGGGGAAATCACTGTTTTGGGGGAACAATCAACAAACAACATGAAATTTATTAGGGTTTCATAAAAAATATAAATAGGTTATGAAAACAACGGTAGATCAATTTCTTACCGAGAGGAGGCGGAAGAAACGCTCCGGGGAACCCTAGGATCAGATCTGGAAAAGATTGGGGAAGTTTGGGGAAACTAGGGTTTTGGGGGATTTGGGGATTTTGATGGATTTGGTGAGATTTTGGGGAAGATGAGAGGTAGATAGAGTGGATGGATGGTTTGGATGATGGATTTAGGGCTTGGAATGAAGGAATGAAGCTTGGAGGAAGATGGGGGCTCAATGGGGAAGATTTTAGGGTTTTGGGTCGTGTTGAGGAAGAAGAAAACGATTGGGTTGGGTTTAAATAGGATGGGCTGGCGGCTGCCCAGAAATTAGGGTTTCAACACTGGTTAGTCGGTCAAAGAGCAACCACTGACCGACTAGTTTGGCAACTAGTCGGTCGGTCGACCAACGCAGACCGACTAAGTGCAAACAGTAACTCCTGAACGAAAATAGGATTCTAGAGTTAGTTGGTCCATGAACAAGTACTGACCGACTAGTTTAGCATCTAGTCGGTCGATGAACGTTCTTAGACCGACTAAGAGTGAACAGTACAGATACTAAAATTTAGATGATGTGTTAGTCGGTTAAAGAAGCATTGCTGACCGACTAGTTTGCAACCTAGTCGGTCAACCAACGTTCTTAGACCGACTAACGATAAACAGTAGCTCCTGAGAAATTTAGAAAGCCAACTAGTCGGTCCAAGAAGGATTGCCGACCGACTGGATCGTCATCGAGTCGGTCGGTGCCCCTTCTTATACCGGCTAATGAGCACAAAAAGTTCCGATACGGAGCGCAGGGCCCCGGGATCAATTCCTAAGACTCCTAGGCTTGATCTAATAGTTAGATACGACCGTTATGAAGTCCGTTACGAATGACATACTTCGAAATCGACAATCCTAAGGAAGAAACGAGAAAATACGACGAATCGATTGAAAATGAAACTACGGAGGCGAAAACCACACACAGAGGAGAAAATCCACCAAATCATATATTATATTATAATAAATCCAGATACATGAAAAGCAGTCGTTACACCAATCTAGTCGGTCAGGAACTCTTTTGGAACCGACTAGTTCATTAAATCAATTATTCAGGAGTTACTATTTACTCTTAGTCGGTCTATGTGAAACTAGTCGGTCAGAACTTGCTCTCAGACCGACTAGTTCCTTTGATTAATTTCACCTAAGTTATTGTTTATCGTTAGTCGGTCAATGACCACTCACCGATCGACTAGGTTGCAAACTAGTCGGTCGACGGGCCTTCACAGACCGACTAATTCATTTCCCAGATTTATTCTTTCTTCTGCTGCTTGATCTTAGTCGGTCATAGTTGGTCGACCGACCGACTAGTTCTCGAATTAGTCGGTCAACAACTCTTCTTTGACGACTAATCGACCCCGAAACCCTAGGGTTTATTTTCGCCGTCGGGTTGTTTCTATTTAAACCCCCGACTCTTTTCATTCTTCTTTCATTTCTTCTGAGCCATTTTCTCCCCCAAATCATCCTCCAACATTTCCCCAAGCCATTTCTTCTTCCTTTGGAGCTTCCCTCTCGCCATTCTTGCGCCGACCACTTTCCTTTAGGCCGTCGGCCAACCCCAAAACCCCACAAATCCCAATTTCTCCAGATTTTCTCGCCATTTCCAGATCTGAGCCATAGTTCTCTGGATCGTTCTTCCGTTACCGTGCTTGCTCGGCATTGTTCTTCCGCTACGATACGGTTAGTAAATCGATCCTTTAATATTCTCTTAACCCACATTGTGATTTTTGTTAAACCCTAATAAAAATGGATATTAGATGTCGTAGATTCGATTATAATCCTGGATTGGTTATTGTTCTGATATTGTTTTGCCATGGCAGCGATCCCATCTCTGTAGTTTAACATTTTGTGACGTGCCTCGTTGATCGTCATCCTTGGTGCCAGGCAAGTGAAACTTGCCACTTAGGGTTTTAGGCCATGCCTTAGGCCATTTGCTTGTTGTAGGCATAAAAGAGACTAGGCGACAAAATGATACTCGCCTAGGCACAAATTTAAGGATCTGGCTTGACAACGAAGCTAGATCCGACTACTTTTAAATATTTGCACTTCCTGTCATCCATGCATCTTATCTGCCATGTTTAAATTCAATTAACGGTACGTGAACTATCTGTACATGCCATGCTATCCATGTTGAATGTTGCATTCGTAGCACACACTACATTACTTGTACTACTTGATCCGGCTAGGCACCTGCTTTTAGCGGGCACAACCCTATGCCAAATACACTTCCTGGCTCGTGATCCAGAAGCGAGCATTACGCATTCGGGGGTAATCCCTGGCTCGATACACGTGAAGGGGTAGGGATAAGCGATCACCTGAGTGTACGAGTTGGCCCGATCCGCCACTCTAGCCAGAAGACGTAATCTCTGTGCACGACGTGTTTACTTGACGTGATTTACTTGACTTGTACTTGTCCGTGTTTATACTTGTAAAACTTGTCATCCATGCCATACTTGCTACTTGCTACTTGTTACTTGCGCCTTACCTTGCTTGTTACTTCCATCCTATACTTGCCATGCTACGCATCATACTATAACTGCTAGGTTGTTAGTTTACCTTCCCTTCAGTTTTCTTGCCCAAGTCTTTTAGACTTGCTGACATATGCCCTTTAATCTTTTGGGTGACACATGTTAGATCCTGAGCCTGAGGTTGCTGCTGAGGACGTGGTGTTCGCTGACGCTGAGTCAGAGCCTGCATTCATCGAGGAGTTTGAGGACACGGGAGATCAGTCGTAGAGACTGTTTGTGTTTTTGTTTAGACTGCTTTAGTTGTCGATGCGTAGCACCAATACTTTGTTCGTGTTGGCTTTTGGTGGCCATGTTTGGGCCTAGACTCTTTCTTTTAGCCTGGTGGCTTTTTCTGCAATGTTGAATATTATTGTGGACAAATACTGAGATCGGTTAACTTATATCAGTCTCCTTTACCATATTATTATTATTATTTTTGTTCCGTTTGCATTTACAGGTACCTGCATATATTCAGATTTGACGCTTATCAGGCGTGTAGCTTCACAGCTCCACGTCTGAGCGGACCTTCTCACATCTCGCCTCCATTTTAGGGAAGCGGGGCGTGACAAACACACACTTGTCTTGTCTTGTCTTGTCTAGTCCAGTCTCGTAGCCAGTAGCACATGTTATGGCTATTGCCTGTCATGTTTACTTTTCAGCGTTGTCTTTACTTTCTTGCACATATACATATCTGCCATGCTGTTGCGTCATCCTCATGTAAACAACTTTTAAAATGTCAACGTTAAAAATGTTATACACCTTGCAATGGAGTCTTCTCACGTTTACTGCAGACTTCGCCTGACGTAAAACCACCTTCTCTTGGTGTTTGTACGTCAGGTACTGAGACATGGTTAGTAGATCCGGAGCCAGTACCAAAGGACTTGGAGCAGGAGTACGTTGCAGATCAGGAGTACGACCCGAGTGAGGAACAGTCTTAGAGGTTCCTCTTTAGCTGACTTTGGAGGTTCAGTCACTTTCTAGTTTGGGTGCGTAGCACCATTTTTGCTTTCTGTTTTAGGTTGGGTGCGTAGCACCATTAGTTTCCTTTTCTACGTTGTAGCCATGTTGGGCTCCTTTTTAGACTTTTGTACTCTCTGGATGTTATCTCTTATTATTAATGAATGCAACCTTCTTTCTGTACTTTCTGTTGTTTCGAATTTTATAAATGCAAGAACCTGATAATTTTTAAATGGTACCCCTACAGACGCTTATTGGGTCCGAGCTTCACAGCTCCGGCCCAAGCGGGCCTTAGTCACGTTTCACTTCCGTCGTTTTGGGAAGCGGGCCGTGACATTAACCCCCACATCTGATGTGCACGACTGGGGTAATTTTGCATGTCGTGCGCGCGGATGGAAATTGCTTCACACTTTGCGTTTTAACCCCCGCGCACGACAGGGCTAATTTTGCCCGTCGTGCGCGCGGATGGAAATTGCTCCACACTTGTGCATTTTAAGCCCAGTGCATGACACGCACGACTGGGGAAATTTTGATTGTCGTGCGCGCGGATGGAAATTGCTTCACACTAGGCTTTTTAACCCACGCGCACGACGGGGGTAATTTTGCCCGTCGTGCGCGCAGATGGAAATTGCTCCACACTGTAAGTTTTAAGCCCCGCGCACGACGCGCACGACTGGGGCAATTTTGCCCGTCGTGCACGCGAATGGAAATTGCTTCACACTTTGCGTTTTAACCCACACGCACGACCGGGGTAATTTTTTGCCCGTCGTGCGTGCGGATGGAAATTGCTCCACCCTGCGCGTTTTAAGCCCCGTGCCCGATGCACACGACTGGGGTAATTTTACCCGTCGTGCACGCAGATGGAAATTGCTTCACACTTTGCGTTTTAACCCACTCACACGACGGGGGTAATTTTGCCCGTTGTGCACACGGAAGGAAATTGCTACACACTTGTGCGTTTTAACCCTCGCGACCGACGCGCACGACTGGCGTAATTTTGCCTGTCGTGCACGCGTATGGAAATTTCTTCACACTTTCCGTTTTAACCCCCGCGCACGACGGGGCGTATTTTTGCCCGTCGTGCGCGCGGATGGAAAGTGCTCCACACTTGTGCGTTTTAAGCCACGTGCACGACGTGCACGACTGAGGTAATTTTGCCCGTCGTGCGCGCGGATGGAAAATTGCTTCACCTAATCGGAGTTTTAACCCACACGCACGACGATGGTAATTTTTCCCGTCGCGCGCGCAGATGGAAATTGCTCCACACGACGCGCACGACCGGGTAATTTTGCCCGTCGTGCACACGGATGGAAATTGCTTCACACTAGGCTTTTTAACCCACGCACATGACGAGGTAATTTTGCCCGTCGTGCGCGCCGATGGAAATTTCTTCACACTCGGTGTTTTAACCCACGCGCACAACGTGGGCAATTTTGCCCGTCGTGTGCGCTTATGGAAATTGCTTCACACTATGCATTTTAAGCCCCGCGCACGACGCGCACGACGCGCACGACGGGGGAAATTTTACCAGTCGTGCGTGCGGATGGAAATTGCTTCACACTAGGCGTTTTAACCCACGCGCATGACATAATTTTGCACGTCGTGCGCGCGGATGGAAATTGCTCCACAGTGTGTTTTAAGCCCCACGCACGACACACACGACTAGGGTAATTTTGCCCATCGTGCGCGCGGATGGAAATTGCTTCACACTTTACGTTTTAAGCAACGCGCACGACGGGATAGTTTTGCCCGTCATGCGCGTGGATGGAAATTGCTCCATACTATGTGTTTCAACCCCCGTGCATGACACGCACGACGGGGCGAATTTTTCCCTTTCGTGCCCGTGGATGGAAATTGCTTCACACTTGGCGTTTTAACCACGTGCACTACTGGGGTAATTTTGCCCGTCGTGCAGGCGTATGGAAATTGCTTCACACTGCACGTTTTAACCCCCGCACACGATGCACACGACTGGGGTAATTTTGCCCGTCGTGCGCGCGGATGGAAATTGATTCACACTTTGCCTTTTAACCCCCACACACGACGGGGCGTAATTTTGCCCGTCGTGCATGCGGATGGAAATTGCTCCACACTGGTGCGTGTTAAGCCACGTGCACGACTCGCATGACTGGGGTAATTTTGCCGGTCGTGCGCGCGGATGGAAAATTGCTTCACACTCGGTGTTTTAACCCATGCGCACGACGGTGGTAATTTTGCCCGTCGTGCGCACGGATGGAAATTGCTCCACACGACCGCATGACGATGGTAATTTTGCCCGTCGTGTGCGCGGATGGAAATTGCTTCACACTAGGCATTTAAACCCACGCGCACGACGTGGGAAATTTTGCCCGTCGTGCACGCGGATAGAGATTGCTTCACACTCTGCGTTTTAACCCATGCGCACGACGTGGGCAATTTTGGCCATCGTGCGAGCGGATAGAAATTTGCTTCACAGTAGGCATTTTAACCGACACGAACGACAGGGGTAATTTTCCCCGTCGTGCGCACGGATGGAAATTGCTCCACACGACACGCACGATGGGAATAATTTTGCCCGTCGTGCTCGCGGATAGAAATTGCTTCACACTATGCTTTTTAACCCACGCGCACGACCGGGGCAATTTTGCCCGTCGTGCACGCGGATGGAAATTGCTTCACACTCGACGTTTTAACCCACGCGCACGACTTGGGAAATTTTGCCCGTCGTGCACGAGTATGGAAATTGCATCACACTAGACTTTTTAACCCAAGCGCACGACGAGGGTAATTTTGCCCGTCGTGCGCGCGGATGGAAATTGCTTCACACTCGGTGTTTTAACCTATGTACATGACGTGGGCAATTTTTTTCCGTCGTGCGCGCGTATGGAAATTGCTCCACACTGTGCATTTTAAGCCACGTGCACAACGTGCACGACGGGGGTAATTTTGCCAGTCGTTTGCACGGATGGAAATTGCTTCACACTTTGCGTTTTAACACCCGCGCACGACGTGGCGTAATTTTGCCTGTCGTGTGTGCAGATGAAAATTGCTCCACACTTGTGCATTGTAAGCCACGCGCACGATGTGCACGACTGGGGTAATTTTGCCGGTCGTGCGCGCGGATGGAAATTGCTTCACACTTTGCGTTTTAACCCACGCGCACGACGGGGGTAATTTTTTTGCCGTCGTGCGCGCGGATAGAAATTGCTCCACCCTGTACGTTTTACGCCCCGTGCACGACGCGCACGACTGGGATAATTTTGCCCGTCGTGCGCGCGAATGGAAATTTCTTCACACTCGGCATTTTAACCCACGTGCACGACGTGGGAAATTTTGCCTGTCGTGCGCACGGATGGAAATTGCTCAACACTGTGCGTTTTAAGCCCCGCGCACGACGCACACGACTGGGGCAATTTTTCCTGTCATGCGCGCGGATGGAAATTTCTTCACACTTTGCGTTATAACCCACACGCACGACGGGGGTAATTTTGCCTGTCGTGCGCGTGGATGGAAATTGCTCCACATTGTACGTTTCAACCCCCGCGTATGACGCGCACAACAGGGCGAATTTTTCCTGTCATGCGTGCGGATGGAAATTGCTTCATACTCGGCGTTTTAACCACGCGCACGACGGGGGTAATTTTGCCTATCTGCGCGCATATGAAAATTGCTTCACACTGCACGTTTTAACCTCCGTGCACGATGCGCACGACTGGGATAATTTTGCATGTCGTGCGCACGGATGGAAATTGCTTCACACTTTGCGTTTTAACCCCCGCGCACGACTGGTCGTAATTTTGCCCGTCGTGCGCGCGGATGGAAATTGCTCCACACTTGTGCGTTTTAAGCCCCGCGCACGACGCGCACGACTGGGGTAATTTTGCCGGTCGTGCGTGCGGATGGAAATTGCTTCACACTTTGCGTTTTAACCCCCGCGTACAACGGGGCGTAATTTTAAAACCCTCACGCACAACGGCTTTTTCTTTACACTTGTTAATTACCGCACACGACGTGTAGGCTATAGGCGTTGTGCACGGGGAGTAATTTAATCCATTCTTAGTCGACGCGAACAACGGTGCCATATAGTGTACAATTTTTCTTTGAAAAGGGCTAAAAGGGCGCGATGGTAATTGCACAAATAGTTCAAAAAAGTTGCTTTGAAAGGGGCTTTAAGGGCAGGATGGTAATTGCCCCAAAAGTTTCGTTTGCTTAAGGACGCGCTGGTAATTGCACCAATAGTTCTGCATGTTCCGCTTTTAACAATAGCCGGGGGATCGGATCGGACGGTAGGGAGGGGCCGAGTGCTGGAATCCCACCTGAGCACGAGCGCAGTCGCATTTTGTTGGTAGCAACTATCTGTGAACTTCGTGTTTGATGATAACAATCGCGTGTGAATGTTTTTAATGTGTGTGTTAAGTGTTTCAGGAATGGAGAGCCTGTGACTGATTCACAAAGAGACGTGTCCATTATGACGGGGAGACTAATTGTGAGAAGTGGGTCAATTATTTGTTCTTAAAAGGGAAACACTTTAATCAAATTGAGAAGTGCATGGCACCATGGTAATTAAGTTGAATAGGATCATGGCTCATACCTATATAAACAATCCTTAAGCCTAGGTTTTTAAGAGAGACCCAAGTCAAAAAAAGAGGAGGCCAAAATTTAAGAGGAGGCTGCGCAAGTTTTAAAAACCTCCTGTAACGACCACTTTTCGTTGTACTTTGTTCGTGCACGTGCTTTTGACCGTGCACGTGTTTGTTTTAGACTTTGTTTGTTCGTGAACACTTTTGTGTGATATGCCGTTGTGAACGTCTCTGAGAGTATTAAATAGTGGCACTATCTTGGAACGACACTTCTCGAGTCGTTTGTCCACAATTTAAACTTACCCGATGAGACGTGACGATTCTCACTCTTGACGGGAGACGTTTCTATTTTTAGTCTCGTCGTCCGACGTCGAAATTGAGATCCGTCTCCTTAGTTAGCTCACATTTGTCGCCACGATCACCCCGATATTTATTTTATAATTTTTGGAGTTTATTTGACCACTTTTATATTTTTAACAAGGTTTATAATATTTTTAATAATTAATTTTTAAATTATTTTCGGCCAAATAAAATTTATTTGAGTTTTAAACGTTTTAAAGAATTTTTGAGCCAATTTCCAGCTCATTTGGACCAAGTCAAATCCTTGGGTGAGTTGGAGAAGTTGAGATTTCAAATTTTAAATTATTTTAAACTTCTAATCCTATTAGATTTAGCCCTAGACCAAGTCAACCCATCTACACTATATAAGCAACCCCTAGGAAGACCCATTTTCGCAAGAAATTAGCCCTAGCCTCTTCCAAAACTCAAATTGGACGTTGCGACGATTCGTCGCAACGTTGCGACGAACTTCCCCCGCTCAGACCGAGAGAACGGGCTCAAATCTACCGCACCGACCGAAGCCCCCGCCCGCTCATCCGCTTCGCCCGCTTGCACAGCCGTCGCTCCGCATCTCCCGTGCCCGACCGAGAGAAGCTCTCGGTCAGACCGAGAGCTGTCGCCGCTCCCCGCATCGCAGCAAGCCCCGCACCAAGCTCCGCACCGCTTCCGCTCCGCACCGTGTCTGACCGAGGCGCCCGCCCGCCATCGCCGAAGGCTGCAACGTTGCAACCGTTGCAACGTTGCAACGCCCGCCCAAGCGCCCGACCGAGACGACCGACCGCTCCGACCGATGGAGCTCCCCGCACCCGCTGCTGCACCGCTCCGCAGCGCTGCACAGCGCCGTGCGCTGTGTCTGACCGAGAGACTCTCTCGGTCAGGCTAGGGTACGACCGATGGCCAAACGTCGCAACCCCGCACCCGTCGCACCGCTTGCCACCGTGGGCCCCCCAAGTTCTCCAGAAGTATTGTGGGTCCCCCAAAGGTCCCTAGGACTACTGTGGGCCCCACCTAGGTGTGTTCTCTTCGACGACTTGCCGCGTACGTCCCACGTCGTCGCACGTCGTAGCCCGTCGTCGCACGTGCTAGCTTTGGAATCTGGAATCGTCGCCCCGGTTGATGCTCTGAATTTTCCAGCGAGGAATATATATTGGAATCAGGACTTGGAGCGCGTTCTCTTATTCCAACCCCCGGCGTCGCTACCCGACGCCGGTGTAGCTTTCGCGTCGTGTTGAGGTAACGCTTTGCACCCCTAGGACCTCCAACCCAATGCATGCTAATCAAGACTAAAATCAGTATTTTCAAAGTATTTTAAATGTTTTAAATTCACTAATCAAGATTAATAATATGGACTTTAGGCCGGTGGACTTGTGCACGTAGGATAATTGTGATTTTTGGACTCATTGGACGGTGTGCTCAGACGTCGTGCTTGCAGGCAAGTGAAACTTGCCAACTCTTGCGTAGGGCCATGTTTTTAGGCCACTTCCTTGTTCCTAGCGTAAAAGAGACTAGTCAGTGAAATGATAGCTGGCTAGACGCCTACTTGATCTAGTTTGACAACGAAACTAGATCCGTCACCTAATTGATCTAGCTTGACAACGAAGCTAGATCCAACCCTTTAAACTTGTTGTTCATGCATACTAAACTGTCACGTTTACTTTCCTTAAACTGTACGTACTTTTAACTGCCATGCATTGAATCTTACATGTCATCCAAATTGATTGTTGCATCGTAGCACACGCTACAATACTTGTACTCCTTGAAAACTACTTCCGGGGGAAACGGGCCTCATGTGTTGGTCAAAAGCCAATGCCCGGGTTCCCTGGACTGGCTAGGTGCACCCCTATGCCATACTTGTTAAAAACACTTCCTGGCTCGTGATCCAGAAGCGAGCATTCCAAGTTCGGGGGTAAGGCCCTGGCTCGACACACGTGGAGGGGTAGGGATAAACGGTTACTTGAGCTTAGGAGTGGCCTGATCAGCCCTCTAGCCAAAAGACGGAATCTCTGTGCACGAGGTGCTTACTTTTCTTGTCTTGTACTTGTCTTGTGAATGATCCATCACTTGTCATCCATGCCATGTTTAAATGCCATGCTCGTACTTTACTTTACTTTACCTTACCTGTTGCACTCATTACTTTAACTGCCATGTCATTGCATCATGCTAGAACTGCTAGGTTGCTTTACTTTTACCTACTTTCAGTTTCCTTGCACAAGTCTCTTGTAGACTTGCTGACATGTGCCCCTTGCTCTTTTGGGTGTCACATGTTAGACCCTGAGCCAGAGACCGTTGCTGAGTACGTGGTGTTTTGCTGACGCTGAGTCTGAGTCCATGATTGCCAGGAGGATTTTGGTGGACACCGGTGACCATTCTTTGAGTCTTTGTTGAGCTTTATTTTGTTTTAGGCCTTTTGTTAGTTATTGGTGCGTAGCACCGTCGTTTGTACTTTGTACTTTTGTTGGCCATGTTTGGGCCTTTAGTCTCTTTTTCTTTTAGCCTGGTGGCTTTTCTGCGATGTTGGAATTTATATTTATGGATATTCTGAGATTATTCTTTTGTCTCATTTCATTATTATTATCTTGTTTCGCTCGCGTTGCAAGGACCTGCAGTTTTAAATTTGATTGACGCTTATCGGACTTGCAGCTTTGTAGCTTCAAGTCTGAGCGGACCTTCTCACGCTTCGCCGCCATATTTTTGGGAAGCGGGGCGTGACAGGTTTTGTTGGTGGCCCATGCAGGTCCAATCTTGCAATTGCGAATTAACGGAACAACGATAATAACAGAATGTCCATTAAATAAATTGCAACATCCGAGTCAGAAGCCCTGAGTCAAGTTGTTTTCTTAGGACACTAGGTGATAAGAAGGCTTAGTTAGACGTCTGTGCTTGCTAGTTAGAGGCCCATGATTGTAGTTAGACCCCCTTTTAGCAATTGATTTAATCGTCGTAGGAGTTACCTTAGTGGTCCTTGTCTACCTCTGACCATATTAGACTTCTAGAATTTCCTTTTGTCGTTCACTTGGGTTCATCGATTTCGGACCAAGCTGAACGTATTTCTTTACCGTCTAACCTTTAGAAGTCTTAGCGCTTAGTTTTAATCTTTAGTTGGTCGACCGTAGGAATTTCTCCGTAGACTTTTCTGATTCATATCCTAGGCGTATGTATGCTTTGATCACCTGACCAATTTCCTTGCCTCGATTCACGAGATCGCCTCATGACGATCGTCGTCCATTTTCGAACCTCTCCATTACGAACCTTGAAACTCTTGAAAGTATTTTTGACCCCCTCCTTTCCGAAGTTTAACCTTGTTCCAAATTTTAATGCATATATACTCATATTTCATCCTCCTTCGTTGATTTAAAATCTTAAAAACCTTTTGCCGAAATTTTGATTTCTAGCTTATAAATCTTTCCAGCTTATGTTTTTCGTACTTATGTAAATGTGTTGTCCCCTCACATATTAATTTTATTCTGAACCGCGCTTTTGCTTTGCCCAATTCGATTTATAATTTTCCTTCTTATTGTGTTAGACGAATGATACGACGTGCTTACTTTAATATACCTTCAAGACACATGGAATTTCAGTTTTCAGCAAGTTGGCTTTGCTCGTCGTTTTCGCTACTTCAGATTTTTGCAAAATTACTATTTTCATAACCTCTTCCTGCTTTAGACCCTCCCTGATTTGATTCGATCTTGATAATTCTTATGCTAAGTTACTATTATTTTCTTCCGCTCACCATACACGCTTTTGGAAAAATTTCTAAACCAAATTGAATTTCAATTATTTTTATATCCGTGCCAGACTTGTTGTGCTCGTATATTAAGAACCCTGTGTAAATCAGTTTTTTTTTCATTTTTGGCAAACCATGGTTTTCTAAAAGAAGTTTCAAATTGATTATTTTAAATCCTCCGAAGCCTAAAAGTTTTGAAAGCATTTAACATGAGTTTAAAATTTTCCGTTACTTGATTTCATTCTTCGACTTTCAAAACTTTTGACAACATTATATTAAAATTACTGACGTATAAATTTTCTAAAACCACGTCCTTAATATTCGTGTAAATGATTTTTGCTTCCTTTTAAAATTTATTTTTTTTGCCAATAAAACATTTTCTCTTATTATGAATATTCGACTCAAACTTATTTCAACTCGCTTTATCGATCTTCAAATATTTTATACAGATGAGGAATTCCAATTTTTTTTGAAGTACAACAGTTTTCAGATTTCGCGTATCTTAGCTTGTGCTAATCACCCTATTTCCTTTTCTGTATCCTATTTAAGCATCACTACATCTCCTTTTTCCTTCAACCTAAACATCACCATTGAGCCAATGTTTTCCCTAACCAAGCCGTCTCCTTGTATTCGTCCTATCTGAACTCGTGCTTATCGATCCTTCCCTCGTCACGCTCTCGACCTCTCTTTATTGCTTAGACCTTAGGGTCCGTCAATGTCTGTGTCAACCCTTAATTGTTAGTAGGCCCTTGGACCTTGTGAGGTAGTCGTAGTGCACGTACCTAAGCGGTGTACGTGGGCTTGAATGAGTGTACCCCCATAGTATATTGATGATTGCCTATTGTGTGATATATATGTACTAGGAGTTATTCGGGATAGTATGAAGTTGTTGCGTGTTAGTAGTTATAGATTTGGGTGTAGTTAGCTATACTATACTAGGGATGCCTGTGTATATATGAGTTAGCGTTGAAATATCTAAGTTGTGTATGAAGTTAGAGATACTTGTGATGGTTGAAATAAAATGATTGGTAAAGCTATGTGTATGATAGGTGTGATAATAATAAGCGTGCGTATAGTTACGTAAGTAGGCCTATTGAGTGACCCATATATTAGTACGTATGAGTATGTGCTCGTAGGTAGATATACATAGTGTTTAGACGTAAGTAGTTATGTTTTGTTGCCTGAGTATATAGGCGATATGCATATGGTAGTAGGAGTATAATTTTGATTGGTATTGCTTGCTTTTCGGGATGTTGCATGCGTGCATACCGTGAGGTATACACGACTATTGCACATCTTAATTATGTATGTGTGAATGTGTTAGTATACTAATTATAGGTAGTAGGTTATGGTGTGAATATATACATTATTTATGTGTGACTATATGGTGAATGTTTGTACTAGAGAGGGTATTATAAATATGTGGGTGCTGATGTCTGTAATGTTATTATTATTGTATATAATTAGATTGAACTATGTTGGTGTTACCTGACTAAATATTAAGTGTGATTGATTTATGGAATGTATATGGTTGTATTGGTAGATGTATATATATGGGAGTGGTATTGGTATAGGTATGAATGTCGTGTTATGTATATAGAATATTCTAATATGTGTATTGAGTCTCACTCAAGCTTGAGTGGGTATACTCTAAGTATATTGAATGTATGTTTGTAGTTTGAATATAGCAATGCTTGATGTATGTATAGTGATAGAAGTGTTTGTGCCTGGTTGAGTTACGCACATGACTGTGGGTCGCTACACCAGTATATAGTTATAGGTGTTGGTCTTGTGGTATAGCAAATTACTAAGGACTTGCTCGTGTGAACGTATGTGTACTAGCTAAAACTAGGTGTGTTTGTGTGCTAGTTATATAATGGTATGATTGGTGTATGTAAATGAAATGTTAGCGTGTATGGGTGTGCACCATGCACGGGTAGGTATGTGCTTAGTTATAGGCTTGATGACTATGATATATATGGCGTGTCGTAAATACAGTTATAGGACCGTACGTAATGTGAATGTATGGTGAAATATTGGAATGCATTTGAATGACTATATATATTAGGAAATTATAGAAGTGGTGAGTGTATATTATATATGGTGAATTTGATTTAATAGTGGTATGGTGTGACTATATGTGTAGAAATGTTTTGTATTGGATGAATATTAGAGGGTAGTATACCCTTGATGTTTGTGCATAGGTAGCTACATTTAGGTAGAGCAATGATTATATAGGCTAAGCGTGAGACTATCCTTATATAAGTATCTGAACTGTTGTTTTGCGAGTAGTAGTTATATAAGGGATGTATGTTTATGTATATGATTGAAATACATGTATGAATTTGACTGACTATAATAGGTATAAGTGTATACGTACGTGAATGTATCTACGTGTTGGTAGTATTAATGTTTGACTACTTAGTGCATATATAAGCACTTGTAATGACTATACCTGGTTGAATTATTATATGACTTGATTGGGGTAGTTACTAGAGTGACTAGTTATATTAGAAAGTCCGAGGACGGACTTTATTCTAAGGTGGGGAGGATGTAACGACCACTTTTCGTTGTACGTTGTTCGTGCACGTGCTTTTGACCGTGCACATGTTTGTTTTAGACTTTGTTTGTTCGTGAACACTTTTGTGTGATATGCTGTTGCGAATGTCTCTGAGAGTATTAAATAGTGGCACTATCTTGGAGCGACACTTCTCGAGTCGTTTGTCCACAATTTAAACTTACCCGATGAGACGCGACGATTCTCACTCTTGACGGGAGACGTTTCTATTTTTAGTCTCGTCGTCCGACGTCGAATTTGAGATCTGTCTTCTTAGTTAGCTCGCATTCGTCATCCCGATCACCTCGATATTTATTTTATAATTTTTGGAGTTTATTTGACAACTTTTATATTTTTAACAAGCTTTAAAATATTTTTAATAATTAATTTATAAATTATTTTCGGCCAAATAAAATTTATTTGAGTTTTAAACGTTTCAAAGAATTTTTGAGCCAATTTCCAGCTCATTTGGACCAAGTCAAATCCTTGGGTGAGTTGGAGAAGTTGAGATTTAAATTTTAAATTATTTTAAACTTCTAATCCTATTAGATTTAGCCCTAGACCAAGTCAACCCATCTATACTATATAAACAACCACTAGGAAGACATATTTTCGCAAGAAATTAGCCCTAGCCTCTTCCAAAACTCAAATTGGACGTTGCGACGATTCGTCGCAACGTTGCGACGAACTTCCCCCGCTCAGACCGAGAGAACGGGCCCAAATCTACCGCACCGACCGAAGCCCCCGCCCGCTCATCCGCTTCGCCCGCTTACACAGCCGTCGCTCCGCATCTCTCGTGCCCGACCGAGAGAAGCTCTCGGTCAGACCGAGAGCTGTCGCCGCTCCCCGCATGGCAGCAAGCCCCGCACCAAGCTCCGCACCGCTTCCGCTCCGCACCGTGTCTGACCGAGGCGCCCGCCCGCCATCGCCGAAGGCTGCAACGTTGCAACCGTTGCAACGTTGCAACGCCCGCCCAAGCGCCCGACCGAGACGACCGACCGCTCCGACCGATGGAGCTCCCCGCACCCGCTGCTGCACCGCTCCGCAGCGCTGCACAGCGCCGTGCGCTGTGTCTGACCGAGATACTCTCTCGGTCAGGCTAGGGTACGACCGATGGCCAAACGTCGCAACCCCGCACCCGTCGCACCGCTTGCTGATCGCACCCCGGATACACGTCCCGAGGCGACGGTTGTAGTTTTACCACAAGCACACGGTATGGTGGCGAGCGGGTATCGAACACAGGGAGGATGAAAGACCGTGCTTGCTCCTGATCAACCTGGCTATTTAGGAACAGAGATAATTGCCTTGGGCGATCCTGTCACAATCGTCAGACAAATTTGCGAAATATCAAATCAAAGAAAGAACGTCTAGGGAATGGGGAATCCCCGCTACTCACCGTATTTCATAAATGTGGTTCGTCGGTATCAAAATTGCTAGAATGAGAATTTGGATGGACTAGTTGCAACTAAATGTGGAACCAAGCTCACGCTCTCGCGCTGTTGCCGGTCTATAGCTATCCTAGGTTTGGGTCCAATCTCTTGCAAACCCTAGCCTAGGGAAGCTAGCATTAGGATCAACATCATCGTCCAATTGCGCACCGAGCCCAATCTCTTGCAAACTCGGTCCACAATCTAAATTAGGATAGTTCCTACCCGTCCAATCTCTTGCAAACGGGTATCGGCACGGAATTGCAACCGGAGGTCCTAGTATCGGTCCAATCTCTTGCAAACCGATATTTCGAAAATCCGACTCCAACCCAATTCGGATTTCTAGGGCTTCCTATCAAATTGGGATCCAATCTCTTGCAAATCCCAATTGATATGAATACCTAGCCATCCGTAGTAATTCGATCCCAATCTAATCCCTAATAACAATCCTAGCTCAATTTCTACCAATTCAACACAAATAGGAAATAGGGCTTGTAGGGTTCATCCCCACGCCCCGAGACGTGGAGACTACTCACAAATCATAGCAATAGCACGAAAATAATCAATGAAATAGGCAATGGAATTCATCACAACAATGATATAAACAATAAAAATAGAGTTTTTGGGGAAGAGAAATGCAAACCAATGTAGATCTTCAATTAATCCAACAAAAATCCAAGTTTTTTCTCTTCTCCAATCACAATTAATAAAGATAAAAAGTAGACTCAAAAAGCTGCAAAAAATCTGAGAGATGGATCTCAAAACTAGGGTAAAAACAGAGCTTAAATAGCCCCAAAAATCGTCTAAAAATCCTGACCAAAACGCCCCTGCACAGCCTGTTTTCCGCAAATTTCGCTACAGGCAGCGCATCGCACTCGGCCGAGTGACAAAAGTCGCTCGGCCGAGTGAAAACCCTGTCAATTTCCAGTAAGTCGTGGGCTTCAGGGGTCTTCAATTCGGGGGCGGCTCGGCCGAGTGAGTTGTCGTCACTCGGCCGATGGCTTCACTTCACTCGGGCGGACGGAATTTACCACTCGGCCGAGTGGGTCTTCTGAAGCTCAGATGGCCGAAAAACAGTAACTTCGATATTCTGGAGGGGCTTCGTCTGGGCGCCACTCGGGCGGACGTGGTATCGTCACTCGGCCGATGTGGTCTCCGTCGCTCGGCCGAGTACACATGGAAATCGTGTCTGAACGGGTCGGCCGAGCGGTGTCTCGCTGGTCGACCGAGTGGCTCCTCCACTCGGCCGAGTGGGACACAAAAAATGCCCATTCTGCTTATTTTGGCCTCCTCGTCGCTCCTGCGACGTCCATTCTTCTTCCGCTCCTCTCCAACAGCAAAATACCCCTCGGGGAGGTCGTCGGTGGCCGTCTATCGTGAGCGCATCTCATGATCACTCCAAATCGCGCCAAATCACCTGAAATGCGACAAAAACAACAAATCGTGAAAAGCATCGCAATATCGTCGATATATCGTGAAAAAACATGATTTGGGCGATCCAAATGGCATGCAAACATGCGGAAAAAGGGTGTAAAATAAGGAGTGATCAAAATCCCCCAAGCTTGCCTCTTACTCGTCCTCGAGGAAGATAAGTAAAAAGCGAACCCGGTGGATTCGGAAAACAAAAACGGCGAAAAACGAAAAAAATGAAAAACGAAGAAGAATGAAAACCAAACGAAAATAAAGAAAGAAAGAAAGGAAGAAGCGAAGAGGAAGGATGCTAGATCATTTTCTCAGGGTGTGGGTTTCACTTACTCTTATAGCATGCACCGAATGAGAGATACATGTCAAAGAATCTCATTTTGATATCATAGTAGAATAGTGCAAGTAGAAAATAGAAAACCCACGAACAACGGTATAATCATGAAAAACGGAATAATTTTAAAATTAACATCGCCTGAATCATCTAAAGCGGTATACAAATCTCAGATCACACACTTTTCAATTAAACGCTTTCTATCTGGAGTATAAGAGTATCACATCATAGAATAGAGAGAATAGAAAAGTATGGATTTCATGAAATGAATGTTAGGCTTAGATTTCTGGATTTCGTAAAGCTAGAAACAATCTCACCGAGTATAGAATATTACTTAGCCTAGGTTGTCGTGCGATGTCAAGTAGTCACTCTCTCACACATCAATGGATCCCCTCCCCCAAGCTTATCTATAAGCGTGGTGGCACAAAAATATTTACATCCCCATTTTTATATAGCTCCAAAGGCAAAGAAGAGAAAGAAGAAAGAAAGTAAGCGAGATGTGATCTTTTATTGAGGATTTTTCCTCTTTTCTCTCTTTTTTTTTCTTTTCTTTTGCTATAAGCAATATATAAACAATGATCCCAACTCAGAGAGAGGTAATGATATACAAGAATGTTTTTCTCTCTTTTATTCTTCTCCCTTTTTTTTTCTTTTTTTTTGGAATAAGAGATTTGGAGCTAGGAATTAATAGCGAGGGAAATGCCATAAAATAGAATCACTAAAGGGAGATTCACCAATGATTTTTAAAAGTAGAGAAATGATGTTCAAGATTTGTGGAGAAAGAAATAAATATAACTCTTGGCTCACTCTATAAGACATGCACGACAACTTCAGCAGGGTAATCTAATCTACTCAGTTGCGATCACAAAAAAGCTAACTAATCCAGATATATCATAGCTAATCATCATTCAATCATCCGGAAGTGAAGTGTACAATTCATGCATATAGAAGTGATAAAGGAAAAGAAATCAGTACTCCAGACATAGGCATTCAATGCGTGAATCTTGGTGTGTTCTCTGTGATAGCATACATATGAATATTCAGGCTCAGCTAATAATAAAATTTCATCCATTTTCATGAGGAAAAAGTGTGGGTTACTACTCCTAAATGCAAAGCAAGTCATAGCATATGATATCAGAAATGAAATCTAAGACACGACAAATATAGTCATGCATATAGAATAAGCTAACTCCACGTAGACATCATCACAGAAAATTCATCTCTAGCATGAGATGAAAAAGAAAGAAGTAAAGATAAAAAGAAAATAGAACTATGCAATGCGGCACACAGGGAAGTAAGGAAAACGTGATGCATGGCAAAACAAAAGGAAAATAACGAAAAATGAGTGCAAAAGTGAAAAACGGTGTGAAAAACTGAAAATAAAGGTGGCAAATCGAAAAAGAACGTGAGAGCTCACTCCCCCAAGCTAAACGGCACAGTGTCCTCAATGTGCAAAGTGTGGCACACAGAGAGACAAGTAATGTGAGGGGCAAGTGAGGATGCATGCATGATGGGAAAAAAAAGATAATGAAAGGAAAAAAAAGAAATGAAAATATGATGCGGAAATGATGCATGCACAAACAGGAGTGATATGAAGATAAATACGGCACCAAAAACGCTCCCTCTCTCCCAAAAAGATATATATAAATGTGACCAAAATGAGAATCCCAAGTAGATATGATATGATATGCACGAAAAGATATGATCAAAAATATAATCCCAAAATAAGTGAGAGGAGGGGGGGTGGACAAAAGTGCAACAGGACCTAGCAGAGACGGGCAGCACAACGGCAGGAATGGATAAAGGCATCAAGAGTGCCTAAGAAGGCGGTGCCGCGCCGTCTCCGTCCTGAGGCGGAGGGGGTGGTGGTGGTGGTGTAGGCTGCTGAGCTGGGGCGGGCGTGGAAGTGGAAGCAGGTCTAGTGTGTGTGGAAGTGTGTGTGGGAACCTGCTGGGTGGGTGGGGGTACGCGCGGAAGACGCTCTAAGATCTGTGTCAGGCAGTAGTGGATCTGAGGGATCAGGTCAAAGCGTCCAGCCATCGCAGAGACGGTGGAGGACAGGGTCCTAAGGTCTCCTCTAAGACCACTCACCGCCAACTCAAGAGCACGTATGCTCTGCAGTACAGTGTCGGGCGGGGGTGGTGCAGAGGGACGCACCGGTCTAGGCTGCGCAGGGCGAGGCTGGCGTACGCGCGTGGAGTATGTAACAGGCTCAGCAGGGAAGGGGACGAAAGGTGCCGCGCCAGCAAATGTGGGCCTGGCCTCAGTGTGAGGCCGGGGCGCCGGCTGGTGAGAAGTGGAGGCAGCGGCAGCAAAAGAAGCGTGCAAAGGTGGCAACGAGGTGGCAAGAGAGGTCAGTGGCACAGAAGTGTGGACAGACGCCACGACGCTCTCGGAGAATACGGCAGCTGTGGAGACAGAGGACTCAACCGCTGGGGTGGAAGTGTGTGTACCAAAAGGCGCAATCCCAGCGGAGATCATGCTAGCCATGGTCTCCACGACCGCGGCGAACGAGGGCTCTCCACTCTCAATAAAGGTCTACGGGCGCTCAGGGAGAGCGGAGCAAAGGGGCTCCACGGACAGAGGGCCAGAGGTGACAGCAGGAGTGGTGGGGACAGCCTCGGAAGTGGTGACAGTGGTGGAAGTGGGCTCAGCAAGAGTACTCTCGACACTGGCAGAGGTGGGGACAGAAGTGTCAAGAGCAGCGGAAACGTCAGAAACAGGCTGAGGGGCCACAGGGTCGACGGGGTCGGCAGCGGGCTCGGCAGGGTGTGCAGCAGGGGCCTGCTCGGCCTCCTCGGCCTCGAGCACGTAGGCGACGGGGATGAGGACATCCATCGCCGGAATCCAGTCAACGTGGGCTGGTGCAATCAGAGTCCGAGCAGGGCTCGGAAGAATCATGTAATCGGCCCCATAGGGGCCGTGCAACCAGACCCAGTGACGCTCGCCATGCGGACGCAGCATCTTCATCCGGGCCATAACGTCTATCGACAAGGAAGTGGGGCCCGGAACCCGTCGCAGGTCGTCGGGTAGGTCCTCGCCGGTCATCATGGTAAGCAAGGTGATCAGACCGCCGCAGCATATCGGTGAGCCAGCGCCCACCGACACAATGATACGGTCTAGAAACCAAGCCGCAATGTCGATCACGACGGCGGGGACAAGCTCGTGTCCATCCCTAGATAGAGCTCTGGGACGTGTCATCGCATAGAGCATGTAGAGCTCTGGCGTAGACATCGTGCCCGGCTCATATCTGGCCAGAAAGGTGGTCGCCATAAGGCGCTGGGCAATACGTAGGCAGGGGTGGACAATGGCCGAGGCCTTGGCCCTACTAGGGTCAAAGGCGGCGTGGTGGCCTGTAATCCGGGCCCAGAAGGCGCCGTCGTTGAAAGAAGGTGGGGGGATGTGGGTAGGGCCGTATCCGCGATCGGCTCCGGGGACTGCGGGCCATGAGAAGAATGCTCTCATCATTTCGAGAGTGACCTGGCACTCTCGATCCATGAACCGGAATGAGCATCCCTCATCGGTCCGGGCGATCAAACTCAAAACCTCAAGTGTCGGACGGGTAAAAGTATCCGCCGACACCTGGAAAAAATCTCGCCAGCCCACGTTGTCGTACAACGTGAGCATCCCCTCAAGTACCCCCAGGCGTTCTAGGTCAGTGAGGTGTGCGAACCTGGAGGGTACGATCGAGCGCTGGGAGATACGCTCGAAGACAGCGCGGTGTGCGTCGTCTCGGAACGTAATCCCGAGCGGCCCGACCAGTGGAGCCGGTGGTGGTGGCTGTGGATCGGCGGGGAGAGGCTGTGCGGGCTGTGGGTGCACTGCAGGCTGTGCGGGGTGTGCGGGGCCTGCAGGCTGTGCTGGGTGGACGGCGTGTGTGGGGGAAGGAGGAGGAGACTCTTCCGCCTCTTGGGCGGGGCCGGCGTCATCCGACCTCTTCCGCTTAGCGGAAGGTCTCCTCGTCCGAGGCCGTGTCCGGGGCGGCATATCGGCCCCGAGTGCGCCGAAAAGTGAAAGAGTGCGGCGTGTGCAAAAAGAGTGGAAAGAGTGTACCAAAACACGCCGCGAGTGCTAAGCGGTGGAAGCGTGCGAAGTCCGCGCCTCCACGAAGTCCGAAACAGCCCGTAGGAGCTCCCCTGGCCTCCCCTAAGCTCCAAAAAGTAACCTGCACATGGAAAAGCGATATCAGCGAGTAATAATCAAAATGTATGGAGCAATAGGGGTATAACAGATAGATATGGGAATTGATTCGGGTTAGGGGTTCGATTAATACACGGATCCTCAAAAACTACGCAAAAAGAGAAGAAAACGGGCAAATCGAGCTATACCGGAGGCGATCGGAGACGAGGCCGCCGGCGGCGACTCGGGCGGGGCGCGGCGTCGGTCGGCCGGCGGTGGCTAGCCGAGCGGCGGCGCGCGTGGGCGTGGTCGGGCGAGTGGCGGTTGGGCGAAGGGAAATCGGGCGAGGGTAGGCGAGGGGGCGCGGGCGGATTTGGGAATTTTAGATTTCGAAATCCGCGCCCCTTCGTCACTTATATAATAGAAAGTTACGACTCGGCCGAGTGACGTAGTCACTCGGCCGAGCGAGGCAAATAAAAATTTCTCCCCGATATCGCTTCGGCCGAGTGGCTTTGCCAGCCTCGGCCGAGTGGAGTAAGTCCATTCGGCCGAGTGACTCAAGCTACTCGGCATGACTCGCCCTAGGAGGGTATCCGTTTTACTCGGCCGAGTGAATATATATACTCGGCCGAGTAACAGTTATAATGAAATGAGGAAAATAGACAGAGAGTTGGGTACAGCAGACTTTCCTCGTTCGTGAGCGGCTCGGCCGAACGAACTTCTAGACTCGGCCGAGTGACTAGTATACTCGGCCGAGTGAGCCTTAATTTCTGCTGTTTATCTTCGTTTTGGCTCTAAACTCCGTCTTTCTTTCTCCAGTCGATTTCCTCCTCCTCCTGAGCGTCGAGCGCCTTCTTGGGGCGCTCCTCGTCGTCTCGTTCATCCTCCTCATGATGATCTACCTATCTTCTCTCCTGTCAAGAAAAATAGGACCCGTTATCACAAAATTTTTGGTCGGATGACTCAAAATACTAAAAATTTCTGAAACGAAAATAAAGAAAAAGTAAAAATAAAGCAAAAACCGTCGGGTTGCCTCCCGAAAAGCGCTCGTTTTAGGTCGTGAGCTCGACCCCCTATAGTTTTCAATCAATGCGGGATGTTTGGTGCATATGAGATGCACCCGTCAAACTTCCCGGGGAGCGCGCTTGGATTCGAACGTGGCGGCGTAGCGTTCTCCCGCGGTGGTCTCCTATCTCGAATAGTGTTGGGGGGAGGCTCCCCCAAGCTAGCATTTGCCCCGGTCAACGGCTTAACCGGCGATGCCGATTTCCGTGCCGGTGGAGCTTTCTTTGGAGACTTTAATTTCGAGAGCTTGCAGAGCTCTCGAATCCTCGCGACATCAGCGTCGCCTTCATCTTCATCAGCGGAGAAGTCGGGGGAATCGTCTTCAATCTTTTCATCTTGGCCTAAATCCGGGCCTTCATCAAATTCTTCATCAAAAAGGGCACCAATTGAGTGAGGAATCGCCTCCTCTATCACCTCATCGAGGAGGTCCATGTAGTCGAGTTCCTCGTGATAAGGCATATGCTTCATAGCCTTAGGAATGTGGAGCTCCACCTCAATGTTTCCGACGTTCAAGGTTAAGGTACCTTCGCGCACGTCGACGATGACTCCGGCGGTGGCGAGGAATGGGCGTCCAAGTATCAATGAGGTGTCTCCCTCCTCCTTAATGTCCATGATGACGAAGTCACATGGCAAGCATATTCCACCTGGGACTTGAAGTGGGATGTCTTCGGCGATCCCCACCGGCCTTGTTATCCGGCCATCGGCTAATTGAATGCGCATGTCGGTGGGTTTCAACTTTGTCCCGGTGTTAAGCTTTAAGAACATGGAGAGGGGCATGAGGCTCACACTAGCCCCAAGGTCGACCAACGCCTTTTGAAGAGGCACGCCGCCCAAAGTGCAAGGAATCCGAAAACTCCCCGGATCTTTAAATTTTGCCGGCTCCTTCTCTCTCTTGGTGAACCAAGAGCCCTCCTCGGCTAGCATTATCTTCTCCTTCATTTTCCTCCCCGAAATCAAGTCCTTCAAGAATTTAGCATACGTGGGGATCTCGACGATGGCGTCGAGGAAGGGGATGTTAAGGCTAACTCCTCTTAGGTACTCGAGAAATTTTGCTAGCCTCTTCTCCATTTTCGCCTTAGCGAGCCTTTGGGGGAATGGGACCGGTGGCATGAAGCGCCTTTCCTCAATTAATCGCTCCGCCCTAGATTTCTCCTTGTCTTGTGGCTCCTTCTCCTTATCAACCTCAACTACCGGCTCAACCGGCTCCAAGCTTTCCTCCACGGCCTCCTCAATAGGAATCATGGCGGGGGTGGTGTCCTTCCCGCCTCTAGTAGTGACGGCAACTACGGCGTTGATGTGACCCGTGTTGCCCGTGGGTTTTGCTCCGGTTGCGCCGGTAATCTTTGAGTGTTTCGGTTGAGCAACGCTAATTGCTCCGATATTTTAGCCACTACGGTATTGAGAGATTCTTACCCCGCCTTCAAAGTAGCATTCACCTTATTTTGCTCGACCATGAACGCCTCCACTCTAGATTCGAAGTCGGTTCGTTGAGGAGCTTGTGGAGGGTTTTGATTTTGATTCCTCCACCCTTGGTTGTATCCGGGAGGCCTATACGGTGGGACTTGTTGCTTTGGTTGAAAGTTTTGTTGCGGAGGCCCCCTTGGTGGATAGTTTTGTTGTTGGGGTGGTGGTGGTCGAGCTTGTTGAGGCGGTGGTTGTGGTGGGTTCAAGGCTCCTTCATTGTTGGCGTAGGAGAATCCCGGATGATTTCTTGCGGCCAGATTGGACCAATAGCCTTGGTTCCCCGCAACATACTGTATTTGCTCCAAGGATCCTTCTCCTTGCTCTCCTCCCGAGTACATGACTTGAGATTGGTCTTGCCAATCACACATTTGGTTGGTCGGTGCGGAGGTGGATGGGCTTCCTTGGGGCTCCGTGATATATTTCTCCAATCTCTCCACCACCTTGTGGAGAGAATCAAATTTGCTTGTGAGCTCCGCTACGGCCTTTGCCTCGTAGATGCTAGTTGGCTTTAAGGAAGACATGGAGTGTCCTCGCTCATCGCCCCACTGTTGGTTATTTGAGGCCATCTCCTCAATTAGGGCCGTAGCTTCCTCGGGAGTCTTTGACAAGATTGCACCATTCGCCGCGGCATCAATAATTTGTTTGGTCCCTGGTTGGAGACCGTTGTAGAAGCTATGAACTAGCTCCCAGTCCTCTATACTGTGGTGCGGGCATTGGTGCTGCAAATCCTTAAATCGCTCCCAAGCTTCATAGAGCGTCTCCTGTGGTCCTTGCTTGAAGGACATGAGAGCGCTCCGGATATTCACTGTCTTGGACGGCGGATAGAATTTGTCAATAAATGCGCTCGCCAACTCGTCCCAAGTAGTGAAGACTCCATCAGCCTGCGTCCTCAACCAATAGAGTGCCTTGTCCTTAAGCGTGAAGGGGAAGAGGCGCAGTCTGATAGCGTCGTTGGAGACCCCCGGCATCTGGAATGTGGCGCACTTTGACAAGAATAGTTGGATGTGGTAGTGGGGGTTCTCATGTGCGTTCCCATGAAACGGGTCTTGTTGCATCAACACCACCAATCCAGTCTTTAGCTCGAAGTTCTTGTCGGCCGCCAACCCCGGCATGGCAATGGACGAGGTGGTAGAAGAAGTCTTAGGCCGAAGCCTATCTCGAATCGAGATTATCCTTGCCATCCTTGCCGCCAATTCTTCAGGAGTTTCCTGGTTGGTCATATACCTCCCTTCCGGATCTTGTCTCTTTTCCGCTCTAAGTCTCCGCGCGGTACGTTCGATCTCGGGATCAAATAATAAGTCTTCTGGGTCCGCCGTAGATCTCGTGTTCATGCACAGGGGAAACAGAGTTTCAAAGAAATGATTAATACCGTGGAAGGGTTAGGCAAGAAATAAGAAATAAAAATAATGATAATAATAAAAAGAAAAAGAATAGCTAGGGTGAAAAAGAATCAAACGCAATCGCCTCCCCGGCAACGGCGCCAAAAACTTGATCGCACCCCGGATACACGTCCCGAGGCGACGGTTGTAGTTTTACCGCAAGCGCACGGTATGGTGGCGAGCGGGTATCGAACACAGGGAGGATGAAAGACCGTGCTTGCTCCTGATCAACCTGGCTATTTAGGAACAGAGATAATTGCCTTGGGCGATCCTGTCACAATCGTCAGACAAATTTGCGAAATATCAAATCAAAGAAAGAACGTCTAGGGAATGGGGAATCCCCGCTACTCACCGTATTTCATAAATGTGGTTCGTCGGTATCAAAATTGCTAGAATGAGAATTTGGATGGACTAGTTGCAACTAAATGTGGAACCAAGCTCACGCTCTCGCGCTGTTGCCGGTCTATAGCTATCCTAGGTTTGGGTCCAATCTCTTGCAAACCCTAGCCTAGGGAAGCTAGCATTAGGATCAACATCATCGTCCAATTGCGCACCGAGCCCAATCTCTTGCAAACTCGGTCCACAATCTAAATTAGGATAGTTCCTACCCGTCCAATCTCTTGCAAACGGGTATCGGCACGGAATTGCAACCGGAGGTCCTAGTATCGGTCCAATCTCTTGCAAACCGATATTTCGAAAATCCGACTCCAACCCAATTCGGATTTCTAGGGCTTCCTATCAAATTGGGATCCAATCTCTTGCAAATCCCAATTGATATGAATACCTAGCCATCTGTAGTAATTCGATCCCAATCTAATCCCTAATAACAATCCTAGCTCAATTTCTACCAATTCAACACAAATAGGAAATAGGGCTTGTAGGGTTCATCCCCACGCCCCGAGACGTGGAGACTACTCACAAATCATAGCAATAGCACGAAAATAATCAATGAAATAGGCAATGGAATTCATCACAATAATGATATAAACAATAAAAATAGAGTTTTTGGGGAAGAGAAATGCAAACCAATGTAGATCTTCAATTAATCCAACAAAAATCCAAGTTTTTTCTCTTCTCCAATCACAATTAATAAAGCTAAAAAGTAGACTCAAAAAGCTGCAAAAAATCTGAGAGATGGCTCTCAAAACTAGGGTAAAAACAGAGCTTAAATAGCCCCAAAAATCGTCTAAAAATCCTGACCAAAACGCCCCTGCACAGCCTGTTTTCCGCAAATTTCGCTACAGGCAGCGCATCGCACTCGGCCGAGTGACAAAAGTCGCTCGGCCGAGTGAAAACCCTGTCAATTTCCAGTAAGTCATGGGCTTCAGGGGTCTTCAGTTCGGGGGCGGCTCGGCCGAGTGAGTTGTCGTCACTCGGCCGATGGCTTCACTTCACTCGGGCGGACGGAATTTACCACTCGGCCGAGTGGGTCTTCTGAAGCACAGATGGCCGAAAAACAGTAACTTCGATATTCTGGAGGGGCTTCGTCTGGGCGCCACTCGGGCGGACGTGGTATCGTCACTCGGCCGATGTGGTCTCCGTCGCTCGGCCGAGTACACATGGAAATCGTGTCTGAACGGGTCGGCCGAGCGGTGTCTCGCTGGTCGGCCGAGTGGCTCCTCCACTCGGCCGAGTGGGACACAAAAAATGCCCATTCTGCTTATTTTGGCCTCCTCGTCGCTCCTGCGACGTCCATTCTTCTTCCGCTCCTCTCCAACAGCAAAATACCCCTCGGGGAGGTCGTCGGTGGCCGTCTATCGTGAGCGCATCTCATGATCACTCCAAATCGCGCCAAATCACCTGAAATGCGACAAAAACAACAAATCGTGAAAAGCATCGCAATATCGTCGATATATCGTGAAAAAACATGATTTGGGCGATCCAAATGGCATGCAAACATGCGGAAAAAGGGTGTAAAATAAGGAGTGATCACTTGCCACCGTGGCCCCCCCAAGTTCTCCAGAGTTATTGTGGGTCCCCCAAAGGTCCCTAGGACTACTGTGGGCCCCACCTAGGTGCGTTCTCTTTGACGACTTGCCGCGTACGACGTCGTCGCACGTCGTAGCCCGTCGTCGCACGTGCTAGCTTTGGAATCTGGAACCGTCGCCCCGGTTGAAGCTCTGAATTTTCTAGCGAGGAATATATATTGGAATCAGGACTTGGAGTGCGTTCTCTTATTCCAACCCCCGGCGTCGCTACCCGACGCCGGTGTAGCTTTCGCGTCGTGTTGAGGTAACGATTTGCACCCCTAGGACCCCCAACCCAATGCATGCTAATCAAGACTAAAATCAGTATTTTTTTAAAGTATTTTAAATGTTTTAAATTCACTAATGAAGATTAATAATATGGACTTTAGGCCGGTGGACTTGTGCACATAGGTTGTTTGTGACTTGTGGACTTTTGGGCGGTGTTTTTCAGACGTCAGATTTGCAAGCAAGTGAAACTTGCCAACTCTTGCTTAGGGCCATGTTTTTAGGCCACTTCCTTGTTCCTAGCGTAAAAGAGACTAGTCAGTGAAATGATAGCTGGCTAGACGCCTACTTGATCTAGTTTGACAACGAAACTAGATCCGTCACCTAATTGATCTAGCTTGACAACGAAGCTAGATCCAACCCTTTAAACTTGTTGTTCATGCATACTAAACTGTCACGTTTACTTTCCTTATCTGTACGCACTTTTAACTGCCATGCATTGAATCTTACATGTCATCCCAGTTGATTGTTGCATTCGTAGCATACGCTACAATACTTGTACTCCTTGAAAACTACTTCCGGGGGAAACGGGCCTCATGTGTTGGTCAAAAGCCAATGCCCGGGTTCCCTGGACTGGCTAGGTGCACCCCTATGCCATACTTGTTAAAAACACTTCCTGGCTCGTGATCCAGAAGCGAGCATTCCAAGTTCGGGGGTAAGGCCCTGGCTCGACACACATGGAGGGGTAGGGATAAACGGTTACTTGAGCTTAGGAGTGGCCTGATCCGCCCTCTAGCCAAAAGACGGAATCTCTGTGCACGAGGTGCTTACTTTTCTTGTCTTGTACTTGTCTTGTGAATGATCCATCCAACACTTGTCATCCATGCCATGTTTAAATGCCATGCTCGTACTTTACTTTACTTTACTCTACCTGTTGCACTCATTACTTTAACTGCCATGTCATTGCATCATGCTAGAACTGCTAGGTTGCTTTACTTTTACCTACCTACAGTTTCCTTGCACAAGTCTCTTGTAGACTTGCTGACATGTGCCCCTCGCTCTTTTGGGTGTCACATGTTAGACCCTGAGCCAGAGACCGTTGCTGAGTATGTGAAGTGTTGCTGACGCTGAGCCTGAGTCTATGCCTGCCTAGGAGGTGTTTTTGTGAATGCCAGTGATTTTTCTTGGTGACTTTGCTGAGCTTTCTTTTGTTTTAGGTTTTCTGTTAGTTGTCGGTGCGTAGCACCGTTGTTTTGTACGCTGTACTTTTGTTGGCCATGTGTGGGCCTTGACTCTCTTTTATTTCAGCCTGGTGGCTTTTCTGCGTTGTTGGAATTTATATTTATGGATATTCTGAGATTATTCTTTGTCTCATTTCATTATTATTATCTTTGTTTCGTTTCGCGTTGCAAGGACCTGCAGTTGCAAAAGTTGATTGACGCTTATCGGACTTAAAGCTTTGAAGCTTCAAGTCTGAGCGGACCTTCTCACGCTTCGCCTCCATATTCTTGGGAAGCGGGGCGTGACACCTCCTCATTTTTATTCATCCTGCCGGCAAGTCTTTTAAGGAACCGGCCACAGTTTTGCAAAGGAGATGTTCACAGCCGCACAAATTGAATTATCCAAGAGCAGCAAAGAGGCGCCGCAACTTCTATTAATAATCACCAAGCGAGCACAGAATCTTTTTCTTTTCCTACTCTTCACGTGCACATGTCTTTTGATCACCAAGCTTTAATAATCATTCTTTTGGGAAATTTTTTGTAGGAGGATGCCGAATTTTTGTGAGAGGGGTCTTCTCCAATTTTTGTTGAGGCGCCACACAAATTCTGCAAGAGCCGGCCACATATTGAACCCCTTTTGATATTCTTGAAGACTTGAAGATTCGGCCATCCAAAGGAGAAGTCAACAATGGTTTAGGGGCAATTAATCATACTTTGCTTAATAAAAAAACTAACCTTTTTCCTTTGCTTTCGTTTTGTGCATGTACACATGAAATTGGAATTATCCCAAAGCCACACAAAAAATTTCCCAGGAGACTTACGGCACACACACACCAAAAGAAAGTGCTTTGGCTTAATTTGTTCTCCAGCATAAAATGTTTGTGTTGCTCAGGGAAGTAAAAATTATTATTAGTGAAATGCTTTTGTTTCTCCTCCACTAACTTGTGCTTAAGATTTAATCACAACTTTTTGGGTTTGTTTTTTTAAGGGACATTGGGCTCTTCATTATCAAAACGTTTTAAAGCGGCCGCATATTCAAGAGGCCTTCATTTATTTGTTTTTCATCAGCCTTAATATTGACTGCACATCTATTGTTGATTTAAAGTGTTTGCTGATATATTTTTTTGTTCAGGAGTCATTCACAGAAATCTCCAAGAGTGCGCCGTAATTTTCTTTTGATGAGAGCCAATAAAAACGTAGGGGCAAGAAAAGTATCAGGAGCTCTTTGTTCAATAAGTATCAGGAGCTCTTTGTTCAATTTTTTTAAGCCGCAAGATTCAAAGAAGCGGACGAAAGTTCTTAAGTGCCGCAAGTATCATCGAGAGAGGAGCCGAACTATTGAGGGGACATCAGAGACTACTACTTGTCAGATTGATCTGACCACGCGCAGAACGACAGAGGCGACACACCATTACTGAGCATTTCTAAAAGTCTATTTATTTATCTTTGTATCTGTGTAACGATCTCTGTAGGGGAAACTTTACCTTCTGTGTTACTTTTGGGGACCTGACGACTTGGGAGTCGTCACGGAGGGAGAGCATCTGACTAGATTGATAGTGTAGAGCACGTGGTGTGCATACGAGCTAGGTGAGAGTAGATTTGGGATCTTGACTCATTGTAGCTGTACTTGATTACATATTTATCTAGTAGTTGCTTTCGGGGGCTGGAGTAGGTCGTGTGGACGACCGAACCAGGGTATATCTGTGTGTATTCTGTGATTGCTATTTTATTGTCCTATCTGTGCCTATAACTGCGTGGGATTGTTCGTGGGTTGCACGAATATTTTTATTAGCCTATTCACCCCCCTCTAGGCTACGATCCAGATCCAACAAGTGGTATCAGAGCCAATTTAGAGGATCTAGTCTAGATTTTTAGATGACCATGAATATATCTGTTTGTGCTTTTGCTGAAGGTCAGTCTATAGCCCGTCCCCCTAAGTTTAACGGTGTAGACTTTGCATATTGGAAGGCTAAGATGAAAATCTATCTAGTGTCTGCAGATTATGATGTGTGCGATATTGTTGAAAATGGTTATAGTCTACCCACTATTAAAATTGAAGACACTGTTATAATTAAGCCTAAAGACAAGTGGGATTTAGCTGATAAGAAACTGTATACTCTTAATGGTAAAGCTATGAATGCGCTTATATGCTCTCTTGATAAATCTAAATTTAATCGTATCTCACATTGTCTAACTGCGTAGGAAATCTGGCATACTCTGGAGGTGACACACGAGGGAACATCGCAAGTAAAGGAATCCAGACTTGCGTTGCTGAGCACTGAATATAAGAGCTTCCGCATGCTACCAACAGAATCAGTTAAAGACATGTTTGCGAGGTTCACGGACATTGTCTACAAATCCAGTTCCCTCGGTAAGCCATACTCTAGCCATGAACATGTACGAAAGATCTTAAGGGCGCTACCTAGCTCATTCAGACCTAAAGTCACCGCTATTCAAGAAGCTAAGGACTTGTCAACAATGAAAGTGGAGGACTTGATAGGCAACCTAATGTCACACGAGCTTGAGTTGCAGAGTATAGAAGCCAGAGAGAAACTTGAAGAGAAGACCAAAGCTTCCACACCATTAGCTCTTCAAGCTAACGACGATGATCTTGATGAAGAGCAAGCTTTAATGGTCAGAAACTTCAGGAGATACATTCAGACTGATCAAGGAAGAGCTGAGATGGTAAAAAGGTTCATTCGTTCTAATAATTCTAATTTTGGTAGACATTCCTATGATCAGAAAGCTATTAATAGAAGTGAATGTTTTAAATACAGGAAGAAAGGGCACCACATAAAAGATTGCCCACAACAACACACAGCTCAAGTTGCAAAAGGAAAAACGAAAGTGCTGACGTGGGACATGGATAGCGAAGCTGAGGAGGATGATGAGGAACATGAAGCCCACTCCTGCATGGCATTAATGGCCAAACACAATGAGGTAGGATCTCCCACTAAAGCTGAATTGTTAGAAATCTTGAAAGGAATGCAAAATACTATTAATGAGCTAGAAGCTGATGTGGATAGTTATAGGAATGATAACTTTGATATGCAACAATCTGAGTATGACATGTCTAAAGAAATTGAAAAACTGAAAACTAAAATTGTTGCATGTAACACTACGATTGACATGTTAAATAAGGAGAAAGCTAGCTTGTCTGAGAAAACTGATTGTCTTTCATGTCCATCTTTATTAAAGGATATTAGCATGTATAAGCTAGATAAGATAAAGCTTGAAACTGAAAATGAATTGCTTTCTGAAAATATTAACATGCTAAATCTTGAACTTAAGGAAAAAATGAGGGATTTTGAAAAGAAAGAAGAGGACAACAAGCGAGCTTTCGTTAGTAAATACACTTTGCTTGTGAACGAAAATGATCATTTGAAATCCAAAGTTGATAGTTTAGAATTGTCATTAAAGAGATTTTCCATTGGTAAACAAAATTTGGACATTATACTTGGAAATCAACTTTATGGCAATAATAGGCGAGGACTAGGATATGGTCTTAAAAATGTTGAAAAATAAAAATATAGAAAATTTCACATTGAATCAACAAAGGTTAGAAATTTTCATGCTAAGAGCTTTACATGTGGATGCGTTGGCCATACTTCATATCATTGCAAATATAGGAACAAAAACATTAAGTTCAAACAAATATGGGTTCCTATATCTTTGATGACTAACGTGAGTGGACCTTGTTGGATTCCAAGGTCACACACGACACCTCTTTTGTAGGTGGATGGAAATTTGACGAGGAGCGATAAATTGAATGTTGCATTACTTTTTAGCTCCTTAGTCAAATGGCGACGCGAAGGTATATCTCATTCTTTGAACTTAATGAATATCTTCATAGTTTTTTTTGTGTGCGTGACTTTTTCTTTGTTTGTGTGCTAGTAGTTTCATTGTTATGTGTGCATGATTCTTTTTGTTTGTGTGATTGCATCTCATGTTTGCTTTAGTACTTCATGCATAAAAAAAACTGAAAAACTGAAAATATAAAAAAATTGGTGCTTAAATGTGTATCTTTCTCTTTGATTCATTAAAAGAAGTATTCTTGAAAGATTTTCATATCTATGTAGAAATTGGTGTATTATTGCTTTTGCCACATGCGCATGTTCATCTTTCTAAATATTCAGGGCATGTTTAATGAATGAAAATAACTTGATTTCTACACCGCCTATTTCACTTCCACATGTATTACTATTGTTGCACAATTGGGGACATCGTTTATGAAGTATGGAAAGTGAATGTAGGAGGAAAACTTAACTGAAAATCTAAGGGATATGATATACCTTGCCATGGGTAAAAATTGAGCAAAAGAAAGTGTTGTTATAAGTATTTTTTTAAAAAAAACGAAAAAGAAGAATAATTGCTCTGTATGAAAAATGGATACAATCCGTGGCAACGGTATTACCCACGAGTATCCAACATAAGCTATATGGGTAAACTTTAGCGTTGGTGTATTTACTCGTCAAGCAATGCCACCCCCCACATCTAAGAGTCCTTATAGGCTATGTTTTGGGGTGTGGTAACTTGAACTCATTTTTAATGAGGTGGGAAAAATCAATCCTAGGTGATAGAATGTTATTTGGAAAATGTGGATTGGTTCCGGTTGACTTTCTTAATGATTCTCCCTATGTGCTTCAATTTTAATCATCACACTTTACACGCTGGTGTTGAAGTCCTAGCTATTTAATTTCATTGGGTTTTGACTTGATTATTCTGTGAGCGTATGCATGCAATTGTTGGTAATGGTTAATAACACTCTCTTTTTGCATGGTATATGATTTTGACTTCGTGTTATAACTTTTGATGATAACAAAGGGGGAGAAAAAATTGGGAAGATTTGGTACTTTGAATTGGGTACTTTGAATTGGTATTGTGTTTTGGTATTTGGCATTTGGTATTTTTGTAATGCTCATGAAAATATGATTGTTTGATTAAGGGGGAGCATTAATGAATATTGGGGAAGCACAAAAATAGGGGGAGCATGCATACTGTTAAACTTTGCACATCATTATATCTCACTGCATGCCATCCTCTACTGTCACACTTTCACACACACTACTTTGGAACTTTATTGTGCAAATCTTCTACATAGTTTGTCATCATCAAAAGGGGGAGATTGTTGGTAGCAACTATCTGTGAACTTCGTGTTTGATGATAACAAACGCGTGTGAATGTTTTTAATGCGTGGGTTAAGTGTTTCAGGAATGGAGAGCCTGTGACTGATTCACAAAGAGACGTGTCCATTATGACGGGGAGACTAATTGTGAGAAGTGGGTCAAGTATTTGTTCTTAAAAGGGAAACACTTTAATCAAATTGAGAAGTGCATGGCACCATGGTAATTAAGTTGAATAGGATCATGGCTCATACCTATATAAACAATCCTTAAGCCTAGGTTTTTAAGAGAGACCCAAGTCAAAAAAGAGGAGGCCGAAATTTGAGAGGAGGCTGCGCAAGTTTTAAAAACCTCCTCATTTTTATTCATCCTGTCGGCAAGTCTTTTAAGGAACCGGCCACAGTTTCGCAAAGGAGATGTGCACAGCCGCACAAATTGAATTCTCCAAGAGCAGCAAAGAGGCACCGCAACTTCTATTAATAATCACCAAGGGAGCACATAATCTTTTTCTTTTCCTACTCTTCACGTGCACATGTCTTTTGATCACCAAGCTTTAATAATCATTCTTTTGGGAAATTTTTTGTAGGAGGCTGCCGAATTTTTGTGAGAGGGGTCTTCTCCAATTTTTGTTGAGTCACCACACAAATTCTGCAAGAGCCGGCCACATATTGAACCCCTTTTGATATTCTTGAAGACTTGAAGATTCGGCCATCCAAAGGAGAAGTCAACAATGGTTTAGGGGCAATTAATCATACTTTGCTTAATAAAAAAACTAACCTTTTTCCTTTGCTTTCGTTTTGTGCAGGTACACATGAAATTGGAATTATCCCAAAGCCACACAAAAAATTTCCCAGGAGACTTACGGCACACACACACCAAAAGAAAGTGCTTTGGCTTAATTTGTTCTCCAGCATAAAATGTTTGTGTTGCTCAGGGAAGTAAAAATTATTATTAGTGAAATGCTTTTGTTTCTCCTCCACTAACTTGTGCTTAAGATTTAATCACAACTTTTTGGGTTTGTTTTTTTAAGGGACATTGGGCTCTTCATTATCAAAACATTTTAAAGCAGCCACATATTCAAGAGGCCTTCATTTATTTGTTTTTCATCAGCCTTAATATTGACTGCACATCTATTGTTGATTTAAAGTGTTTGCTGATATTTTTTTTGTGCAGGAGTCATTCACAGAAATCTCCAAGAGTGCGCCGCAATTTTCTTTTGATGAGAGCCAATAAAACTGATCGCTTCGGGACGTAACCCTAAAGAACGGTTGTAGTTTTACCGTAAGTGCACGGTGTAGCAGCGAGCGGGATATCGAACACAGGGAGGACGAATGACCGTGCTTGTTCCAATCACCCTGGCTATTCAAGAAGAAAGATTTGCCTTTGGCGATCCTGTCACAATCGTCAGACAAAGTGCGGAAATATCAAATCAAATAAAGAACGCCTAGGGAATGGGAAATCCCCGCTACTCACCGTATCTCATAAATGTGGTTCATGGGTATTAAAATTGCTAGAATAAGATTTTGGATGAACTAGTTGCAACTGAATGTAGAACCAAGCTCACGCTCTCGCGCTGTTGCCGGTCTATAGCTATCCTAGGTTCGGGTCCAATCTCTTGCAAACCCTAGCCTAGGTAAGCTAGCATTAGGATCAACATCATCGTCCAATCGCGCACCGAGCCTAATCTCTTGCAAACTCGGTCCACAACCTAGATCGGGATAGTTCATACCCGCCCAATCTCTTGCAAACGGGTATTGGCACGGAATTGGAACTAGAAACCCTAGTGTCGGTCCAATCTCTTGCAAACTGATACTACGGAAATTCGACTCCAACCCAATTCGGATTTCTAGGGTTTCCTATCGAATTGGGATCCAATCTCTTGCAAATCCCCATCGATGTGAATTCCTAGCCATCCGTAGTAAATTGATCCCAACCTAATCCCTAGATATCAATTCTAGCAATATTTCTACTAATTCATCACAAATATGAAGTTGGGCTTGTAGGGTTCATCCCCACGCCCCAAGACGTGGCGACTACTCACAATTCATAGCAAGATCACAAAAATAATCAATGAAATAAGCAATAGAATTCATCACAATATTGAGATATGCAATAAAAATAGAATTTTTAGAGAATAGAAAGACAAACTAATGGAGTTCTTCAATTAATCCAACAAAAATCAAAAATTTTCTCCTCTCCAATCTCAAGAATAAAACTAAAAGGCTAATCTAAAAAGCTGCAAAAAAATCTAAGGAGAAGCTCTCCAAACTAGGGTAAAAACAGGGGTTAAATAGCCCCCAAAATCGTCCAAAAACTATGACCAAAATACCCCTGCGCAGCCTGTTTTCCGCAATTTTCGCTACAGGCAGCGCGTCGCACTCGGCCGAGTGACAGAAGTCGCTCGGCCGAGTGAGAAACCATGTAATTTTCCAGTAAGTCGGGGCCTTCAGGGGTCTCTACTTCGGGGGAGGCTCGGCCGAGTGAGTTGTCGTCACTCAACCGATGGCTTCATTGTACTCGGGCGGACAGGATTCTCCACTCGGCCGAGTGGGTCTTCTGAAGCTCAGGCAGCCGAAAAACAGAAACTTGGAGATTTTCGAAGGGCTTCGTCTGGGCGCCACTCGGGCGGACGTGATGTCTTCACTCGGCCGATGTGGTCTCCGTCGCTCAGGACTTGGAGCGCGTTCTCTTATTCCAACCCCCGGCGTCGCTACCCGACGCCGGTGTAGCTTTCGCGTCGTGTTGAGGTAACGCTTTGCACCCCTAGGACCCCCAACCCAATGCATGCTAATCAAGACTAAAATCAGTATTTTTTTAAAGTATTTTAAATGTTTTAAATTCACTAATGAAGATTAATAATATGGACTTTAGGCCGGTGGACTTGTGCACATAGGTTGTTTGTGACTTGTGGACTTTTAGGCGGTGTTTTTCAGACGTCAGATTTGCAGGCAAGTGAAACTTGCCAACTCTTGCTTAGGGCCATGTTTTTAGGCCACTTCCTTGTTCCTAGCGTAAAAGAGACTAGTCAGTGAAATGATAGCTGGCTAGACGCCTACTTGATCTAGTTTGACAACGAAACTAGATCCGTCACCTAATTGATCTAGCTTGACAACGAAGCTAGATCCAACCCTTTAAACTTGTTGTTCATGCATACTAAACTGTCACGTTTACTTTCCTTATCTGTACGCACTTTTAACTGCCATGCATTGAATCTTACATGTCATCCCAGTTGATTGTTGCATTCGTAGCACACGCTACAATACTTGTACTCCTTGAAAACTACTTCCGGGGGAAACGGGCCTCATGTGTTGGTCAAAAGCCAATGCCCGGGTTCCCTGGACTGGCTAGGTGCACCCCTATGCCATACTTGTTAAAAACACTACCTGGATCGTGATCCAGAAGCGAGCATTCCAAGTTCGGGGGTAAGGCCCTGGCTCGACACACGTGGAGGGGTAGGGATAAACGGTTACTTGAGCTTAGGAGTGGCCCGATCCGCCCTCTAGCCAAAAGACGGAATCTCTGTGCACGAGGTGCTTACTTTTCTTGTCTTGTACTTGTCTTGTGAATGATCCATGCAACACTTGTCATCCATGCCATGTTTAAATGCCATGCTCGTACTTTACTTTACTTTACTCTACTTGTTGCACTCATTACTTTAACTGCCATGTCATTGCATCATGCTAGAACTGCTAGGTTGCTTTACTTTTACCTACCTACAGTTTCCTTGCACAAGTCTCTTGTAGACTTGCTGACATGTGCCCCTTGCTCTTTTGGGTGTCACATGTTAGACCCTGAGCCAGAGACCATTGCTGAGTACGTGAAGTGTTGCTGACGCTGAGCCTGAGTCTATGCCTGCCTAGGAGGTGTTTTTGTGAATGCCAGAGATTTTTCTTGGTGACTTTGCTGAGCTTTCTTTTGTTTTAGGTTTTTTGTTAGTTGTCGGTGCGTAGCACCGTTGTTTTGTACGCTGTACTTTTGTTGGCCATGTGTGGGCCTTGACTCTCTTTTATTTCAGCCTGGTGGCTTTTCTGCATTGTTGGAATTTATATTTATGGATATTCTGAGATTATTCTTTGTCTCATTTCATTATTATTATCTTTGTTTTGTTTCGCGTTGCAAGGACCTGCAGTTGCAAAAGTTGATTGACGCTTATCGGACTTAAAGCTTTGAAGCTTCAAGTCTGAGCGGACCTTCTCACGCTTCGCCTCCATATTCTTGGGAAGCGGGGCGTGACACCTCCTCATTTTATTCATCCTGCCGGCAAGTCTTTTAAGGAACCAGCCACAGTTTTGCAAAGGAGATGTTCACAGCCGCACAAATTGAATTATCCAAGAGCAGCAAAGAGGCGCCGCAACTTCTATTAATAATCACCAAGCGAGCACAGAATCTTTTTCTTTTCCTACTCTTCACGTGCACATGTCTTTTGATCACCAAGCTTTAATAATCATTCTTTTGGGAAATTTTTTGTAGGAGGCTGCCGAATTTTTGTGAGAGGGGTCTTCTCCAATTTTTGTTGAGTCGCCACACAAATTCTGCAAGAGCCGGCCACATATTGAACCCCTTTTGATATTCTTGAAGACTTGAAGATTCGGCCATCCAAAGGAGAAGTCAACAATGGTTTAGGGGCAATTAATCATACTTTGCTTAATAAAAAAACTAACCTTTTTCCTTTGCTTTCGTTTTGTGCATGTACACATGAAATTGGAATTATCCCAAAGCCACACAAAAAATTTCCCAGGAGACTTACGGCACACACACACCAAAAGAAAGTGCTTTGGCTTAATTTGTTCTCCAGCATAAAATGTTTGTGTTGCTCAGGGAAGTAAAAATTATTATTAGTGAAATGCTTTTGTTTCTCCTCCACTAACTTGTGCTTAAGATTTAATCACAACTTTTTAGGTTTGTTTTTTTAAGGGACATTGGGCTCTTCATTATCAAAACGTTTTAAAGCGGCCGCATATTCAAGAGGCCTTCATTTATTTGTTTTTCATCAGCCTTAATATTGACTGCACATCTATTGTTGATTTAAAGTGTTTGCTGATATATTTTTTTGTGCAGGAGTCATTCACATAAATCTCCAAGAGTGCGCCGTAATTTTCTTTTGATGAGAGCCAATAAAAACGCAGGGGCAAGAAAAGTATCAGGAGCTCTTTGTTCAATAAGTATCAGGAGCTCTTTGTTCAATTTTTTTAAGCCGCAAGATTCAAAGAAGCAGACGAAAGTTCTTAAGTGCCGCAAGTATCATCGAGAGAGGAGCCGAACTATTGAGGGGACATCAGAGACTACTACTTGTCAGATTGATCTGACCACGCGCAGAACGACAGAGGCGACACACCATTACTGAGCATTTCTAAAAGTCTATTTATTTATCTTTGTATCTGTGTAACGATCTCTGTAGGGGAAACTTTACCTTCTGTGTTACTTTTGGGGACCTGACGACTTGGGAGTCATCACGGAGGGAGAGCATCTGACTAGATTGATAGTGTAGAGCACGTGGTGTGCATACGAGCTAGGTGAGAGTAGATTTGGGATCTTGACTCATTGTAGCTGTACTTGATTACATATTTATCTAGTAGTTGCTTTCGGGGGCTGGAGTAGGTCGTGTGGACGACCGAACCAGGGTATATCTGTGTGTATTCTGTGATTGCTATTTTATTGTCCTATCTGTGCCTATAACTGCGTGGGATTGTTCGTGGGTTGCACGAATATTTTTATTAGCCTATTCACCCCCCTCTAGGCTACGATCCAGATCCAACAAGTGGTATCAGAGCCAATTTAGAGGATCTAGTCTAGATTTTTAGATGACCATGAATATATCTGTTTGTGCTTTTGCTGAAGGTCAGTCTATAGCCCGTCCCCCTAAGTTTAACGGTGTAGACTTTGCATATTGGAAGGCTAAGATGAAAATCTATCTAGTGTCTGCAGATTATGATGTGTGCGATATTGTTGAAAATGGTTACAGTCTACCCACTATTAAAATTGAACACACTGTTATAATTAAGCCTAAAGACAAGTCGGATTTAGCTGATAAGAAACTGTATACTCTTAATGGTAAAGCTATGAATGCGCTTATATGCTCTCTTGATAAATCTAAATTTAATCGTATCTCACATTGTCTAACTGCGTAGGAAATCTGGCATACTCTGGAGGTGACACACGAGGGAACATCGCAAGTAAAGGAATCCAGACTTGCGTTGCTGAGCACTGAATATAAGAGCTTCCGCATGCTACCAACAAAATCAGTTAAAGACATGTTTGCGAGGTTCACGGACATTGTCTACAAATCCAGTTCCCTCGGTAAGCCATACTCTAGCCATGAACATGTACGAAAGATCTTAAGGGCGCTACCTAGCTCATTCAGACCTAAAGTCACCGCTATTCAAGAAGCTAAGGACTTGTCAACAATGAAAGTGGAGGACTTGATAGGCAACCTAATGTCACACGAGCTTGAGTTGCAGAGTATAGAAGCCAGAGAGAAACTTGAAGAGAAGACCAAAGCTTCCACACCATTAGCTCTTCAAGCTAACGACGATGATCTTGATGAAGAGCAAGCTTTAATGGTCAGAAACTTCAGGAGATACATTCAGACTGATCAAGGAAGAGCTGAGATGGGAAAAAGGTTCATTCGTTCTAATAATTCTAATTTTGGTAGACATTCCTATGATCAGAAAGCTATTAATAGAAGTGAATGTTTTAAATACAGGAAGAAAGGGCACCACATAAAAGATTGCCCACAACAACACACAGCTCAAGTTGCAAAAGGAAAAACGAAAGTGCTGACGTGGGACATGGATAGCGAAGCTGAGGAGGATGATGAGGAACATGAAGCCCACTCCTGCATGGCATTAATGGCCAAACACAATGAGGTAGGATCTCCCACTAAAGCTGAATTGTTAGAAATCTTGAAAGGAATGCAAAATACTATTAATGAGCTAGAAGCTGATGTGGATAGTTATAGGAATGATAACTTTGATATGCAACAATTTGAGTATGACATGTCTAAAGAAATTGAAAAACTGAAAACTAAAATTGTTGCATGTAACACTACGATTGACATGTTAAATAAGGAGAAAGCTAGCTTGTTTGAGAAAACTGATTGTCTTTCATGTCCATCTTTATTAAAGGATATTAGCATGTATAAGCTAGATAAGATAAAGCTTGAAACTGAAAATGAATTGCTTTCTGAAAAGATTAACATGCTAAATCTTGAACTTAAGGAAAAAATGAGGGATTTTGAAAAGAAAGAAGAGGACAACAAGCGAGCTTTCGTTAGTAAATACACTTTGCTTGTGAACGAAAATAATCATTTTAAATCCAAAGTTGATAGTTTAGAATTGTCATTAAAGAGATTTTCCATTGGTAAACAAAATTTGGACATTATACTTGGAAATCAACTTTATGGCAATAATAGGCGAGGACTAGGATATGGTCTTAAAAATGTTGAAAAATAAAAATATAGAAAATTTCACATTGAATCAACAAAGGTTAGAAATTTTCATGCTAAGAGCTTTACATGTGGATGCGTTGGCCATACTTCATATCATTGCAAATATAGGAACAAAAACATTAAGTTCAAACAAATATGGGTTCGTATATCTTTGATGACTAACGTGAGTGGACCTTGTTGGATTCCAAGGTCACACACGACACCTCTTTTGTAGGTGGATGGAAATTTGACGAGGAGCGATAAATTGAATGTTGCATTACTTTTTAGCTCCTTAGTCAAACGGCGACGCGAAGGTATATCTCATTCTTTGAACTTAATGAATATCTTCATAGTTTTTTTTTGTGTGCGTGACTTTTTCTTTGTTTGTGTGCTAGTAGTTTCATTGCTATGTGTGCATGATTCTTTTTGTTTGTGTGATTGCATCTCATGTTTGCTTTAGTACTTCATGCATAAAAAAACTGAAAAACTGAAAATATAAAAAAATTGGTGCTTAAATGTGTATCTTTCTCTTTGATTCATTAAAAGAAGTATTCTTGAAAGATTTTCATATCTATGTAGAAATTGGTGTATTATTGCTTTTGCCACATGCGCATGTTCATCTTTCTAAATATTCAGGGCATGTTTAATGAATGAAAATAACTTGATTTCTACACCGCCTATTTCACTTCCACATGTATTACTATTGTTGCACAATTGGGGACATCGTTTATGAAGTATGGAAAGTGAATGTATGAGGAAAACTTAACTGAAAATCTAAGGGATATGATATACCTTGCCATGGGTAAAAATTGAGCAAAAGAAAGTGTTGTTATAAGTATTTTTAAAAAAAAAACGAAAAAGAAGAATAATTGCTCTGTATGAAAAATGGATACAATCCGTGGCAACGGTATTACCCACGAGTATCCAACATAAGCTATATGGGTAAACTTTAGCGTTGGTGTATTTACTCGTCAAGCAATGCCACCCCCCACATCTAAGAGTCCTTATAGGCTATGTTTTGGGGTGTGGTAACTTGAACTCATTTTTAATGAGGTGGGAAAAATCAATCCTAGGTGATAGAATGTTATTTGGAAAATGTGGATTGGTTCCGGTTGACTTTCTTAATGATTCTCCCTATGTGCTTCAATTTTAATCATCACACTTTACACGCTGGTGTTGAAGTCCTAGCTATTTAATTTCATTGGGTTTTGACTTGATTATTCTGTGAGCGTATGCATGCAATTGTTGGTAATGGTTAATAACACTCTCTTTTTGCATGGTATATGATTTTGACTTCGTGTTATAACTTTTGATGATAACAAAGGGGGAGAAAAAATTGGGAAGATTTGGTACTTTGAATTGGGTACTTTGAATTGGTATTGTGTTTTGGTATTTGGCATTTGGTATTTTTGTAATGCTCGTGAAAATATGATTGTTTGATTAAGGGGGAGCATTAATGAATATTGGGGAAGCACAAAAATAGGGGGAGCATGCATACTGTTAAACTTTGCACATCATTATATCTCACTGCATGCAATCCTCTACTGTCACACTTTCACACACACTACTTTGGAACTTTATTGTGCAAATCTTCTACATAGTTTGTCATCATCAAAAGGGGGAGATTGTTGGTAGCAACTATCTGTGAACTTCGTGTTTGATGATAACAAACGCGTGTGAATGTTTTTAATGTGTGGGTTAAGTGTTTCAGGAATGGAGAGCCTGTGACTGATTCACAAAGAGACGTGTCCATTATGACGGGGAGACTAATTGTGAGAAGTGGGTCAAGTATTTGTTCTTAAAAGGGAAACACTTTAATCAAATTGAGAAGTGCATGGCACCATGGTAATTAAGTTGAATAGGATCATGGCTCATACCTATATAAACAATCCTTAAGCCTAGGTTTTTAAGAGAGACCCAAGTCAAAAAAAGAGGAGGCCGAAATTTGAGAGGAGGCTGCGCAAGTTTTAAAAACCTCCTCATTTTTATTCATCCTGTCGGCAAGTCTTTTAAGGAACCGGCTACAGTTTTGCAAAGGAGATGTGCACAGCCGCACAAATTGAATTCTCCAAGAGCAGCAAAGAGGCACCGCAACTTCTATTAATAATCACCAAGGGAGCACAGAATCTTTTTCTTTTCCTACTCTTCACGTGCACATGTCTTTTGATCACCAAGCTTTAATAATCATTCTTTTGGGAAATTTTTTGTAGGAGGCTGCCGAATTTTTGTGAGAGGGGTCTTCTCCAATTTTTGTTGAGTCGCCACACAAATTCTGCAAGAGCCGGCCACATATTGAACCCCTTTTGATATTCTTGAAGACTTGAAGATTCGGCCATCCAAAGGAGAAGTCAACAATGGTTTAGGGGCAATTAATCATACCTTGCTTAATAAAAAAACTAACCTTTTTCCTTTGCTTTCGTTTTGTGCAGGTACACATGAAATTGGAATTATCCCAAAGCCACACAAAAAATTTCCCAGGAGACTTACGGCACACACACACCAAAAGAAAGTGCTTTGGCTTAATTTGTTCTCCAGCATAAAATGTTTGTGTTGCTCAGGGAAGTAAAAATTATTATTAGTGAAATGCTTTTGTTTCTCCTCCACTAACTTGTGCTTAAGATTTAATCACAACTTTTTGGGTTTGTTTTTTTAAGGGACATTGGGCTCTTCATTATCAAAACGTTTTAAAGCAGCCACATATTCAAGAGGCCTTCATTTATTTGTTTTTCATCAGCCTTAATATTGACTGCACATCTATTGTTGATTTAAAGTGTTTGCTGATATTTTTTTTTGTGCAGGAGTCATTCACAGAAATCTCCAAGAGTGCGCCGTAATTTTTTTTTGATGAGAGCCAATAAAACTGATCGCTCCGGGACGTAACCCTAAAGAACGGTTGTAGTTTTACCGCAAGTGCACGGTGTAGCAGTGAGCGGGATATCGAACACAGGGAGGACGAATGACCGTGCTTGTTCCAATCACCCTGGCTATTCAAGAAGAAAGATTTGCCTTTGGCGATCCTGTCACAATCGTCAGACAAAGTGCGGAAATATCAAATCAAATAAAGAACGCCTAGGGAATGGGGAATCCCCGCTACTCACCGTATCTCATAAATGTGGTTCATGGGTATTAAAATTGCTAGAATAAGATTTTGGATGAACTAGTTGCAACTGAATGTAGAACCAAGCTCACGCTCTCGCGCTGTTGCCGGTCTATAGCTATCCTAGGTTCGGGTCCAATCTCTTGCAAACCCTAGCCTAGGTAAGCTAGCATTAGGATCAACATCATCGTCCAATCGCGCACCGAGCCCAATCTCTTGCAAACTCGGTCCACAACCTAGATCGGGATAGTTCTTACCCGCCCAATCTCTTGCAAACGGGTATTGGCACGGAATTGGAACCGGAAACCCTAGTGTCGGTCCAATCTCTTGCAAACCGATACTACGGAAATTCGACTCCAACCCAATTCGGATTTCTAGGGTTTCCTATCGAATTGGGATCCAATCTCTTGCAAATCCCCATCGATGTGAATTCCTAGCCATCCGTAGTAAATTGATCCCAACCTAATCCCTAGATATCAATTCTAGCAAGATTTCTACTAATTCATCACAAATATGAAGTTGGGCTTATAGGGTTCATCCCCACGCCCCAAGACGTGGCGACTACTCACAATTCATAGCAAGATCACAAAAATAATCAATGAAATAAGCAAACATGCAAACATGCAAACATGCAGGAAAAAGGTGTAAAATAAGGAGTGATCAAAATCCCCCAAGCTTGCCTCTTACTCGTCCTCGAGGAAGATAAGTAAATGGCGAACCCGGTGGAATTTGGAAAACGAAAATGGCGAAGAAAATGAAAAATGAAAAACGGAGAAGAATGGAAAACGAAATGAAAATAAAGAAGAGAGAGAGAAGCGAAGAGGTAGGCTACTAGATCATTTTCTCAGGACGGGGGTTTCACTTACTCATATAGCATGCACCGAATGAAAAACTCATGTCAAAAGATTTTATTCTGATACCATAGTATAATAGTGCAAATAGAAACGGAAAACCCACGAACAACGATATAATCATGAAAAACGGAATAATTCTAAAATTAACATCGTTTGAATCATTTAAAGCGGTATACAAATCACAGATCACACACTTTTCAATTGAATGCTTTCTATCAGGAGTATAAGAGTATCACACAATAGAATAGAGAGAATAGAAAAGTATGGATTTCATGAAATGAACGCTGGGCTTAGATTTCTGGATTTCGTAAAGCTAGAAACAATCTCACCGAGTATAGAATATTACTTAGCCTAGGTTGTCGTACAACGTCAAGTAGTCACTCTCTCACACATCAATGGATCCCCTCCCCCAAGCTTATCTATAAGCGTGGTGGCATAAAAAATATTCACATCCCCATTTTTATACAGCTCCAAATGTAATAAGAAGAAAGAAGAAAGGAAGAAAGTGAGATGAGATCTTTTATTGAGGATTTTTCCTCTTTTCTCCTTTTTTTGTTTTTTTTTCTTTTTTTTAATATAGCATATATACACAACGATCCCAACTCAAAGAGAGATAATGATATACAAGAATATTCTTCTCTCTTTTATTATTATTTTTTTCTTTCTTTTCCCCCTTTTTTTTCCCTTTTTTTAGAGAATAAGGGATTTGGAGCTGGGAATTAGTAGCGGGGGAAATGCCATAAAATAGAATCGCTAAGGGGAGATTCACCAATGATTATAAAAGTAGAGAAATGATGTTCAAGATTTGTGGAGAAAGAAATAGATATAACTCTCGGTTCACTCTATAAGACATGCACGACAACTTTAGCAGGGTAATCTAATCTACTCAGTTTCGATCACAAAAAAGCTAACTAATCCAGATTTATCATAGCTAACATCATTCAATCATCCTGAAGTGAAGTGTACAATTCATGCATATAGAAGTGATATAGGAAAAGAAATCAGTACTCCAGATATAGGCATTCAATGCGTGAATCTTGGTGTGTTTTCTGTGATAGCATACATATGAATATTCAGACTCAGCTAATAATAAAATTTCATCCATTTTCATGTGGCAAAAGTGTGGGTTACTATCTCTGGATGCAAGGCAAGTCATAGCATATGATATCAGAAATAAAGTCTAAGACATGACAAATATAGCATGCATATAGAGTAAGCTAAATCCAACGTCATCATCATCACAGAAAAGTCATCTCTAGCATGAGATGAAAAAAGAAATAAAGATAAAGAAAAAAAAGAACTATTTATAATGCGGCACACAGAAAAAGTAAGAAAAACGTGATGCATGGCAAAATAAAAGAAAAATGATGAAAAAATAAGTGCAAAAGCGAAGAATGGTGTGAAAAACTAAAAATAAAGGTGGCAAATCGAAAGAGAACGTGAGAACTCACTCCCCCAAGCTAAATGGCACAGTGTCCTCAATGTGCAAAGCGTGGCACACCGAGAGACAAGAAATGTAAGGGGCAGGTGAGGATGCATGCATGAAAAAAAAAGGAAAATAAAAGGATAAAAATAAAGAAATGAAAAATATGATGCGGACATGATGCATGCAAAGATAGGAGTGATACAGATATAAAGGTGGCACCAAAAACTCTCCCTCTCTACCAAAAAAGATATATAACGATATGATCCAAGATAGAATCCCAAAATAAGTGAGGGGCGGGGGGGTGGACAAAAAGGCATCAGGACCCAGCAGAAACGGGCAGCACAACGGCAAAAGGAATCGATGGCATCAAGGGTGCCTAGGAAGGTGGTGCTGCACCGTCTCCGTCCTGAGGCGGAGGAGGTGGTGGTGGCTGGACAGGCCGCTGAGCGGGTGTGGGTGTGGAAGTGGTAGCAGGTCGGGTGTGTGTGAAAGTGTGGTTGGGAACCTGCTGGGTGGGTGGGGGTACGCGCGGGAGACGCTCCAGAACCTGGGTGAGATAGTAATGGATCTGCAGTAGCAGCTCGAAGCGGCCAGCCATCGCAGAAACGGTGGACAAGGTCCTAAGGTCGCCTCTGAGGCCACTCACCGCCCCCTCTAGAGCACGAATGCTCTGAAGTACAGTGTCAGGGGGAGGTGGTGCAGAGGTACGCACCGGGCGGGGCTGTGCAGAGCGTGGATGGCGTACTCGGGTCGCGTATGTGACGGCCTCAGCGGGGAAGGGTACGAAAGGTGCTGCACTCGCAAATGTGGGCCTGGCCTCAGTGTGAGGCCGGGGCACAGACTGGTGAGAAGTGGAGGCAGCAGCAGCGAAAGAAGAGTGCAAAAATGGCAGCGAGGCGGCCGGAGAGGTCGGTGGCACAGAAGTGTGGACAGACGCCACGACGCTCTCGGAAAATACAGCAGGGGTGGAGACAGAAGTGACTACCGTTGGGGTGGAAGTGTGTGGACCAAAAGGCGCAACCCCAGCGGAGATCATGCTAGCCATGGTCTCCACGACCGCGGCAAACGAGGGCTCTCCACTCTCAACAAAGGTCGATGGGCGCTCGGGGAGTGCGGAGCAAAGAGGCTCGGCGGACAGAGGGCCAGTGGTGGTGGTGGGAGTGGTGGTGACAGCCTCGGAAGTGGTGGAAGTGGTGGAAGTGGGCTCAGCTGAGGTGCTCTCGACACCGACAGAGGTGTCAAGAGCAGCGAAAACGTCAGGTATGGGCTGAGGGGCCACAGGGTCAACAGGGGCAGCAGGCTCGGCAGGGTGTGCAACAGGGTCTACAGGGGCAGCGTGGGCCTGCTCAGCCTCCTCGGCCTCGAGCACGTAAGCAGCGGGGATGAGAACATCCATCACAGGGAGCCAGTCAACGTGGGCTGGTGCAATCTGAGTCCGAGCAGGGCTCGGGAGAATCATGTAATCGGCCCCGTAAGGGCCGTGCAACCAGACCCAGTGACGCTCACCGTGCGAACGAAGCATCTTCATCCAGGCCATAACATCTATCGACAGAGAAGTGGGGCCCGGGACACGTCGCAAGTCGTCGGGGAAGTCCTCGCCGGTCATAAGAGCAAGCAAGGTGATCAGGCCGCCGCAGCATATCGGTGAGCGAGCGCCCACCGATACGATGATGCGGTCCAAAAACCAAGCCGCGATATCGATCACGACGGCGGGGACAAGCTCATCGCCATCCCTAGATAGAGCTCTGGGACGTGTCATCACGTAGAGCATGTAGAGCTCTGGCGTAGACATCGTGCCCGGCTCATATCTGGCCAAAAAGGTCGTCGCCATAAGGCGCTGAGCAATGCGGAGGCAGGGATGGACAATGGCAGAGGCCTTGGCCCTACTAGGGTCAAAGGCAGCGTGAAGACCCGTAATCCGGGCCCAGAAGGCACCGGCGTCGAAGGAGGGTGGGGGGATATGGGTGGGGCCGTAACCGCGATCGGCACCGGGGACAGCGGGCCACGAGAAAAACGCTCTCATCATATCGAGAGTGACCTGGCACTCTCGATCCATGAACCGAAACGAGCATCCCTCGTCGGTCCGGGCGATCGAACTCAAAACCTCAAGTGTCGGGCGGGTGAACGTGTCCGCCGACACATGGAAGAAATCTCGCCAGCCCACGTTGTCGTACAACGTGAGCATCCCCTCTAGTACCCCCAGGCGTCCTAGGTCAGCGAGGTGTGCAAACCTGGAGGGTACGATCGAGCGCTGGGAGATACGGTCGAAGACGGCGCGGTGTGCTTCGTCTCGGAATGTAATCCCGAGCGGCCCAACCAGTTGAGCCGGAGGTGGTGGCTGTGCAGCGGCAGGGAGAGGCTGTGCGGGCTGTGGGTGCACTGCAGGCTGTGCGGGGTGTGCGGGGCCTGCAGGCTGTGCTGGGTGGACGGCGTGTGTGGGAGACGGTGGAGGAGAGTCCTCCAACTCGTGGGATGGGCCGGCATCATCCGACCGCTTCCGCTTGGCGGAAGCTCTCTTTGACCTCGGCCGTGTCCGGGGTGGCATATCGGCCCCAAGCGCGCCGAAAGTGTAAAAAGTGCGGTGTGTGTAAAAGAGTGGAAGGAGTATACCCAGACGCACCGCGAGTGCTCAGCAATGGAAGCGTGCGAAGTCAGCGCCTCCACGAAGCTCAAATTAGTCCCGAGAAGCTCCCCTGGGCTCCCCTAAGCTCCTAAAAACAACCTGCGCATGAAATGGAGATATCAGCGGGTAATATTCAAAACGTATGGAGCATTAGGGGTATAACAGATAGATATAGAAATTGATTTGGGTTTGGGGGTCGTTTAACACATGGATCCTTAAAAATACTCAAAAAGAGGAGAAAAAGGCAAATCAGGCGATACCGGAGGTGGTCGGAGCGGCGGCCGGCGGCGGCGACTCGGGCGAGTCACGGCGGGGGGTCGGCCGGCGATGGCTGGCCGAGCGGCGGCGCGACGACGACGGTCGGGCGAGTAAGGGGTGTGAGCGGGTGAGGGAAGCTGAAAGGTCGGGGGGCGCGATCGGTTTTAGCGTTTCGAAAAACGTGTCCCCCTCGACCCCTTATATAGCAGAAGTTACGACTCGACCGAGTGACTAGGTCACTCGGCCGAGTGGAATCAATGGAAATTCCTCCCCGCTTACGCATCGGCCGAGTGGCCTTGCCAGCCTCGGCCGAGTGGAGTAAGTCCATTCGGCCGAGTGGCTCAAGCTACTCGGCAAGACTCGCCCTAGGAGCGTATCCGTTTTACTCGGCCGAGCGGGAATATATACTCAGCCGAGTAGCAGTTATATTGAAATCAGGAAAATAAACAGAGAGTTGGGTACAGCAGACTTCCCTTGTTCGTGAGCGGCTCGGCCGGACGAACTTATGTACTCGGCCGAGTGACTAGTATACTCGGCCGAGTGAGCCTTGTGTTCTGCTGTTTGTCTTCGTTTGGGCTCTAAACTCCGTCTTTCTTCCTCCAGTTGATTCCATATTCCTCCTAGGCGTCGAGCGCCTTCTTGGGGCGCTCCTCATTGTCACGTTCATCCTCCTCATGATGGATCTACCTATCTCCTCTCCTGTCAAGAAAAATAGGACCCGTTATCACAAAATTTTTGGGCGAACGACTCAAAACACTAAAAATTTCTAAAACGAAAATAAAGAAAAAGTGAAAATAAAGCGAAAACCGTCGGGTTGCCTCCCGACAAGCGCTCGTTTAAGGTCATGAGCTCGACCCCCTATAATTTTCAATCAATGCGGGATGTTTGGTGCATATGAGATGCACCCATCAAACTTTCCGGGGAGTGCGCTTGGATTTGGACGTGGCGGCGTGTTCTCCCTCGGTAGTCTCCCATCTCGAATAGTGTTGGGGGGAGGCTCCCCCAAGCTAGCATTTGCTCCGGTCAACGGCTTCACCGGTGATGCCGATTTCCGTACCGGAGGAGCTTTCTTTGGAGACTTTAATTTCGAGAGCTTACAGAGCTCTCGAATCCTTGCGACATCAGCGTCGCCTTCATCATCTTTAGCGAAGAGGTCGGGGGAATCATCTTTCTTCTCATTTTGGCCTAAATCCGGGCCTTCCTTGAAATCCTCATCGAATAGGGCGCCAATAGAGTGGGGGATCGCCTCCTCAATTACCTCATCAAGGAGGTCCATGTAATCAAGCTCCTCGTGGTAAGGCATGTGCTTCATAGCCTTAGGAATGTGAAGCTCCACCTCGATGTTGCCGACATTTAAAGTTAGGGTACCTTCACGAACGTCGACAATCACTCCGGCGGGGGCGAGGAACGGGCGTCCAACTATCAATGAAGTATCTCCCTCCTTCTTAACGTCCATGATCACGAAGTCACATGGCAAGCATATTCCCCCCGGGACTTGTAGCGGGATGTCTTCGGCGATCCCCACCGGCCTTGTTATCCGTCCATTGGCTAATTGAATGCGCATGTCGGTGGGTTTCAACTTTGTCCCGGTGTTTAGCCTTAAGAACATGGAGAGAGGCATGAGGTTCACACTAGCCCCTAGATCAACCAATGCCTTTTGAAGAGGAACGCCGCCCAAGGTGCAAGGAATCCGAAAACTCCCCTGATCTTTAAATTTTGCCGGCTCCTTCTCTCTCTTGGTGAACCAAGAGCCCTCCTCGGCTAGCATGATCTTCTCCTTCCTCCTTCTCCCCGAGATCAAGTCCTTTAAGAATTTAGCATATGTGGGGATCTCCATGATGGCGTCGAGGAAGGGAATATTGAGGCTAACTCCTCTTAGATACTCGAGAAACTTCGCTAGCCTTTTCTCCATTTTCGCTCTAGCGAGCCTTTGGGGGAATGGGACCGGTGGCATGAAGCGCCTCTCCTCGATCAATTGTTCCGCTATAGATTTCTCCTTTTCTTGTGGCTCTTTCTCCTTGTCATCTTCAACTACCGGCTCAATTGGATCCAAGCTTTCCTCCACGGGCTCCTCGGTAGGAATCATGGCGGGGGTGGTATCCTTTCCGCCTCTAGTGGTAACGGCAACTACGGCATTGATGTGGCCGGTGTTGCTCCGTGGGTTTTGCTCGGGTTGCGCCGGCAATCGTTGAGTGTTCCGATTTAGCAACACTAATTGCTCCGATATTTGAGCCACAACGGTATTAAGAGAGTCTTGCCCCGCCTTCAAGCTAGCATTGACCTTATTTTGCTCGACCATAAACGCCTCCACTCTAGCTTCGAAGTCGGATCGTTGTTGAGCTTGTGGAGGGTTTTGATTTTGATTCCTCCACCCTTGATTGTATCTGGGCGGCCTATATGGTGGAACTTGTTGCTTTGGTTGAAAATTTTATTGAGTAGGCCCCCTCGGTGGATAGTTTTGTTGTTGGGGTGGTAGTGGTGGTCGGGCTTGTTGAGGTGGCGGTTGTGGCGGGTTCAAAGCTCCTTCATTGTTGGCGTAAGAGAATCCGAGATGATTTCTTGCGGCCGGATTGGCCCAATATCCTTGGTTCCCCGCAACATATTGTACTTGCTCCAAGGATCCTTCTCCTTGCTCTCCTCCCGAGTACATGGCTTGAGATTGGTCTTGCCAATCACACATTTGGTTCGTTGGAGCGGAGGTAGAAGGGGCTCCTTGGGGCTCCATGATAAACTTCTCCAATCTCTCCACTACCTTGTGGAGAGAATCAAACTTGATCGTAAGCTCCGCTACGGCCTTCGCCTCGTAGATGCTAGTTGGCTTTAAGGAGGACGTAGAGTGTCCTCGCTCATCGCCCCATTGTTGATTATTTGAGGCCATCTCCTCAATTAGGGCCGTAGCTTCCTCGGGAGTCTTTGACAAGATAGCACCATTCGCCGCGGCATCAATAATTTGTTTGGTCCCCAGTTGGAGACCGTTGTAGAAGCTATGAACTAACTCCCAGTCTTCAATGCTATGATGCGGGCATTGATGCTGCAAATCCTTAAAACGCTCCCAAGCTTCATAGAGCGTCTCATGTGGTCCTTGCTTGAAGGACATGAGAGCGCTCCGGATCTTCACCGTCTTGGATGGCGGATAGAACTTGTCAATAAATGCACTCGCCAACTCGTCCCAAGTGGTGAAGGCACCCTCAGCTTGCGTCCTCAACCAGTATAGTGCCTTGTCCTTTAGCATGAAAGGGAAGAGATGCAGTCTGATGGCATCGATGGAGACCCCCGACATCTGGAATGTGGCGCACTTCGACAAGAACGATTGGATGTGGTAGTGGGGATTTTCATGGGCATTCCCATGAAATGGATCCTGCTGCATCAGAACCACTAGTCCAGTCTTTAGCTCGAAGCTCTTGTCAGCCGCCAACCCCGGCATGGCAATGGATGAGGTAGTAGAAGAGGTCTTAGGCCGAAGCCTGTCTCGAATAGAAATTAGCCTCGCCATCCTTGCCGCCAATTGTTCAGGAGTTTCCGGGTTGGTCATAAACCGCCCTTCCGGATTTTGTCTCCTTTCCGCTCTAAGTCTCCGTGCGGTACGTTCGATCTCTGGATCAAACAATATAGCTTCAGGGTCCGCCGTAGATCGCGTGTACATGCACAGGGAAAACAGAGTTTCAAAGAGATGATTAGTACCGTGGAAGGGTTAGGTAAAAATAAAAAGAAAAATGGAAATAATAGTGATAATAGTGAAAAATAAAAAAAAAGGAAAAGAAGTAGCTAGGGGTGGTAAGATCAAACGCAATCGCCTCCCCGGCAACGGCGCCAAAAACTTGATCGCTCCGGGACGTAACCCTAAAGAACGGTTGTAGTTTTACCGTAAGTGCACGGTGTAGCAGCGAGCGGGATATCAAACACATGGAGGATGAATGACCGTGCTTGTTCCAATCACCCTGGCTATTCAAGAAGAAAGATTTGCCTTTGGCGATCCTGTCACAATCGTCAGACAAAGTGCGGAAATATCAAATCAAATAAAGAACGCCTAGGGAATGGGGAATCCCCGCTACTCACCGTATCTCATAAATGTGGTTCATGGGTATTAAAATTGCTAGAATAAGATTTTGGATGAACTAGTTGCAACTGAATGTAGAACCAAGCTCACGCTCTCGCGCTGTTGCCGGTCTATAGCTATCCTAGGTTCGGGTCCAATCTCTTGCAAACCCTAGTCTAGGTAAGCTAGCATTAGGATCAACATCATCGTCCAATCGCGCACCGAGCCCAATCTCTTGCAAACTCGGTCCACAACCTAGATCGGGATAGTTCCTACCCGCCCAATCTCTTGCAAACGGGTATTGGCACGGAATTGGAACCGGAAACCCTAGTGTCGGTCCAATCTCTTGCAAAACGATACTACGGAAATTCGACTCTAACCCAATTCGGATTTCTAGGGTTTCCTATCGAATTGGGATCCAATCTCTTACAAATCCCCATCGATGTGAATTCCTAGCCATCCGTAGTAAATTGATCCCAACCTAATCCCTAGATATCAATTCTAGCAAGATTTCTACTAATTCATCACAAATATGAAGTTGGGCTTGTAGGGTTCATCCCCACGTCCCAAGACGTGGTGACTACTCACAATTCATAGCAAGATCACAAAAATAATCAATGAAATAAGCAATAGAATTCATCACAATATTGAGATATGCAATAAAAATAGAATTTTTAGAGAAGAGAAAGACAAACTAATGGAGTTCTTCAATTAATCCAACAAAAATCAAACTTTTTCTCCTCTCCAATCTCAAGAATAAAACTAAAAGGCTAATCTAAAAAGCTGCAAAAAAATCTAAGGAGAAGCTCTCCAAACTAGGGTAAAAACAGGGGTTAAATAGCCCCCAAAATCATCCAAAAACTGTGACCAAAATACCCCTGCGCAGCCTGTTTTCCGCAATTTTCGCTACAGGCAGCGCGTCGCACTCGGCCAAGTGACAGAAGTCGCTCGTCCGAGTGAGAAACCCTGTAATTTTCCAGTAAGTCGGGGCCTTCAGGGGTCTCTACTTCGGGGGAGGCTCGGCCAAGTGAGTTGTCGTCACTCGGCCGATGGCTTCATTGTACTCGGGCGGACAGGATTCTCCACTCGGCCGAGTGGGTCTTCTGAAGCTCAGGCAGCCGAAAAACAGAAACTTGGAGATTTTCGAAGGGCTTCGTCTGGGCGCCACTCGGGCGGACGTGATGTCTTCACTCGGCCGATGTGGTCTCCGTCGCTCGGCCGAGTGCACAGGTAAATCGTGTCTGATCTGGTCGGCCGAGCGGTGTCTCGCTGGTCGGCCGAGTGGCTCCTCCACTCGGCCGAGTGGGACACTAAACATGCCCAATCTGCTTATTTTGGCCTCCTCGTCGCTCCTGCAATGTCCGTTCTTCTTCCGCTCTTCTCCAACAACAAAATACCCCTCGGGGAGGTCGTCGGCGACCCTCTAGAGTAAGCACATCTCGAGATCACTCCAAATCACGCCAAATCACCTGAAATGCGACAAAAACAACAAATCGTGAAAAGCATCGCAATATCGTCGATATATCGTGAAAAACATGATTTGGGCGATCTAAATGGCATGCAAACATGCAGGAAAAAGGTGTAAAATAAGGAGTGATCAAAAACGCAGGGGAAAGAAAAATATCAGGAGCTCTTTGTTCAATTTTTTTAAGCCGCAAGATTCAAAGAAGCAGGACGAAAGTTCTTAAGTGCCGCAAGTATCATCGAGAGAGGAGCCGAACTATTGAGGGGACATCAGAGACTACTACTTGTCAGATTGATCTGACCACGCGCAGAACGACAGAGGCGACACACCATTACTGAGCATTTCTAAAACTCTATTTATTTATCTTTGTATTGGTGTAACGATCTCTGTAGGGGAAACTTTACCTTCTGTGTTACTTTTGGGGACCTGATGACTTGGGAGTCGTCACAGAGGGAGAGCATCTGACTAGATTGATAGTGTAGAGCACGTGGTGTGCGTACGAGCTAGGTGAGAGTATATTTGGGATCTTGACTCATTGTAGCTGTACTTGATTACATATCTATCTAGTAGTTGCTTTCGGGGGCTGGAGTAGGTCGTGGGGACGACCGAACCAGGGTATATCTGTGTGTATTCTGTGATTGCTATTTTATTGTCCTATCTGTGCCTATAACTGCGTGGGATTGTTCGTGGGTTGCACAAATATTTTTATTAGCCTATTCACCCCCCCTCTAGGCTATGATCCAGATCCAACACATTTTACCCTATAAATTTTTTTTTGAAGAGTAAAAAAATGTCTTTATATAATCAATGTCAATACATGGATCTAAGTAGGTGCAGGGAAGGCAAGTAAAGATGAGAGAGGGCACACGCGTCGTCATCCTCAATTACTACCAACCTGCCCTTATTTAGATCCCACTATATACAAAAAAATAAAGCACATAGGTATATGAAAAAGCTCAACCTAGCCCTACATGAAGCCCCCAGTTGTTTAGGGGTCTACTATCAGATGCTCTTTCCCTATCAATGGATCTGAGCACAATCCTGATGTCAGCTGTAATATCAACAAGTATCTGGTCAGCAGAAGAGGTAGACCCCTCAAATATTCTTCTATTGCGTTCCCTCCAGATATGACAGACCATCATGGCTAGAACTGTCTTTGCAAGCCTGTCCAAACTATCCCCACTCCTATATTTGTTATTAAAGAGCTCACAAACCTCAGTAAGTGTGATAGGCCCCTGCTCCACCAAGCCTAACCTAGTCAGGCTCTCAGAGAGTATATGCCTCGAGAAACCGCACTCAAAGAATATATGATCCACACTCTCATTATTGCCATCACTGCATAATTCACAATGCAAAGGGATATCAATACTCCACCTAGCCAAAACATCACGGGTAAGAAGCTTACGATGTATGCCCCGAAGCAGGGTGATTTCCATTTTAGGGATATGCCCCTTGAACCAAACAAGATCGTGGTAATATAACCTTGGGTGTCTAGCTCGCACTCTATCCCATGCACTCCTCAAGGTGCACGAACTCCCCGGTTTCCATATCCATCTATCCATATCAGTGTTGAGCCTAACCTGGGCAAGAAGCGGCCAGATAGGCCTGGTACAACTATCTCTCACCCAGCCCCCTCCCTCCTAGTAAACACAAACTCTTCTCCCTTCTTCCCCCTCAGGGATCTCATAAGAGTTATGCAAGGGGCCACACGGAAGCCAACTATCATACCAGAAAAGTGTGGAACGACCGTCCCCCACTTTCCGCCCAATAATCCTCTGAGAGAAATTGCGGCAAAAAAGAATAAACTTCCAAGTCCCGGATTGAGTAGGGAGACTTTTTTCCCTAAAGAATCCCCTCTCCGTGAGATACTGCCCCCTCATGTAAGCGGCCCATAGCCCATTATGTGTAAGTAATCGCCAGGTCATCCGCACACCATGCACAATATTAAGCTCGGCTAGGTGTCTAAGGCCAACACCCCCCACATTTTTCGGTCTGCAAACATCCCTCCATCCCCAAAAAGAAGCTCTTCCCCAAATGAATCTCCTGCATAGAGTATTAATAGCCCTCAAGACAGATTTAGGGATTTGAAAAGCCTACAGCCAGAAAGAAACCATGCCATAGATGACTGACCGAACTAACTCAATACGCCCTGAAATAGAGAGTGAAGAAGAAGCCCACCCCTGTAACCGCTTTTTGCATCTGTCTAGCAATCTCTCATACATAAAGGCTTTAGGATATTGAGATGATAATGGGAGCCCCAGGTAAATACTCAGCCCAATCATCCTCCTTATCACCAAGATATCAGCCAACATTCTAGTGTTCTTAGACCCTTTACTGAAAATAACAGCACTCTTCCCCCAATTCACCTCCAGACCTGTGAAATCCCGAAAAGTGCCAAGAAGCTCCTTAAACCCCTCAAATGATCTGGTATTCGCCTGGTAAAAGACAAGAAGATCATCGGCAAACAACAGATGCGAGCATATACCCTCTCTTCTCTTCATAGGCTACACCACCCATTTCCCAATATTTCTGGCCATTAGAAGGGAGAAGGCTTCCATAACAATGACAAAAAGATAAGGCGATAGAGGATCCCCTTGCCTAAGCCCCCTATTAGATTGGAAAAGACCGTACGGGGACCCATTTATCATGACTGAGAAAGAGGGAGTAGATATGCATTCACATATCCAACCAATGAATTCCTCCCAAACCCCATCATGTGCATCATATAGTAAATGAATTCCCTATTGACACTGTCAAAGGCCTTGCGTAGGTCCAATATGAGACAAGATCTGCTACCCATTGGATTGCTAAAATCCCGAATCTGCTCATGCGCCAGCAAGGCACAATCAGCCAGCAACCTACCCTTTATGAATGCAGCCGGATTAGGAGACACAAGCTCCAATACAACAACTTTCAGCCTGTTACAAATCACCTTGCTGATAATCTTGTAAAGCACATTGCAACAAGCAATAGGTTTGTAATCTCCCAACCCCGAAGCATTTGAACCCTTAGGAATAAGGGTTAGAAAGGTGTGATTGATTTGACGGAGCATTTTAGTAGTGCAAAAGAAGGATAAAACTGCCTCCGTCACCTCCTCCCCTATGACCCCCCAAGATTTGTGATAAAAACAGCCATTAAAACTATCAGGCCCAGGGGCCTTATCCTCCCCAATAAGAAAGACAGCCTTCTTGACTTCTCCTGCAGATATAGGGCGTTCCAAAAAATTCATGGCTTCCAAGGAAAGCTTCCGCATAGGTGTAATTTTAGGAAAAACATCCCAGTACTGATTCTGATTATAAATATTTTCAAAGAACTGGGTGGCCTCAAGTTTAAGTTTGTCCAAGGAATCCTCTCTAGAGCCATCAGAATTAATAAGGTGATAGAGATTATTGCGGCTCTGCCTGGCACGCATAGCAGTGTAGAAGAATTTTGTGTTTCTGTCCCCAAGTTGTAACCAGTCCTGTCTACTTTTCTGCCTCATAATACTCTCTTCAAAGTCTATTGCATTCTCAAGATTACCAATAAGCTCCTTCTCCTGCAACTGAAGAGACACATCTGTAGGTAAATTCGGATCCCTCTGGACAGCAGCAATCTCAGCTTTGATCCTGCTAATATCACACAAAGCACTAGTATTTGCACCCAATGACCTGAATATTGGCTTCAAATTTTTGAGCTTAGTAACCAATCTGTACAGCGGGGTGCCGACAACCACTCCTCTCCAACCCGCCTCCAAGCATTCCATGTAACTTGCAATGGTAGTCCAGTAGTTGAAGAATCGGAATGGTTTGGGATCCGAGGTCATTTTGGGATGGAGATGGATTAACATCATCGTGTGATCACTTGTGCCCGCATCAATATATTCACAGAATGAGTAAGGAAGATCTTGTAACCACACATCATTGCACAGAGTTCTATCGAGCTTGGCAGAAATACGGAGAGCCCCTATGCTCCTGTTAACCCAACTGAGAGGGTTCCCTGTGGATTTGATCTCCATAATCTCGCTATCATTAATGCAATTATTAAAATCTCCCACAGCTCCGCTGTCAATCGCCCTACCCCCAATCTTATCTTTAGCAAATCGAACACAGTTAAAATCTCCACTGATTAACCAAGGTTCCCCAATATACTTCTTTGAACTTGTAACAATGTTCTACCATAGCCGAATCCGCGCTTGAGCCATATTAAAAGCATAGACAATAGTAAGAATCATAGTATACCCCGCAGCGTTAAGGCAACGAATCGTGATGTATTGGGCATCCATCTCCTCTACATTGCACGCCCAAACTCTAGGATTGAACAAAATCATGATGCACACATTATTATGATAGCTCCGGTTATCAATAGATCTCTAGCTGCAAGGGAAACACTGTAATATACGCTGGGAGTTCTCCTCCACCACCTTCGTCTCTAGGAGACCAACAATAGACGGGCTGTATTATTTAATTCTATCCTTCAGATCACGTCTTCTAACTGTGTTGTTCAGGCCCCTAGTGTTCCAAATAACTACTGACATATCAATCAGCTGCAGGGTCTCCATTCAATCTGGAGCTACATCGGGACCCCATCGACGTATTGCTGGCACCTCTGTTCCTGATTTTCCCTCCTCTGATACTCATGTCTCTAGCTGCTAGATCAATCTCCCCTTCCTCCAGGACCCATTCCTTATTAAGCACTGTGATCAGATCCGGTCTGCCATCTGCCTCATATCCTGAGGAACTTTCACTATTCTCAATGCTGGGTATTTGCTTGGTTAATTTGCAAGAGTGTATGGGTAGCATGCCCGAGTTACTAGTCACCGGAGTGGGTGTTCTAGATTTAATACGTAAAGGGGGCCGTGAGTTACGAACCCCCTCCTAAGCACATCACGAGGTGCCGACCGAAAGATACTCGGCCTCCCTCCCAATCTCACCACTCTTTTCTTTATTATCTATGTTACATCCCCTCCCTAAGGGGCTCTTCCCATACTCTATGCAGCTAGGAGCATCTAGCCTCACATTGCCTTCCTTCATGCTAGTCGCAGCTAGCTCATCATGCTCAACACATCCACCCATTGTGCTAGTCGCAGTTAGCTCAACGCATCCACCCTCCATGCTAGTCGCAGCTAGCTCAACACATCCACCCTCTGTGCTAGTCACAGCTAGCTCAACATTTTCCCCCCTCATTATGCTAGTCGCAGCTAGCTCATTACAAACATCCACCATACTAGTCGCAGCTAGTTTCACTTGATTTTCCCTCTCGCTAGGCACAGCTAGCCCCTCTCTATCTATATTTACATCCCCGTTCTCAGGCCCCCACGTCCTTATATACATACAACTTTTTGAATCGCCCATCCTTTGTTCCCCCTTGCCCCCTCCCGTATAAGGGGCCCCCGTCTCGCCCGAGGTTACCCCCACCTTAGCCTTCGGGTCCTGCCTCCCATCGCTGCAAGAAGGAGAATCATCGCCACATTGCCCCTCCGAGTGCCCAAAGCACAGAAAACGCTTACATCGTGGCGGCTTCCCTTCGATTCTAATGTTTACCCTGAGCACATCCCCCCCTTCCACCTGCACCATGACGAAGTCCGGAATCTCTTCACTAGCCGAAATCTCTGTGAGGCATCTAGCATAAGCAAGCCTTTCCAACGTTGCGGTCGCCCTGTCCAAGCTAAGCGGATTCCCAAGAACACTTGCAATTCTGTTGAGAATTGGAAGAGACCAGAGATGAAGAGGGAGATGTAGAAACTGTACCCAGACAGGGATGGAGGACAACATATCCCGATCGTAGTTGAAGTTCGGCGACCACCGCTGCAGCACCACCAATCTTTGATCGAACATCCATGGTCCTCCACAGAGCACCGCCTCGCAATCCTCCTTGCTACAGAATCTGAAGAATAAGAAGCCATTCGCCCTTGAATATATAGTTACTCCTTGCTTCTTCCAGCTTCTCTCCGCCCAAGCTCTGATTTGCCCGAAGAATGGCACATCACCCAGTACGTACCCGATCAGTGTATGCTCCCATCCCTTCTCAGCTTCAACTATCAGCTCCATGTGCACCATTGCAATCGCCGATCCATCTTCATCGCTTCCAGGAGCAACGAACTCCATCTCCAGCGATCCAACAATCTTTCTCCTATCAGAGCATACCTCCAGCCATGAGAGCTTAGATGCATGAGGGTTTATCATCACCTTAACAGCAGGCCTCATCGCCCTTCTGTCGTTAGAGTTTGAGCTCCTCCTGAATTGATTTTTCATTGATCCCTCCCCTGCACCTTCTCCTTGTTTCCCCATGGCCATTCTCTTGGGATCGATTTTCACGGATTTCCCTTTGTCCACGCCTGCAACCTTCGCAGCTTTCTCTCCATCCTTCCTACGATTCACTACTTGCCAGACCTCAGATACATTAGCCTTATTAGCAGGTCTTCGCCCCTGCTCCGTCGCAGCATCAAAGGAGGATCCCGCCATAGACCCCTGAGCGTCGGTTCCTATCGCCAGATGCTTCCGGATCCAACCTCAGAGTAGGAAAAGCAAACCGTATACAATTCTTAAACACAGGCAAAAATAGACTGGATCTGGACCGATCGACTCACCACCAGATCAAGATCGTAGAGATCTTGATCCTTCAGCAGTACAAGCACAGATCCAAGCCCACTCCCCCGGAGCATGATCAGGTCACGGAACAAGCTTCCGAAGCAAGATCCTGGTACACCCGTAGCACAACGCACTGTATCCGGTTCCCTTTGTGGGATCCTGTCAAAACAACGTTAGGATCGATAAATGAAGTTGAGACTTACGCTTGCGTACGCGGTACCGTAATCTCGGAACTTCGCCCTCGGATTTGCCACAACGGTCGATACTTCGTCACGGAGGATCGAAGTAGAGTTTCACCGCCTAAATCTCTAACTAGAAGAGGATTTTAATGGAAGGGAGAAGAAGAACATAAGGATGCCTTATGCAAACTTATGGCATGGAAAGTGTGAATGAATGCCTTACCATTGGGTCCTATTTATAGGCTTTAGGGGTGGTTATTGTAGGAAATAACCAATTATAAGCTTATTAGGCTATATTAGCACATTCATTTATCTTCTTCTTTATCCACTTATCAAGTGCCATTTTGCACTTATAAAGTGTCTTTTTCACTTATCGAGTGGCTTTTTCCACTTATCGAGTGGTCCTTTTCACACTAGAAAAGGTTCCCTTCGTGCACGCCTTCGTGCACGCGACATCTGAGGTCCGTATACCATCATACATCCCCTCATGGGTGTATTTATGTCGTCCATATCCAACATCTCCCACTCACACTTGAGGGGATCGTAAGGAAACTTATTTTCCTCTAACTCTTCTGTTTATCATACCGAGAAATAGGCCGTGTGACCGTCATGCGCATAGAGTCCGCTGTTGTGCACTTGTTAGAGATACAAAACACTCCTCGAGGTGCAAAGTTGAGTAGATCAACGCATGCTTTACCCTAGATTATTTCTTCACATTTCTTATACTTTATATTCAACAATTGAATCCCATCTGGATTGAAATTGGCTGGCCAGCTTTGAATCTTTAAAGTCCAAATGTGAATGCGAAATTAATCTTCCTCTTCTTGCGATCCTTTCGATCTTGACTTGACTTGCATTTCTAACATGCCCCGCCGGACCGAATTAACCATAGTCCATAAGTAACATGCTAAGATAGCAATCACCCGGTCAAATCTAAAGGAACCAATTAGAGTCCATAAGGGTAATGAATTAAGACCCATGTGGTCTTTGGGTCTCACATAATAGTAAACTTATTTACTATTCTAACCCAATGGTCAAAAAATGCATACGTAGTATGAATACGTATTACAACATCGCTCCTTTCCCAGGGAGTGTATGTCTCAATGATGTTGTAAGGATGATGCTCAGACACCACAATGTCTGACTTTGAGTCCCTTTTTCTACTCAAATAATCCTTTAGACTCACATCCCGCCTTTAGACAGATAGGATTTCAAAATCCTCTTAGATCTTCTGTAAGCATCCATATGATGCAGATCTTTCATGCGACCATTTTGTTTAAGTCATGACTCTAAATCATCCGTCTGATGATTTTGACTTTAAACAGGTCTCATCTCTATTCTATCCGTCTGATAGAATAAGGCGGTTGCTCATGTGAGAGAGCCAACCTCAATCTGTCCGACATACTAGAAAGTATAGCTGAGATTTCAAAAATGTACACAAACATTTCTCAAGAAATTCATTTGCAATGTTTGAAAAAGAACATATTCTTTTATTAAATTTGTTCATTTACAGACATGGAAATTTACATTGGTACAACTCAGCTCTTACGCAATCCTTGGGATGATAAGTGTTTGTAAAACACATTTCTGGGGATCGCCTTCGTGAGCGGATCCGCTATCATCTCATGCGTAGATATGTACCTTATGTCCACCTTCTTGGTTTTATCATAGTCTTTTGCAAATTTGTAGCGGGTATCAATGTGTTTGGTCTTACAATGAAATTTAGGATCTTTGACATAAGCTATAGATGCTTGACTGTCGCTGTGTATAGGTACATCACCTGAGTCACTTGCATCAATTAGCCTGTCTAAGAATTTCTTAAGCCAAACAGCCTCTTGGACTGCCATGCTAAATGCTACAAACTCGGTTTCCATAGTTGAAAGTGCGATGCAGGATTGTTTCTTGCTACTCCAGGATATTGCACCAGATCTGAGTAGAAAAACATATCCTGAGGTCGATCGTCGCTCATCGAGATCACCCGCCCAATCAGCATCAGTGTAGCCTTCGAGCCTCAAGGCATCTCCTTGATAGCATAAAGCAAAGTCTGCAGTTCCTTTGAGATACCACATTATCCTCTTAACCGCTTTCCAGTGTACTTGCCTTGGGTTGGATTGGTAACGAATTACCATTCCAACGGCAAAACAGATGTCCGGTCTTGTACGCATCATAGCGTACATAAGACTACCAACTGCACTGGAATATGGAACTTTTTCCATAATCTCTTTCTCCTTTTGGTTCTTAGGACATGATTTCAGACATAAATTATCGCTTTTGCTTATAGGAGTATCAATGGACTTGCAGTCCTGCATATTAAGTCGTTCTAGAACCTTCTTTATATAAGTCTCCTGTGAAAGAGAAAGAAGTTTCTTCGAACGATTCCTTGAAATCTTAACTCCAAGGATATATTCGACTTCTCCCATGTCTTTCATCTCAAAAACTGATGAAAGCCAAGCCTTGATATCCATCACAAAGCCCTTGTCATTTCCGGCTATTAAAATGTTATCTACATATAGAGACATGATAACATACTTGCTTTTAATCCTCTTGATATATACGCAGTTATCTTCATCAAGCATGGTAAAACCATTTGATAAGACAACTTCTTGAAATCGTATATACCATTGCCTCGAGGATTGTTTAAGACCATATATGGATTTAAGAAGTTTACAAACCTTATGTTAGTTTCCTTCTTTTACAAACCCTGTTGGTTGTTCCATATAGATCTCTACATCCATTTGATGTAATTCGAGGTCTAAGCAAGCTACCATTGCCAGCATCAGGCGAATCGAGGTAAAACGAACAACAGGTGAGAAGGTCTCTTCGTAGTCTATCCCTTCCTGTTGCGTAAAACCTTTCGCGACAAGGCGAGCTTTATATCTGTCAATAGAGCCATCAGCCTTATGCTTGATCTTGAGAACCCATTTGTTCCCAATAGCTCTATGTCCTCTGGGTAAGTGAACTAAGTCCCAGACTTGGTTAACTTTCATGGATTCTAACTCCTCTTGCATCGCTTCCATCCATTTGTCTTTAGCAGGGCAAGATACGGCGTGTTTGAAAGTACCGGCTCGTCATCTTCTTGTAGTAAAGTCATAAAGGTTTGCGGAAATTCATCCTCAAATCTTAGAGGAGCCAACCTTATACGACTACTACGTCGTATTTGAGATTCTTCAAGTCCTTGTTGACTCGAATTTAGATCAATTCTAATATCACTCCCACTTGGAATGTCGTTAGAATTGCTCCCACTTGGATCATTATTCCCGTATGGAATAGGATAATCGGCATTCGTATAATCCATTGGTGAAGGTTGAAACGTATTTTCGTTTTCACCAAGAATTCTCCCACTCGAATGAGGTAATCCTTCTTGATCATAAATATCAAATAGGGATAAGTCCTGACTTATCTCGCCCTGTCATGGAAACTCGTTTTCCAAGAAAGTGACATCCCTCGACTCAAACTCAATTAGCCCACCATTGTCTTCCTGACTAGCAAAAACATAACCTTTGGAGTTTTCTGCGTATCGTATAAAGATACATTTCCTTCCCCTTGGCCCAAGTTTGCCATACTTATGGGAGGAAATATGTGCGTAGGATGCACAACCCCAAGGTTTCAAAATGTATAAGTCAGGAGACCTTTGGTTCCACAACTCATAAGGAGTGGAGCTAACTGATTTCGAGGGTACGCGGTTTAAAATGAAAGCGGCCGTCAATAATGCATCACCCCAAAAGGTGATTGGCAAGTTAGCTTGCGCCATCATTGAATGGATCATTTCCATTAAAGTCCTATTTCTCCTTTCTGTAACACCGTTTTGTTGAGGAGTATAAGGCATAGTTACCTGATGTACTATGCCTTTTTCCTCACAAAGTTCCTTAAAACTTGTTGATTGATATTCACCGCCCCTATCGGTTCGCAAGACCTTAATCTTGCGATCTAATTGATTCTCCACTAAACTCATATAGTTTTTAAAGCAAGCCAATGCTTCACTTTTGTGGGATATCAAATAGATATGTCCGAATCGGGAGAAATCATCAATAAAAGTGATGAAATAGGACTTCCCGCGTCTTGTCTTGACATTCATCGGACCACATATGTCCGAATGGATAAGCTGTAATGGAACCTCAGCCCTTGTGCCAGTTCCAAACGACTTGCGACAAGATTTCCCCACTTGGCAATGTTCGCAGGTCGACATTTCAACCTTTGAAACATTGGATAGAAGGCCACGTTTGGCAAGTCTATCCATACGCGTTGGTCAAATATGACCAAGCCTTGCGTGCCAACAAATCACATCAGACTCATAAGTATTAGAATTTGCAATAAGGAAATTTTCATTACACGAGGAATCATACATTGTACTCATTACAATAAATCCTTTAAATACAAACCGAGTACCAATAAGAGTATTATTACAACTTAAGTCCACATTACAATCATGAAAAAACCAGTTATAGCTAAGACCCATTAACACGACCACAGAAATATATTCCTTCGAATATCTGGCACGAAGAGGACATCATGAAGTAGGAGAGTGCGGCCGTTGTCCAAGACTAGCTTGCAAGTCCCAACGCCTTTCACTTCAACACGTGTGTTGTTTCCTACATAGATCCACTTCGTTCCTTGGGGTATCCGGTGATACTCCACGAAGGACCGTCTGTCCCTTGCTATGTGGTCGGTGGCACCTGAATCAATTATCCAAAATGGATTAGATTCCACAAGAAATATTGAACTAGAAACACATATGTAACTAGTATATTTACAAGTTACCTCGTCGCCTCCACTCGTACACGAACGAGCATAGTGACCAAGCTTGTTGCACTTAAAGCACTTGATCCTCTTCAAGTCTTTCTTCTTGTGTCATTTCTTGTGCCCACCCTTATGTTTGGGTTTCTTGGTAGACTCAGGTTGCTTATTACGTTCATTGGTAGACTTCGAATGATCTTTCCTTTTCTTTCCCCCGTGTGAGGAACTAGCAACCATGTGCACTTCTGCACTTGGCTTGGCAGCCGCAAGCTGCTCTTCCTCTAATTCGAGGTGCTTGGAAACATCACTGAAGGTCTTGATGCTCTCATTGTGAGTGAGATGCATCTTCATTTGGTCCCACCCATTTGGTAGGAAACGTATGACTGCTTGGATTTGTTGCTCATCAGTGAGCACATGATCCGCATCCTTTAACTCTGAGATAAGATTCGCCATATGTCGTAGATGTTTCCCCATGGAATGATCTGGACGTTTCTTGTATGCATCAAATCTTATAGTTAAGGCACGAAGTTTGGATACCGATGTGCCACCAAACTTTTCCTCAAGCTTGGACCATATGTCCATGGCTAAGTCATGCTCTCGGAAGATGCGCATTATGTCATCAGCCATACTGCTTAATAACGTAATGAGTGCTATCTTGTTCTTCCGAGACCAAGCATGAAAAGTTTCCTTGTCTCGTCTGTGTTGGGCCGTAGTGCCCGACTCGGGTTTAATCATTACGTTCTTTAGAGTTTCGAGCACTTCTTTCTCCTCTAAAACGTATTGTATCTTGATGGACCAAAGTTTGTAATTATCGCCGTTGAGTTTTTCACCTCTGTTTAACTCAGCGACGATATTCATTGAAGCGGAAGACATTTTACTTTTAAAATGCTGCAAAAGACACTAAACCGAAGGTTTGATCAAAAACATTGCATTGAAAAATTCTTAAAATATAATTCCCATTTGAAGTGATAATAGAATATCCCATTTGGATAGTTCTAATTTCAACTCCCACTTGGAACGACATTTATAATTTGATAAGTTACTTTCGAAAAAAAACTGAAGATGTTACTATAGAATCGGAAAGGTCACTTCGTTTCCAATCACCATCTAGAGTAACTTTCAATATTTCCCCATCACTTTATCAAATGTTAGTACTCTTATAGTACTTTGCAGCGGAAAAGCGTTTTTTTTAACGTATTTTTCAAAACGTATGAAAACATATTTTTCAAAATTGTATATTTCGACTTAGTACCCTTATGATACTAGCGAAATATTTGGCACTTCCTGGCCATTTGCCGGGAATGAGCCGTAGCCATGCCAAGGCCGGATCCCCCTGAGGGGATTTTTCTTCAAGACATTGTCGCCGGTTCCCGTATGGATCCAGGCGCTTCCCCCGTATGGGAGAATTTCGCCGTAGACAACTGTCGTTAGCCCCGTATGGGCTAGTCGGCACATTCGTGTTCGACCAAAGCCTTTTGCCACCCCGTATGGGCTAGTCGGCATGTTCGTGATCGACCAAGGCCTTTTGCCAGATTGGTCGACCAAAACTCCTAGATTGGTCGACCAACCAATGATCTGCACTCCTCCCGGCCAGGGCCGGCCAAGGGCCTCAGCCCTGGCCTCTGCCAGGGCTGTCCATGGCCCTGGCAGAGGCCAGGGCCGGCCAGGCTCTGCCCTGGCCTTTGCCAAGGCTGGCAGGGCCCTGGCAGAGGCCAGGGCACCGGCCTCTGGCCTCTGCCAGGGCTGGCCAGGCCCTGGCCTGGCCGCGGCCACGGCCCCTGGCCCTGGCCGTGGCCGGCCAGTGCCGGCCTGGCCATGTCCGACCATAGCCTGGCCATCGCCGGCCATGGCACTTTGGCCTTGGCCGTCCATGGCCCATATGGCCATGGCCGGCCACCCCCTTGTATGGGGTTACCGCACACCCTGCCGAAGGGGTGGTCATGGTGGTTATTGGCCGTAGCCAACCCCCTCCGCATGGGGAGTGTCACGACCCGCTTCCCTAAAATGGAGGCGAGACGTGAAAAGGTCCGCACGAGAGTGGAGCTGTGAAGCCCCAAACCCGATAAGCGTCAATAAAACGTAAACAGGTCCATGTAACCACAAACGGAGCAACAATAATAATAAAAGGAGAGACAGAAATAAAATTCTCATATCTCATAAATTGTCCAACATGAAAATAAGTCCAACATCCAGAAAAGCCACCAGGCTAAAAGAAAGAGTCTAAGGCCCAGAACAAGGCCAACAAAAGCTACAACGTCACAAAGTATAGGTGCTACGTACCGACAACAAAACATCAGTCTAAAGAAAAGGAAAACACAACGAAGACACTAGGACTGGTCCCCAGTGTCCACGTACTCCCCGTCGAACACAAGCTCGGGCTCGACGTCAGCAAACACCTCGTCCTCAACTAGGTACTCAGGCTCAGGATCTAACATGTGTCACCCAAAAGAGTAAAGGGGCACATGTCAGCAAGTCTAAAAGACTTGGGCAAGGAAACAGAAAGTAAGGCAACTAGCAACCTAGCAGTTTTAGTAAGCATGACATGACAGTTATAACATGAGTGCACAAGCAAGACATGGTGAACGATAAGTACAAGAGAACAATTATCGGGATGAGACAAGAGTAGCTAAGCTACTAACAATCTCAATCAATTCACTATTCACGTTTCACTGTTGTTTGTAGATGTTTATGCCTTACAGCTGAATGGTATAGCATTCACGCTGATTGGCCGCTTAACACTACCCCACCCCAGAGTTTACGCCTTACAACTGCAGTTGCTGATCAGGCAGACCCCCAGTTGAATGACCGCTTAACTCTTACCCCATCCCACACGTAAACAAGCCAGGGTCCCTGTACATGAGCCCAGTAAATGAGCCAGGGTTGCCCCGCATGGGAGCTTGTTTTCCTAGTTCACAATTCAATATCGAGCGTTGGGATTAGCAACTCATTATGCTCGCTTCTGGTCACGAGCCAGGAAACACAAGTATTGTAGCGATGCTACGCAATCACGAGATCACTTAAAGAATGCAATGACATGACAATTAATTTGCGTACCGTTAATGGAATTTAAACATGACATGGTAATTGTGCAACATGATAAATGTCGGATCTAGCTTCGTTGTTAAGCTAGTTCCTAAATTTGCGCCTAGGCGAGTATCATTTCGTCGCCTAGCCTCTTTTACGCCTACAACAAGCAAATGGCCTAAAACATGGCCTAAACCCTAAGTGGCAAGTTTCACTTGCCTAACACCAGGGATGACGATCACGAAGGTTCGTCCCGCGGATGCTAATCTACGGGGAAATCGCTGTTATGGGGAAACAATCATCAAAACAATATTCATTTCATTAGGGTTTCATAAAAAATACAAATAGGTTATGAAAACATCAAGAGATCGATTTCTTACCGTGAGGAGGTGGAAGAAACACTCCGGAGAACCTAGGGACCAGATCTGGAAACCAATGGAGAAGTTTGGAGAACTAGGGTTCTTGGGGGATTTTGGGGATTTGATGAGATTTTGGGGAAGATGAGGGGTAGAATGTGTTGAGGGATGGTTTGGATGATGGAGGATGAGATTGGAATGGAGGAATAAGGGTTTGAGGAAGATGGGGGCTCAATGGGGGAGAAACTAGGGTTTTGGGTCGAGTGGAGGAAGAAGAAAACATTTGGGAGGGGTTTAAATAGGATGGGCTGGCGGCTGCCCAGAAATTAGGGTTTTAACACAGATTAGTCGGTCAAAGAGCAACCACTGACCGACTAGTTTGGTAACTAGTCGGTCGGTTGACCAACGCAGACCGACTAAGTGTAAACAGTAACTTCTGAACGAAAATAGGATTTGGATTTAGTCGGTCGATGAACAACTACTGACCGACTAGTTTGACATCTAATCGGTAAGTGAACGTTCTTAGACCGACTAAGAGTAAACAGTAACTCGACTGTACAGAAGAACCAAGAATTAGTCGGTCTGAGTACAAAACTTAATCGACTAGTTTAACAACTAGTCGGTCGAAAGATGAACTTAGACCGACTAAGAATGAACAGTACTGATACTAAAATTTAGATGATGTGTTAGTCGGTTAAAGAAGCATTGCCGACCGACTAGTTTGCAACCTAGTCGGTCAACCAACGTTCTTAGACCAACTAACGATAAACAGTAACTCCTGAGAAATTTAGAAAGCCAACTAGTCAGTTCAAGAAGGATTGCCGACCGACTGGATCGTCATCTAGTCGGTCGGTGCCCCTTCTTACACCGGCTAATAAGCACCAAAAGTTCCGATACGAAGCGCAGTGCTCCGGGATCGATTCCTAAGACTCCTAGGCTTGATCTAACAGTAAGATACGACCGTTATGAAGCCCGTCACGAATGACATACTTCGAAATCGACGATCCTAAGGAAGAAACGAGAAAACACGACGAAACGTTCGAAAACGAAAGTTACGGAGACGAAAACCACACATGAGGAGAAAATCCACCAAAACATATATTATAACATAATAAATCCGGATACATGAAAACCAGTTGTTACATCCTCCCCAACTTAAGAAAAATTCCGTCCTCGGAATTTCCAAACACTCACGTGTTCGGAAACAAAAGTGGGAAACGCTCTCGCATCTCATCCTCATTCTCCCAAGTAGACTCTCCAGGTGAGCCGTGTCACCACATCACCCTCACAAGATTGACAATCTTGTTCCGAAGCGATTTCTGACGCCTGTCCAGAATCTGCACTGGATGCTGGTCATACGTCATGTCGGGGCGAACGGTAATCTCCGAGAAATCCACAGCATGAGACGGATCGCTAATGTATCAACGAAGCTGCGACACATGGAAAACATTGTGAACTCCCTCCAAAGATGGCGGCAAGGCCAAGCGATAAGCTACCTCGCTAACTCTCTCCAGAATGTCAAACGGTCCAATGTATCGTGGGCTCAACTTCCCTCGCTTCCCAAAACGAATCACACCGCGATTCGGGAAAATCTTCAAGAACACATGGTCGCCCGGCTGAAACTCCAAAGGACGACGTTTAGCATCCGCCCAATGCTTAAAACGGTCCTGAGCAATTCTCAACCTCTCCCGAATGTTCCTGACAATATCCACGGCCTCCACGATCATCTCAGGTCCCAACAACTCCCGATCACCAACGTCATCCTAACTCAATGGCGATCGACATTTCCTCCCATAAAGAGCGGCGAAAGGCGCCATGGAAATACTCGCCTGGAAGCTGTTGTTGTAAGAAAACTCTACCAGATGTAGATGGTCCTCCCACAAACCCTTGAAATCCAACATGCACGCCCTCAGCATGTCCTCCAAGATCTGAATCGTCCTCTCGGACTGGCCATCCGTCTGCGGATGGTACGCCGTGCTGAAACTCAGACGCGTACCCAAACTCTTCTGCAAAATCTGCCAGAACTGAGATGTGAACCTCGTGTCTCTGTCTGACATGATACTCACGGGGACTCCCTGAAGTCGCACGACCTCCTGCACGATTCACGTTACATCACTATCCAAACTAGGAAAAAGGAAATAAAAACGGAGAGTAAAAGAATTTTACCTCCATATATCTCCTTGCTAGCGCCTCAGTGGACTGTCCCACTCGGAATGGAATAAAGTGCGCGGATTTGGTCAATCGATCTACGATCACCCAAATCGCGTCATTCTTCTTCGGACTCCGAGGTAGTCCAGTCACGAAATCCATAGTGATGTGTTGCCATTTCCACTCCGGAATCGGACGTGGTTGTAGCAACCCGGCCGCACGCTGATGCTCCGCCTTAACTTGCTGACAAACCAAGCACTTGGCTACACTCCGAGCCACACTCCTCTTCATACCATGCCACCAATAATTCAGACGAAGATCCTGGTACATCTTGGTGCCACCAGGATGCACAGAATACGGCGAACTTGTGCCTCCACCATCAACTCCTCTCTAATATCTCCATCCGGCACACACAACCTGGCTCCAAACCTCAGCGAGCCATCCTCATGAATCAAAAAGTCAGTCCGCAGACCGGCTTCCACCTGCTCCCGAATCTTCACCAGCTTCGGATCCTCAGCCTGGCCAGCCTTAATCCGATCCACGATCGTTGACTATACCTGCATGTACATCAACGACGAAGCCTCCCCAGGAAGGACAATCTCAACACCAGACTCGCAGAAATCCTGCTGCAATCTCCACTGCGAGGTCAAAATCATCACCGCTGGAAGCCTACTCAGCGCATCAGGGACTACATTCACCTTGCCAGGGTGATACTGCAAATCAATCTCATAATCCGCCATAAGCTCCAACCATCGACGATGTCGCATGTTGAGCTCCTTCTGAGTAAAAATATACTTCAAGCTTTTGTGATCGGTGAAAATCTTCACTTTCTCACTCAGCAGGAAGTGCCTCCAAATCTTAAGAGCGAACACAACGGCAGCCAACTCCAAATCATGCGTCGGGTAATTCTTCTCATGAACCTTACGCTGACGAGACGCATACGCCACAACATGTCCATGCTGGTGCAACACACAACCAAGACCCTTGCCAGAAGCATCACAAAAGATCTCAAATCCACCGCTGCGATCAGGCACAACAAGAATATGGGCAGTCGTCAACCTCTCATTCAGAACGCCAAAAGAATTCTCACAATCACCCGACCAAACAAAAGGTACATCCTTCCGCGTCAACCTGGTCATTGGCTCGGTAATACAGAAAAAGTCCTTAATGAAATGCCGATAGTAAGCAGCAAGTCCAAGGAAACCCCGAATCTCAGACGCAGACGACGGAACAGGCCACTCTCTGATGGCCCTAATCTTCTCGGGATCCACTGAAATACCATCTCCAGTCACCACATGCCCGAGAAAAGCAACTCTATCCAGCCAAAACTCGCACTTCGAAAACTTAGCATACAAACGATGCTTCCTCAAGATCTCTAATACCGTCCTCAAGTGCGATGCATGCTCTTCCTCCGACTTCGAATAGATCAGAATGTCGTCAATAAAGATAACGACAAACTTATCCAAAAAGTCGTAGAAAATCAGGTTCATCAGATTCATGAAAACTGCGGGCGCGTTAGTTATGTCGAAAGGCATAACCATGAACTCATAGTGTCCATACTTCGTCCTGAACGCTGTCTTCGGAACATCTCCCTTCTTCACCTTCAACTGATGGTAACCACTCCTCAAATCCAATTTAGAAAACACCCTCGAACCTCCAAGCTGATCAAAAATATCATCGATGCGAGGCAACGGGTATTTATTCTTAATGGTCACCGCATTCAACTCCCGATAGTCCACGCACATGTGACGCGAACCATCCTTCTTCTTCACTAGCAGCACCGGTGCTCCCCACGGAGACACATTGGGATTGATATAACCCTTCTGCAAGAGCTCATCCAACTGCTTCCGCAACTCTTCCAATTCTGCAGGTGCCATACGCTACGGCGCCTTCAAAATCGGCAGCGCACCTGAAATAAGATCAATAGAAAATTCTAGAGCTCGATCAGGTGGCAAACCAGACATCTCCTCGGGGAAGACGTCGCCAAAATCACGCACCACAGCTGGCCACTCCAACTCCATCTGCATAGCCACAACCTCCACCAGCCTGGCCCGAAATCTGACAGGACCAAGCGAACTGCTACCACGACTGAACTCAAATACCGGATGTCCGTGAATCTCGACCACCACCTTCTTTCTCCTGCAGTCAATCGTAGCATAGAAGCTCGCAAGCCAGTCCATCCCAAGAACTGCATCATAGTTGATGATGTCATGGACAATGAAATCAGCGAAAAGCTCATGCCCACAGACCACCAACGAGCAAGAATTGCAACCACGATGCACCGAGACCACGCCATTCCCTGTAACGATATTCCAACTCTTGGGAAGAGGGGACATCGACAAGGAATGCCTCTCCACGAAGCTCCGAGAAATAATGCACATCGATGCACCAGAGTCAAAGAGGACTCGTGCAGGAAATGTGCAAACCAAAACCACACCTAACAATCAATTAACAATCAAACCCTAGTCTAGCAAACAACCATGTTCAAGCAAAAAACACAATCTAACAATCATAACCAGCTAGGAAAGAAACAGCTAGATTGAGGATTACCTGCGATAACCTCATCTACAGCCTCGCTCTCCACAGCGGTCATCAGAAAAGCCTGCCTCCTCGGCGGAACAGCCTGTTGAAAAGCCTGCCTCTATGGAACAAGAGCTGCTCCACGACCAGCAGGAACAGACGCTCGCTGCTGCAACGGCTGTGCTGCAACAGGCGCCCTCCGCAGCTGACCCGCATACCGACAATCCTTCGCGACATGGGAAGCATCACCACAAACTAGACACTGGCCCAAAAACTTCTGACACTGTTCCTTGATGTGGCCAAGCTTGCCGCAGAAATGGCAAGTCTTCAGAATAGGCCCTCCTGGCCTCTTAAACTGAGCTGGCTGATTAGGCTTGAAACCAGGCCTAACCACCGCTCTGGCCTGCTCCATAGGCCTCTTCCCAGCACCAACAATAGACCCCCTCCTCTGACTCAGGTTCAGCTCCTGCCTCCTCGCAGTGACCAGAACCTTCTGATAAGAGTCCAGATCAGAGGAAGACACAAAACTCTAGAGCTCCAAAGCAAGTCCCTGCAGGAACCTCTGAACCCTCTCATCAGCATCCTGCACCATCTTCGGTGCGAACCGACTCAGCCTAGTGAACTCCTGGTGGTACTGGTCCATCGTCAAGCTCCCTTGCTTCAGATCAATGAAGCGCTGCAGCATCTCCTTCTTCGCAGCCTTCGGAAAGAATTCCTCATCAAACCTGGACTTAAAGGTAGCCCAAGCTATCGGCCCCACCAACATCTTCTCTTCCGCATCCCACCAGTTCCGAGCATTATCCTTGAGTTGCCTCTTCGCCAAATCAACCCATCCGGCCGGGGTGATCTTGGCCATCTTCAAATTGTCCTCGATGTTCCGAATCCACTCATCGGTAGCCAGAGGACCCTCAGACCCATCAAAATATGCGTGACCCAGCTCCCAAAATTGCTTCGCTCCCGGCTCAGAGCGAGGGGCATCCGGAAGAGCCCGGGCAGCTCGAGCAAGTGGAGCATTCTGGACTTGCAGGAGCACGCCCTGCTGCACTTGCATCATCTGGAGCATCATCCGCATCATCTCACCGTTGGTGGGTTCCTGCTCAGGCTCCTCATCATGAGGGAGCGCACCACTACCTCCACCACGGGTGAATCGTCTTCCTGCCATCTAGTGACACAGAAAACGAAGCAGATTAGACTCATAGCTTATGACTCGGACGTCGAACTTAGTTTATTGGACATTCTAATATTTTTATAGTCATTCCAAAAATCGCAGTTACAGAAGGACCTGCATGGGCCACCTACAAAACCTGTCACGACCCGCTTCCCTAAAATGGAGGCGAGACGTGAAAAGGTCCGTACGAGAGTGGAGCTGTGAAGCCCCAAACCCGATAAGCGTCAATAAAACGTAAACAAGTCCATGTAACCACAAACGGAGCAACAATAATAATAAAAGGAGAGACAGAAATAAAATTCTCATATCTCATAAATTGCCCAACATGAAAATAAGTCCAACATCCAGAAAAGCCACCTGGCTAAAAGAAAGAGTCTAAGGCCCAGAACAAGGCCAACAAAAGCAACAACGTCACAAAGTATAGGTGCTACGCACCGACAACAAAACAGCAGTCTAAAGAAAAGGAAAACACAACGAAGACACTAGGACTGGTCCCCAGTGTCCACGTACTCCCCGTAGAACACAAGCTCGGGCTCGGCGTCAGCAAACACCTCGTCCTCAACTAGGTACTCAGGCTCGGGATGTAACATGTGTCACCAAAAAGAGTAAAGGGGCAGATGTCAGCAAGTCTAAAAGACTTGGGCAAGGAAACGGAAAGTAAGGCAACTAGCAACCTAGCAGTTTTAGTATGCATGACATGGCAGTTATAACATGAGTGCACAAGCAAGACATGGTGAACGATAAGTACAAGAGAACAATTATCGGGACGAGACAAGAGTAGCCAAGCTACTAACAATCTCAATCAATTCACTATTCACGTTTCACTGTTGTTTGTAGATGTTTACGCCTTATAGCTGAATGGTATAGCATTCACGCTGATTGGCCGCTTAACACTACCACACCCCAGAGTTTACGCCTTACAACTGCAGTTGCTGATCAGGCAGACCCCCAGTTGAATGACCGCTTAACTCTTACCCCATCCCACACGGAAACAAGCCAGGGTCCCTGTACATGAGCCCAGTAAATGAGCCAGGGTTGCCCCGCACGGGAGCTTGTTTTCCTAGTTCACAATTCAATATCGAGCGTTGGGATTAGCAACTCATTATGCTCGCTTCTGGTCACGAGCCAGGAAACACAAGTATTGTAGCGATGCTACGCAATCACGGGATCACTTAAAGAATGCAATGACATGACAATTAATTTGCGTACCGTTAATGGAATTTAAACATGACATGGTAATTGTGCAACATGATAAATGTCGGATCTAGCTTCGTTATCAAGCTAGTTCCTAAATTTGCGCCTAGGCGAGTATCATTTCATCGCCTAGCCTCTTTTACGCCTACAACAAGCAAATGGCCTAAAACATGGCCTAAACCCTAAGTGGCAAGTTTCACTTGCCTAGCACCGGGGATGACGATCACGTAGGTTCGTCTCGCGGATGCTAATCTACGGGGAAATCGCTGTTATGGGGAAACAATCATCAAAACAACATTCATTTCATTAGGGGTTCATAAAAAATACAAATAGGTTATGAAAACATCAAGAGATCGATTTCTTACCGTGAGGAGGCGGAAGAAACACTCCGGAGAACCTAGGGACCAGATCTGGAAACCAATGGAGAAGTTTGGAGAACTAGGGTTCTTGGGGGATTTTGGGGATTTGATGAGATTTTGGGGAAGATGAGGGGTAGAATGTGTTGAGGGATGGTTTGGATGATGGAGGATGAGATTGGAATGGAGGAATAAGGGTTTGAGGAAGATGGGGGCTCAATGGGGGAGAAACTAGGGTTTTGGGTCGAGTGGAGGAAGAAGAAAACATTTGGGAGGGGTTTAAATAGGATGGGCTGGCGGCTGCCCAGAAATTAGGGTTTTAACACAGATTAGTCGGTCAAAGAGCAACCACTGACCGACTAGTTTGGTAACTAGTCGGTCGGTTGACCAACGCAGACCGACTAAGTGTAAATAATAACTTCTGAATGAAAATAGGATTTGGATTTAGTCGTTCGATGAACAACTACTGACCGACTAGTTTGACATCTAGTCGGTAAGTGAACGTTCTTAGACCGACTAAGAGTAAACAGTAACTCGACTGTACAGAAGAACCAAGAATTAGTCGGTCTGAGTACAAAACTTAACCGACTAGTTTAACAACTAGTCGGTCGAAAGATGAACTTAGACCGACTAAGAATGAACAGTACTGATACTAAAATTTAGATGATGTGTTAGTCGGTTAAAGAAGCATTGCCGACCGACTAGTTTGCAACCTAGTCGGTCAACCAACGTTCTTAGACCGACTAACGATAAACAGTAACTCTTGAGAAATTTACAAAGCCAACTAGTCGGTTCAAGAAGGATTACCGACCGACTGGATCGTCATCTAGTCGGTCGGTGTCCCTTCTTACACCGGCTAATAAGCACCAAAAGTTCCGATACGGAGCGCGGAGCTCCGGGATCGATTCCTAAGACTCCTAGGCTTGATCTAACAGTATGATACGACCGTTATGAAGCCCGTCACGAATGACATACTTCGAAATCGACGATCCTAAGGAAGAAACGAGAAAACACGACGAAACGTTCGAAAACGAAAGTTACGGAGACGAAAACCACACATGAGGAGAAAATCCACCAAAACATATATTATAACATAATAAATCCGGATACATGAAAACCAGTCGTTACAGGGAGGGGGTGCATTGCCTTCATAGCCCATTTGGCCATGGTGATCATGCACCAAAAATCATCTTCTCCGATGGAGATAACTACCATCATCTTCCTCGATGAAGCACCCGTTCGTCGATGAAGCACCCGTTCGTCGAGAAAGTAGTTATCTTCTAATGGACGTGTGCCAAAAATGAAAAATAACAAACTTTAAAGTTCGTAAACTACACGCTCCACATGAAGAGAGTTCACAGTCCCTATGAATGGAGACTCGGCATCCATGAAGAGTGCGAGCTTGACGACGTGAACGGTCGGTTCTTCCCGTCACGGAGAGTTCCTGCCATATCCGTAATCGTAGGAAACCCTAACGTGAAAAGAACAACCGCTGCGTTCTCTCTGTCACGAAGCGTTCCTACCATATCCGTAATGGTAGGATACCCATTCGTGAAAAAGACAGCGCCTCGTTCATCGGTTCGACAGGGCGGCGGTTTGACCGGGGCGAACCCGTATGGCTCTGATACCAATGTGCGATCCTGTCAAAACAACGTTAGGATCGATAAATGAAGTTGAGACTTACGCTTGCGTACGTGGCACCGTAATCTCGGAACTTCGCCCTCGGATTCGCCACAATGGTCGATACTTCGTCACGGAGGATTGAAGCAGAGTTTCACCACCTAAATCTCTAACTAGAAGAGGATTTTAATGGAAGGGAGAAGAAGAACATAAGGATGCCGTATGCAAACTTATGGCATGGAAAGTGTGAATGAATGCCTTACCCTTGGGTCCTATTTATAGGCTTTAGGGGTGGTTATTGTAGGAAATAACCAATTATAAGCTTATTAGCCTATATTAGCACATTCATTTATCTTCTTCTTTATCCACTTATCAAGTGCCATTTTGCACTTAAAAGTGGCTTTTTCACTTATCGAGTGGCTTTTTCCACTTATCGAGTGGTCCTTTTCACACGAGAAAAGGTTCCCTTCGCGCACGCCTTCGTGCACGTGACATCTGAGGTCCGTATACCCTCATACATCCCCCCATGGGTGTATTTATGTCGTCCATATCCAACACCCTTCGCCAGATCAGGCCCGAGATCCACAATCGCAACCTCAGGCACCGGTCCGAAACAGCAAGACTCGATCAAATCGTCAAAACAAAAAACGGAACTCAGATCCAGTCAAAAAACAAAAATAGCTTCGAAAATCGATCAGACTTACCCCCGGATCAAGATCTCAGAGAAGATCTTGATCCGCAAGAAGGTGACGAAATCAAGATCCAAGGTTCCTCTCCGGTGAAGATCTGATCGCGATCAAGCTGGATCAGAGCCCCAAGAGCGAGAGCCTCCGGAGATTCGCCGGCTCCGGCCGCAGAAGCGGCCGGCGAACGCACCACAAAACCTTTCGCAGCAGAGCTTCTATCTCTAGAAAATCTTGAGAGAGAAACATATAGAAAACCATATATATATATATATATAGTGTAAAGTTAGCGTGAGTTTTATTGAGAAATATACAAAATACAATTGTCTTCGCGTGGTTGGGTGAACTCACAAGAGAGAGGATAAGGCACAGGCGCCGTCACTCCCAACTCTGAGAACCCCCAACCACCCTAGGACAACACAAATTTATAGCAAAAAGGATGGACTAAGGAGTTATCCATTATCTCTAAAATCCCACATCTCAAATGCTTCAGTTTCGTCGTTCGTGGCCGGGTCTTGGTTATGCAAGGCGACTCTGATATCAGCAGTAATTTCTTCAAATAGTACGGTCTTACATCTCTTTTCATTGTCAAACACCCTTCTATTCCTTTCCCTCCAGATGTGCCATACTAAAGCAGCCAGGCAAGTTCTGGCCAACAAAATCAAACATCCCTTCCCACCAAATTTTGCTAGAATTAATTTCCCAACCTCAGGTAGAGATGTGGGATTTGGGGAAGGCACTTTTAACTTCAGCAATTCCCTGCGCAAGATATAACCAGTATAATTGAAATCAAAGAATAAATGGTTGACATTCTCCTCCTTGTTATCATCACACAATTCGCACGTGGAAGTAGTTTGCAATCCCCAACTGATGAATTTGTCTCTGGTTAGCAGTTTACCTTTCAATACTCTCAGAAGAGTAAGTGACATCTTCGGGATGTGGTTGGGGTACCAGATGAGTTTACGGAGAGGGAAAGCCGGGCTCTACTGCGCACACCCTCCCAAGCTTGTTTAAAGCTAAAAGTTTCACTGGGAACCCAATTCCATCCATCCACCCCGGGCCGAAGAGTGATATTTTGCAACAAATGCCAGACGGGATCAAGAGAGGGATCATCGCTCCATCCCCGAAACCCCCAGTAGTCAGCGACAGTGCGATCCTCAGCAACCGATGGCACGACGAAGCGATCCTTGAGAGGTCCGCCTTCAGTCCAAAAGTCCAGCCAGAACAAAGTTGTTTGCCCATCCCTTACCGTCCTCCTGATCAGCCTTTGAGACATTGTGCGGCAGTTCAGTAGGCGTTTCCAGGTGCCCGAATGCATGGCATTACACTTGGCCGCAAAGAAGCGCGGCTCCCCATCGTATTTAATTTGCATTTGCCTTGCCCATATACTCTCCGTGGTCAAATACCGCCAGGTTAGCCTCACCCCTGCTGCAACATTGAGTTCCTCAAACAATCTAATTCCCACACCTCCCTCTGACTTTGGTTTGCAAATATCCTCACAGGCCAATGCTTTGGAGTTCCCCAATATGAATCGCCTACAAACCGCCGTGATTGTTCTCAAAACGCTTACAGGAATGTGAAACACTTGCATCCAAAATGTAACCATGCCGTAAATAACAGACCTGGCAAGCTCAATTCGCCCAGATATAGACAAGACAGAAGAGGTCCTACCACTCATCCTCTTCTTGCACTAATCCACTAATTTCTTGTAATTTGTAGACGTCGGGTATTTTCGGGAGAGAGGCAACCCCAGGTATGTAGTGATAGTAGAAGCAATTTTGATGCCCAACAAATCCGCCAGATTGTCCTTATTTTTTGCTCCCTTGCTAAATATTCCCGCACTCTTCTCCCAGTTGACCTGTAGACCAGTGTAATTGGTAAACTCTTGGAGTAAGGCTTTGATGCCTAAGAAGGAGGATTTCTTTGCCCAGCAGAAAACCAGTAGACCATCTGCGAACAAGAGGTGAGAGATGGACCCAGACCTCCTCATAGGTTGAATTTTGCCCGAGATGATTGCTTTTTCTACAAGTATAGAAAATATTTCCATAATAAGAACAAATAGGTAAGGTGAGAGAGGGTCACCTTGGCGAAGCCCTCTGTTGCTTCCAAAAAAATCCACAAGGAGCCCCATTGACCATGACTCAGAAAGTAAGCGTAGTTATGCATTCTCTAATCCAAGAAATGAAAGTATCTGGGAACCCAAGCTGCTGCATGAAGAAGAATATAAATTCGCGGTTCACACCGTCAAAGGCCTTTCTTAAATCCAATTTCAAGCAAGCTCTTCCCCCCATAGGATTATTGAAATCTTTGATCTGCTCATGGGCGATAAGTGTGCAATCAGACAGAAGTCTACCCTTCAGGAAAGCAGCTTGATTGGGAGAGATTAGTTCATGTACTACCTCCTTAATCCTACTGCAGATTACTTTTCTAATGAATTTATATAGGACGTTACAACAGGCAATATGCCTATAGTCACCTAAGCCCGTTGCATTGCCGTTTTTCGGCACCAGAGTGAGGAAAGTATGATTGATCTGCCTGAGGAGGGATCCCGATCTGAAGAAGGATTTAATTGCAGTTGTAACATCTTTGCCAATAAGTTCCCAATTTCGCTGGAAAAAGAATCCATTATATCCATCAGGGCATGGTGCCTTATCTGGTCCAATCTGGAAAACTGCAGCCTTAATCTCCTCAGAAGAGACCCTTCTGCTTAGCCAAGTAGCAGCTTCACCAGTCAAAATACGCTTAGGCACAAGCTTAGCTAAGGAAGTCAAATAATTTTTCTGATTATATTGCTCCCTGTAAAACAAAGGCGCATCCACCTTCAGATCATCATAAAGCCTGTTTTTCATCCCATCTACCCCGACCAGATGACTCAGATTATTACGACTGGCTCTTGCTTTCCTAGAGTTGAAGAAGAACTTTGTATTCCTGTCGCCAAGAGTGAGCCAATCTTGCCTACTTTTTTTTCTGAACATATCCTCTTCCAGCTTCAGAGCATGAGCCAATTCTTTAATGAGGCGTGATTCAGTCTCTTGGAGGGAGATATCATTCTGAATGGATGGGTTATTTCTGATCTCCTCCAGATTGCTCCTACATTTACCCACCATCGTGTCAGCCTGTTGGTTCTTTGCCCAGCTCCTCATAATAATTTTAAGGTCCTTGAGTCTTTGCACAAGCCGAAACATATGAGTTCCCTCTTTAGCAACCGCCCAACATGTAGTGATAATATCATGATACCCTGGGCAAGTGTACCAATAGTTAAAAAATTTGAACGGCATATAGTCGGGAGGTACCTGGTTATGCAGATAAACAGCCATGGGAGAATGGTCACTTGTGTAGGCATCCAGATAAACAAGATAGGAGTCCGGTAGCTTATTAATCCATTCAACATTCCTAAGAACTCTATCAAGCCTTGCAGTTATACGCTCGTTGCCCGCTCTTTGGTTACACCAACTGAAGCAAGTGACGCCACTTTTCAGATCCTGGAGCATGCAACCATTTATGCAATAGCTGAAATCCCGCACCATACTATCATCCAGCCTCCTCCCCCCCCAATCTTGTCACCAGTATACAACACACTATTGAAATCCCCCCCCACTATCCAAGGAACCATACTTGTATTGCAAGAATCGGCCTGGAGACATCTCCACAAATCATTCCTCTCTGCCATTGTGTTAAAACCATAAACTCCAATTATGACACACGAGAAACCCCCAATATTTTTGCATGCCACAGAGAGATGCACACACACACACACACACACACACACACACACACACACACACACACACACACACACAAGTCATAGCATGTGCCCGTAGGCACGGTTCATTTAAGATTTTCCCCCATGAAATCTTTATTCCCAAAAAAATTATTTGTACAACCAAAATTGTGCGGAACAACCAATTAGCGTAAAAATATTTAGCGGCACGGACGCCTTCGGCGCGAAACAACAAATTCGGCACATGCACATTCGACACGGAATAACAAATTCGGTGCTGGCGCCTTCAGCACGGACCAACAAATTAGCATTAAAAATTTAGCAGGCAGGTGTCTTCGGCGCGGGCCCGTTCTCTCGGGCACGGTTCATTTATGATATCCCCTCAAAATTTGTGTTCTCCCCAAAAATTATTTTCCCTCCAAAATTCAAACGGACAAAAATTTAGCTTCGACGGGGGAGCCTTCGATGCGAACCTGTGCCCTCGGGCACGTTTCATTTAAGATATCCCCTCAAAATCTTTGTTCGCCACAAAAATTATTTCCCCCTCCAAAATTTAAGCAAACAAAAATTTAGCAGGCGCCTTCGGCGCGGGCTCGTAAATAACCCGTGCACACGTGCACGTGGACTGGAAAAAATGGTTGGAAATGGGGAAAAGAAGAAAAAGTGTAGGTTTGTGTGTGGAGGGTCCAGGGGCAAAAATGCAACTACCCGGGTTGTATGTGCAAAATTTCCATCATCCTATCTTATCCCTCAAAATGTCATCTCTTGTCCAATTTCCCTTGTCCAATTTCTCTTATCCAATTTGTCTTGATAACATCCCTCATTTGTACAATAGATATATATAACACATGCCCGTGGACACGGTTCATTTAAGATTTCCCCCCGCAAAATCTTTGTTCCCAAAAAAATTATCTCCACGGCCAAAATTTAAAATTACAACAAATATTAAGCGACACGGGCGCCTTCGGCGAGGAAAAACAAATTCGATGCAGGTGCCTTTGAAACGAAACAACAAATTCGGCACATGTGCCTTCGACACGGAACATCAAATTCGGCACGGTTGCCTTCGGTGCGGAACAACAAATTAGCGTAGAACAACAAATTTGACACGGAACAACAAATTAGCGGGCGCCTTCGGAATTTTGATGTCAACCCATGTGTCAAAATGGGCATGCACATTAGAACAACAAAAAATTCCGTGCCAAAACCACTATATATTAAAGTGTTTTTTAAAATATTTGAAGAATAGTGTTGCACGTTATCCTCGCATGCGGATATCGAAGCATGGGAACTGGGCTTTTTTTAGAAACTCCCTACTATGCTTTTGAGTCCGCTGGTCAAACCATAAAAATCAAAGCATGAAACTAACCGCAGCTTGCAGGTCATCACACTAGCGAACGCGGATATTGAAGCATGCCATTAATTACCAATTTTTTCACAATTGTTTTTTGAAATACTGGCATGCTAGAGATGACTGAGGGATTGCATGCACAGTAATTCCTGAGAAATTTTTTCAACCAAATAGTTTGCCACGAAAACTCAAAAAGTTTCCACCAAAATTTTCTTAAAATCTCATCTCAACCGTTGATTTCCCAAGATTAAAATCTCATCATAACCCGTGCCCGAATGGCACTGTTCATTTAAGACTTTCCTCACTCAAAATCTTAAATCCCCTAATTTTAAACGAACTGCAATAGCTAAAGCGTAATTATTATTATTTAGTTCCAACAAAAATTTTAGTCCTCCAAAATTTTATTCTTCATAATACATCCACCCTACTTTTAACAACAATGGAATAAATAATCCACTTTTTTCTCTTGACATCATTAGATCACAATTCAGTCATCATCGATGTTGTCTTACCGATGAGACACTTGATTCCATATTTAGCGAGACACCTCAAATATCTATTTCCCAATGGCATTACCTAGCAAGCTTATAGAGTTCACGGCCCCTCAATGTTGTCGAGAACAACACAACAGGAATGTATTATCATTTTGGAGTCATGTACAAACTATCACGGATACAGAAACTTGTACATGTTTATACACATCAATAAATTCTTATACACCTCAATGTTGCAGAGAACAACACAACATAAATGGATCATCATTTTGGAGTCGTGTACACACTATCACTGATACAGAAACCTAATAAGTATACACAATAGTAAATTCTTGTACACCTCAAAGTTGTAAAGACATGCTTCCAATGTTTATATGCAGCAACTTGATGATGCATAAACATGTATCTGTTTTGTGGAGCTAATGCAATAACCCTGTAAACTTCAATGTTGCAGAGCCGATACTCTGTCCTCTTTGCAACCATGTCAGAATGCCTTGTCTCTTCCTGCTTCTTCACCAATTCAAACACCTAAAACCAACACAGGAAAAAATCAACTTTGCCATCACAATTAAAACAAATCCAAATATTGAAGCAAAAAATCAAGTTTGCAAGCACAATTAAAACAATTCACAGATTTAAACAACAATGAAATCACAATTTAAAAAATCAACTTTGCAATCACAATTAATACAGTTTCAACTGAGTCACTTCCAACTCTCTAGGCTAAGAAGAGCATCAAAAATTAGAGAAAAAGTGATCATAACATTTTCAACGTGAAGCAAAATATATCTCAAAGATTTACGTTGCAACAAATTCCCAATACATTAAAACTTTCAAACATCAAGTCGACATAGATTCAGATACTTAACTAAGATTTGTAGTGAATGTTACAATTTTCAACTTGAAGCAAACTATAGCCCACATATTTAAGCTGAAACATATAACCAAGACTATCAAGAATCCCCACATTTTACTCCTCTAATATTTTCTTATAGATTCAATCCACTATCAACTTAAATCTTCTTCCTAAAAGTACATTTTTGTTTCTAGGATATATAATCTTTACCTACAACATCGAATTAAAAGATCGACTGGCATCAATCAAAACTGAATCAAATGAAGCAGAGTAAGAAAAGACTACTTAAAAAACAAAGAGAGGAAGCTTTTCAGCAAATACCTTGCTCAAACGACACCCTCTTTATTGTTATCCTCAACCTTCAACCTCCAGATAGCCTCTGCAAGAAAAATCAGCACTTTTAATCGATAACAACTTCAACTTCAATAATTCAACCAAGAATTTGTACTAAAAAAGAAACATTTTTAATACACTACACGATAACTTAAACATGTAAAGATTGATCAAAACATGATGAAAGATCAATGGCAGCCAATCTAGGTAAAGAAAAAAGAGCCACCTTTGAGATTGTGCAACGAAGCTTGTGATCTACTTCAATGACTGCATAATAGCTACCATAATCCAAATAGTAGACTCCTAACAGAGTTAAACAACATGACAGAAAGACCATTGATCTCCTTCCTGTAGGCCGACTCTTAGTTGGAAACCATACTATTCTATGGTATGTGGGTGTGCTCGTATCGGGGACATTTTACCGACTCTATGGCTAATGATTCTTCAATATTTTCTTTAGATTATTCTGGAAGGTGTAGTGAGTTGAGAGACGGGCTATTTTTCACTGTTTAGGAGAGATTGTTTTTGGCCTCCAGATAGGGAGAGATTCGCCTCCTCTCTACTTGAAATCATGAAGAATATATTCTACCCCAAAAAAAGCTGTAAACTACCAAAATCTACTTTATGATAATCCTCAAATAACATCTAGAAAGAAATTTAAAAAAAAGTTAACCCTTCAAATGATTAGAAACATAATTAGGCAGTTATCATTATAAATTTCTTAGAAATATGTCATAATTACTAAATACTACCTCTTTCTTCGATTCTTGAACTCATCAAGACACCCAAAATGTACTAAAACTCAAATATTGAAATCGATACACTCTTCATTTCTTGACCTCGTCGTAATAAAAATAAAAAGTAAAATGGTTTAAAAGAAATTTTGGAAACGATACCTGCTCTTCTCCCATTAGATCTTAGAACCTCTTCATCAGCGTGGTCACGTGCCTCACACCGCTCTTCGAGATCACAAACACCACCATCGGAGCCTCGGGTACCTCCATGACATAGTTGTAAATGGTCACTGTTTACAACATTTGTTAACAGTAAATGGATTGTAAATGGATTTACATATGTTAACAGTGAACTATTTTTACATATCAATGAACATATACAAATCAATGAACCACAAACATATACACAGTTTCAAAATCAATGTTTGATTAGTACAGGTCAATGAACTTATACACACAAAGATCTGCAACTGTGTGTATATGTTTGATTTTGAAAGATAGCATATGATTCATTGAGTTAATGGTTCATTGAAAGATATAACAGTTCAGATATTGCAGAATAGTGTAATATTGCATCCCTTTTAGAAATATTGAGATGTATGTAATACATGATCTTTCCTTAGTTAATGCATGACAGCTTTTTTAGTAGCTTCAAGTTTAGCTTTAGACATGGTCTAATATATTTCTGATCAGCCATAATTCCTCCAGCTATTTGCCCATTCTAAAGCAACCAATATGCATGATCCCTTTGGGTAATTGGGTTCCTAGAATTGGGGAAACAACTGATCGTCCTCTGGAAATGATGAGACCAAATGCGTCACTTGGATCTACTTGTTGCCTTAACAAAGATTTTAACCAACAACATCTATTGCATTCAACCAAAGACCCTGTCATACTTCCCAGAGTATGATGTTAAGATATCGCCTCAAAAACGTTAAATAACATGGATATCAATGGTTTTAAACAACAACATGTTATGGGGTATGAATTCAAATTGAAAATTTTTCATAAAATCATCTTGTATGTTTGACTTCCATTCTATCATCTAGTTTTTAGTTGGTCTTTCTGATCTTACACTTTCTGTATGAAACACACTCATCGTCCAATCTATAATCCCTACTTACTTTTTCTTCAGTAATTGTTCCAGGAAGATGCATGATAAATAATGGAGGCTGTTGGCAGGGCAATTAGGATGGAAAAACCTTCTCTGCATGTCAGGTTTTTTCAATTTGCTGACTTAGAAGGTAATGAGTACCAATTATGTTGTTTTAGTTGATTCCTTCAGTTATATTTAGGTGAATTTAGGTCTGTGGTATCTCCAGGAAACTGGTGACCAAAAATGCCAATGTCCTCCTGGATTCATAGGTGATGGTACCAAGAGTTGTGAAGGTATCATGCTCATTAGCTGTAAGATGCCATAGAAAGGGCCATCTAAGTTATGACTAATTCATATTGCAAATTCTGACTCTTTTGTTTCTTGAGGAGTCATAGTGAGATGCAAGTGAATTCAATTACATCGTCCCCAATTATTTTAGATTGGAAAGAAATACATTGAATATATTCTTTTTTCTTTTCACTCTGGCATATATCGATGAATGCAAGGAGAAGACACATTGTCATTGTCCTGAATGTAGCTGCAAAGATATATGGGGAGGATATAAGTGCACCTACAGCAGAGATCTGTTGTATATCAAGGAACATGACACTTGCATAAGTGAGATCCAATTATATAATTCTTGATTTATGATGTTGAAATGCAACTACTCTTTGTCCTTTGCTTCAAGCTGTCTTTATGCTTCTCTGTAGGTAAAAGGGCGAGTGAAGCGAAGGCAACATGGGCGGCTGTTTGGGCTATCCTAAGACAGAGAAGGAGGGAGAAGACACACACTCCCAGATCCAGTGGATGAATATCGGGGGGAATCCAAGACGAAGCAGAAAGAAGTTGATGAATTTAAGGTTAATACTATCGAAGGCCTTCCTCAAGTCCAACTGGAAGCAAGCACGAGCCCCCAAAGATGCAGAGTAGTCACTAATAACCTCATTAGCCAGGAGGGAGGCATCAGAGATTAACACGCCCTTAATGAATGTCGATTGTTTCCAAGAAATGAGCTCAGGGATAGCAGGAGCAAGACGACGACTGAGGATTTTGGAAATAACCTTGTAGACCACATTGCAACAAGAGATGGGGAGATAATCAGAAAGGGAGGTAGCCTCAGTAGACTTGGGCACGCGAGTGAGGAAGGTATGATTCATCTGCTGGAGCAAGGAGTCATAGGAGAAAAAAGAATGCACAGCAGAAACGACATCTCTCCCAACGGTCCCCCACAGGGTCTAGAAAAAAGAGGGAAGGAAACCATCAGGACCAGGGGCCTTGTCCTTGTCTAAAGAGAAGAGGGCATCCTTAATCTCATCATCCGTGACCCCCTTACTCATCCAGGCACTAGCCTCACTGGTCAGAACCCGCTTGGGCACCACATTCGGGAACGCATTCCAATATGACTCCTGATGTAAAAGTGAAGGGAAGAAACCCAAAGCCTCATCTCGGAGAGAGCAAGCTTGGTAGCAGGGTCCCCTCCAGGACCAACTGGGTGTAGGAGGCTATTCCTGGAGGCCCTCTCCTTAATAGCAGCATAAAAGAACTTAGAATTCTAATAGCAGCATAAAAGAACTTAGAATTCTGGTCCCCCTGCAAAAGCCAAGTCTGCATACTCTTCTACATAGCCTAGCTCTCTTCCATGTCCAAGCAAGAAGTAAGCTCCCTATTTAGAGCACGCTCCCAATGAATCAACTCCGGGTGCTGATCAAAGTCAAGAGTCTTACGAACAGCTACAATCTCATCTCTAAGCACAGCAGAGGGGGTGACTATTATAGGATTCGGGCCATGCCTGAAGGGCAGATTTTAGGGCCTTAAGCTTAGAGACAAGACGAAACATATGGGACCCCTAATAGTGGTCGGACCACGCCCTGCTAAGAACTCCACAAAAATCCGGAATCTGGAAATAATGATTGAAGAATCTAAAGGGCTTGGGCCCCGTGTTCACCTGGGGCATAATATGTAGGAGGAGGGGCGTATGATCGCTAGTCTTCGGTGGAAGGTATACAACAAATGCATCGGGCAGAGAATACACCCAAGCGCTATTAGCAAGCACTCGATCAAGTCTGCAGGAGATGCAAATGTCAACGTTACTATTATTACTCCAGCTAAGGGCGTTCCCAGTATATCGGATATCATCCAGCCCACAAGCAGACACACAGTCGTTAAATTCATCCAAGAGAGCAAGAGTGAGGGTGCGCCCCCTACATTTTCCCCCACAAAACGAGTAACATTAAAGTCCCCCAAAATAGCCCAAGGTAAATCAACCACTAAAGAGCTATCCCGGATCAAAGAAGCCCACAACCTGACCCTCTCCCCGGCCAAATTCTATGCATAGATGAAACTGATAATAGAGTCAAAACCACCCCAGTTCCTACACTTCAGGGATATGTGCTGGTTAGAAGAAGACAGAAGGGAACACCCCCATATAGTTGGGTCCACAAAGACCCAAATCCTTTGCTTTGGAGTGTGCTCATAGTTATGGAACGAGTCCCACCCCTTAGGGAAACAAGATGGCACGATCCCACCCTTAGGGTCGAGTATCTTGGTTTCAAGAAGTCCCACCAAGGAAACACTATACCTCCTCACATGGTGAGAAACATCACATCTTCTGGTGTGGGAATTTAGCCCCTAACATTCCAAACAATAACCGACATTAATTACTTATGGATGGTGCGGTTGCGCAGGACCCGAGTAGAGGCCACCTCCTCGGGACAAGCTGGATTGTGAGTGCCACCAATGGGGGGCACCACCACACTAACATTCCAAATCAGGATTTGCTTTTGTCATAGGTTAAGGATTGTTTTGGATGTTGGGGAGAGAGGGGTTAAGATGGGGATTATTTGGGGGAGGGGGATGTTTAGAGGATGGGGATGTTTGGGCCGACCGTTGTGAAGAGAGGGGTAACTGTCGGTGGGGGGGGTTGTGAGGAGGAGGAAGATGGCTGGAGCCTTTTTCTGACTAGGGCTCGAAGGAAATCCAAGATAGGGGAAGGTGCCTTCATCCAATCCAAGCACAAATGGCGACATACAGTCTGCGCCAATTCCTGCAACCACAGAGGAGTCGCTAAGAGGGTCAGTTTCAAACACTACTCTGGCAGCAACATTCATCATCACATCAGCTGTAATATGGGTCACGGCAACCTCAATACAAGAGCCCCCAGCTTCAGCTATAGAATCCACACCATCAACAACAATCCCAGAACCAACAGCATCAACACAGCCAGCTAACCCAGAGCCCGCACCAACTTCAATCCCAAAGCTCGTGTCCAAAGTCCCAGATTTAGCATCAGGCCCACTCCCTATTGTTGGACACAATGATCTAGGATCTTTGGTTTGATGATGATAAACGTGTGTGAACTATTTAACGTGTGTGCTAAGTGTGTTTCAGGAATGGCAACATCGTTATTCTAAGCGTCGGAGAATTTGTCAGAGAATTTGCTATCCGCATAACAAATGGACTTGGTCAAAGTGCCATTCACATCGCAAAGATGACTTGGTCCTATATGGGATGAGATGGAGCCAATTCATCTCTATTGGGATTGAATCAAATCAATTAGAGATTGAACCAAAATTTGTTTTCCCAATTCATATTCATATTCAAATCAACCCTATTACCCTTGTCCTATATATACCCAACTTCTAGGGTTGAAGAAGGACGCGGCAATCAAAAACAGAGCGGCCAAATTTTTACGCACCATAGGAACACACACAATTTTCGGCAGCAGCACAAATTGAATGCATCACCCTTTTTTGCACATCCATCAAGGTAATCTTTGTTTTTCTTTCAAACAAAGTTGAATCATCTTCCATTGTTGGCGTGTGCAGGGTTATTCGAAGAAGGCCATCATCAAGGGATCTTATGCAAGCACCTACCCATATTGAAGCATGCTTCATGCAAAAATCCACAGACATGCGGCAAACAAAGAAGGCCGGCCATTAATTGCGAATCGCAAAGAAACCTGAGGATCTCACTGTGCCCCTTCAATTCTCAAAGAGCCAACAAAGAAGCATCTCTATTTTTTTAATATTACATCAAAGCATTCTTTGACTTGATTTCTTTTGTGCTCTGACTTTTAAAAAAAATCCCACTCACGTGCTTGTTTTGTGCATGCAGGTTTCAAGTTTAAGTGGAGGAAATAAATCAATACCATTATAAATAGAAGGGAATTAAAAGGACAAAGCCGGTCGTTTTTTATCTCTATTTGTTCCAAGTGACGGTCGATTTCCAAGTTCCCAGAGCCATCATTTTTAAGGTTTTTTTTGTGTGCCGGTTAATTTTTTGTGCTGCCGAATTAATCATTGGCCAATCACCAAGGCACTCGAAGAAAAGCATTGACCAGGGAGGCCACGCTCAAAGCATTGGGTGCTGACATCATTGACGTAAGCAGCCAAGGTTAAAGAGGAGTGCCACAAGCTTCTATTGTTGAGCAAGAAGCCACAACTTGAGTTGTCGGTGTCGAGGAGACATCTATATCTACGTCAGACGAGATCTGACCCGCACTGATTCATGAGGACTTCGCCGCTACACAAACTGAGATTCCTAAACTCTATTTATTATTATTTTGTGTAGTTGTGTTAGATCCTCGTAGGGGAAACTTTACCATCTTTGCGGACTATTTTGGGACTTGTCTGGTTGGGGCTAGACAAGTGGGACCCAGCTAGTTTGGGACTAGCTGGTAGAAAGCATTACTAGGATTGATAGTGAGAGGAAATACTGTGTGTGTGGTACTGAGATCCTGGCGAGTGTAGAGACATAGAGGGTGCTCTGAGCGTGCTCTAACTTGTGGTTTTGTACCTATTGCACTATTCAATACTAGTATCTGCTTTAGGGGCTGGAGTATGTCGTTGGGACGACCGAACCAGGGTAAATCTGCTGTGTACTGTGTCTGCTTTTTATTTACCCTATTGCTGCTATAACTGCGTGTGCTTATTCGTGGGTTGCATGAATTATTTTTATTAGCATATGTCCCCCCTCTAGGCTAGGATCCAGATCCAACAAGTGGTATCAGAGCAGGTTTTAGGATCTAGCCTAGGATTGACTATGAATAACCATATGGATAGTGCTTTTGCTGAGGGTCAGTCTGTTTCCCGTCCCCTAGGTTTAATGGAGGTGATTATGCATATTGGAAAAATCAAATGAAAATCTACCATATTTCTGTTGATTATAAAGCTTGACAAATAATTGAAAAAGGATATAAACTGCCTGTTATTAAAGTAGACAGTGTTGAGATTGAAAAACCAAATGACAAATGGGATGATAATGATTGGAAATCTTATTCTCTAAATGTTAAAGCTATGAATGCTCTCATTTGTGACTTGATAAATCTGAATATAATAGAATTTCACATTGTTTAACTGCGCAGGAGATATGGCATACTATGGAGGTGACGCACGAGGGAACGTCACAGGTAAAGGAGTCTAGACTATCTCTTTTGAGTGCGGAGTTCGAGGGATTTCGCATGCTACCATCAGAGAGCATATCAAAGATGTATGCAAGGTTCACCGACATAGTCTACAAGTCTAGCTCGCTTGGAAAGCCATATGATAGCCTAGATCAAGTGAGGAAGATCCTAAGAGCATTGCCAAGCTCTTTCAGACCAAAGGTCACCGCCATCCAGGAAGCAAAGGTATTGTCTCAATTGAAGGTGGAGGACCTTATTGGTAATTTGATGTCCCATGAGTTGGAACTGCAAAATGTTGAAGCAAGAGAGAAACCTGAGGGGAAAAAGAAAGCCATAAAGCCCCTTGCTTTGAAAGCTAGGGAAGAAGATGATGATGATGATGAGGCCATGGCACTAATGGTAAGAAACTTCAAAAAGTATGTCAGGACCAAGCAAGGAAGAGAAGAAATGGCACCCAGGTTTAATCGTTCCAACTTTAATAATTCTTCCAAGAAATTTAATGATCAGAAATCTATTGATAGAATGCAATGTTTTAAATGCAGGGGAAGAGGACATCTGATGAAGGATTGCCCAAATGAAACTGCTCAGCTCGCTAAAGGAAAAGGAAAAGCGAAGGTATTAACCTGGGATATGGATAGCGAAGCTGAAAGCGAGAAGGAACATGAAGCCCATTCTTGCATGGCTTTGATGGGCATCCAAGATGAGACACCGTCAGGTAGCAAAGCTGAACTTCTTAAAATTTGTGAAGAAATGCAAAATCAAATAGTAGATCATGAGTTCACTATTGAATGTCTCCAAAATCAGAACTATGACATGCAAGTTAGGGATGATAAGGTGTTTAAAGAGAATGAAAAGCTTAAAATTGAACTTAATGCATGTAAGTCTACTATTGAAATCATGAAGAAGGAAAAAGCTAGCTTTGATGAAACTGCTCCTTGTATTTCTTGTTCCTCATTATTAAATCAAAATAGCATGCTTAAACAAGATTTAATGAAGCTCGAAGCTGAAAAAGAATATGAAATAAGAGAGCTTAAGGATAAATTTTGCATGCTAGATAACGATCTTAAAAAGAAAACAATTGAATATGAAAAGTAGGAAAAAGAAAACAAGTTGGCTTTCGTTAGTAAATGCACGATGCTTGTGGAAGAAAATAAACAATTAAAAATCAAAGTCTCTCATCTTGAAGTGGCCATTAAGAAATTCTCTATGGGAAAACAATCGTTGGACACTATTTTAGAGAATCAATTATATGGCAATAATAGAAGAGGACTTGGTTTTGGCCTGAAAAATGTTGAAAAGCAAAAATTCAAGAAATTCCACAATGTACCCTCTATTGCAAAGAACAAATATGCAAAGTGCTTTACTTGTGATAGTGTAGGCCACACTTCATATTATTGTAAATTTAGGAACACAAATATCAAGTTTAAACAAGTGTGGGTTCCTAAAACAATAATGGCTAACACTAGTGGACCTTGTTGGATTCCAAGGTCACACTTAACACCTTTCATGTAGGTAAGGTGGAGATTTGGTGAGGAGCAAATTTTTCAATGTCTCATTCTTTTAGCTCCTTCGTCAAATAGCGACGAGAAGGTATAAGTTTTATCCCTCTTTGCATTTCATTGCATACCTTCATAGATTGTTTTGTGTCCTTGTTTTTATTTTGTTTTGTGTGCTTGCTGGCATGATTTTTAATGTTCTTAATTCTGAAAAAAAACAAAAAAAATTGAAAAACCAAAAATAAAAAAATGAGCTTAAAAGAATACCCTTTATGATTTATCTTAAGTGGTATTGTATGAATGATCAAATCTATCCCTTGTAGAAGTTAATTCATTATTGTTGTAGCTACATGAACATGTTGTTCTCTTTTTAGTAGCCATGACATGTCTTATAAATTTCAAATTTGACTTCTACACCTACATTTGCACTTTCACTATAATTGACTTTTTAGTGCTTTGGAGACTCTTTTGAAGAATAATGGAAAGTGAACGTAGGAATGATTAATTTCTGAATTTTCTAAGGGATATGAAGTGTGTAGCCATGAATTAAAATTGAGCACAAAAGAATTGAAAAAAAAATTATACTATATTTTTGCTCGGTATGAAAAATGGATACACTTCATGTCTAATACACAACCCACGAGTATCCAACTTATGCTACATGGGTAATCATTAGCGTTGGTGTATATTACTCGTCAAGTAATGTCACCCCACATTTAAAAGTCCTTTTAGGCTATGTTTTGGGGTTTGGTAACTTGAACTCATCTTTGATGATGTGGGAAAATACAATTCTCGCGATATTCATGAAAAATTGAAAATGTGGATTGATTTGGTTGATTGTTCTAACATTGAATCTCCTCTTGTATGTTATTGTCTATATCACTACACTTACACAAAGGTGGAGAATTTGTGTTATGAAATTCTATGAGCTTGAATTGTCTATTTTTTGGAAAATTCATGCAAATTGCACGCTACATTTAATAATGGTTTATTTTTGCATGGAATATTGTTGTGACTTCATTAATCCACTTTTCGTGATTACAAAGGGGGGGAAAGAAAAGAAAGATTTGACAGACTTGATGTCGGTATTATTTGTTGAAGGGGGAGCATGAAAAAATAATGTTGAAGGGGAAGCTTGAGAGAAGGGGGAGCATGCTTGTTCTATGTGATATATTGATTGTTGTGCATGCTTTGTAATGCGTGATTGTTTCATCCACACATCATATTGCATTACACCCTTCAACACACTTCACACACACTTCACACACCCATCTATTGCTCAAATTTTTTATGGGTTTGTCATCACCAAAAGGGGGAGATTGTTGGATGCAACGATCTAGGATCTTTGGTTTGATGATGACAAACGTGTGTAAACTATTTAACATGTGTGCTAAGTGTGTTTTAGGAATGGAAACATCGTTGTGCCATTCACTTAGCAAAGATGACTTGGTCCAATATGGGATGAGATGTAGCCAATTCATATCTATTGGGATTGAATCAAATCAATTAGAGATTGAGCCAAAATTAGTTTTCCCAATTCATATTCATATTCAAATCAACCCTATTACCCTTGTCCTATATATACCCAACTTCTAGGGTTGAAGAAGGACGCGGCAATAAAAAACAGAGCGGCCAAATTTTTTCGCACCATAGGAACACACACAATTTTCGGCGGCAGCACAAATTGAATGCATCACCCTTTCGTGCACATCCATCAAGGTAATCTTTGTTTTTCTTTCAAACAAAGTTGAATCATCTTCGGTTGTTGGCGTGTGCAGGGTTATTCGAAGAAGGCCATCATCAAGGGATCTTACGCAAGCACCTACCCATATTGAAGCATGCTTCATGCAAAAATCCACAGACCTGCGGCAAACAAAGAAGGCCGGCCATTAATTGAGAATCGTAAAGAATCCTGAGGATCTCACCGTGCCCCTTCACTTCTCAAAGAGCCAACAGAGAAGCATCTCTATTTTTTTAATATTACATCAAAGCATTCTTTGACTTGATTTCTTTTGTGCTCTGACTTTTAAAAAAATCCCACTCACGTGCTTGTTTTGTGCATGCAGGTTTCAAGTTTAAGTGGAGGAAATAAATCAATACCATTAGAAATAGAAGGGGATTAAAAGGACAAAGCCGGTCGTTTTTTTATCTCTATTTGTTCCAAGAGCCGGCCAATTTCCAATTTCCCAGAGCCATCATTTTTAAGGTTTTTTTATGTGCAGGTTAATTTTTTTTGTGCTGCTGAATTAATCATTGGCCAATCACCAAGGCACTCGAAGAAAAGCATTGACCAGGGAGGCCACGCACAAAGCATTGGGTGCTGACATCATTCCCATAAGCTGCCAAGGTTAAAGAGGAGTGCCGCAAGCTTCTATTGTTGAGCAAGAAGCCACAACTTGAGTTGCCGGTGTCGAGGAGACATCTATATCTACGTCAGACGAGATCTTACCCGTGCTGATTGACGAGGACATCGCCGCTACACAAACTGAGTTTCCTAAACTCTATTTATTATTATTTTGTGTAGTTGTGTTAGATCCTCGTAGGGGAAACTTTACCATCTTTGGGGACTATTTTGGGACTTGTCTGGTTGGGGCTAGACAAGTGGGACCCAGCTAGTTTGGGACTAGCTGGTAGAAGCGTTACTAGGATTGATAGTGAGAGAAAACACTGTGTATGGGGTACTGAGAGCCTGACGAGTGTAGAGATGTAGAGGGTGATCTGAGCGTGCTCTAACTTGTGGTTTTGTAACTATAGCACTATTCAATACTAGTATCTGCTTTGGGGGCTGGAGTAGGTCGTTGGGATGACCGAACCAAGTTAAATCTGCTGTGTAATGTGTCTGCTTTTTATGTACCATGTTGCTGCTATAACTGCGTGTGCTTATTCGTGGGTTGCACGAATTATTTTTATTAGCCTATTCACCGCCCCCTCTAGGCTAGGATCCAGATCAAACACATATCACAACTTCAGCATCTATCTCAACACTCAGAACTACACCAGCTTCATCAGAGTGAGCATTGCTCCCAGGGTACGGGATGACTTGTTCAAGAACATGGGTCTTGTAGGCAATATAGTGCAGCTCAGTAGAAGGGATTGACCCCTGGCCAAATGTACCCTTATCTTCCAATACAGATGCACTGCCTCCCCCCCCCCCAATGCCAAAAGCAGATGGCGGGGGGATAGAGTAAGAGGGAGTAGGGGGGATATCGGAGGAGATAGGGGGAGGGCAGAGAAGCTGTAGAACTCATAGAGGTGGTGGCCTTCGATGCAGAGGGGGAAATTCACCCCAACCGGTAGTGTCACCAACCCAAGCTGTTACACAGTTGATGGGGGCTCAGTAGACTATGACATCAGCGATGGCTGCTGCAGTGACTCAGCAGGCAACGACAGAGTGGAGGACAGCAGGCGAGTGGGGGAAGCACACTGCAAGAGATCGTGTTCGAAGCAACGGCAATGGGTGCAGAAAGGTGGTCGGTGCTCATACTCCACTGCAACAGATACAAATTCCCCACCCTCAATACGGACACAGACAGTTTTAGGAAAATCAGACGAAGAGTCCACCTCCATAAAGCATCGTGCAAAAGATAGCCAAGTGGCATTTGATGTGGCTGATCGTGCCCCGGATGCACACGCAACCGGGATAAGCGACTCGATAGTCTTACCGCAAGCGTACGGTGTAGTGGCGAGCGGGTATCGAACACAGGGAGGCCTAATGACAGTGTCTTCTTCAATCCACCTAGCTATAAGAATGGTGGAGAAATGTTCACAGTAATGCAGTCACAGTCGTTCAATTATACGAAAGAAATAACAAATTAATAAAGACGTCTAGGGATAGGGATGACTCGGTGCTCGGCCGAGTGGTATGGCGAAGCTCGGCCGAGTGCACGCTGATATCAGCTCTGTTGCGTGTCCGATCTGGCCGGCCGAGCGGGCTGTCTATGCTCGGCCGAGTGACTCCTTCACTCGGCCGAGTGGCATGCTGAAAATGCCCATTCTTCGTATTTTTGCATCCTCTTCGCTCCTACGACGTTCTTTCTTCTTCCACTCCTCTCCAATCACAGAATACCCCTCAAGAGAGTCGTCGGTGACACTCCAGAGTGGGTGCAGCTCAGAATCACTCCAAATCGCTCCAAATCTCCTGAAATACGACAAAAACAACAAATCGTGAAAAGCATCGCAATATTGTCGAATAAACGTGAAAACCACGATTTGAGCGATCTAAATGGCATGCAAACATGCAGAAAAAAGGTGTAAAATACGGAGTGATCAAAATCCCCCAAGCTTACCTCTTACTCGTCCTCGAGGAAGATGAGTAAAAAGCGAACCCGGTGGATAAAGATAAAATAAAAACGTTGGAAAGGCGAAAAATGAAAAATGAAAAACAAAGTAAAAAACGAAGAGTGAAGTTGCTAGATCATTTTTTCTCAGGACGTGGGTTTTGCTTACTCATATAGCATGCATCGAATATAAAACACATGTCAAAGAATTTTATTTTGATATCATAGTATAATGGTGCATTTGAAATAGAAGACCCAAGAATATCAATATAGCATGAAAAATGGAATAATTCTAATATTAGCATCGTCTGAAGCATCTAAAGCGGTATACAATATCGTAGATCACGCACTTTTCAATTGAATGCTTTCTATATGGAGTATAAGAGATATCACACGATAGAGTAGTAAGAATAGAAAAGTGTGGTTTTCATGAAATGAATGCTAAGCGTAGATTTCTGGATTTCGTAAAACTTTAGCAATCTCACCGAGTATAAAATATTACTTAGCCTAGGTTGCCATGCACCGTCAGGTAGTCACTCTCTCACACATCATTGGATTCTCTCCCCCATGCTTATCTATAAGCGTGGTGGCATATACAAAACAATATTTACATCCCCGTATCCTTATGAAGCTCCAAAAGTCAAAGAAAACAAAAATAAAAGCAAAAGAGGGAAGAAATAGAGAAAGGATATGAGATGGGATCGTTTTCGAACTTCTTTTCTCTTTTCTTCTTTTATTCTCAAATCTTTTTCTTTTTCTTTTTTTCTTTTTCTCTTTTTTCATTGCAATATATACACAAATGATCACAAATCAAAGAGAAGGATATACAAGTATTTTTTTTCTTTGGGTTTTGGGGAATTTAGAGCATGTGATATAATAACTGGAGATGCCAATAATAGAATTGCTAAGGGGAGATTCACCAATGAATATAAAATAGAGAAATTATGTTCAAGATATGTGGAGAAAGAAATAAATGTATCTCTCAGTTCACTCTATAGGACGTGCATGACAACTTCAGCAGGGTAATCTAATCTACTCAGTTTGATCTCAAAAAGTAAACTAATCCAAATTTATCAATGCTAGCAAACATTCAACCAACCTGAAGTGAAGCGTACAAATCATGCAATAAGAAGTGATATGAGAAAAGAAAGCAGTACTCCAGATATAAGCATCAATGCGTGAATCTTGGTGTGTTTTCTACGATAGCATACATATGAATCATCAGACATCAGCTAATAATAGAATTTCATCCATTTTCATACAGCAAAAGAGAGTGGGTTACCATTTCTAAATGCAAAGCAGAACATAGCATATGATATCAGAAATAAAAAAACTATGACACGACAAATATAGCATGCATATAGAGAAAAGCTAACACCACGTCGTCGTCATCACAGAAAAGTCATCTCTAGCAGGAGATGAAAGAAATAAAGACAAAAGATAATAAAAACTATTTACAATGCAGCACACACAGAGAATAAGAAAAACGTGATGCATGGTTAAAAAATGAAAAAATTAATGAAAAAAGGGTGTAAAAGCGGAAAAACGCGAAAACACAAAAAATAAAAGGTGATAAAAGCAAAAGGCGTGAGAACTCACTCCACCAAGCTAAAGTGCACAGTGTCCTCAATGTGCTAAGTGTGGCACATCGAGAGACGTGAAATGGATGGGGGGTGGGTATGCATGCATGATAAAAAGAAATAAAAATAACAAAATGAAAATATGATGCGGATGTGATGCATGTAAGGATAAGAGTGATGCAGATATGTGTGTGTCACCAAAAATACTCTCCCTCACTCCCGAAAAAGGATATAGAATGATATGATCATAATGTGGACAAAAATAGTGAGGGGAGGAGGGGGGCAAAACTCAGCAGGACCAAGCAGAGAATGGACAGCATGACGGCAATAAATATCAATGGCATCAAGAGTGTGCCTAAGCTGGTGGTGCTGCGCCATCTCCATCCTGAGGCGGAGGTGGAGGTGGTGGTGGCTGGGTAACAGTCTGCTGGGTGGGTGGTGGTGGTGGTGGTGGTCATGGAACAGTCTGCTGTGTGGGTGGTGGTCGTGGCAGTCGCTCGAGAATCTGGGTCAGGCAAAAGTGAATGCCGGGAAGTAGCTCGAGGCGGTGCTGCATGGCGGTGACTGTGGAAGACGGAGCCCTAAAATCTCCCCTGAGTCCACTCATCGCCCCCTCAAGAGCACGAACGCTCTGAACTAAGGCGTCAGGGGGTGGTGGAGCGGAGGGACGGACAGGTCTAGGTTGAGTAGGTCGGGGCTGTCGGACACTGGCGGTGTAAACAATCGGGCCAGCAGGCATGTGTGGAAAGGGGGCTATGCTCACTAGTGGATGCCCAGCCTCAGTGCGAGGCTGGGACGCAGGCTGGTGTGAGGTGGAAGTAGCAGCAATGGAAGTGGAAGACAAGATCGGTGACGAGGCGGCAAGAGAGGTCAGTGACACAGACGTGTGAACAGACGTCATGCCACTCTCGGATAGGACAGCTGTCGTGGGGGTAGAAAGGTCGACCGCTGGGGAGGAAGTGAATGGAACAAAAGGTGATATCCCAGCGGAGATCAAAGTGGATAGGGTCTCCACGACAGAAGCGAAGGAAGACTCGTCGATCTCAAGTATGGTGGGTGGACGCTCGGGTAGCAATGAGATGAGGGGCTCAACCAACAGGGGCACAGCAGTGGTGGGGGTGGTGGTAGACGTGGTGGAAGTGGAGGACGACTCAGCAAGCGTACTCCCGACACCGGCAGAAGTGTGGACAGAGGTGTCAGGAGCAGCAAAAAGTGCAGGCTCAGGCTGAGGGATCACAGGGTCTACGGGTGCATGGGGTGCCTGCTCAGCCTCCTCTGCCTCAAGCACGTAGGCGGCGGGGATCAGGAGATCCATCGCCAGAAGCCAGTCCTCGTGTGTCGGTCCTATGTGTGTCCGAGCGGGGCTCAGGAGGATCATGTAGTCAGCACCGAAGGGACTGTGCAACCATACCCAGTGCCGCTGGCCGTGGGGACGAAGCATCTTCATCCGGGCCATGCGTCTATTGAAAGTGAAGTGGGGCCCAAATGTCGACGCAGGTCGGCCGGAAGGTCCTCACCGGTCATCAGGGCTAGCCGGGTGATCAGGCAGCCACAACATATCAGGGAGCGAGCGCCCATCGATATGATGATGCGGTCCAAAAACTAGCTAGCGACGTCAATCTCAACGGTGGGGACCATCGTAACACCATCCCTATCCAGAACTCTGGGGCGAGTCATCGCGTAGAGCATATAGAGCTCAGGGGTAGACATCGTCCCAGGCTCGTACCTCACTAGAAAGGTGGTCGCCATAAGGCGTTGGGCTATGCGGAGGCAGGGGTGGACTATGGCCGAGGCCTTGGCCCTACTAGGGTCAAAGGCATGTGGTAAACCCGTGATCCTGGCCCAAAAGGCGTGGGAATCGAAAGATGGCGGAGGGATGTGTGTGGGGGCGTAGGCTCGGTCGGGCGCGGGGACTGCGGGCCACTGAAAGAATGCTCTAAGCATATCGAGAGTGATCTGATACTCTCGATCCATAAGTCTAAAGGAGCATCTCTCAGTGGTCCGGGCGATCGAGCTAAGTACCTCGAGTGTCGGACGGACGTAGGTGTCCGCCGACACTGACAAAAAATCTCGCCAACCCACATTGTCGTACAATGTGAGCATCGCCACAAGTACCCCCAGGCGGTCTAGGTCTGCTAAATGAGCAAACCTGGAGGGTACTATCGGGCGCTGGGCGATACGCTCAAATCGGACGCGATGTGCGTCGTCTCTGAACGTGATGCTCAACGGCCCGATGGCCAGAGCCGGTGGTGGCTGTGCGTGAACAGGATCGGCTGGAAGTGGCTGCGGATGGATGGTGTCGGCTGGAAGTGGCTGTGTGGGGTGAGGTGGTGAAGGTGGAGGGGAGTCCTCCCTAGCGTGGGAGGGGCCGGGCTCATCCTGCCGCTTCCGCTTGGCGGAAGCTCCCCGAGTGCATGGCCGTGTATGGGGCGGCATGTGTGCCCCGAGTGCTCACCCAACTAATGAAAAATGCGACGTGCTAAAAAAATGGAACAAAGGTACCTGAACACGCCGTGAGAGCAAAATAGCAGATAAGTGTGAAGACGACGCCTCCACGAAGCCAATAGCGCGTCCGAAAGCTCCCCTAAGCTCCCCCAAGATAGCCTGCACATCAAACAATGATATCAGCATATAAAATTCAAAATACATGGGGGAGATGGGGTATAATAGATAAGTACAGAAATCGATTTGAGTTAGGGGCTCAATGGGCGTACGGATCGTCAAAAATAGAGGAAAAAGGAGCAAAAGTGGCGTTTTTTGAAGTTTCCGACGGTCGGCCGGCGGCGAGGGAGCTCGCCGGAGGCGGCGGTCGGTGGTGGAGGCTCGGTCGACGGTGGTCGGGCGAGCGGGGGCCGACAGTGTGGCGATTCAGGCGAGTGGGTGTCGATCGCGGTCGAGGGAGAGCAACAGGCGCAGGGTTCGGGCGATTTGGGGGAAATGTTGCTTCGAATTTTGTGCCGAGCCCGTTCGCAATATATAAGTGATGTTATGCCTCGGCCGAGTGACTATGTCACTCGGCCGAGTGATCGTAACGAAACAGTTTTTAAATTTTCTCCCTCCGCTTACGACTCGGCCGAGTGGTTTTGCCACCCTCGGCCGAGTAGAAAAAGTCCATTCGGCTGAGTGGCACAAGCTACTCAGAAATTTTCGCCCTAGGAGGGTATCAGTTTCACTCGGCCGAGTGAAGAAATATACTCGGCCGAGTGGCAGTTTATACCGAAATCACAAAAAGGATAGAGAGTTGGGTACAGCAGACTTCCCTCATTGGTGCGCCACTCGGGCGGACGGCTTTCTTTGCTCGGCCGAGTGACTATGGTACTCGGCCGAGTGAGGCTCTGTTTCCTACTTCGGGGATGTTGGGTGCATATGAGATGCACCCGTCAAATTTGCCGGGAAGACCGCTCGGATTTGGATCATGGTGGTGTGTGGTCTTCCTCAGCACCCCTTCATCACGGTCAATGTTGGGGGGTGGCTCTCCCAAGCTAGAGCTTGTTCCGGTCTTTGACTTTGCCGGTGACACCGATCGTCGTATCGTTGGAGCTTTCTTCGGAGTCCTCAACTTTGAGAGCTTACAGAGCTCCCGTATTCTTGTGACATCAGCGTCGCCATCATCAATCGCCATGGAGATATCGGGGGAGTGCTCCATCTTCTCTTCCTCGGCCAAATCTAGGCCTTCTTCGAAGCTATCTTCGTGGAGTGCATCGATGAAGTAGGGGATAGCCTCTTCAATGAACTCATCAAGGAGGTATGAAAGGTCATCCGGCCGTCCCTTGAGTAGATATATTCTATTTACCTCGCCCATATGGACTCCTTCGGAATAATGCTTTAGTCGTTGCCCATTCACCTTAAAAGTGGCTCCGTCTTTCCCTACCAATTCAAATGCTCCTCCCGGTTGTATGTGCTTGATGGTGAAAGGTCTGGACCACCGTGACCTCAACTTCCCGGGGAATAGTCAGATTCGGGAATTATATAGCAAGACTTTGTCTCCGACCTTGAAGTCCGTGACAGTTATGCGTGAGTCGTGGAGAATCTTGGTCCTTTCTTTGTAAATTCTTGAGCTCTCGTAGGCATCTCTTCTAATTTCGTCAAGCTCGTCGATGTCCAAGAGTCACCTCACCGCCTCACTCTTATAGTCATAATTGAGGGTCTTGATGGCCCAATACGTACGGTGCTCCAACTCTACCGGTAGGTGACAAGCTTTCCCATAAACAAGTGGGAACGGTGTGGTGCCAATCGGAGTGCGAAAGGCCGTGCGATATGCCCATAGAGCATCGTTTAACTTCATGGACCAATCTTTTCTAGATCGATCTACGGTCTTTTCAAGAATTTGCTTGATTTCTCTATTTGAAACCTCCACTTGTCCGCTAGTTTGAGGGTGGTAGGCCATGCCAATCCTATGGTTTACCCCGTACTTTTTCAACATGGCTTCAAATTTGTTTTCTATAAAGTGACTTCCACCATCGCTTATCAAAGTACGGGGTACCCCAAAGCGTGGAAAAATATTCTTCTTGAAAAACTTGGAGACAACCCTCGCATCATTGGTAGGGGTGGCGATGGCTTCTACCCATTTGGAGACGTAGTCCACGGCCAATAAGATATACTTGTTACCCTTGCTTGACGGAAATGGTCCCATGAAGTCCACTCCCCAACAATCAAAGAGCTCAATCTCTAGAATGGGCTTCATTGGCATCTCATTTCGTTTGGAAATATTCCCGGTCTGTTGGCATATATCACACGCCTTGACGAAGTCGTGCGTGTCTCTGAACATGGTTGGCCAAAAGAATCCACTCTGCAATATCTTAGCTGTAGTCTTAGAAGCGGCGTGATGTCCCCGCATGGCATACCATGGCAATGCAGGATGATGGAGGTGGCTTCCTCCTTAGAAATACATCGTCGGATAACCACATCCTTGCATATCTTATAGAGATACGGATCTTCCCAGAAATAGCTACGGACCTCATGCATAAATCTCCTCTTTTGCTGTGTGGGCATCCCGCATGGTTTAATCCAACAAGCCAAGTAATTGACATAGTCTGCATACCAATGAACTTCCCCGAGCCTTATGGCGTATAGCCTCTCATCAACAAAGGATTCATCGATGGGCAAACTTTCGTCCTCCTTGTCGCGAATAAGCCTAGATAAATGATCTGCCACAACGTTGTCCATACCCTTCTTATCTCTAATTTCCAAGTCAAACTCTTGCAATAGAAGTATCCACCTTATCAACCTAGGTTTGGCCTCTTTCTTGTTTAGGAGATACTTCAATTCCGCATGGTCGGTGTGGACAATTACCTTGGATCCAAGGAGATACGAGCGGAACTTTTCAATGGAATACACGACCGCTAGAAGCTCTTTCTCCGTAGTTGTGTAATTTTTCTGTGCGTCATCCAACGTTTTGCTTGCATAGAATATTGCATGAAGCTTGCTATCTTTCCTTTGCCCCAATACCGATCCAATGGCTTGGTCACTTGCATCACACATGAGCTCAAAGGGAAGGCTCCAATCCGATGGTTGTATGATGGGTGCAGAAATTAGTGCTTCCTTCAATATGTTGAACGCCCGCAGACATTCTCCTGAAAAAACAAATGGAGCATCTTTAGCTAGCAAGGAGGTAAGGGGCCGGGTAATCAAGGCGAAATCCTTGATAAAGCGGTGGTAAAACCCCACATGACCAAGAAAGCCCATAATGCCCTTAACATTAATAGGAGGAGGGAGTTTCTCGATTACCTCAATCTTCGCCTTATCAACCTCAATCCCTCTTGAGGAGACAAGGTGCCCAAGCACTATCCCTTCTGTGACCATGAAGTGACACTTCTCCCAATTAAGAATAAGATTATTTTGTTGACATCTTTTAAGAACTTTGGTAAGATTAGCCAAACAAGAATCAAAATCACTTCCATAAACTGAGAAATCATCCATGAAAACTTCCATAATATTTTCAATATAGTCGAAAAAGATGGAGGTCATGCACCTCTGAAAGGTGGCGGGTGCATTACAAAGACCAAAGGGCATCTACGGTAGGCGTAAGTGCCATAAGGACAAGTAAATGTGGTCTTTTCTTGGTCGTCTTCATGCAAAGGGATTGGAAAAACCCCGAATACCCATCCAAGTAGCAAAAGTATTTATGTTTAGCAAGCCGTTCAAGCATTTGATCTATGAAGGGCAGTGGGTAATGGTCTTTTCGGGTGGCTTTATTTAGTTTTCGATAATCAATGCACATCCGCCATCACGTGACAGTGCGTGTAGAAATGGGCTCCCCTTTTTCATTTTTTATAACGGTCATCCCCCCTTTCTTGGGGACGACGTGAACGTGGCTAACCCATCTACTGTCAGAAATAGGGTAGATAATTCCGGCCTCAAGCAATTTTAGGATTTCTTTTTTGACTACCGCTTTCATATTCGGGTTCAACCGCCTTTGAGGCTCATTAGAAGTGGCTTCAGTGTTTTCCAAGTGGATCCTATGCGTGCATAGCCTAGGGCTTATTCCCTTAAGATCAGAGATAGTGTAGCCAAGGACATCCTTGTGATCCCTAAGGACTTCTAATAGTTTTTCAAGTTGATCTTGGCCAAGGTGGGCATTAACAATCACCGGGAAGGTCAATTTACTACCCAAGAAAGCATACCGCAGATTCGGTGGTAATTGTTTAAGCTCTACCTCAAAGGGTACCGTACCCTCTGCTTCGTCATCTTGTGTAAGTTTGGCTTCTCCTTCAAAATCTGAGTTTAGCTCACTCTCAAGTGGCAGCTCAGATTCGCTTCCTAGTGAGGACGGTGCATCGGAATAGATGCTCTCCGATTCTACGCTAGCATCGATAGGACCACCACCTTGCTCTGGTTCATTCCTGAGATCGAGAAATACGTCAGCAGATTCATAATTGCAAGAGTGGGGGTTGTAGAGTGTAACTCCCTGAATGTCGGTTTGCTCGAAGTATTCCTCGGGGTGTAGTACTCTTTGACGCATGTTCTATCGCCTTCAAAATATAGCTTGTCGTCCCTCACATCAACTCTGATATCGCCCCCAATAGTCCCATCCAGGGAGATTTGATCCATCACAAAGCTAGCAAACAATTGTTCGACGGGGTCCTCGATATTAATAGCAAAAGCTCCTGTAGCGTGGACCTCATCAATTAGTTCCTTAAGGAGCTCTGCAAAAGATTCATCATCTCACTGGCCAGACTCAGTCATTGGAATTTCATCCCCCATTTTATCTATTAAGATCTTGTGGAAAATTTCGGGAGAGCTTGCAAAATAGGGCTGTAAACAGAGTTAGAAAAGAATGAAGAAATAAATAAAGAAATTGAAGAAAAATAACCTGGTGATCCAAATCGAACTCCGTCAAAATAGGCTCCCCGGCAACGGCGCCAAAAACTTGATCGCGCCCCGGATGCACACGCAACCGGGACAAGCGACTCGCTAGTCTTACCGCAAGCGCATGGTGTAGTGGCGAGCGGGTATCAAACACAGGGAGGCCTAATGACAGTGTCTTCTTCAATCCACCTGGCTATAAGAATGGTGGAGAAATGTTCGCAATAATGCAGTCACAGTCGTTCAATTATATGAAAGAAATAACAAATTAATAAAGACGTCTAGGGATAGGGAATCCCCGCTACTAGCCGTATCTCATCATTGTGACTCGTAGGTTTCATAATTGCTAGACTTGAAATTCGGTTGAACTAGTTGCAACTAAATGTAGAACCAAGCTCGCGCTCTTGCGCTATTGCCGGTCTATAGCAAACCTAGGGTAGGAACCAATCTCTTGCAAACCCTAACCTAGGCAAACTAGCGTGAAGAACAACATCATCGTTCAATCGTATCTCGAGCCCACTCTCGTGCAAACTCGAGCTACGACCTAGGTTGGGATAGTTCCTACCCGTCCAATCTCTTGCAAATGGGTATTGGTATAGAATTACAATCGAAAACCCTAGTTTCGGTCCAATCTCTTGCAAACCGATTCCGGAGAAATTCAATTGCAACCCAATTCGAATTTCTAGGGCTTCCTATCGAATTGGGATCCAATCTCTTGCAAATCCCAATCGGTATGAATCCCTAGCTATTCGTATTAAATCAATCCCAAACTAACCCTAATCTATCCTAGCAAAAATTTTACCTATTCATCACAAATTAGAAATAGGGTTCGTAGGGTTCATCCATACGCCCTAAGACGATAAAACTACTCATAATTCATAATAAAATGCAATAGAAATTCACAATCAAAATCAATAGAATTCATATCAATATTCAATATTTCAATAAAAATGGAGTTTTTGAGGGAGAGAGAGACAAACCAATGAAGAACAAAAGAGCATTTAACAAAACAACACTTTTCTCTCCTCCCTAAAAGCTAAATCTAATTCCTAAAAAGTAATCTAAAAAAGGCTGTAAAAAGTTCTGAAAAAGCTCTCTAAGCTAGGTTAAAAACTGGGGTTAAATACCCCCCAAAAATCGCCCAAAAAATCCTGACGAAAATGCCCCTGCGCAGCCTCAAAATAGCAGTTTACGCTACAGACAGCGTGGCTCACTCAGCCGAGTGACAAATGTCACTCGGCCGAGTGATAGACCCTGATGGATTCCAGAGAGTTGGGGGTCTTGGGGGTCGTCTCCTCGGGAGTCACTCGGCCGAGTGACTTTTCTTCACTCGGGCGATGGGCGTTCTTCACTCGGGCGGACGGTCGTTCGTCACTCGGCCGAGTCGGTCTTTGGGGCAGACTGACGGATTCCAGAGAGTTGGATATTTTTGGTTGCCGTCATCTTGGCTCCACTCGGGCGAGGGATGACTCGGTGCTCGGCCAAGTGGTATGGTGAAGCTCGGCCGAGTGCACGCTGATATCAGCTCTGTTGCGTGTCCGATCTGGCCGGTCGAGCGGGCTGTCTATGCTCGGCCGAGTGACTCCTTCACTCGGCCGAGTGGCATGCTGAAAATGCCCATTCTTCGTATTTTTGCCTCCTCGTCGCTCCTACGACGTTCTTTCTTCTTCCACTCCTCTTCAATCGCATAATACCCCTCAAGAGAGTCGTCGGTGACACTCCAAAGTGGGTGCATCTCAGAATCACTCCAAATCGCTCCAAATCTCCTGAAATACGACAAAAACAACAAATCGTGAAAAGCATCGCAATATTGTCGAATAAACGTGAAAAACACGATTTCAGCGATCTAAATGGCATGCAAACATGCAGAAAAAAGGTGTAAAATACGGAGTGATCAGTGGCCTTGTCGGTGAAGAGCGGCCGTCCAACTACGCTCGCGAGCTTGCCAAGGATAGTTGTCGACCAGAATTGGACTGGGAGTTGCAAGAATCTAATCCACATCATTATAGCAGATAATTGGTCTTGGTGAAGGCCAATGATGGGTGCCCAGCGCCGCAGGACCACAAGACGGCCCTCAAACATCCACAGGCCACCGTGGTGCACTTTAATGTAGTCGGCATCCGTATCAAATTGGACGAAGAAAAAGCCGTTCTCCCTTGTGTGGAGATGAACCTCACCCTTTGTTTTCCAAGCCCGGCCAACCCAAGAGTGTAGATGACCATAGAATGGGCGCCCCCCACCATATAGCCGATAAGAGAATTTGACAACCTACCCGAAGCAATGGTGACATCAACACAGGGCAGATCAACAAATTGACCTTCCACCGAGGAGGAGGAGGGTGTAATAAATAGGAGCTCCCCCTTGGAGGCTACATGACGTGTCGAGGCACAAATGTCACTGAAGGAAGTGGAAGAGGTATATGAATACAGGGGCGATGGCCTAGTTGTTAACCGAGGCAATGTGTCGAACACCTGGGGAGCGCCAGAAGAAGAAGGGAGAGACTTATGCATAGGTGGCCTACCACCACCCTAGAGGGGAGTCTCCCCTACGAGTCTGAGCCGAACGCCGACCAACCCAAGCACGTTGAGGATTCTGATCACCAACATTGGAAGAGGGTGGGAGGGGAAGGACACCCTTGCCTGAGTGCATCCGAGCCCACACATTCACCCATCCGTCCGAACCAACCGTGCTACTGCCATCATCAGCCGGAGCCTTGTCAATCACCTCGCCTGCAGTCCATTATCATCATCGCCCAGAGAGGAATTGAGAGGGCAGCAGCATAGATAGAGGAAGCCAAAGATGTCATAAAACAAGGGCCACACATGAGGGGGGTTTAGAGAAGATAACCAAATAGCACTGCCAACATCGGAGTGGGGCAGCAGCCAGTGGCCGACGACGAGACTACCGCCAAAAAATCACCCAAGAATCACCGGAGCTGAATCGGTATCCAAATGAAGTTATATATATATATATATATATATATATATATATATATATATATATATATATATATATATATATATATATATATATATATATATATATATATATATATATTATATAATAAAAAAATGGTGAGTGATTCTCGGAGAGGGGAGAGTGGCGATCCCGGCCTTCTGCCTAGGGTTTCGTCAATCATCAATAAAACAGCAGATCTGGTAACGGGAGACAATACCCTGGTGGATGCTTCGGTGGATGCCTCGGTGGATGCACCCTGGCATACTGTGCGCAGGCGGAGGGTTGCCGACCCCAAAAACCGTAAGGCGGGATCAATCTCTCACCTGCGTCCGGCATACCGTCCGGTGAGGGGCGACCGGGTCCCACCTAAACCTCCCACCTACCGTCCAGGTCTGGGTGGCATCGCAACCAAACTCAGTAATGGCGGAGGTGCAGCTAAGGTGCTCGATGGAATGCCGATGAGATCTGAAATTTCAATTGACCCTGCTTCCTCTAAGCGCAGTTGGTCAGATGTGTGCTCCAACAGGCGTTCTTATGTCGATGCGGTAGGTATGAAATTTATCCCCCCTAAAGTTAGAGAGGATGGATCTTATGTTGCGCGTGTTCCCAATTTACTGCTGGAGAAGGGAGCTGAGCCCTGGAAGTCGACTCTGGTAGGATATGTGCTTGGTGACACCCCACTATTTGGACAGGTCCAAGCTTGGATGGAAAGATTATGGAAGCCAAGGCATCGGATTCAACTCTTTAGTAAAGACAACGGCTTCTTCTACTTTCGATTTGAGTCCAAAGATGAATGCGAGAGGATTCTGCATGGGGGCCCTTGGCTCTTTGACGGTCGCCTGGCGGTACTCAAATTATGGACCAGTGGGCTACGACATGACCGTGACATCCTCTCTACTGTCCCAATTTGGATGCAAATGCATAGTATCCTGGTCAATATGTGGAACATGGATGTTCTAAACATTCTTGCATCTGTTGTAGGGAACCCATTGTGCCTTGACCGGGCTACGGCCAAAGTTGAATGCATCACCTATGCGAGGTGCTTGGTGGAGGTGGACGCCACTAAGGCGCTGCCCAACAAGGTTGAGGTGGAGCTTGATGATGGGTCAATTTTATCATTTGATGCTAAGTATGAGGTGGAGCCACCACGATGCGACCATTGTGTGTGTTTTGGTCACTCTGACTCTCAGTGTCCTGTACAAACAAAGCACTCTACCTTACTGGACAAGGGTAAAAGCATAGTTGATAATTTCAGCAATGTGCATACATATGAGCCTGGAGAATCTTCGCACAGGAGTGATGCTGTACACTCCTCACAAGAATCTGGCAACCCAAATCAACCTGTTCAAGATGCCACGGCCAAAAGTGTACCACAGAATGATATAGTTGGTATAGCTGGGAGTGTTGGTCTATTGCGATGTGGATTTCTCACTGCTATCAATTTGACAAAATTCATATAGAAGCTGCGAAGCAAAACCTCAGTGTCCGAACCTGATCCACATCAGCTTCCCCAGACTTCCGCAATGTCTTCTCACTCCACTCCGGATGCTGTTGACGAATGCACCCTACAGCAACCTGAAGACACAATCTCCCGGCAATGTGCAGCTGACCTACTACCCAAGGAACCGGTGTACGACAATCCTGATTGGGACGACGAATGTTTGACATTACTTAGAGCTCTTGAATCCCCAAAAGTAGGAAATTTGAAGTGCCTACCCCGAGTGCTGCTATCAGGAGGAGCAGCAGATTGAAGTAAGTTCCTTGCCGCAGTGCACATCTCTCATTTCCTATTATTATGTCTATGCTTATTTGGAATACAAGGGGTTTAAATAATGCCATGAGGAGGAGGGATCTTAGAGAGCGGATTAGAAAGCTCGCTCCCTCTATTATTGTTCTATTGGAGACCAAACTTAAAGCAGAGACAATCAACAATAAGTCTGGCATTCCAAAGAAGTGGAACAAGCTAGATAACTTCCATCTACACGGAGGAGGGCGCATCCTCATTGGTTTTGACCCTATGGTGTGGCGAATGACAATTATTTCAGTCTCTGTTCAGAACATTACTGTGTGTTGCATGAATGAGGGGGGATTTGCATTCGCTTTTTCTGCAGTATATGGTAGCAACAATACTTCTGAGAGGAAGTTATTATGGGAGGATTTGAAAAAAGATGCGGCAATCTTGACCAACGATTCGTGGCTAGCTGGAGGTGATTTTAATTGCATTTTATACACTAATGACAAGGTGGGAGGTCGCAGGGTTGAGGCATGCAAATTACATGATTTCAACAATTGCCTAACAGATTGTAAACTTCAGAATCTCAAAAGCACGGGACCTCGTATGAGCTGGTGCAATAAACGTATGGGCACTCGGCGCGTTGCAGCTCAATTGGATAGGGTGCTCTGCAACGACAAGTGGATCAACATACTCTGCAACGACAACCTGACTCCTACTTTGAATATATGGATCCGCATACCAGCGATCATTCTCTAATGGTCGTCCACCTACACCATCAGGTACATGCTGATCCTAAACCTTTCAAGTTTTTCAACCACTAGGTTAATTTGCCGGGATATAATGAAATTGTTGAATCAAGCTGGGCTCAGTATATAAGGGGAACCCCCATGTTTCGGCTTGTAACCAAACTGAGGAACATGAAATCTGCCCTTAAAGAATGGGCATATCACCACCAAGGTATCAACCCTATTCATGTTTGCCGTACTAAACTTGAGGCTACCAGGAACCATATAGGCCTTCACACGGATCCTGATCTTCAAGAGAAAGAACATAAACTTTCTATCGAGCTTGCAAACCTACTTGAAATGGAAGAGGAAATATACCGCCAAAGGAGCAGGCAGGATTGGCTTGAGTTGGGTGATAGGAATACTAGCTTCTTTTATAATGCTATGAAAGCTAGACAGTCCCGTAATAGTCTCCAGCATTTGGTTGATGTGAATGGTGATTTGTGCAAGTCTTATGAAGACATCAAGTCAGAGGCAGCAAACTACTATGAGTGCTTATACAAACAGAACAATTATTGGAATATATTCCCGAAACTTGTCCCCAAAAAGAAGATTAAACAGGATACTGCTAGGTGGCTTGAAAGAAGCATTACTGCAGAGGAAATTAAAGAAGCCGTCTTCCAAATTGGGCCTTCCAAAGCCCCTGGGCCTGATGGGTACAATGGCTTTTTCTTTCAGCATAATTGGAACCTTATTGGATCAGATGTGGTTGCTGGGGTTCAGTCCTTCTTCAGATCCGGTTCCTTGCTCAGACAGGTAAACCATACATTCCTTACATTGGTACCTAAAGGCACAAATGCTTCTTCTCTTGGAGACTACAGGCCCATTGCCTGTTGCAATGTCATTTATAAGATTATTAGCAAGATCATATGTAATAGGCTACAGAGAATTATACATGATCTGGTCTCCCCGAATCAATCCGCCTTCCTGCAGGGGAGATTGATATCTGACTGTACGCTTCTTGCACATGAGCAAATCAGAGATTTCAGCAATCCAATGGGATCCAGATCATGCCTAAAACTGGACCTCAGAAAGGCCTTTGATAGTGTGAACATGGAGTTTGTTTATTATATTCTACATCAAATGGGTTTTGGGAGCAAGTTTATTGGCTGGATAAAGGAATGCATTTCTACAGCCACTTTCTCTGTTATGGTAAATGGTTCCCCAGTGGGATTCTTTGGTGGTAACAGGGGGCTCAGGCAAGGCGATCCTCTATCTCCCTTCCTCTTTGTCCTTGTTATGGAAACTTTCTCCTTAATGCTTGCCAAATCAATTACAATAGGAAGTATTCAATCTATGAGACGGACTGGAGCCATCTCACATCTACTGTTTGTTGATGATCTTCTTGTCTTCTGTCGGGCTAATCGGAAATCCTTTAGGGGGCTTAAACTTTTGCTTTATGACTTCAAGAATTTCACAGGCCTAGAAATCAATTGGGAAAAGAGTTTATCTATGTTCAGCAAGGGTGTCAAGAACCGTGGGGAGCTTGCAGAAATTCTGGGAGCTAGGCAGGCACATACTATCACTACATACTTGGGTCTCCCGTTGTCTTCCAAATATCCCAAAGCTAATATGTATAATCGCCTTATAGACAAGTGCAGGAAAAGGTTGGACGGATGGACCTCTACCTTATTATCCACTGCTGGGCGTATTGAACTGGTGAAATCCGTCATCTATGGAATGATTGCCTACTGGATTCAGGTATACAGAATCCCTACTTCTGTTTTACGAACTCTAACATCAATATGTAGGAATTTTATTTGGGGGCGGACCAAGGCCTGGGCTTGGAGAGATTCTTGCAAACCCAAAGAGGAAGGAGGGGTTGGCCTACGACTGTTATCTGATTTGAACCTTGCAGCGGGAGTGAAACTAACTTGGAGGTTCCTTCAGTCTACCAGTATTTGGGCCAAGTACATGCGGGCCAAATACAAAGATGCAACTACTTTCTACGAAGCTAAAGCTGCGGCCATCCAATCTGGAACCTGGAAGTTCTTATTACATTGTCGTAGCCATTCTCAGAAGATCATTAAGAGGAGAGTTCGGGATGGGAAAGATACACTCTTCTGGCACGATAATTGGCTCCCCTGTGGTCCTCTCAAAACTCTGCACACTATCCCTATGGGGGCAAGTAAAAAGAGAGTAAGTGATTATTGGAATGGGTCTTCTTGGAATTGTGTTGCCGAAATTCAAATAATTCGGCCCCTTCTCCAAAACCTGACGCTTACAACTGGTGCGGATTCGTGGGAATGGAAAAATGGATCAGCTTTCCGCTTCAGAGATGCATGGGAATCTGTTCGGGAAAAAGCTCCACCATTTCCTCTATCCAATTTGGTCTGGTACAGTAAGTATATCCCAAAGTATTCGATTACTTTGTTGCGAGCGTTGAAGAACAAGCTCCTCACTAAAGACCGTATGGAAAATTGGCTTCCCCAAGTTTCAAATACATGCACCCTTTGCTCTGATAGTCCAGAAACTAATGCTCACTTGTTCTTTACTTGTCCCTATTCTAGTTACATCATGCGCAGGTCACTCTTGAAGCTGGGCAATGCGGGCCCCGTTGAGCTTTCTTTCAATTCGATCGGAAGCTACTATCAACTGAAGTACAAAAAGAATGGGCCTCTGGGAATCCTTGCTAAAACGGTGTTTGGCGCCGTCACTTGGCATCTATGGCGGGAGCGCAATAGATGAATATTTGACAACATCTCCAGGCCAAAAACTGTGCTCTTTGATGCCATCTGTGATGATATCCGCATGGCGCTGCGTAAGATAGAGGACGTGGATGAAGCATCATCTGCAGCCTTTGATAACTGGGGCATCCGTACCAAATCTTGATGAAGCCGGCCTCTGTAAGCTGATGATGTGCGTCCTCTAGGCTGGCGGCCTTCTCATCAATCTGCTTTGGTTATCTTGCTTGCAATGGCTGCTGAAGGACACGTATATAACTTGAGCTGCTATTGAACGGGCCACTTGCAGCATACTACAAACTGTTGGATGTTATAACTTGGGCTGCTATGAATTGATTGAGTCAGTTTTTTTCGGCTTCTTATTTTCTTGGGGGGTGATGAGTTAAACAGATGTATCTATTGTGGTCTTGTTCGTGATACTGAAATTAAAGATCTAGGGTGACGACGCTTGTGTCCTATCCCCTAGTCTTTGATTCCAGTGCCTATGAACAACCACGTTGTATTTTGTACATTTATATATATAGATTCTAACTTACCTTGCAAAAATATATATATATATATATATTATAAAATAGGGATGTTATCATGGGGTTTTGGATAAGAGTTTTTGGATAAGAGAAATTGGATAAGGGTTTGAATAAAAAGTGTTATGATGAGTTTTTGGATAAGAGATATTGGATAAGAGAAATTAGATAAGAGATGAGATTTTTAGGGATAAGAGAGGTAGATGAATTTGAATAAGAGAATTTTTAGGGGGAAAACTTTTGAATTTGGAAGGGAAATGTGTTGGGGGGAAAATTGAAATGATATCTTCCTCATTTCACACCGAAATCTGTGCTTCTCCGTTTCAAAACATCACCAGATTTCCTTGGGGGGAAACCAGCCACCAAAATTCTTTCTCTCTCCCAAAAAAACCCCTCAACCCTATGGCCACCTCAAGCACTCACCTCCTCCAGTCTTGCCAACGGCGAACCCCCACCCTCATGCGCTCCACCCTCACCCTTCACCCCTACCTACTCCCAAAAGCATCTCCCCGGATTCATCGGGAAGGCATGGGAGCTGAAGGTGAAGGGCGTCTACACCATCGCCTGGATTTTCGTCACCGATGCCTTCATCATGAAGGCCTGGAAGGTGAACCTCAACGTCGGGGATGCGGTCATCATGCTCTCGGTCTGATAAGCCTGTGGGTCTGGGGGTCATGCCCAAGCGCTATGCTTTGCTCGCGGAGGATGGGGTCGTCAAATTTCTTAACTTGGAAGAAGGTGGTGCCTTTACTTTTAGCAGCGCAGATGATATGCTCAAGGCCCTCTGAAACTGGCTCTGCGGTGGTTTTTGTGTTTCCCTCCTCTTCATCACCATCACAAAAGATGATGAGGTTCTTCTTTAAGGTGGATTTCAATTTTGCTGGTGTGGATGCTTGTGCAGAGGTTGGTGGATGAGCTGGTAGGGTTCTTTGGTTTTTTTATTCTGCATCTTAACTGTTTGATTTTTTGACTCAATAAGCAAATGGCATTGTTTGCAGTTTTGACTCAAATATTAGTGCATACTATTAAGCATACATGCACTAAAAAAGTAACCAAACTGTTAAGCATTGTTTTAGTTATATTTGAAAACTGTTAACCATGCTTTTAAGAATTGTTAACTAAAAGTAACCATACACCCAAATCAACACCATTTGAAAACTGCAAACAATGCTTAACATTGATTTTTTTGACTCAATAATCAAATGACTAAAATTTAGTTTGCATTTGAAAAAAGAGATCGTCATGAACTTTGTTCAGATATGTCCTACATCAAGAATGATTACCAATGAATGTTTATTTATACCGAATTGATCCATTTAAGGATATCAAACATTGACTTTTTTTTCAAATGACAGAGTTTTTTCAAATGTAATCTGCATTTGTCCTTAAATGGATAAGTCTCAAATGACAATACACAGTTTGCTAAAACCCAGTAGGAATTAATTTTGTATCCATATTATTGTTTGTAGTTTGCATTTGACAAAACCCAGTTTGCAGTTTGCATATAAAAAATTAATTCCTACTATGTTTTTGTCATTTGCCGGGAAAGTCTCTAATGAAAAAAATAAACATTCACTGTTTGCTATCCATATTATTGAAAAAATAATTCAAATGACAGAGAATTATGATCGCAGTTTGCATTTGAAAAAATTAATTCCTACTGGGGTTTTGTCATTTGCAAGGCAAGTCTCTAATGAAATTAAATTGGAAACCTTTAGATGAAAAAATACTATGCATGTGGATAATCAGGAAAATTGGAAACCTTTAGATGATATGGATATTATTGTGGGCTATGAAAGGTATTATCGCAATGTCATTTACCGGGAAAGTAGTAAAATTAAGCAACTATTTTGTTCTTTTTAATTTTGATGTGTCTTAGGCATGCATATGCTATTTCATCAATGGAATTGGTAACCCCCTTGGAATAACATGTTTTCATTGGAATTCATTGGTAACCCCCTCAAAAAAAATGTTGTTCACATAATTATTTATATTGTTCACTCCTCTTAAATGTTATGAGCATGATATTATGTCCTAATATCCTCTCCTAATATCCATGTATTTTCACATGAAGTTGATCATGGGGGGAAATGGTAAGTAGTCAAGTTTGTTGGTAAAGCTAAGACAGTAGCCTCCTGGATGTTTGGTTGGCATCCAATTAGATGAGCCATATGGAAACATGATGGGCCGTATGTGTTTCCTCCTCCAAATTGACCATCCCATTATGATACCTAATTGTCACATTCTCATAATGTATTTTTTAAATTGGTTATACATGCATTTAGCCTTCCAAACTGACTGCACTTCTAAACACTAAAAATGATTATTTCCTAAATATAATATTATGTGCAACCAAATTACATACTATATTGGATGTGGCTATTTCATGCATATGGATTAGCTTTGCCTACTGTCTTCGACAACTTTACACCATTGAAAACTAAATTTCATGGCATTGTAATTATGTTGCTCAATCAGATTATGGAAGCATAGTTGAAGAATCATCTAATATTTAGCGGCCACATCACGTAGAAGCATGGCTATTCAATCCACCTGAAAGTAGCCAATACCGCTGTTATTGGGTAATACTGACGGCTATAAAAGATGTAGGGTTTGAAGCACCAAAAGTTAATTTGTTGGTGTCATGTTGAGAAAATTAAAAAAATAAATTCATGAAATAAATGTTGTGATTAAACTCTTGCTTAACCCATGTGACCTGGTTTTAACATATATTAACCACATAATAATTGATGATTCTCATATATAAGTATAGACATTTTCAAACTAAAAATATCCCTGAGAAAAAAACCTACTGATATGCATTAGAATTTTTTGCTCAATTAGCTTATGCATTAGAATTTTTGCTCAAACTGATATGCATTAGAATCTCAGATCAATCTGCGCAAAAAATTATATCAGTTTTAACTCATTATATCAGTTTTGACTACATATCAGTTTTGATTTGTGAAATTGAATGGCAGTTTTGATTTGTGAAATGGGTTAGTTGATATGCATAGTGGAGTTCTGGGAGAATGGGAGTTACTGGCAATTCAGTTTTTTCTACTCATATTTCATTGCATATTTCTTGAAGAATGGGAATTCAGAGTTGGTTGCATATTAACACAATTAGTGATTGCATATACTTGATTTCCATAGTTATATTAACACAATTAGTGACTGCATATACTGGAAATTTCATGGCAATTTAGTTTTTTTCTTCATTAGTAGAGTTGATATGCATAGTGGAGTTCTTGGAGAATGGGAGTTCATGGCAATTCAGAGTTGGTTTTCCCAAAAAATGCATATTTTGAAAACTTCCAATTTTCAAATTATTAACTTGGAGTTCTTGGCAATTCACAAAAATAGCCACAGTTGATTTTTTTTGTGATTGCATTAGTCAAAGTCGGTTTTTTTTCAAAATATGCATTTTTTTCATTAGTAGGGTTGATATGCATAATGGAGTCCTTGGAGAATGGGAGTTCATGGCAATTCAATTTTTTCTACTCATATTTCATTGCATATTTCTTGAAGAATTATATCAGTTTTGGAGAATTATATCAGTTTTTCCATATAAGTTTTTAACATATCAATACAATTTAAATTATATCAGTTTTAACTCATTATATCAGATTTGACTACATATCAGTTTTGATTTATGAAATTGAATGTCAGTTTTGATTTGTGAAATGAGTTATATCAGTTTTGATTTGTGAAATGAGACATATCATTTGCATAGTCACAGTTTTTAAATGATTTAACAAAATTAGTTAATATGACTGTGGAAATTCACAAGAAATATTTCCTATTGAGTTCATGGCAATGTTAATATAACAAATTTTGTTAATTTTTGTGATTGCATAATCAAAGTTGGTTTTTCCAGTATATGCAATCCCTATGCATATCAACTTCGAGGATGGGAGTCCATGGCAATTCAGATTTTTTGTTATTGCATATCAGTTCCAGTTCATGGCAATTTAGATTTGTGATAGCATATACTCAGTTGCACTGCAATTTAAAACTTCCAATTTGATGTTTTAATACATAATTTCATATTAAGGTAGAACTCATGTTTTTTTGGTGCTGAAATCATGTTGTGATTACAATGTTTTGATTACAACAGGATACTCATATACATATTTCTTTAATCAATTTGGGCAAGAAGATTTTTCTCACATGATGCCAAAATGTTGCAGACTGAGACCATGATGCCAAAATATACTCTTTGATCAGGTAATGATTTTTAACCCAATTTTGGTTAAATGTTGGGATAAATTTACAATTTTTATTCTATTATTGTTATTATAAAGTTTTTGTTTGAAATGATATTCGGTACTGACCGCTGATCATCCAATTGACCGTCGAGGGTTTTGCTTCTTCATTGCCGTTGCTGCCGGTCAAGCATCATCCACTGAGAAAAACTTTGGGTTAGGGTTTCATTGATCTCATTTGAGTTCTAATGATAGCCTCTCGGTTGCTCTGATCTGCTTGACAGTGAGCGCAACATGCAATGGCCATGGGGGCCTTGGCGTGCTTTCGCTCACTGTGAAGCAGATCATGGAGGCCTAATGACCCGTCTAACATCGTTTTTGATGGATTCGACTCCCCGCTCTCTAACCAAACAGGTCTATCCTTTTTTTCTCTTCAGATCTCTGCAATGGTTGTAATTTTTCCCTAATTCATTCCAATTTTAGACGATTCATATCTAAATTTACTTCAAATCCAGCAAAAATTGAGTGTTGTATTTATATGGCAGGTAATTCAAAACACTCCACCCATAGGGACGAAGTAGTTCTACAAATTACTGCGGTAACCATTTTTGTTTTCTTTTGTACATTACACCCAGAATGGGGTTCCTTTCTAAAAATAAGCTAAAAATGGAGTGTTTTTTTGCAGGTGGAGGCTTATATGCCAAACAACACAGCTCACCTTCAAGTAAGCATATCGCTTTCACTTTCGTTCTATAGATCAAGGTACTTTCTTTCTTTTTTGAACTTATGGTCATTTTTTTCATTTTTTGAGCATGCATCAACTCTTTTTCATGCATATAGTTTGGTTATTTCACGCATATATTTTGTGTCAATATGAAGGATCAGAATTCATCGAATTTGTTATATTTGGTTTCATCTTATATATCTCTTTCAATAGATTTTGTTTCGTTAATTCCCGCCATCCAAGTTCGGAGGGAAAGTTTAACGAAACATGTCATAGGGTTCAAAATTTCATCGAATTTGTGTCAATAGATTTTCCTAATTGCCATTAACAGTTTTATTTGTTTTTATGAACCCTATGACTTTGTTGCGTTAAACTTTATTTGAACTTTAAAGCTTTTATTACAGGGTATTCTTTATGATGTTTTTACAATTTTTATAAGTTCTTTTTGAAACATTTTTAAAGCATTATTACGGTTTTTATTGATGTTGATAACACACTGGGAAGTCTGCAAGCATTTTTTGACCTTACATGTTTGAGTTATCAATATAAAAATACATTAAATTTTTTTGAAACCGTAGAAAAACTTTAAGTTCTTTAAAATTTTGTTACTGGCAATGTGAGCACATAGAAAAATTGTTAATGGCAGGGTTGAACTTCCAGTGTTCTGTATGTTTCTTTAATGGAGGGTTGATTTTTTTGTACACTCAACAAATTTTTGAGTATACTCCACAAATTTGAAATGTTTGAGTATACATTTGTTTCAAAAAGAAATGATATCAACATTTGTTTGAGTATACATTTGTTTCAAATTTATATTGATAACTCAAACAGTTGATTACTCAAACATTCCCAATATCCTGAAAATTTTGAGTATACATTCCCAATATCCTGTCACGCATTGAGTATACATTCCCAATATACTGTCAGGCATTTATGAAAATTTTAAGTATACATTCCCAATATCATGTCAGGCATTTATGAAAATGTTAATGGCAGGGTTGAATTTTGAGTATACATTTGTTCCAGTGTTGAGTATACTCAAAAATTATCAATATACTGAAATGTTTGAGGATAATCAACAAATTTTTTGTACATTTCTTTAATGGAGGGTTAAAATTTTGCTCAAATGTATACTCAAATTTATATTGATAACTCAAACAGTTGATAACTCAAACATTTATTTTTATATTGATATCTCAAAATTACAAGAAGGTAGGGAATATGTCAAACATTTGTTTTTATATTGGTACTCAACATTTTATATTGACAGTTTATAATTACAAATGTTTGAGGATACTCAACAAACATTTCAGTATACTCAAACATTTTAGTTGGGCAAATTTGAGTACCTAAATTTGTAATTTATATTGACAAGAAATTGCCCAAAATTGGGATATCTCAAAATTGACCTATTCCCTATATTGATATCTCAAAATTGACCTATTCGCTATATTGATATCTCAAAATGTTTGTTGAGTATCCTCAAACATTTGTTGAGTACCCTTCAAACATTTGTTTTTATATTGGTACTCAACTTTTTATATTGACTGTTTATAATTACAAATGTTTGAGGATACTTAACAAGCATTTCAGTATAGTCAAACATTTCAGTTGGGAAAATTTGAGTACATAAATTTGTAATTTATATTGACAGGAAATTGCCCAAAATTGGTATATCTCAAAATTGACATATTCCTTATATTGATATCTCAAAATGTTTGTTGAGTATCCTCAAACATTTGTTGAGTATCCTCAAACATTGACATATATTCCCTATATTGATAATGTTTGAGTTATCAACTTTTTATATTGACCTATCCTGTTTTATATTGATATCCCAAAATTGATAGGATAATGTAGGGAATAGGTCAATTTTGGGCAATTTCCTGTCAAAAACTGCATTATCCTGTCAATTTCTATTTGCCAATGTAATGCATTTTGCCCAAAATATAATGTAAGTTTCAAAAATTTCAAAAAAACTTACATTCCCAATATCCTGTCATGCATTATATTTTTTAAAAAACATGGAAACATAACCTTGCATACTTATGTTTGCAGAATCTGGACTCGGTCAATCCATCTACTGATGATGTCTTTAGGTGAAGGTGATATCCAGATTATTTCTGAGGCATGGAGTTTGTTTTCCTTGGTCAGTTCCGAATCTCTTGAATGTTTTAATTTTGAGAATGAATTTTAGAGGGGTTACATGCTTCTCTACTTTCTCTGCTTCTAGATTCACGACTCAGGTTTGAGGCAAATAAAGATTAGCATTGATTGTATGTTCTCTCTTTAATTTTACCCACTTGAGATTTTTATGATTATTAGCAATATTTAATGCAGACATTGCGAAGGTTCATATACTCTTAAGAATATATTGCAAATTGAATGCTCAATGAGTCAGCTCAGTTTAATTATTTTGTTTTTGTCTTCTCTTAAGCATATACGAGACTTGATCTATGCAGTCTTTGGTTTCAGATAAAACAAGTAATTACTGCGAGAATGAGGTTTCAGATAAAAACTAGGATACATGAGAAACTGTGAGACTTCATAAAACATGAGTTCGGATTCAAAAAATTAGATGACACTATATTCGAAAGGTTAACATGATAGCGACTGTTAAAGAGCACTTCTCACTAATTAAGCTTACAGTTAATTTAATTGGTCACAAATTCTTAATATGGTTCCTCGCATATAGACATGTGTATTCAGTAAGTTCAGTATCATTTTAATGGTGATATGTAGGTGTTCTCTAAAATTTAATTGGTAGTTCTTTGGCTTTGTAATGTATTTTATTGAAGTAATGAATTTTAACAGTTGGTCCATGTTGGTTAAAAGAGGAGTTCTAATGGATTCGTTGTGCCCAAAAATTTGATTATATGTGTGTTGGTGTTTCATAATCAAAGGCTTGGTCCTCTTCAATCACAACATGTGAAATCAATCTACATTATTCACATAAATTTTTTGACAGCTAGCATAAATTTTTTGGCAGTACAGCTCCCCCAACCTGGGAGGTTATTGGATCACTTAAAGAATAATTCGTCATTCACATATAGTAATTTGTGTTGGATAGTCTTTGATGAAGCTGACAGGCCTGACATGTTTGTTCAACATTATCCTTTTTGAATTAATATCATTAATTACATTCTTCTAAAACTACAATGCATGCTACATCTGCATAAATGGTACAAATGCATGCTTTATACATATATTGTGCATCCTCATCCATGTTTGTTGAACTTTTTGTGAGTTCATCTTTTTATGTTGTTTTGGTGATCTATTTTTAATGTAAACATGATCCTTGAGCTGGGTTTTGGAAAAGATATAGAGGAAATACTGGATTTTGTGGGTTTTAGGTAAAATGATTCTGTTAACAAAGAGAAAGAAAGTGGCTGAGAGAAGTTCTGCATTAAAATTTTGCTTGGTTTCTTTTCTCTCTTTTTGCATTGTAACATGATTTTGCATTGTAATAGGATTTTGCATTGTAACATCTGCATAAATGGTATAAATGCATTCTTTATATCATATAGGGTGCATCCTCATCCATGTTTGTTGAACTTTCTGTTTGTTCATCTCTTAATGTTGTTTTGTGATCTATTTTTAATGTAAACAGGATCCATAAAATGGGTTTTGGAAAAGCTATAGAGGAAATACTGGATTTTCTGGGGTTTATGCAAAATGATTCTGTTAACAAAGAGAAAGAAAGTTGCTAAAAAAAGTTCTGCCTTAAAATTTTGCTCGGTTTCTTTTCTTTTGCTTTTTGCATTGTAACAGGATTTTTCATAGTAACATCTACGTAAATGGTACAAATTCGTGCTTTTCATATATGGTGCATGCTCATCCATGTTTGTTGAACTTTTTGTGAGTTCATCTTTTTATGTTGATTTTGTGATCTATTTTAATGTAAACGGGATCCATGAGCTGGGTTTTTGAAAAGCTATAGAGGAAATACTGGATTTTCTGGGTTCTAGGCAAAATGATTTTGTTAACAAATAGAAAGAAAAGTTACTGAGAGAAGTTCTGCCTTAACATTTTGCGTGGTTTCTTTTCTTTATCTTTTTGCATTGAACATGATTTTGCATTGTAACATGTGCATAAATGGTACAAATGCATGCTTTATGTCATATAGGGTCATCATCATCCATGTTTATTGAAGTTTTTGTGAGTTCATTTTTTTATGTTGTTTTGTGATCTATTTTTAATGTAAACAGGATCCTTGAGCTGGGTTTTAGAAAAGCTATAGAGGAAATATTGGATTTTCTGGGTTCTAGGCAAAATGATTCTGTTAACAAAGAGAAAGAAAAGTTGTGCTATAAGTGTTGTTTCTTTTAAAAAGGAAGGAGAAAAACTTTGTTCACTGAACTTCAGAATTTCTACATTGAAAAAAATAGTCAATACTATTCGTGGGGGTTTTTAGCTAATATTAGCTTAGTCAATCCTGTTACAATGCAAATTTTTGTTAAATCCTGTTACAAATCGCCTAAAAAAGAGTACACCTTCAGTAGTTCTTGCTATGTTGGTTACATTATTGAGAAATTTTTTGCTCTTTAGGTGCTCTCTCTTTTTCAATGTAGAACTGAAGTTCAGTGAGCATAGTTTTTCTCCTTCCTTTTTAAAAGAAACAATACTTCAATCGCATTACAATGACTTTTGGCTTTAATTATGATGCGAAGGAGCCTACCATAACAAAGCAAGCAGAGGGAGCATGAGGAGTGGATCACAGAGGCCATATGCATAAGGATTATTAAAGGACCAATTGAAAATTTGGCATTTTATTAGGTGTTCGGCGGTAATTTTAAGTTTTGGTTGGATTTGTATGGCCATGTACATAGATCTGGGTCTGTATCATATTCAGATATGTACACATATTCTTATGGCTCTTTATTACTTTTTTAACATGAAAGAATAGATTTGTGGATTTTTTAGTTTCAGTTTATTCTGGAGTATTTTTCTTCATGCGTTTGGACGTGGGTATGGCTTATTCTATTGCCTGGTAAGCATTTTGTTATCTTATTCTTTTCTTATTTAAGGAATCTGATATTTCGTTTTCTTATTCTTACTTTTGTTTGTTCTTTTATCCTCTCTTAATGGAGAAAGCAATGAATTAGAACTTTTCTTCCACTACAGGCATCCAGGCTCAAATCAATCTAGGATCAAACCAGTTTGTAATCATGTTTATGTTGATTCATTGATCAAATCCAGATACTTACAAACTCGATTCGATACCAAAAGGGGGGAAAGGACACTATTTTTTGCTAAAAAGATCAGATCAAAAAAAGACAGGAAATTTTCCATCACTTTCCAATCTTTCAACAGACCCATCTTCCCAAACATGCATACGACTCTAAAGAACCCATCTTCAGCTGCATGATGCCGTCATTGAAGAAGAAGTAATGAAGGATGGTCATCCCAGGATGCTGTCGCCATTGAAGAAGAAGTAATGAAGGATGGTCGTTCATGATGAAACCTGGAAACTTTAATGGAATACACATTGGGATGCTTATCCATATAAAATAAGCATTTTGTTATGCTAATGATTCTTGAGTATTCTGTAGTTATCAACAGTAAAACTGCGAGTGATGAACTCTGATATGGTCTTTGAACTAATTGTTTTGTTTTTTGTGGAAGTTGAATTTTTTTTATTTCAAGTATCATACTGATATTAATGAACATATGTTTTCTACATGCTAGAATAAATGGAAACTATGTTTGTAATTGATCATAGATATGTTAAAAATACTCCATAATTGAATTTTTTTTCTTATTATCTCTAGGAAAGGATAAACACATTATTTTCCATTCCATTTTGCATGAAGACACGGAGATACCATGCATGTTATTAATCTTTAGAATTTATTCATGTACAAAGAATGTATTACTTTTTTGTAACATACCATGCATGTAATTTATTTATTTTTGAAAATGATGTGGTCAGCAGGACTACCTCCTCTACATAGGGTATGAGCAACATTATCTCAGTTGAAAGCATTTTCCCAATTTGCCTTCTCTGCAAGATTTTTCTCTATTTTTTTGAGGGATATATGAGAAGAATGGAAGCTTGATGAGCACAGACATTCATTTTACCGATCATGTGGTTAACGTTGATCAACTAGGTTTTGTTCAATAAGCAACAGGTTATGGTAGTTTTCTTTTGAAGCAAAAATTCAAGGTAGTATCAGTGGTAGAAATGCTCATAATTAACATGTTGCAAATGCAAGCTCATTCTGTTGGCAAACATTTCTATAAGGAAAATGAAAATGGCAAAATCGTAAAATTGCTCAAGCAAAATTGTTAGTGGATCCAATTGCACAAGTAAAAAAGCAAAATTTCTCAATTTAGTTGGTAACTTCTAAAAAGAATAACCTAATGTTGTTCTAAAGTTACTCTGGTTTGTATTTTGTGATTAAATCGTTCACGATGAAAATGATTATAGTTTGGTTATTTTATAACAATCCCAACGAAAGGAAACATTTAGAATTAGAAAAGTGTAATGCCAAACACTAGAATCTTCTTCCTGATTTGCAATCAGACGGTCAAGACTTATGATATTATGATGGTTTAAGAAGCGATAATTAATTCTGTTTTTCATGTTTAGATTTTGCCATCTACAATAACTGGGATAATCCCTACGTAATCTTGGAGAATCACTGACAAATTTAAGTGAGCAAAAGTCTGCATGAACTTGGAGAATGAAGGGCTGAGCAGGCCAGGGGACTTGGAGAATGGACCTCCAAAGCCTGCATCCGAGTTCACCATCAAATGAGTAGAAAAAGTGAACATCTAGATTGATGGCATTAAGGTTTTAATCAAATTCTTCCTCTCTAATTCCATGTTGTTTAAGCCTCTAATTAAGCTAATTATTTTCATAGAGTGGAGAAACAATTACATGTGACATTGCCGTTGGAGGATGGGACTTGGATTACAGTATTGATGTTCTCAGTAGTGAATGGAGCTATACGTTTGCTGTCAAAAAGAGCAAACGAATTCCAGCAAGTATTGAAGAGCCCGTACATAATGCGTTCACCTCAAGAGAAGCATGGAAAATGGTGTTGGCGATTGATAACACTAGCTCAAGATAAAGGAAGTTTGATACTTACAAATACTTTGTGGGCAAGTTCACTTTAGTTTTAGCTTAATTACTGTTAAATAATGAAATGATTGTAAGTTTAAGTTTGACACATTGATATTGTGTAATAGTGAAATTTAAACCTGTATATGTCTGTGATTGAGTTTGATATGAAAGAAGATCAATTAGAACCTTAAATCTAGAAAATTATTAAGATTTGGGCTAATTTTAGTAGTTTAGTGAGTATTGTCAATCTTGAAAATTAATGCTAACAAATGCTGATTCTATATGAGATGAAGAGGATTACTGAACAAGCATTCTGATGGTAGGACAATTTCAGGAGTTTGAACCGGAAGCATTAATGTATATTTTGAGCGTTTCCTACATATATTATTTCGATAGTCGCATCTGACGGTGAAGCCCGTTGAACTTGGTTATTTGTGAGATAAATGAATCCAGGCACTGAGTTAGTTAATATGTAACTATGGAAGTTATCGTGGGGTCCAATGATATGTGTTGCATGATGTGTAACTCGCTTGAGATTTGGTGATTGGTTATTTGTGTCTTTAAAAATGATATCAAATAGCTGAAATTGCTATGAGGATGACATTCCTTACTGTCATCTTGCTAACTTCGATGTGCTGATTAGATAAGGATAATGGTAAAAGGTTAAGAAAAGATATCTTAACTTAAGATGATGACTTTAAAATGACACTATATTGTGGATGGAAAGTTCATATTTCAAACTTCATGAAGTGTATCCACAAATAGGATGAAGGTTTGAAGATATGTGGTAAATTGTAGTGGTAACTAAAAATTTTAGTGGAACTAAATAATATTTGTGTGGAACTAAATGATAATGCGAGGAACTAAATTTGCTGGGGAAGCTAAATTTTTAGGGGAGCAAAAAAATTTTGTTTGAACTAAATAACATTTGAGTGAACTAAATAACAATTATTTTGCTTTAATTATTGTTGTTTGTTTAAAATTAAAGGATCCAAGATTTTGAGATGAGAAATATTTTAAATGAACCATGCCCTTAGGGCACGTGTTAAATCTAGAGGGAACTATGTTTTAGGGAACGAAAAAATTTAGGGAAAACTTAATTCTCTTGAGATACTAAATTTTGATAGAACTAAATAACAATTATTTCACTTTAATTATTGCTGTTCATTTAAAATCAGGGGAACCAAGATTTTGAGGGGAGAATATGTCAAATGAATCGTGCCCTTAGGGCACGGGTTATGACTATATATCAATATATTAAAACACAACTATTTTTGAATCCGAGGGCTGACTGGGACAAGCTGATGTCATGCTGATGTATAAAGAGATTGATAGAAGAATGACTATGATTTAATCGTGGTAAAAGAAGGGTTGAGATGAGTGTTTGGAAAAACCACCACTTTTTTCCTTTTGTTTTCAAACCCCCCACAATCACTACATTTGCGTAGAATACCACCTATTTCCCCCCTTTGCTAAAAAATCCTCTCATTTAACTTTTTACCCACACACCATACACATACACACACTTATGCACTTCCATCCTTCGCGCCGAAGGCGCCCGCGCCTGCTAAATTTTTTTACGCTAATTTGTTGTTCTGACTCAAGTGTGCCCTCGCCGAATTTATTGTTCTACGCCGAATTTGTTGTTCCGCACAAATTTGATTGTATAAATAATGTTTGGGAACAAAGATTTCGCGGGGAAAAATCTTAAATGAACCGTGCCCACGGGCACGGGTTATGACTAGTATATATATATATCCCTATTTTGACCTAGCTCCCGTTTTCTCCTTGCGATCTTGAGGCGGCCGCGTCTTACCGTCGTCGACCCGCTGGCCGGTGCTCCGGTGCTGGGTCCCACTCTCAAGGACTCCTCCGCGTAGACCTGGCCTGACCCCGCTCGGATCAGACTCCTCCGCCCCGACTAATCCACTGGCTAATCCATTGTGATCGTGATCGGATACCTTCGCCTCTACCTGGGTGGAGATCGACCAATCCACTGGCCAATCCATTTGGATTGGGATCAGAATCCTCCGATCTATAGTCCCCGCTCCGATCGCTCCGATCAGACTCGTCCCCGGGTCGTCCGTCATTCCTGGGCGACGATCGGAGCTGCTCCGATCATCGTCACCAGGCCTTCTGCCTGCTTCCATTCCTTGGGGGTGGAGGCCGTCATGTTCTCTTCTTGGCCTCGATCTCTGCTTCTAGGCACGGTGTGCTAAGAGACCAGATCTGGCCATCTGTTTTTGGGATTTTCCAGCGATGTCGTCCATGCCGTTGTCGGACGGTAATAGGGTGCCCCTGCAGCCCTCTCTTTGCTCGGACTTCGCTAATGCTGGGGGTGATGGGTGGATGGAGGTAAAGAGGAAATTGGGGGGAATCGTTCGACGGGCTTCTGGCCGCCGTCTACGCCCCCCAGGCCTCGTGATGGGAGGCCTCCTATTGCTGTTAGGCCTCTACACCATCCTCGTCCCGATGCCCACCAAGTGCTCGAGCGTAGGTATGTTAGGCCTGGCCTCTCCGTCTCCTACTCTCAGGCAGTCCAGCCATCTTCGTGGAAGGATGTGTGTAAGGGTCCGGCGGTCGCCGATGATCGGAAACTGAAGTATGTCATACATGTCCCCTTTTTCAGGGGCCACTGTTATGGGTTGGTGACTGAACTCCAGAAATCGGTGACTGCGACCATATGGGCTAACACTGCTGTGGGGCACGTCCTTGGGGACGTCCTGTTCTTCAGCCAGCTGTGCACCACCGTGGGATGGATGTGGAAGCTCAAACATCCATTCCATACCTTCTCCCGTGAAAACAGGATGTTCTTCTTCCACTTTGGCTGTAGTGAGGACTGTTCGTCTGTTCTGCAGGGGGGCCGTGGCTCTTCGATGGCCGCCTCCTCATTCTTAGGCAATGGAGCCCCGCCATTACCCTCAATAGAGATCTTCTCCATAGCATCCCTGAATGGGTTCGGTTTCCCTCTTTCCCTCTCAATCTCTGGTCCACCGACATCCTTAGTGTGGCAGCCAGTCTTGTGGGGATCCCAATTTGCACTGATCAGGCTACCCCTTGTCTTGAGCGAGCTGACTTTGCCCACTATTTCGTCGAGCTCGACGCGTCGAATCCTCTCCCTCGGGAAGTCACTTTGGTCTTCGAAGATGGCTCCACCCACATTCAGTCAGTTGAATATGGGCGAGCCACCTAGGTGTAACCGCTGCCTCACCTTCAGCCACTTACTGGCGCAATGTCCTTCCGCTGAGGCCCCGGTACCTAAGGGGGGAGGGGGTTCGGGTCCTATGTCTGGGGGCAAGGCCACACCTCCCGATGTCTTAGCGGCGGAAATTGGGGCTATATTTGATGCCAACATGGCCCAACGTGACTCTTTTGAAGCCGGGGCAAGCTTGGCGTCTGCATCCGATGTGGGGGGGGCTGCGACTGCAGAGCTGCTGCCACGGTCATCTACTATGGAGACCTCACCCCATTGTTCTGAGGTGGGAACCCTCCCTGTGAAGGGGTTTGTTGATCAGGCGCCCAGCCCATTGGGTGGTGCGGCAGTGGTCTCTGTGGATGCTATCGTTCCTCCCGATGCCCGCTATTAACGAGGGTGAGGTTGGTGAGGTTGGTGATTCTGACATTAAGGGTGGGGTGGATTCAGATTCTGTTGCCTCTAACAACTTCACGGAGATGGATGAGGCTTTTTCCACGAACTTTGAAGCTTGGGGTCCCGACATTTGCGTTGCTACGTCCAGCAGAGGGGGGCATGGTAGTGGCCGTCGTGGTAAGGCCCCTTCTGTCTCGTCTGGTCGTGGTGGCGGCAATGTTAGAGGTGGGGGTGCCTGCAAGCCTGGTTTTATCAGAGTGGTCCTGAACCCATGCAGTGCTTCTCTTGTATCGAGCCCCCCCCCCCCCCTGATCTGTCCGGAAAAGATGACGGTGGATAATCCGATGTGGAAGGCACTTTGTGATAGCACCTATGCCAAGGCGGCGGCGTCGAAGTCGAAGGCCCAAAAAAGAATTGTTCCACAGATCACTCGCTCCAAAGCGGTGGTGTCCAGATCTACGTTTGCGGGGCTTTCACATTTGAAGCTTTGAGTTACAGAGCTTCTTGGTCAGTGTTGGGCGTGTTGTGCTGGACGGGTGGGGTGTTTCTTTCTTCACATGTCTTAGTGTTATGTGGGTGCGTGTTTGGGTGTTGAGGGTCATGTCAATTTTATTGGGGGGGTTTGGGGTCATATTACTTAGTTATGTTGTTTGTGTATGGAGCTTGTGCCTAGCCCTGCTTTTGGGGTCTTTCGGTGTCTGCCTGATTACTAGCGCCTGGTGACTGCTTCCAGGCCTCTCCCATGCAGGAAAGGCGGAATTGATGTTCCCATACTTTGTACACACCAACATATATATAATTACTTACTTTTCAATATATATATATATATATATATATATATATATATATATATATATATATATATATATATATATATATATATTGAAGAATATGTTTTGCAGCTTTATTGATCACAAGTAAAATTTACAAGGCTCTCATGGATGGAAGAAGGATGTTTGTATGATGGGTAAGGCACATGCGCCATTACCCAACCAAAACATAACACCATCTGCTACCCATAGAGCCAAATTAGAAAACAAAAGTACATACAATGAATCCTAGTCTACCAGGCCCCAATTTGAGGGGATAGAACTATCATCCTCCTGCTCCCAAGTCACATGCCTCAGGGCAATTTTCACATCATCCATGATGTTGTCAAATAGTAAAGTCTGCAACTGGCTAGATCCTTCAAAGATTCTTCTGTTACGCTCTCTCCAAATGTGCAATATTAATGTAGCCAGCACCGTCCTGACCAACCTACCAACATTGTTCTTAGCATGAAACTGTGAAAGAATCAAATCCCCAATTCCAGATAAAGAAGTAGGCAAGGTAGTAGTAACCCCCATTTTGAGAAAGCTCCTGCAAAGGAGGTAATTATAATAATTGCACTCAAAAATATATGATTAAGATCTTTATGAATATTGTCTGAGCATAAGGAACAGTAAGGAGAAGTAGGAACTCCCCATTGCACGAGCTTGTCACGAGTGAGTACCTTCCCGTGAAAAGCTCGCAGTAATGTGATGGCCATCTTGGGGATGTGCCCTTGAAACCAGACGACTTTGTAATAGGGAAAGAGAGGCTTTATGACTCGAGACCCATTCCAAGCATTAAATAGAGAGGGAGTCTTAGCAGTCCAAGACCAAGAGTCAACCCCGGCGGTCAAAACCACCCCCTCAATAATATGGCGCACAGGGATGAGGGAATCCCAATCCTTTCACCCCACTCCCGACCAGTAATCACTAAATTTATATCCCTCCTCCCCAGCAGGAACATCATAAGTATCATTGAGGGGCCCACTTGGGAGCCAATTATCGTACCAGAAGAGGGTAGAAGCACCATCTCTAACACTCCGTGTAGTAAGTTTTTTGGTGAACTCACGGCAATGAAGAATGAATTTCCAGGTACCAGATTGCATAGGGTGCGCCTTAGCTTGAAATAATCCCGTAGTGTTCATATACTGATTCCTCATATGAGAGGCCCAGATACCTCTATGTGTAAGCATGCGCCATGTCATTCTAACTCCATAAGCAGTGTTAAGCTCAGTGAGATCTCTAATGCCCACACCCCCTTCTTGTTTAGTGGCGCAAACATCATTCCAAGCCCAAAGATGATTTTTCCCCCAAATGAATTTACGACACATGGAGGTAAGAGTATGGAGAACAGACTTTGGCAAACGAAAGGCCTGCATCCAAAAACTAACCATACCAAAGATAACCGATCTGATGAGTTCAATGCGCCCAGCTATGGATAACAATGAGGAAGACCAACCCTGCATTCTACTCTTACATTTGTCAATAAGCCGACCATACATAGAGGCATTCGGGTATTTAGGTGACAAAGGAAGCCCCATGTACGTGGAGAGGGATTGGACCCGTCGGATGCCCAATATTTCCGCAAGACAACCAGGTTCTTTGGCCCCTTTACTAAAGATACCAGCACTTTTACTCCAGTTAACCTCAAGGCCAGAGAGATTTTTGAAATTAATGGGGAGATCCCTAAGGCCCTCGAACGATTTGGCGTTAGCACGACAGAAGACCAGCAAGTCATCAGCAAAAAGGAGGTGTGATACCGCCCCAACTCTGTTCATGGGCATTATGCTGTGAGTAGAATTGGCTTTTGCCATGAGAAGAGAAAAAGCCTCCATAACGATCACAAAAAGATAAGGGGAAAGGGTGTCTCCCTGCCTCAACCCCCTATTAGATTGGAACATTCCATAAGGGGAGCCATTAATCATGACAGAGAAGGAGGGGGAAGATATACACTCACAGATCCAGCTTATGAACTTGTGCTTGAACCCCATTTGATGTAACATATAGTAGACAAACTCTCTGTTGACACTGTCAAAAGCCTTGCGTAAGTCCAATTTAAGACATGCACGAGCACCCATAGGATTATTGAAGTTCCTTATATGCTCATGTGCAAGGAGCGCACAATCAGCAAGGAGACGGTCCTGGAGGAAGGCCGCTTGATTGGGGGAAATGAGCTCAATGACCGCTCTATTCAAGTGATTGCAGAGAATTTTGCTTATAATTTTGTATATAACATTGCAACAAGAAATCGGTCTGTAGTCACTAAGACCAGAAGCGTTGGTGCTCTTAGGAATGAGAGTGAGGAACGTATGATTGATCTGGCGGTATATCTTCCCTGTATTGAAAAAATTGAGCACAGCAGTGGTCACATCATTACCTATGACATCCCAAGAGGATTGGTAGAAGAACCCATTAAAGCCATCAGGTCCAGGGGCTTTATCTACACCAATCTGAAAGACAGCATTTTTAACTTCCTCCCCACACACCGGCCTCTCAACCCATTCGGCAGCGTTTTTTGTAAGTACCCTTTTGGTAATAAGCTGAGGGAAAACCCTCCAGTAGTCAGTCTGATTATAAAGTCCAGTATAGTATTCTGGAGCCTCAACTTTAAGTAAATCAATGGATTTATTCTGAGAGCCATCAACAGATATGAGGTGCCCAAGGTTATTGTGGCTTTGTCTAGCCCTCATGGCAGTATAGAAGAAACGGGAATTACGATCTCCCAGGTGAAGCCAATCTTGCCTGCTTTTCTGTTTAAGCATGGATTCTTCAATATCAATGGCCTCAGCCAGCAGTTTAATAAGATCCCGTTCTTTACTTTGCAACTCAACACAGGATTCCAAAGCAGGATTGTTTTGAAGAAATTCAAGCTCATACCGAATTTTACTGACATCAATATATATATATACTAGTCATAACCCGTGCCCGCGGGCACGGTTCATTTAAGATTTTCCCCTGCTAAAGTTTTGTTCACCAAAAAATTATTTCTAAGGCCAAAATTGAGCGGAACAAAAAATTAGCGCAAAAATATTTAGCGACACGGACGCCTTCTGCGATGAACAATAAATTTGGCAGGGGCACATTCGATACTGAACAACAAATTCAGAGTAGGTGCTTTCGGGGTGGAACAACAAATTTGGCAGGAGCGCATTCAGCGTGGAATAACAAATTCGACGTGTGACAACAAATTCGGTACGGAACAACAAATTAGCGAAAAAAATTTAGCGGGCGACACGGACGCCATCGACCATAAGCCGTGCCCTTGGGTCACGATTCATTTAAAATATCACCCTCAAAATCTTGGACCCCTAATTTTAAACAAACAGGCCATAACCAGTGCCTTTGGGGCACGATTCATTTAAAATATCCCCCTCAAAATCTTGGACCCCTAATTTTAAACAAACATCAATAATTAAAGCGCAATAAGTATTAGGCCCCCTAAAAATCTTAGTTCCCCTTAAATTTAGTTCCACCCAAAATTTAATTCCTCCAGAAAATTTTGTTCCTTAGTTTCACAATAAATGACTAATAAATATTAATCTACAACAATAGCACCATAACCATTTGAATAAATCTAGGTCCTTGCTAGTAATATAAGCAATGACTGAGATTTGCAGTTCAATCTGAATTTTCATATACATGTTTTCATGTACTCAATGCTTACAAAATTACATACACCTCAATAAAGTTGTTTACAAATCTCAGTTTACATGCAGAATGGTGGTTGAGGTTACAAACCTCAAAGCCTTTTACCGGTTGGCTTTGTAAGTATTGTATCATTGAACTAATGCATGTAATGAAGCTAGAACATTGAAATAAAAATATTGGCATTGTATCATTGAACTAATGCCTGTAAGCATTGTATCATTGAACTAATGCCTTTAAAAATGTTTCATCAACCATTTCTTATTAGATCATCATCATACACATCATAACTACTAATTACATCCCAAAAAAACCTAGAATGGAGATTAAAGAAATACAAAATTTGTTGTGTATCTTTCAAAAAAATCTTGAAGAGCCAGCCCCAGCATCACTTTGCAAGTTGAATTCCACAACATTAAACCTGTGTTCTAACACCAAAATTCCTTCAATCATTTTTCTCAATACATCCTAGCTCTTCAAAAAACTCGCTAGACATTTCTGCAACAAACATGACGAAGACAGTGATTATCAAATATAATGGTTAGGTTGTCAGAATTCATGAGGGATTAAGCACAAATGGATAAAAGAAGGACGAACAAGGAGAATTATGTTTATGATATAAATTTTATTAAGACCACTGAGAATGTCTGTCGCCAACTTTGATATGAAAGGATTCTAGACCCCGTATTCAACCTTGGTCCCAACCTCATTCTGCAAGTAAACACATTCAACAGACCATAAATCACACAATATAAATTCTTTTCAAAATCAAGGGCAATCATATGCACAGCAATGAGCTTCTTGCCATAGACCGATTCACCAACAACCATGTTTTTTTGTGCAAAGCAATGAGCATTGTGCAATGAGAGGAGACATAATTTTGTGTGGATGCTCTTGGAACTATAATTTATTGCTAATATATACATGCAACATTTAAAAAAAGAAAAATAAACTGTAAATTTACACATAGTTCACTTGGAGGAGACTGATTAATGCTAATTAAACTATATAATACACTTATTCTTCTAAACATTTTTATCCTTTAAAAATCAAAAGTATCATGTTGTTAAGCCTGAATCAAAACCTTAAGACCAAGGAAGCTAATTAACCCTGTGGTCTCTATTATGTATTACTATTTTGAAAACAAAGGCAAAAAAATCTTCAGGGTACAGTCGCTTCAAGCTAACACTGCTGCTAGTACTGCGAAAATCATCCCAGATTAACCTGTTTATACCTCTAAAATTACTGTGATCTACAGTTCATATAATGTGTCACATATCAAACTAAAAACATCATATTTTAGCCTAAATAAGCTAAAGTACTGCAAGGTAAAAATTTTCTGCTAAAAATTAAGAGGTAATGTGTAATCTATGCTCAAGCTGCCTAATCTTGCAAAGCTTCTATTAGCGCAACATCAGTCTAAGAGTATGAAAGGCCTTCAAGCAAATCCATATAGTTTTGCATAATAATGCAAGGAAACCCAGCATATATGTAATGAACCTTGACATATCGATTGGCTTTATCAGTAAACCTGAATGAAAAAAAAGAAGTAAACAATCTAATAACCAGGATCATAGAATTCACGCTACAAATTAGTCAATCAGCATGCACTTCAGCCAGCAATTCACTGCCAATAGCAGCTACAATCATAAAAATTCACAACAATTTCGTTATAAAAAATTAAGAAAGCTCTGATCCATCGTCATTTTTGGCTGATATTTTGAAATGAGGAAGAGCAACCGTCAAATAATTCTAATTCTTAAATGGTGTGTAACTCATACAGCATTATCAATATAAATTAAAGCAATCTCTTGATATAGTTAACTACATCAACCTTCTAATTCAAATTCTTACAGGGGGCGCACGCGCGTGCGCGTGTCAACTGTACTTTTCCATTCTACAATACAAACAAAAGCAAGGAGAGCAAAATTATAATATGAGCACAACCCTTGAAAACCAAGTAGCAAGCACACCTGGATCTTGGTATATTTCTACTGATCATCCATACTTTTCATGAGCTTTTGCAAAAACTTCTTCAGAACTTCTTGCAACTATGTACTCTTCCTCACAATCTTTACCCACAATGTACCAAACTGGTATCCGATGACCCTACCACAACGGCCTGTTTATACATCAACCCAAATATGTAAGCAAATTGAAGCTAACCTATTGATTTAGATTATGTCTCTTATTAACACAACCTTTGATGGAGTTGGTAAGGGAAAAAATAATTTTCTGAATGTTGGCAATATGTACTGCAATGGAAGCTCTACTTGCAGCCAATGCTTAATCTAAGGTACGGTCATCGATACTTTTGATATGTATCGCCCGATACAACGATACAGGTAACATATACCGCTGTCCGATACCAAGAATGAATCGAGACTTCAAACATTTCTATAGGTTCTAAGAAAAAAAATTAAAAGCATTTTTTCCATTTTTGGGCTATCTAGGTAATTTTTCTATGTCAATTTTGTAGCTGAAAGCTCTTTTATTTTAGCCTCCTGTCTTGATTCACCCCTATTTATTTTTGTAAGTTAATTTGTTCCCTGGATTATCACATGCATATGTTTGGTTCATTTATTTATTAATTATTTGTCATCCAAAGTCAGTAAAATCTTTTCATCTTTATTCTGCTATATAACTCTCATTACTGATTATTCTTTTTAATGCACATAATTTCAACTGTAGATGAATCTTGCATGTAGCAATTATTCCACATTAAGCTGGACATTGGCTTTCTGCGTTTAATATCTTTCCTTTTGTTACATATGCCATCACAGTGAATTCTTTTGTTAACCATTTCATCTTAGACTAAGATGTCTTCTTACTTTTTTAATCAGCTAGATGCTAATTTGAATTTAGAAGACATAAAGTGGAAAGTCCATATGCGGAAGATGATTATTGATATGACCATCATTGGGAGAACTACCACATAAAGACCTACAGAATTAGATTGAATTTCCCTGCCAATCTGCGGATCAACCTTCATTTAGTAAATTGTCCATCTCCATCATCTCCATCCAGTGTAATCTAGCTTCATAGTATGGCAACCTACCACTTCTATACTAATATAATATAAACTCTTGGGTTGGTCCATGGGCTTGACATGTCCTATTGTTCGTCAAATGTTCATGGCCATTCATCTAGCAAATTAATTAGGATCCCAACTATAATAATTTTCCTTTAAATATGCTAGTGTGTCTCTATAACAATGATAACAGTAATTAAATAGAACCTACGTATCTGGAAATTCAATGCATTATGGGGTTTCAAAGCAAATTCAAGATCCTTATCCTTATAATGACCAACATTTGAAAATTAGGATGTAAACAAAAGATGTAAATGAGATGGTTTGACCCCTGACAGGTTCTGAGTTATCAAAGAGAGAATCCGTACAAAGTTTACACACACGAATGATTCAAACTATAGTATGTTGAAACAAAATAACAGAAGCAACATGCAGAGATAAGAGGTGTATTATACTAATAACATCCATGGAAAGCTAAGTTCTATTCATCAATCAAGAATAGTATCTAAGACACTGATGAATCAGCTAAAATTAAGTTGTTATCTGCTAGTTAATAACTTTTCAAAGCTGTCATGCAGAATTGTCAGCTGTTCTTTTCCCACAACATGAAGAGCCCTTTCAGGAAGCGGCTATATGGTCACAAACCACTGCTTACTAACCAATGGTTCAATAATCTGATTATGACAAAACATAACATATGAAAACTTGGAAAGGAAAGATCATTTTGTTAAAATATTTAAAGCAAGAAAAGACTAATAATATTTTATCATACTTCACCACCACAGCCGTAGTATTCAGTTTCCCCTTCAGTGCAACCACAGCCTTAGCTTGATCCCACCAAAAAAATCAAGAATTCATGGAATCTCTTAACATAAAAACATCCATATTCTTGTTTCATGTTAACTTGTTCAGAAATAAGTAACATATGAATTTCCTGTGGATGTTTCATGTTCAGAAATTCATATGTAACATGAAACACATGACGTAAGTAAAGTTTAATAGGATAATTTCTGAAGTTCATCAGTTCAAAAATTCATATGTTACTTCAGGCTGTGGATGTTTCATGTTTCAAGTTAACTTCAGTCAAGATAATTTCCTATTCTTTTGACCTGTTAATATCATGTTAACTTGGCATTAACTTGGAATTTCTTGGAATTACTTATTTCTGAACCATACTAAGTAACTCATATACTAAGTAATTCATATATATGGCCTTAGCTTGATCCCACAAAAAAATCAAGAATTCATGGAATCTCTTAACATAAAAACATCCATATTCGTGTTTCATGTTAACTTGTTCAGAAATAAGTAACATATGAATTTCCTGTGGATGTTTCATGTTAACTTGTTCAGAAATAAGTAACATATGAATTTCCTGTGGATGTTTCATGTTAACTTGTTCAGAAATAAGTAACATATGAATTTCCTGTGGATGTTTCATGTTCAGAAATTCATATGTAACATGAAACACATGAAGTAAGTAAAGTTAATAGGATAATTTCTGCAGTTCATCTGTTCAGAAATTCATGTTACTTCAGACTGTGGATGTTTCATGTTTCAGGTTAACTTCAGTCAAGATAATTTCCTATTCTTTTGACCTGTTAATATCATTTTAACTTGGAATTAACTTGGAATTACTTGGAATTACTTATTTCTGAACCATACTAAGTAATTCATATACTAAGTAATTCATATATATGGCACTCAGAGTTAATATCAGCCACTGAGTGCCATGATAGTAATTCACGTTTCCACTTATCTCCACTGAGTGCCATGATATTAACTTGGAATTAACTCAGAGGAAATATATTTGTCTAGTATGTTCACTTAAGGTTCAGCCATACCCCTGAGTGCCATTTAAACAAATATAAATATGATACTGGGTGCAAACCAAATTCACATTTCCATTGCTTGCAATAAGAAAAGATGGTGAACAAAAGAATGGCAATAACTTGGAAGGATTTGATTGTTATGTTGGGTTATTCATTTATGAGATACCCTATAATTTATATTCTACCACTCTATAACTAACAAATGCCAATAAACAGAAACTAAAACATTCAACCCTCCAAGATTTATTGCAAACATTCAACCTCATTGTAGAGCAATGAACAAAAAATAAAACAAAACATGCTTATTTGTTGGCATAGCATGAAAAAAAGGATTTGATTGCTGCAGAACCAGATGATTATTTTGTGAAGAGCCTGATTGACTGCAAGTAGAGAGGTGAAGAACCAAGATCCTGAGAAAACAGAAAGAAAACCCTGAATCAGTGCATAAATACAAACAAATGAGATGGTTAAAGAAAAATAAACTGCGAATAAACCCACGGCTTTGATTGTTGCAGAAGTTTGTTGCATACAAAGAAGCCTGAAAGAATCATCCAACTATGAAGATGAGGGTTGAAGAATTATCCAAATATGAAGATGAGGGTTGATGAATTCTCCAACTCTAATATAAACCCCATAGTTGATTGTGGTATTCTCTCAAATATGTGATGTTTGATGCGAGAGGCTGATGCGAGAGGCTGATGCAAGTGGGTGCAGACGGAGAATGATGAGAAAATTTTAAAATTTTCACCCCAAAGCCCAGGCGCGGCAAAGGTACAAATGAGAAAAATTCAAATTTATCTCAACCAAGGGCTGTTTGTGCGATGGGAGAGGAGAATGCTGAGAGAAGTACTAAGCATGCCATTTTTCTCCCCCCCAAATCCCAGTCGCGGAAAGTTTTGGACGGCAAATTTCAAAAATGAAAATTTCAAAATTGTATGGAGAGATTGATGGGAGTAATAGTTGTATGTTGAATATGAGATATAAGAAATTGGGAGATGAGAAATTGGTTATATACATTGTTTGATGAGTAATCCTTTTTGTAGCTCTGCTAACCCTTTGGAGTTTAATATATTAATGTGTTAAAAACATTATTGTGTTTTGAAACAAATGGGGGGAAAAATTAATTCTGTTGGGTGTTACTATAAACCAATGGGGAAAAAACATTGTAGGGGGAAACATCATTCTCGCTGAAACAATTGGCGCCCCTTATGCCTTTTCTCATCAGTCTCCTCTCCCATCAATCTCTCCATACAATTTTGAAATTTTCATTTTTGAAATTTGCCGTCCAAAATTTGCCGCGACTGGGATTTGGGGGGAAGAAAAATGGCACGCTTAGTACTTCTCTCAGCATTCTCCTCTCCCATCGCATCAAACAGCCCTTGGTTGAGAAAAATTTGAATTTTTCTCCTTCCTACCTTTGCCGCGCCTGGGCTTTGGGGTGAAAATTTTAAACTTTTCTCATCATTCTCCGTCTGCACCCACTCGCATCAGCCTCTCGCATCAGCCTCTCGCATCAAACATCACCTATTTGAGAGAATACCACAATCAACTATGGGGTTTATATTAGAGTTGGAGAATTCATCAACCCTCATCTTCATATTTGGAGAATTCTTCAACCCTCATCTTCATAGTTGGATGATTCTTTCAAGCTTCTTTGTATGCAACAAACTTCTGCAACAATCAAAGCCGTGGGTTTATTCTCAGTTTATTTTTCTTCAACCCTCTCATTTGTTTGTATTTATGCACTGATTCAGGGTTTTCTTTTTGTTTTCTCAGGATCTTGGTTCTTCACCTCTCTACTTGCAGTCAATCAGGCTCTTCACAAAATAATCATCAGGTTCTGCAGCAATCAAATCCTTTTTTTCATGTTATGCCAACAAATAATCATGTTTTGTTTTATTTTTTGTTCATTGCTCTACAATGAAGTTGAATGTTTGCAATAAATCTTGGGTGGTTGAATGTTTTAGTTTCTGTTTATTGGCATTTGTTAGTTATAGAATGGTAGAATATAAATTATAGGGTATCTCATAATGAATATCCCAACATAACAATCAAATCCTTCCAAGTTACTGCCATTCTTTTGTTCACCATCTTTTCTTATTGCAAGCAATGGAAATGTTAATTTGGTTTGCACCCAGTATCAAATCTATATTTGTTTAAATGGCACTCAGAGGTATGGCTGAACCTTAAGTGAATATACTAGACAAATATATTTCCTCTGAGTTAATTCCAAGTTAATATCATGGCACTCAGTGGAGATAAGTGGAAACGTGAATTACTATCATGGCACTCAGTGGCTGATATTAACTCTGAGTGCCATATATATGAATTACTTAGTATAAGAATTACTTAGTATGGTTCAGAAATAAGTAATTCCAAGTAATTCCAAGTTAATTCCAAGTTAACATGATATTAACAGGTCAAAAGAATAGGAAATTATCTTGACTGAAGTTAACCTGAAACATGAAACATCCACAGTCTGAAGTAACATGAATTTCTGAACAGATGAACTTCAGAAATTATCCTATTAACTTTACTTACTTCATGTGTTTCATGTTACATATGAATTTCTGAACATGAAACATCCACAGGAAATTCATATGTTACTTATTTCTGAACAAGTTAACATGAAACATCCACAGGAAATTCATATGTTACTTATTTCTGAACAAGTAAACATGAAACACGAATATGGATGTTTTTATGTTAAGAGATTCCATGAATTCTTCATTTTTTTGGTGGGATCAAGCTAAGGCCATATATATGAATTACTTAGTATATGAATTACTTAGTATGGTTCAGAAATAAGTAATTCCAAGCAATTCCAAGTTAATTCCAAGTTAACATGATATTAACAGGTCAAAAGAATAGGAAATTATCTTGACTGAAGTTAACCTGAAACATGAAACATCCACAGCCTGAAGTAACATATGAATTTCTGAACAGATGAACTTCAGAAATTATCCTATTAAACTTTACTTACTTCATGTGTTTCATGTTACATATGAATTTCTGAACATGAAACATCCACAGGAAATTCATATGTTACTTATTTCTGAACAAGTTAACATGAAACAAGAATATGGATGTTTTCATGTTAAGAGATTCCATGAATTCTTGATTTTTTTTGGTGGGATCAAGCTAAGGATGTGGTTGAACTGAAGGGGAAACTGAATACTACGACTGTGGTGGTGAAGTATGATAAAATATTATTAGTCTTTTCTTGCTTTAAATATTTTAACAAAATGATCTTTCCTTTCTAAGTTTTCATATGTTATGTTTTGTCATAATCAGATTATTGAACCATTAGTTAGTAAGCAGTGGTTTGTGACCATATAGCCGCTTGCTGAAAGGGCTCTTCATGTTGTGGGAAAAGAACAGCTGACAATTCTGCCTGACAGCTTTGAAAAGTTATTAACTAGCAGATAACAACTTAATTTTAGCTGATTCATCAGTGTCTTAGATACTATTCTTGATTGATGAATAGAACTTAGCTTTCCATGGATGTTATTAGTATAATACACCTCTTATTTCTGCATGTTGCTTCTGTTATTTTGTTTCAACATTCTATAGTTTGAATCATTCGGGTGTGTAAACTTTGTACTGATTCTCTCTTTGATAACTCAGAACCTGTCAGGGGTCAAACCATCTCATTTACATCTTTTGTTTACATCCTAATTTTCAAATGTTGGTCATTATAAGGATAAGGATCTTGAATTTGCTTTGAAACCCCACAATGCATTGAATTTCCAGATACGTAGGTTCTATTTAATTAATGTTATCATTGTTATAGAGACACACTAGCAGATTTAAAGGAAAATTATTATAGTTGGGATCCTAATTAATTTGCTAGATGAATGGCCACGAACATTTGACGAACAATAGGACATGTCAAGCCCATGGACCAACCCAATAGTTTATATTATATTAGTATAGAAGTGGTAGGTTGCCATACTATGAAGCTAGATTACACTAGATGGAGATGATGGAGATGGACAATTTACTAAATGAATGTTGATCCGCAGATTGGCAGGGAAATTCAATCTAATTCTGTAGGTCTCTATGTGGTAGTTCTCCCAATGATGGTCATATCAATAATCATCTTCCGCATATGGACTTGCCACTTTAAGTCTTCTAAATTCAAATTAGCATCTAGCTGATTAAAAAAAGTAAGAAGACATCTTAGTCTAAGATGAAATGGTTAACAAAAGAATTCACTGCGATGGCATATGTAACAAAAGGAAAGATATTAAACGCAGAAAGCCAATGTCCAGCTTGATGTGGAATAATTGCTACATGCAAGATTCATCTATAGTTGAAATTATGTGCATTAAAAAGAATAATCAGTAATGAGAGTTATATAGCAGAATAAAGATGAAAAGATTCTATTGACTTTGGATGACAAATAATTAATAAATAAATGAACCAAACATATGCATGTGATAATCCAGGGAACAAATTAACGTACAAAAATAAATAGGGGTGAATCAAGACAGGAGGCTAAAATAAAAGAGCTTTCAGCTACAAAATTGACAGAGAAAAATTACCTAGATAGCCCAAAAATGGAAAAAATGCTTTTAATTTTTTTCTAAGAAGCTATCGAAATGTTTGAAGTCTCGATTCATTCTTGGTATCGAACAGCGGTATATGTTACATGTATCGTTGTATCGGGCGATACATATCAAAAGTATCGATGACCGTACCTTAGATTATGCATTGGCTGCAAGTAGAGCTTCCATTGCAGTACATATTGCCAACATTCAGAAAATTATTTTTTCCCTTACCAACTCCATCAAAGGTTGTGTTAATAAGAGACATAATCTAAATCAATAGGTCAGCTTCAATTTGCTTACATATTTGGGTTGATGTATAAACAGGCCGTTGTGGTAGGGTCATAGGATACCAGTTTGGTACATTGTGGGTAAAGATTGTGAGGAAGAGTACATAGTTGCAAGAAGTTCTGAAGAAGTTTTTGCAAAAGCTCATGAAAAGTATGGATGATCAGTAGAAATATACCAAGATCCAGGTGTGCTTGCTACTTGGTTTTCAAGGGTTGTGCTCATATTATAATTTTGCTCTCCTTGCTTTTGTTTGTATGGTAGAATGGAAAAGTACAGTTGACACGCGCACGCGCGTGCGCCCCCTGTAAGAATTTGAATTAGAAGGTTGATGTAGTTAACTATATCAAGAGATTGCTTTAGTTTATATTGATAATGCTGTATGAGTTACACACCATTTAAGAACTAGAATTATTTGACGGTTGCTCTTCCTCATTTCAAAATATCAGCCAAAAATGACGATGGATCAGAGCTTTCTTAATTTTTTATAACGAAATTGTTGTGAATTTTTATGATTGTAGCTACTCTTGGCAGTGAATTGCTGGCTGAAGTGCATGCTGATTGACTAATTTGTAGCGTGAATTCTATGATCCTGGTTATTAGATTGTTTACTTCTTTTTTTTCATTCAGGTTTACTGATAAAGCCAATCGATATGTCAAGGTTCATTACATATATGCTGGGTTTCCTTGCATTATTATACAAAACTATATGGATTTGCTTGAAGGCCTTTCATACTCTCAGACTGATGTTGCGCTAACAGAAGCTTTGCAAGATTAGGCAGCTTAAGCATAGATTACACATTACCTCTTAATTTTTAGCAGAAAATTTTTAACTTGATGTACTTTAGCTTATTTAGGCTAAAATATGATGTTTTTAGTTTGATATGTGACACATTATATGAACTGTAGATCACAATAATTTTAGAGGTATAAACAGGTTAATCTGGGATGATTTTCGCAGTACTAGCAGCAGTGTTATCTTGAAGCGACTGTACCCTGAAGATTTTTTTGCCTTTGTTTTCAAAATAGTAACACAGAATAGAGACCACAGGGTTAATTAGCATCCTTGGTCTTAAGCTTTTGATTCAGGCTTAACAACATGATACTTTTGATTTTTAAAGGATAAAATGTTTAGAAGAATAAGTGTATTATATAGTTTAACTAGTCATAACCCGTGCCCATAGGGCACGGCGAAGGTCGTCTCCCGAGTGCGAAACCGAGGAGAACAGTCAGGCACGGGTGAAATGGTGACATGATAATCATCTCCCAAATGCATTTTTATTCCTCCAATTAAGACATTTTTTTTCAAATGGAAGATCATTATTTTTGGCATTCAGAAAGGTAGCTTGTTGTCTTTCCTATACAACCATATCAAAGAAAATCTAACCTTAGGGAATTGTGTTGATATCTGTATGTTTCCGCCCAATGTTTATTGTAAACTACCATTAAAACAGGATTGGAAAGAAATTATATCAATTAAGCGTGTGTCCTCTTAATTGAGCGATATCAAATCGTGGCATGTTTGGCATCAATTAGAATTAGAATAATGTGAAATCCCCACGCACAACTCACAATTAAAAAAATTGAGCGATATCCCCACTCACAACTCCCAATTAGAATTGGAAAGAATTGTGTCCTCTTTGGCATCAAGCTTGTTGAATTATCTTTGTTCTTGGTTGCATGTCTAATCTGGATATAAGTGTGAGCAGTCTGTCACAATCTCTATCAATTAAAAATAACCTCCAGCAAGAAGTTTTTGTCGCATTTTTATGTTTAGTTGACATGAAATGGAAATTTTTTATGTTTAGTTGATTTTAATCCCTTTGGAACAGTTCACTTTGGAACAAAATCAGTTGGAACTCAATCAGTTAAATGAAAAGTGCCCTTTGGAACTCAATCATCAAAATTTTGAAACTCAATCTGCCTATTGAAACTCAATTTGTCGAAGTCTGTGTACTTTAGATAGGGTAACCCATGCACAGTCATAATGCTAATGATAATGGTAAGCTGCTAATCCTAAACAGTTTATTATAATGATAATGATAATGATAATGCTAAACTGTTTAACAAATTAGACCGTGTTCACCTAGGCTAATCCTAAAAAAATAATTGGATCGTGTTCACTTGCACGGTCCTAAACGAATAATTCTAAACTGGTAATCAAAGGGCACTTTTCATTAACATTATTAAATGAGGACCATGCAAATCAACATAGTGAATAATTCAATGAGCACCATCATAAATGATTCAAATAATTAAATTAATGCTGAGGAGCCATCATAAATAAAGTGCTTATTAAATTAATTAATGCTGAACTGGTGCTTATTAAATTAATGCTAAACTGGTAAAAAGTTTCAATTAATTCATTGGCACGGTCCTAATTAAGGTCAGTAACTTTAAGAATGAAATTAACTGGGGAACTACTGGGGAACTACATAAAAATGACATTTTCCCTACCCAAAAAAATGTAGAGTAATTCACCTAAACAGACAAATTCCAAAAAATGAAACCCAAACACTCAAAAGGTCAGTTACTTTAAGAAAGCGTTGATTTCAAACATGAAAAACAAATGCCAAACATTGATTTCAAATGTCAAAAATTAACCAAAAAATGTCAAAAATTAACCGAAACCCTAGGGATCAGAAATTAATGAATGAAATTGTGAGAGAGAGAGAGAGACAGAGAGGAGAGTACCAGAGGACGTCTTGAATCGAGGACGTAGCAGATGAGTTACATTTGTGGGATGAAGGTTAAAGGATGAATTGAACAGTTTGTTAGTGGGAATTGAAGACAACAGGTTGTTGTTGGGAATTGTTGAGAACTTGTAAATGAGGGCACTGGAATTGAAGACAACAGGTTTTTATTTTTTAGAACAGTTCCTTTTCAAAACAGTCGTAGGATCCAAAGTTAGAACCGTTTTTTTTCAAAACTCAGTTTTAAATAATTGTGTGTGAGTAGATTATCCTAGTCATAATTTTGGAGACACGTAGGTCAAAATTGAGACACGTAGGACAAAACTGCCATATAGGACAAAGGTCATGCATTATATAATAGATATCACTCAAAATCGCATCTCTTGTCCAATTTCTCATGTCCAATTTTTCTTATCCAATTTCACTTGATAACATCCCTCTTTTGTATATAGATATCTCTTATCCAATATCTCTTGTCCAATATCTCTTATCCAATTTCTCTTGATAACATTTCTCTTTTATCATATAGATATCCCTTATCCAATTTCTCTTGTCCAATATCTCTTATCCAATTTCTCTTGATAACATCCCTCTTTTATAATATAGATATCTCTTATCCAATTTCTCTTGTCCAATATCTCTTATCCAATTTCTCTTGATAACATCCCTCTTTTATAATATAGATATCTCTTGTCCAATTTCTCTGGATAACATCCCTCTTTTATAATATAGATATCTCTTATCCAATTTCTCTTCTCCAATATCTCTTATCCAATTTCTCTTGATAACATCCCTCTTTTATAATATAGATATCTCTTATCCAATTTCTCTTGTCCAATATCTCTTATCCAATTTCTCTTGATAACATCCCTCTTTTATAATATAGATATCTCTTATCCAATTTCTCTTGTCCAATATCTCTTATCCAATTTCTCTTGATAACATCCCTCTTTTATAATATAGATATCTCTTATCCAATTTCTCTTGATAACATCCCTCTTTTATAATATAGATATCTCTTATCCAATTCCTCTTGTCCAATATCTCTTATCCAATTTCTCTTGATAACATCCCTCTTTTATAATATAGATATCTCTTATCCAATTTCTCTTGATAACATCCCTCTTTTATAATATAGATATCTCTTGTCCAATATCTCTTGTCCAATATCTCTTATCCAATTTCTCTTGTCTAATATCTCTTATCCAATTTCTTTTGATAACATCCCTCTTTTATAATATAGATATCTCTTGTCCAATTTCTCTTGTCCAATATCTCTTATCCAATTTCTCTTGATAACATCCCTCTTTTATAATATAGATATCTCTTGTCCAATTTCTCTTGTCCAATATCTCTTATCCAATTTCTCTTGATAACATCCCTCTTTTATAATATAGATATCTATTGTCCAATTTCTCTTGTCCAATATCTATTGTCCAATTTCTCTTGATAACATCCCTCTTTAATAATATAGATATCTCTTATCCAATTTCTCTTGTCCAATATTTCTTATCCAATTTCTCTAGATAACATCCCTCTTTTATAATATAGATATCTCTTGTCCAATATCTCTTCATAACATCCCTCTTTTATAATATACTCTTGTCCAATATCTCTTGTCCAATTTCTCTTGATAACATCCCTCTTTTATAATATAGATATCTCTTATCCAATTTCTCTTGTCCAATATCTCTTCTCCAATTTCTCTTGATAACATCCCTCTTTTATAATATAGATATCTGTTATCCAATTTCTCTTGTCCAATATCTCTTATCCAATTTGTCTTGATAACATCCCTCTTTTATAATATAGATATCTCTTATCCAATTTCTCTTGTCCAATATCTCTTATCCAATTTCTCTTGTCCAATATCTCTTATCCAATTTCTCTTGATAACATCCCTCTTTTATAATATAGATATCTCTTATCCAATTCCTCTTGTCCAATATCTCTTATCCAATTTCTCTTGATAACATCCCTCTTTTATAATATAGATATCTCTTATCCAATTTCTCTTGATAACATCCCTCTTTTATAATATAGATATCTCTTGTCCAATTTCTCTTGTCCAATATCTCTTATCCAATTTCTCTTGATAACATCCCTTCTTTATACTATAGATATCTCTTGTCCAATATCTCTTATACAATTTCTTTTGATAACATCCCACTTTTATAATATAGATATCTCTTGTCCAATTTCTCTTATCCAATATCTCTTATCCAATTTCTCTTGATAACATCCCTCTTTTATAATAAAGATATCTCTTGTCCAATTTCTCTTGTCCAATATCTCTTATCCAATTTCTATTGATAACATCCCTCTTTTATAATATAGATATCTCTTCTCCAATTTCTCTTGTCCAATATCTCTTATCCAATTTCTCTTGATAACATCCCTCGTTTATAATATAGATATCTCTTGTCCAATATCTCTTGTCCAATTTCTCTTGATAACATCCCTCTTTTATAATATAGCTATCTCTTATCCAATTTCTCTTGTCCAATATCTCTTGTCCAATTTCTCTAGATAATATCCCTCTTTTATAATATGGATATCTCTTATCCAATTTCTCTTGTCCAATATCTCTTTTCCAATTTCTCTTGATAACATCCCTCTTTTATAATATGGATATCTCTTATCCAATTTCTCTTGTCCAATATCTCTTATCCAATTTCTCTTGATAACATCCCTCTTTTATAATATAGAAATCTCTTATCCAATTTCTCTTGTCCAATATCTCTTATCCAATTTCTCTTGATAACATCCCTCTTTTATAATATAGATATCTCTTATCCAATTTCTCTTGTCCAGTATCTCTTATCCAATTTCTCTTGATAACATCCCTCTTTTATAATATAGATATCTCTTGTCCAATTTCATTTGTCCAATATCTCTTATCCAATTTCTCTTGATAACATCCCTCTTTTATAATATAGATATCTCTTTTCCAATTTCTCTTGTCCAATATCTCTAATCCAATTTCTCTTGATAACGTCCCTCTTTTATAATATAGATATCTCTTATCCAATTTCTCTTGATAACATCCCTCTTTTATAATATAGATATCTCTTATCCAATTCCTCTTGTCCAATATCTCTTATACAATTTCTCTTGATAACATTACTCCTTTATAATATAGATATCTCTTATCCAATTTCTCTTGATAACATCCCTCGTTTATAATATAGATATCTCTTGTCCAATTTCTCTTGTCCAATATTTCTTATCCAATTTCTCTTGATAACATCCCTCCTTTATAATATTGATATCTCTTGTCCAATTTCTCATGTCCAATATCTCTTATCCAATTTCTCTTGATAACATCCCTCTTTTATAATATAGATATCTCTTGTCCAATTTCTCTTGTCCAATATCTCTTATCCAATTTCTCTTGATAACATCCTTCTTTTATAATATAGATTAGCATTAATCAGTCTCCTCCAAGTGAACTATGTGTAAATTTACAGTTTATTTTTCTTTTTTTAAATGATGCATGTATATATTAGCAATAAATTATAGTTCCAAGAGCATCCACGCAAAATTATGTCTCCTCTCACTGCACAATGCTCATTGCTTTGCACAAAAAAACATGGTTGTTGGTGAATCGGTCTATGGCAAGAAGCTCATTGTTGTGCATATGATTGCCCTTGATTTTGAAAAGAATTTATATTGTGTGATTTATGGTTTGTTGAATGTGTTTACTTGCAGAATGAGGTTGGGACCAAGGTTGAATATGGGGTCTAGAATCCTTTCATATCAAAGTTGGCGACAGACATTCTCAGTGGTCTTAATAAAATTTATATCATAAACATAATTCTCCTTCTTCGTCCTTCTTTTATCCTTTTGTGCTTAATCCCTCATGAATTCTGACTGTTGGAACTTATCCAACTAAGTTGGATCTTAATCCAACATTGGGCTAATATGCGGTGAATAATTATATAAGTGCTACGCTGTCGTATTAAGCCCAATATATTAGTGATCTGGTTTTAATTAATTAAATGGGCTAAATGAGTTAAACAGGTTGTGGGGCCTTTATGTGTAGAGACTATTGGGCTTCAACTCGTTGATGGGCCGAGTTGGAAACCCTAGGGCTATGGAGGCTAGCCTATAAATATTAGCGGTCATGATCCCCGGAATACACGAACAAATTTGAGCCGTCTTTTCTACGTCCCGTCGCTAGGAGAGAAACCAGGAGAAAACTAAAGGGGTTCTCCAACGGTTGATTCGTGCTATTCTGGAAGATCGTCCGCTACGGTATCGTCAGGATCTTTCAGACTATTAGCGATGGATTCAGGTACGCTTCCGCTAAATCCGAGTAGATCAATGATTTAAGATTCCGCATGTTATACATCTAGATTATTATTTGCATGGTCTTGCTTAATGATTAATCTAGATCTTTAGTTTCTACAAGTGGTATCGGAGCCCTCATGTTGTGGATCTTAAATTTTTTGTCTGCTCATAGTAGATCTGATAAAAATCAGATTTTTAATCTGTTTTAAAGTTTCGGATCTGATAAAAATTAGATTTTTATCAGTTTCAAGTTTCAAATCTATAAAAATTTGGTTTTTTGATTAATTTTTCCAACAAAAAAAAAATGTTTTTTTGATAAACCCTAGATCGGGGGCGGCCCGCCGGCCGCCGCTCGACACAGCAAAAGAGGGGCGGCCCTGCCGCCCCCGTCGGAAGATCGGCGCCGGCGATGCCGGCGTCGACGCAGGTCAGAAAGGGGCGGCAAAGCCGCCCCTGTAGGTTGAACGGAGGGGGGGCCAGCTTCCAGCCGCCCCCTCCGGCGAGATCTGTGGACAGAAGGGGGCGGCTCCCGCCGCCCCCGTTAGGGTTCAGAGGGGGCAGATCGCCGCCCCCGTTCGGAATGTCAGAGGGGGCGGATCGCCGCCCCCCGTCCCGTCGGATCACAGCACAGGGGGGGCGGCTCGCCGCCCCCCGTCGGACTTCAGGACAAAGGGGGCGGCCCCCCGCCGCCCCCGTTCAGTACCAAGGGGGCGGCAGAGGCCGCCCCCGTCAGATCAGAGGGGGCGGACCCCCGCCGCCCCCCGTCGGGCTTCAGAAAAGGGGGCGGCTCGCCGCCCCCATCGCGTTTCAGAGGGGGCGGGTCGCCGCCCCCTTCGGGGGTTCAGAGGGGGGGCGGCAGTTGCCCCCCCCGTCGGCGTTAGAGGGGGTGGCTTCCGCCGCCCCCGTCGGGATCAGAGGGGGCGGCGGTTGCCGCCCCCGGTCGGAGAAATGCAGGCCCCATTGAGGGGCTTGCCGCAGTTGATCGGGGCGGCGGCGGCGGCGGCCGCCGCCCCCCCTCCCCCCATTCAAACCCTAACCCTATTTTTCAGCTGCAGCCTTGTGGGCCGGCCCATGAGCCCACAATCAGTTTAATTAAAATCAATATAGGGCTGGGCTGTTAAATTGGGCTCTTTGGGTTATTTGGTTATTTTTTTTGGGCCTATTATTGCAAACCAGTTTTTGGCCTTCTTTTGGGCTTATTGCAAAACAGTTTTGGGCACCCACATGGCTAATTTTGGACCCAATTTTTGGGTCATTTGGACACAAATTTGGGCCTATCTTGGGATATTTTTAACACAAAGTTAGGGAGGAAATAAAAGGGCAATTTGTATATTTCCATTAAGTGTACTTTTTGTGTTAAAATTCACATTTTAATTCAATTTTAGGCGTAATTAATTATATATATATCTCGAAATAATTTTATTTAAAAGGACAACCCACCTAAGTGGGCTCCATCGTGGCAATTAATTTTATTTCGATATATATAAAAGGCTACGTACATGCTTGGCATGAAAATTTATCGCCTAAAGCTTTGAATTTAAATTTGTGAAATGAGGAAATAAATGGTTTTGTCTATATATTTCCTTTAGGCCAAATTTTGTGTGTTAAATTTAAGTTCATTCCAATTTTAATTCTTTAGGCAAAATTCATTCATATATACATTTTTTGAAATAATTCCAATTTTTTGTAAAATTCCACCAAAGTGGGTTCTACTATTAAAATTGTTATTATTTCGGAATGTAAACGGATTAAAAATACATACTTAGTATGATCGGTTGCCTGGATGAATTTTAAACGGAATGAAGGAGTAAATAAAAGGCTTTCAAATATATTTACATTTAAGTTCAGTTTAATTTTAATTCATTTTTTGGGCGTATTAAATTATATGTTTCAAAATAATTTTAATTATTACGGGATCCCATCAAAGTGGGCTTTACTGTTAAATTATTATTATTTCGTAACATAAACGGTTAAATACATACTTTTGTATGATTGGTTGCCCAACATTGTATTTAATTTGGATTGAAGGAGGAAATAAGAAGCTTAAATGTATATTTCTCCTCAAAGATAAATTTTGTGTTAAATGTGCAAAATAAATTTAAATTCTAAGTTTAAGGCTTAAAACCATATATATATACTTCGGTATATAACAAGTTGACTTCATACGTTGGTATGAAAATTCAGTTTGCCTAAATTTAGATTTAAATTAAAACACAAAATTCAGGTGTTTTCTTCGGGAGCAAATAAAAAGTTTTAACATATATTTCTCCTTAAGAATAAGTTTAAAAAGGCCTTAAAGAATTTTCGTGCACTAACCATCAAGCAAATGGCCTTAAGGAAATTTGACACATTTTAAAGTTATATATGAAATGGGGTAGGGTGTGTATTTATATATATAACTTTATATGTATGTTCATATACACATTAGTATACCTTTATACAAGAAAATTTGTGTTGAAGTTATAAATTTTATTTAACTCAATATAAATGATTAGAAGGGTGGAATAAAAAGTTCTTATATATATTTCCACTTGTTGTAATCATTTTTTTTGTTAAATTCGGTTTAGGTTCAATTTCAATTTTTTGGCACAATTATTATATATTTCGAATATAGAATGATTGGATCATCAACTCACCAAAGTGGGTTTTTTTGTGAAGATCAGTTCTAATCTCGAAATATAACAAGTTAAATACATACTTTTGTATGAAAATTTTGGTTGCCTTAAATTTGACTTTGAATAAAAGTGGGCTTGAATATCTCCACTTAAAGTATAAGTTTATGTATTAAATTGCGACATAAATTCAAATTTTGCAAAGGTATATATTTTTGAAATGACTTCGTGCAATCATCATCTCGCCAAAGTGGGCTCTGTTGATTTGCATTATTTCATTTCATAAATGTAAAAGGAATCAAATGTGCCCGTGATTTGCGTAAGAATGCTAAATCGGCCCAAAGGAAGATTACCGTTCTCTACCATTTCATGCGCACCTGTGGCAATAGACAAGGTGATGATTAGTGAGTTCAATGCATGCAAATTTAATTCGGCCCAAAGGAAGTTTTATTTTTGGCATGTTATTATTGTCATTGTCTGATTGCTACAACAAGATATCAGTGACTAGTCAATAGATTATCCAAAGATAAATATTGGACTAGTGGGGGATGTCTTGAGATGGGAAAATAGCATTAATTTGAATTTGTTGTTGTATTTAATACCCATATGAACATGTTATAAATTGTTTTCTTGTTCTCTGTTCGGCTATTATTCCTGAAAATTTCTTCTGCCATTCCAGAATATCTCAGGGGCACTATTTCAGATAAAATTACCACAACTAAAGAATTCCATTCTGACATTGAAACCAGATTTGTCAAGAGTGAAAGGGGTGAAATTGGTACACTCTTGACAATTCTAAATTCAATAAGGTATAAGGGTACGGGAAACATTAGGGAGCACATATTGAAGGTGTCTAATATTGCTTCAAGGTTGAAGGCACTTGAGCTAGACCTCTCTGAGGCTCAGCTAGTGCATTTTGATTTGATATCTCTTCCATCACAGTTCAACCAGTTTAAGATGAGCTACAATCTGAAGGATGAGACTTGGTCTCTGGATGAGCTCATCTCGCACTGTGTTCAGGAAGAGAACAGGCTTGAGCAAGGAAGACAGAAAGTGCTCATATGATCTCTACCACTAAAAGATTAGAAAGGTATGCTGCAAATTTTGGTTTAATTCTAAGTTAATTTCATGCAACCTTTGGTACTTATAGGCACATGATGGAAAGATTTGGTATAACCATTCACATCATTGTGTCTATGCAGGATTGCCTAAGATACCAAACGCCAAATGATGGTGAAAGATACATCGATATGGGCAATGGCAAGATGGTTCAAGTAGAGGCACATTAAATTTAGATTATTTCTTTTAAATGCTAGATTGTATTTGAATTTTATGAGACTATTATGTACCGTTTTAACGGAATTTGGATTTCCATTTTTATTTTGAACAAATTCGGTAATAAGTGTTCAATTTTGAATGGAAAATTTGGTTGTCTCTTAATTCAAAATTAGTTTATTCTAGTTCTTTAAAAGATCATTATAATCTTCATTTATTTGGAAATGTTGCTTCATCAATAGAATTCCTGCATTTAAGTACATGTGTTGTAATGAAAGAATTAACAGTTTAGAATTCAGTTATATTTTGATTGCAGCTTATATCCTTATTAAAGTTTCAACAAATGAATCAATTGCATGTTTGGAGATGTCCAACTAAGGTAAGGCTTTATAAGCCTAATAAAGAAATAAGACATAATGCTAATGATTTTCTAATTTTGTTGAATAGTTTAAAGTTGATATTATTTTGTATAATTTTACATAATCTCACTGTTAAGTTAGTTTACGAATTAGGAAATGCACACCTATTTGAGGATGCTGAGTTTGAAGGGGGAAATTTAGTTAGTAACGTTATTCTTGAAGAGGATTATATCCCTACAGGTGTGGTTGGCATTGCTCAGGATGGTATTCCTGACATTGTTCAAGACACAATAAATTCAAGATAATGTTGCAATTCCTCCCATTCGGGAAATTGTTCATAAGGACAAACTCTAGCACCTCAAGTAACTAATTGCCATTCAGGAAAAATCCATTAAAGAGATGACAAGTTTACTGTTGACATTAGGATGATGGAAGTTTGACTTACATCAAGTCATAAAAGGTTTTACATCTCTAAATGGATTAATGCATTAATTAAGAAAGTCATTGAATGATACTTAAAATCTTTTCTCATCGCCATAAGGTTTGAAACCTATTGATTGTAAATAGTTTTTTTTATGATCAAAAGGAATTCAAAAGGGTATTAAGAAAAGATTTAAAGTGTATCACTCAAAGACTTTATACGGAAAATAATGCATTAATTGTAAAGAGACTTTCTATTCAGTTTTCATGAAAGACTCTATAAGGTTTATAATGGCATTAGTAGAGCATTTCAATATCGTTACTGATACATTAAATTTCATTAAGTGATCACCTCGTTCGGTTTTGAGATGATATTTAATGATGTTATCTAAGTTCTGTGGGAGCATGTAATTTATATAATATCTATGTGGTAATGAATGCTAAGTTCTGTGGGAGACAAGTTTAGTCTCAATAATTGCCCTGAGAATAATCTTCAGAAGATTTCCTATATCTCACCAATAGGGAGTCTAAAGTATGCTCAGTTTTATATGCATTTGGTTATTGCATATATTACAGGTGTTTTGGGCAGATTGTTAAGTTCAGGAGTTGACCATTTGACAGCAGCCAAATGTGTCATACGGTATTTATGGAGAACAAAAGGGTTACATGTTCAAGGATCAGTAGTCAAAAGAGTTTGAGATCATTTTGGTATACTGACTCTGATCATTTATTGGATGCAAAGAATGTATGAAAATCTATGTTAGGTGCCATCTACTAGAAGAGATCTAAATGGTCCCTTTATATAGTCTCTTCTGACATGGCTTTAGATTTCATATCGCATTATGTGACATCCAAATCATGAAATATATCTGCATATTTTGTCACTATGCTGCAAATTAGGGATGGTGTTGAAACACCACACAGTTTATTTAGTGACAATGAAGTCTGCAGTTTTATATTCCAGCAACAACAGGAACTCGACAAAGTTTAGATATTCAGAGATCAAGTTCCTAGATTGTTGATTAATAGGAGTGTATAATTGTCTAATGAGCACATCGGAACAAACCATGTAATTACGGATCCGTTATAGTAAGGAAATGTCTTCCAAAAGGTTTTATGAGCTAGCTACTCATATGGATGTCATTTCATTAAGAACATTCAGTTTTGTGGGAGTTTGTTCTTTTGGGTGCTCATATGATAGACAAAATTAAGTCTCCAGCTTAAGCTTGAGGTTTTTTTCTGATCAGAAATAAAGTTTTTGGTTTCAGTTCGGCTTCACTCCGATTTTGTTTTGTTTATGATCTCACTAAAGTTAAGGAGGATCAGTTGGAAATAGACATGTTAGATCACATTACATGTAATTTCCATGCTACACATCCACTTCATAATCCATGTCATTCTTTTGTATTAGCACGGTGACCACTGATGGGTCGAGCTGCAATTGCTGCGGCGAAGATCTCTTTGATCCCTTGCTAATATAATTGATGGACCGGATTGTTTTGACTCATTAAAGAAATGACAGCAGGTTAAGATCTTAGTTGGTTGTATGCACTATGAAATATAATTATAAAGTTTAAGCATATAGCCCAAGTGGGAGATTGTTGGAACTTATCCAACTAAGTTGGATCTTAATCCAACATTGGGCTAATATGCGGTGAATAATTATATAAGTGCTACGCTGTCGTATTAAGCCCAATATATTAGTGATCTGGTTTTAATTAATTAAATGGGCTAAATGAGTTAAACAGGTTGTGGGGCCTTTATGTGTAGAGACTATTGGGCTTCAACTCGTTGATGGGCCGAGTTGGAAACCCTAGGGCTATGGAGGCTAGCCTATAAATATTAGCGGTCATGATCCCCGGAATACACGAACAAATTTGAGCCGTCTTTTCTACGTCCCGTCGCTAGGAGAGAAACCAGGAGAAAACTAAAGGGGTTCTCCAACGGTTGATTCGTGCTATTCTGGAAGATCGTCCGCTACGGTATCGTCAGGATCTTTCAGACTATTAGCGATGGATTCAGGTACGCTTCCGCTAAATCCGAGTAGATCAATGATTTAAGATTCCGCATGTTATACATCTAGATTATTATTTGCATGGTCTTGCTTAATGATTAATCTAGATCTTTAGTTTCTACACTGACAACCTAACCATTATATTTGAAAATCACTCTCTTCGTCATGTTTGTTGCAGAAATGTCTAGCGAGTTTTTTGGAGAGCTAGGATGTATTGAGAAAAATGATTGAAGGAATTTTTGTGTTAGAACACATGTTTAATGTTGTGGAATTCAACTTGCAAAGTGATGCTGGGGCTGGCTCTTCAAGATTTTTTTGAAAGATACACAACAAATTTTGTATTTCTTTTCTTTCCATTCTAGGTTTTTTGGGATGTAATTAGTAGTTATGATGTGTATGATGATGATCCAATAAGAAATGGTTGATGAAACATTTTTAAAGGCATTAGTTCAATGATACAATGCTTACAAGCATTAGTTCAATGATACAATGCCAATATTTTTATTTCAATGTTCTAGGTTCATTACATGCATTAGTTCAATGATACAATACTTACAAAGTCAACCAGTAAAAGGCTTTGAGGTTTGTAACCTCAACCACCATTCTTCTGCATGTAAACTGAGATTTGTAAACAACTTTATTAAGGTGTATGTAATTTTGTAAGCATTGAGTACATGAAAACATGTATATGAAAATTCAGATTGAACTGCAAATCTCAGTCATTGCTTATATTACTAGCAAGGACCTAGATTTATTCAAATGGTTATGGTGCTATTGTTGTATATTAATATTTATTAGTCATATATTGTGAAACTACGGAACAAAATTTTCTGGAGGAATTAAATTTTGGGTGGAACTAAATTTAAGGGGAACTAAGATTTTTAGGGGGCCTAATACTTATTGCGCTTTAATTATTGATGTTTGTTTAAAATTAGGGGTCCAAGATTTTGAGGGGGATATTTTAAATGAATCGTGCCCCAAAGGCACTGGTTATGGCCTGTTTGTTTAAAATTAGGGGTCCAAGATTTTGAGGGTGATATTTTAAATGAATCGTGACCCAAGGGCACGGCTTATGGTCGAAGGCGTCCGCGTCGCCCGCTAAATTTTTTTCGCTAATTTGTTGTTCCGCACCGAATTTGTTGTCACACGTCGAATTTGTTATTCCACGCTGAATGCGCTCCTACCAAATTTGTTGTTCCACCCCGAAAGCACCTACTCTGAATTTGTTGTTCAGTATCGAATGTGCCCCTGCCAAATTTGTTGTTCATCGCAGAAGGCGTCCGTGTCGCTAAATATTTTTGCGCTAATTTGTTGTTCCGCTCAATTTTGGCCGTAGAAATAATTTTTTGGTGAACAAAACTTTAGCAGGGGAAAATCTTAAATGAACCGTGCTCGCGGGCACGAGTTATGACTAGTATATATATATATATATATGAAAGCATGAATAAAACTTAACAATTTCAAGAATCAAGGAATTTTGATGTGTCGTGAGTGCCATTTTTCGATCGATCTTTATCCCATTATCCCAAACTTATCCCCTCTTCGACCATTACATAGCTTAGATTTCTATACAATCGATCTAAAGACGGGTTAGAGAAAATGTCTTAGGATGTGAGTATGGCCATCGTCTAGTGTATTGCTTAGCGATTTGAGTGGGGATGACGTCCAAGGATCATATTCTCATCGATGGAGAGATTTCAAAGCATTTGAGTTTCACGAATTCGAATTTTTAACTCGCCCACGTATATAAAATTGATTTTTAAAAATTCTCGAAGTTTCATGTTATCATTCGCATGTTTATTGCATTTCTCCAATCTACGCTTTATTGTCTTCATTGAGGATAATGAAGAGTCTAGCTTGGGAGATTTTGATGAGTGTTTATTGCATATTGTTTTTCCCTCTTTTTCATGCATGTTTTCCATTATTTATTTCACTTTTTCCTCATTTTTGTTCCCCTCGTTTGTTTTTATGGTCCATCCGATGCTTTACGGGAAATACATGCTCATTAGGGACCATATGGCATGAATTTAGCACGAAGGGGGCAAAAGAAGCGAAGCCAGGAGATCAAACGATGCAAAAAGGGAGAGATTGTGAAGAACGGTGATCCAAACAGCCGCGTCAATTTGACGTGGCCCCGTGTGTCACAGTATATGAAGCAGAGCACAATTCCACATGGCCACACAGACTAGCTCCACACAGCCATGTCATCAAGTCCCAGAACCCATTTCCATGCGGTCACGTGAAGGATTTCCAAACAATCGCGTCGATGAGGAGTAATTCGAATATTTACAATCGACGCTGCCAGTGTGACAACAGACGATGCAGTCGCGTACTTCAAAATAGCCAAAGATGAAATGGTCACTTGACACAACCGTTTAGATACAGAGACGAGCGCAAAGCTTAATTCGACGTGGCCGCGTCCTTAGCGACGCGACCGCATCGCTGTAACCCAGCCGCCCCCAATTTACGCAAGCAAACGACGTGGTCACATCGTTTTCGACGCGGTCGTGTTGATCAGGACTCCTGAAGCACCTGTGCGCCAATCTGGGAGCAGTTGGGGGGGCTTTTTGGTCATTTGAGCGATTGTATATATGCTATTCTTCCTCCTTGAGCGAATCCATCTTCTCTTTAACTGTTTTCTGGGTTCTCACGGGTTTTGTCAGGATTTTTATTTCTTTTAATTCCAGTTATTTTGATTGTATTAGCTAGTTACTCTTGTACTAGATTAACTTTTCTTAATAGAAGTTTTCTATTTTGTTATTGTTATTATGTGTTGCTACCTCTTATGTTTATCTCTGTGAATCCCTGTCTTTCATTGTTTACCCAATGCTAGAAATCATGTTTAGTGCAATGGGTAGTGAGTAGTTTTCTTATATATTAATGGGTTTAACCCCATTGGATTAAGGCCATGGGTTGGATGAACTTTTGATTGATTGCTGGGCTAATTGAGGAGTATGGGTATTTTGGGATGCCAATTATCGTCGTAGATTTGACCCACTCCATTCAGGGTGATCAGATTGGTCGCCAACGAGAGTTGGGACCAATCCAGGGTTTCGATCCCTACGAAAATCCATACTATCGGTGTGACCGAAGAGAGGTGCACATCGATTAGAGCCCTCCTAATATAGGTCCAATATCTGAATGCCACCGTGGTCGGGAGAAAGATTGAGGACATTCGTCGAGCGTAATGGGCCTGACGTATACCGATGTATCGAGGAGAGTCGATATCGGTATATGTTAGGATAAGCCTATCATTGCATCGCAAGAGCAGGGGATAGGAGTTAATATAAGGGAATAACATATCATGCACCATGAGAGTGGCGGGTAGGCGAATGCCCTTAGGTTAGATGACCTCTCCTGAGTCCCAATGAACCCAACGATCGATCACCTACCAATCCAACCCTAACCCTAGTTCAATGGTGGGGATACTCGGAGCCCTAGAGCCTTTACCCCATGATTTCGCTCGTTTATCCTTTCTTCGATCACCAATCCTATTGTGTAGATTTCGAACAAGGACCCAAGAATCAATACTCAACAAACGCCTCCCTGTGTTCGACCCGTAGCGCTACACACGACACGGTGTGATGCGGTTTAAATTTTATCAGCGTCTGCATAAGCAGACAAGCTTTTTGATGCTGTGACACACACAGCCGAGTCGAATTGAGGCAGTCGTTGGAATCAAAGTTCTTCACAATCTCCCACTTTTTGCATCATTTGATCTCCTAACGTCGCTTATTTTACCCCTTCGTGCTAAATCCATGCCATATGGTCCCTAATCAGTATGTATTTCCTGCAAAGTATAGGAGGGACCATAAAAGAGAAAGAGGGAACAAAAATGGGAAAACCGAGGGAAACGGTGAAATAAATAATGGAAATCGTGCATGAAAAAGAGGGAAAAACTATATATAATAAACACTCATCATTGTCTTTGCCCACCTTTTTCTTGTTGCTACTAAGGGTACTGCTACTGCTGCTAGTGGTGGGGTTGCCGCTGAGCTCCACTACTGTTCCTGTATTGAAACCCGAGATGGTTCTTCCAAGTTGAATTCCCATATGCACTCCTATTGCCTCATCTCTCGTCAGATGTATAATTAACCTTCTCCGTTGCTACAGGAGGGGTATGGTAGGTACAACTTCCACCGTGGGATGCTTCTTCGATGCACTTCTCACGAGTGGAGTGGTGTATACTGTGGCAGGAGGTGAACTGGGCCTATCACTGAGCTTGTGTTCCATTTGGGCCATTTGATGTGTATGTGAGTCGAGACGGCCGTCAAAGTTCGTTGCCTCGCTAACTTCAAACATGCCTCCTCCTGAGGGCTTGGTAGTGGTAGAGGCAGACCTGTCATCTCCCTAGTGCTGATTATTAGACGCCATCTCCTCTAGAATCTGCATGGCTTCGGTCGGCTCCTTTCCCAAAATAGCATCATTCGCCATAGCATCGACGATCATCCTAATGTCCAGGCGTAGCCCATTATAGAACGCCAAGACTAAATCCCAGAGTTCGATCAATGGAAGATGCTCGGCCCAGTGGGTGGACGGCACGTAGTGTACGGCGGTGGGTGGCCGTGAGAAGCCGGGGAGGACAGATTCGCTCAACGTTCGTTGTCACGTATCTCAAAGGAAATCCAGCGATGAACAGCGACAACGGAAAGTTGCAGAAGCTAAAGGACTTCAAGATGAAGCCAACAGTGGTGGAGTTGTCACTGGAGGTGGTCGGAGGTGGTTGTGCGTCGGCGTTGAAGTTCAGCACCCAGATCTGTCAAAAACAACCAATATGGCTTGTTCCGACGAGTATTCAAGGAGATACAGGCGAGATATGAGCGTGAGGGAAATTGCAGTTTGTACGGGTTTTCGATAGGAGTCCAACAATGGTAGGGTGGTCACCGTAGGTGGCTGGATGACCGGTGGGCGCGAGTTTTCCGACGATAGCGCAGAACTGTCAAAACAGCGTCTAGATCTGAGTTCCACGGGGTTTTCGAGGAGATCGAGACGTGGAAAAAGGGTAAGGAGAGTTAGAGATGATCGGGGGGTCAAAGGGGAGTCCAGCAGAGGTGGCAGCGGCCAGAGGGGGTGGCCGAAGCGGTGGCAGCGGCCGTTTTTCGGCGAGTCGCACACAGCAGCCAGAAAATCCGGCCTGGGCTTTTTATGGTGGTTTTAGAGAGAGAAAGGAGAGGAGAGAGGAGAGGGAAAGGAGGAGGATGAGTTGCCAGAGGCTAGGATGGCTGGTGGTGCCACTGGTGGCAAGGAGAATCCACACAAAACTGAAGATAAGTGGCGGCTAGAATGGGTTCATGCGGTTTCCTCTAGGGTTGTTTGAGCTTGTTTTTAAAAGAGAGAAGAGTTGCTATTCAAAATAGGAAAGGGGTGTGTTTAGGTGACTAGGTGGAAGGGTATGTGAGAGGACAGGGTGTAGTTATGGGTACCAAATAGTGGAGGAAATAATCTCATGATATGTATGAGATTCCCTAATGGGTTCATTACGATTTGAATTTTGAAGTAGATTTGGGCTAATTGAGCAATGAATTTTGATTAGCGATTTGGGTGGGCTAGGAGTGTCAGAAAAATAAGAAAAAAAATATGGGGACGACCGTGACGAATAGATGCTCAGGGATACGATGGTCAATCGTGCGTTTGGTCCACGGAAAACGAACAGAAAAATAAAAAATCTGACGCCTAAGTCTAAAGCTACGACGACTCTGCAATCAAAATCGGTTTGTGGGAGAACGACCCGTGAAATGATGTTCACTAAAAATCCCACAAATAACTACTCTTCCATACAGTCACAACGACATATCACATCGTATAGTCCGGATCCAAGAAGAGGCAAACAAATAAATACGCACACGAAAAGAGTCGTACGCATAGAAAATACGAACAGTCGGACAGCGGCCGTTACATTCTACCCACCTTAGAAATGATTCCGCCCTCGGAATCACTTAAACTAATAATATTAATATCTATATACAATCATGCCTATAACTTCCACATTCCACATAATGATCACTAATCACATAACTTCAAACATCGTTTCTCAGATAATCCATCATAACTCGTCTCCCCACTGGATAATGCTACAACTAGAATCACACCCTGGCACTTAATTATAAATCCACATCACCGCCTGCAATTCAATAATCATCACGTCCCCAATATATATTCCCCATCATATCAGCTCATAAGTTTATCCTCCGAATTCAATGAACCATCAGACTACATCTATCCGTACTCCTACCATCTAATCTCCTAATCATATAAAATCTGTCTTCCTAAAATCCCATCTGTCTCAACATGTCGCATCATTTCCATTGTCTTCTCACGTCAACTCAATAATCAAGTCTTGATGCTTTAAATGCTCTACTCATTTCATGGTCACTCTAAATCATACTATACTCCGTAGCTACTCCTATCTACCACGCGTCCAAGTTTCAAGTCTGATAAGTTCTCAGCTCCCCGCATATAATTTCATCCTACCAGAATTCTCCATTGAGTCCGTTACACATTGGTATCATTAATAAGTCTTGGACACCTCTTTCTTTGCATCCAAAGATATCTAATCTAATATCCTACTTATTCCAAATCAACTAATTACCGATACAACATATCTCATCTCACTCTAAGCCTACCTGCAAACATAACCCTATATCAATAATAGCTAGTACTAACAATACCATAATTGTTGTGAATGGAAATAACCAGAGTCGGTTAGGATTGCGGGTATCTTAGAGATACGCCCATATCTATGTATTCGATGTATCTACTCTCCTACCATGCCTATAAATAAAGGGCTGGGGGTTCCTCCCCCAGTAGTTGATTCATAACACGTTATCAGCACGAGCCTCTAAATTTTTTCCTTTCCACAAATTTTCTTTCCATTCGTTGCGAAGGCGAAGGCGAAGGCGAGACGGAAGATCCACGAGCGCGGTGCAAGGCTTCCTCCGTCGAAGGTCGTCATTCACGTAGGGCTTCGAGCAACCGTCGCTATATCCGGAGGACGGATATAGAGGTAAAAATACTATAAACACTACTTTTAATCATACGTATGATTGCCCCTCCCCTAGATCTCGCAAGATCGTCATGGGGATTCATCGTCGCCTTGAAAACAACGGATTATTCATCCTAAAAAATCAAATTTTTTAGGGTTTATGGATTTTTTTTACCAAAACCCCAAATTAACCCCGCCGGCGGCTTCGCCGCCGGCCACCCCCACCTCGCCGCCACGCCGTCCCCCCAAAGAGGGGGGCGGCAGCCGCCGCTTCCCCCTTACAGGGGGGGCGTCGGCGGCCCCCTCTGCCGCCGCTCCCCCCCTGCGGGGGGGCGGCGGCCCCCGCGAGGCCGCGCCCCCCAGCTGGGGGGCAGCGGCCGCTGCCGCCCCCCCTGCAGGGGGGTGGCGGCCTCCCGCGGCCGCGCCCCCCCTGCAGGGGGGCAGCGGCCCCGCCGCTCCCCCCTGCAGGGGGGGCGGCGGCCCCCGATGCCGCGCCCCCCCTGCAGGGGGGCAGCGGCCCCCGCCGCGCCCCCCTGCAAGGGGGTCGGCGGGATCGCCGCCGCACCCCCCCTTGTAGGGGGGCGGCGGCCCCGCCGCCGATCCCCCTTTCAGGGGGGCGGCGACGGCGCCCTCCCCCCAAACCCTAAGACAAAAAAAAATCCAGATCTGTGGGCCTGAAGCCCACAGCAGACCTGTTGTGGGCTTCAGGCCCACAGAATTCAAAAAAAAATCAGAGTCTGTGGGCCTGAAGCCCACAGACCTGTTGTGGGCTTCAGGCCTACAGATTTCAAAAAAAAAAAGAAAAAGAAAAGAAAAAAAGAAAGAAATAAAAGCCTATGGGCCTGAAGCCCATAGGTCGACTGCGGGCTTCAGGCCCGCAGGCTGGTTTATCTGAAAAAAAAAAATTGGGGGAGGGAAAGGGCTATAAACCCGCCTAAAAAGGCAACTTGTTAGCCTAATAATTAATTTAAAAAGGGGGCTTAAGGGCAAAATATTCGTGAAAAATCACGGTAAATTACGAGACAAATATCGGGCAGGCGAGGACTTTTTGGGGATTCTTGGGGGGCTTTTGGGATGATGAGGGAAACTTTTCCCTCTGACAAAGAAAATGTTTATTTTGGGCTCTTAATCAATTTAATTGATTAAACCCCATTCAAATTACAACCTTTGCATTGTAATGATGTTTTCTGCAAATATCATATTTACATGCTTTGCATCTCTGGTATATTCTGTTGGATATTAAATGCGTGGTTGTGCATTGTATTTAAAACTTAATAATTAGGAAGATCCTGCGACCGCTCTGCCGTTAGTAACCTAACGGTGTATGACGTTGCCCAGTGGTCCAATAATTATTAAGTGTTTAAATTATTTATCCATCTCTGCGAATATTAAATGTCTGTGATGCCTGTGATGAAAATGTCTGATGAAAATGTTGATGAGCATAATATTTCTGCATGAATTGCTAAATGTGGTTTTTGGATCGGCCGTTTAGTCCCACAGTTTATTTCCTGCACTTTTCTTTTATTTTTTGAGAGAAATTGTAGTGAGGAATTTATGTAAATGTCAAAGAAAGAAGACCAACTTCCATGGAGACGGAGGCCACGCTTGAAGATGGAGATATCATATGGGACCCACGGGGTTTTCAAAGTTGTATTTTCATTTTCTTTAAACTGCAAATTTGTATAATTTGGACTGTGGACTTTTTGGACTCTTTCTTGTGGGACTGTCCGATCCACACATTTAGTTTTTCGTTAAACATTGCCTCCGCATGAAAATGTTTTCTCTGAATTAATTATTAATTCATGCATGTTTGTGCTCTGCTAGATAAATGGCTAATATTGCAAGCGTTAATTTCGAAGTACTGGAAGCATCAGGTAGAAACTATCTAAGCTGGCAGCTAGATGTAAATTTTCACCTGCGGGCAAAGTCCCTCATCGCTGCTGTGACTGAAAAAGAAAATGTTAGCGATATAGAGAAGGCGCAAGCCATCACCTATATTCGCCGCCATGTGGACAAGACCTTAAAGGCTGAATACCTTACGGTCGAAGATCCACTTGAGCTATGGACTGCCCTTGAGGACAGGTATAAACATCAGAAAGATGTTATACTCCCAAGGGCACGATATGAGTGGGAGAACATGAGACTACAGGACTTTAAGTCCATTGCTGAGTACAACTCAGCACTTTTTTAGCATCACCTCACGCCTGAAGTTGTGTGGTGAGAATGTCTCATAAGATCGCATGCTGGAAAAGACGTATATGTCCTTCCATGAAAAAGATGTTATACTCATGCAGCAATACCGTGAACACAGGTTCACCAAGTATTCTGAGCTGCTGTCATGTTTACTCATGGCTGAGCAAAACAGAGAGCTTCTTCTCGCCACTCACAATATGCGCCCTCCCGGCTCTGCCTCCCTACCATAAGCTCACCATTCCTCTTCCTTCAAAAAGAAGAGAGATAATAAAAGAAAAGAAAGACCACAGAAGGGGGGTCAACAGAAAAATGCCAAGGGCCATTCACAGCAGCAGCGAAATAATGAAAGTAAGCGGAAGTTCACGCGGCACAGAAATGACAAAAATGATTCACCCCCACCCAAGAGGGAATGGGAAGACCAGTGCCATAATTGTGGCATGAAAAGCCACTGGTCCAAAATGTGCCGAACTTCGCAGCACCTCCAGGATTTGTATAAAGAGAACAAGAAAAATAAAGCTGAAACAAACCTGATGACCTCTGATGCTCCAGTCAAGTTTTCAGCTGACAACTTCGAAAATGATGACTTGCTTGATTAGCCTTTATTTTTATCTTAGCAATTTGTTTTGAGAATAATTTATGAGAGCATTTTAATTATGAAATTTGTTCTGATTGAAAAATTTTAGTAGACAATAAATGAATATGTCTATCTGAATATGCATGTGCCTTTATGTTTCATCTTTTAAAACTGCTCTCATAAATAATTAGTAGACAATAAACACATACGATCTCTTTCAATACAAAGCCCAATATCAGGGCTATATTGAAGATCCAGGGAATGCAACACTGTTGCCCCCAAACGACACAAAAATAAAGGATGCACTAATCCCTCCGAATTCCAAAAGAAACTTTCTAAGTTTCAAGGACATCCGTTTCAACGGATTCCACTTGGAAACAGCAAATGTAAATGAAAAAAAAAATTACCGTATGCAACGTCTCAAGAAAAAGGAGTAAAATCCACACTTGAACGTTTTGAGAGCCTTATAGGCCTCCACCATACGAAGATTCGGAGAAAGGAAGCAGAATTAAACGGAGCACATGAAGTGCCCGACATCAGCCGAGTTTTTACTCCGGCATTATAGACTTGGCCACCCTGGATTTGTGATGATGCATCGCATCTTATCCTATGGGTATGACTTGAAGAACCAGAAGATTCTTCAGAAGGGAAAAAATCCCTCGCATCCCTTACTAAAAGGGAAAACTAATTACAAGGCCATCTCCATGATAAGTTGAAAAAGAATCTCCACGCTTCCTCAAAAAGAATACAAGGAGATAGATGTGGATAAAATCCACCACCCCTAGTGGGCTATTTCAGTACTTCACTGTACTGATAAATGCATCCTCAGAATATTCGTACGTGTGTCTACTACAAACCCGCAACTTAGCTTTTCCAAAGCTATTGGCACAAAAATAAAAATGTTGCGGGCACATTTCCCAGACAATAAAATATTGTAAATAAGTCTGGTTAATGTTGGGAAATATACCTCCCAGTCTTTTCAAGAGTACTGCCAATCAACGGGAATTGAAAATGAACATACAAGTGCCGCATGTTCATACCCAAAATGGGTCGGCAGAGTCACTGAAAAGTAGACTCCAATGGACTAAACGTCCATTAAATCCCGATTGCCTATGGGTGCATGGGGACATGCAACTCTGCATGCTGCATCGTAAATGAAAATAAGACCCTCTGGAGGTCAGAGTCTCCAATGCAATTTGCATATGGAATGCCACCGAACATTTCTCATCTGAGAATTTTCGGTCGCGCAGTCTTAAATCCCCATTGCACCACCAAAGAGGACCAAAACGGTACTCAACGTCGCCTAGGTATCCATGCAGGGTTTGACTCACCCTCACTTATAAGATACCTAAAACCCCAAACGGGGGATGCATTGAAGGCACATCTTGAAGACTGTGATTTCGATGAGACAAGTTTCCCAAAAATAGGCCCAGATACTAGAAAATCTGGCGCGAAGAAAATTATAACGTGGGATACAAAAAGTTTGACCCACTATGATCCGGTAACAATACAATGTGTAGATGAGATCCCGAAGATCCTCCACATACAGAACACTATTTACCAATTACCGGAATCATTTATTGACAACCAGAAGATTGTCAGATCACACATCCCTGCTGCAAAAACTCCAGCTAGGATTGACATCCCCGAGAATGGATGCAATCCACCAGTAGCAGAAGTGGCTGATCCTCAACAGAAAAGAGGCAGACCACCAGGCTCCTAGGACAAGAAACTCCTGGAGACCTTAAGACAATACTACCATAGGACAATGAGCTCATGTCCACACCATCACCCTTCCCGGAATCCACTGCAGAGGAATTACCGGGAAAAAGTGAAATTAAGTAAATGTTGTACGTACTGGGGAGGTGTTGGACAGATAGAACATAAATTGTCGACAATGTATTCACGTATCATATTGCCATATACATCGCAATGGCGATGATGTTTGTAAATTATCGTTCCACACTCCGTTGCTATAAGGCAAACGTAGAGATTGGCCAAAATGTGGAACGTGGCAATAGAAGATGAGCTGGACTCACTTATGAAACGTGAAATGTTCGGACCTGAAGTCCAGACACCAAAAGGTGTCAAACCTGTGGATAAAACAAAGTATTGCAAACATAAGAAAAATAAATACAAAATCGTATGCTATACGGTACAACCTATAGCCCAAGGAAAATTTCGTTGAAACTAGGGATCGAACAAATTCAAATGAGCATGTCTCATAAAAGATGCATCAGTCTCCCTAAGTTATCAAAAGCGAATACCTTACGATTTGGCAAAGGAAAATTTTGGATATGCCGTTATTGGATGTTGTGACGGCATACCTTCGTGGATATCTTGTAAAGATAATTCCACATCTCCTTAAAATGCCTGAATAGACTTCGGGACGTCTATTCAAATGAAGAAATATAAGTATAACAAATAAATGTACAACCAAGAGAATCACTTGACAAGTCAATGATTCCTACTGAAGGTTGTCTTTGCATCTGTGCAAAGAACAGGATTAGAGATCAAAGTTGGAGACAACTAAAATCTCATCGGATCTCCTGAAGAGAAAACCGAACTACATGTACAAGCATGACCTTGAACATGAAAAGACCTAGGCAAAATATAAAGTCATGGCTCATAGAATCCTGTTACAAACTCCCAGAAGTGCGTTGGAGAAATTAAAAGGACCATTGTCATCCAAAGTACACCTACGGTGGTATACTCAATGGATGTACAAAAAAAGAACCCTTCCGATCGCTGGAAGAGGGGGAGGATATAACTGGTCCTAAAGTCCCTTATTTAAGTGCAATCATGCACTCCTGGCTAAACTGCACGCGTCCCGATATAGCAGTTGCAGTTAACTCATTAGCCAGAGATAGTTGGCACCTCACTAGGGCCATTAGACCGGAGTCAAGCCTTCTGCGCTTCCTCCAAGGGTAGAAAGATTTGGACTTACAAATTATAGTAGCATCCTCCAATGTTTGTGCAAATGCAGGTTACAGGTCTGGTCCCTGTACTGATAAATCACAGAATGGGTACCAACAGTGGGATGACCATCTACTGCAAATATGCAAAGCAACTTATGAAGGCAACATCATCCTATAATTCCGAGATCCTCACCATTCCAGAATCACACCAATGGTGTATTTAAGGGCGCCTGGTGGTACATCACATCCCAGTGACGACTGGGATAGAGGCCGGTTCTGTGGAGCTGACCATATAGTCTGAAGACCACATCAGAGGCGACGAAACTTAGCACACCACTCCAGAGTTTCTGGATTCAGCAGCTGCTTGATGGTGACAAAATTTGTAATCTGTGTACATTTTCGGAATATTGTAAATAGGAGTGATGAGATAAGCCTAAAAGATCTGAAAGCCTAAGAGCTTTTACAGATCAGGGGGAGTTGACGGAATTTGTACTCATTTCCCTTAGCTATGGTTTTTCCCACTGGGTTTTCCATAGCCAAAGGTTTTAACGAGGCAAATCAAATCAACTCTGGATCCTGAAGTATCCACCCCTCTGTGACGCTCAGAATCCAGAAGTATTCATGAGCAGAGTCACTGGTACAAATCAGTGGGAGTTAAAGAGGTTTGCACTCTTTTTCCTTAACTATGGTTTTTACCACTGGGTTTTCCATAGCTAAAGGTTTTAACGAGGTAAACCTCACCAACTCAGGATCCTGAAGTATCCACCCCATGTGAGACTCTTATTACGCTCAGAATCCCGAAGTACTCTTGAGCAGAGTCCACACCTATGGCTGGATAAGGGGGAGTGTTGTGAATGGAAATAACCAGAGTCGGTTAGGATTGCGGGTATCTTAGAGATACGCCCATATCTATGTATTCGATGTATCTACTCTCCTACCATGCCTATAAATAAAGGGCTGGGGGTTCCTCCCCCAGTAGTTGATTCATAACAATAATAATAATAATAATAACAACACTCCCGAAGAGGGAAAGAAAAGAAAGGAAGTTTAAGGCCAATGACATCCTTTAAAACATTTGGAAAAAAACGTGTGGAGTTGTGGTATTGGATGAGGAAAGATAGGTGGGTTGTGATTTTTTTGTGTGGGCTAATCCCAAAACATTAAAGGTTTGATTTGAAAGGAAACAAAAAGTTTTGAAACATACATAAGCAGCCAAAAATAAGCTAAACTATAATATGAAAGACTAAAACTATGGACTTACCTGTAATGACGCCATCCACTGCTGTCATGACACATGCTCCACAGACAATAGCTCCTCTATGAGTATGGGCATGTGCTCTACTCTGCAGTGGAGCTGGTGCTCCACCCTCGGTTTGGTGATACCTCGGGCAGTCTATAACGGCGTTTGTGGCAGCTCCACATGCCAGACACAAACCCAACTTCTTCCTGCAACTGTTCTGCTGATGCCCTGGCTTGCTGCAGAAAAAGCATGGGCCATTCATCAGATGCTGAGCAGGTGCTCCTGGCCTCTTGAAAGGCACTGTCTGAACCGGTCTCATAGCTGGCCTAGCAGGTGGCCGCTACTGCTCCATGGGACGCTTTCCACCACCAGCTGGAGGGTCAGGTAGACGTGATATGATCTTATGATTCATGGCGGCATTCAGCACAGCACCTATGGTCGAAAAATCTGCCAAGAACATGGAAGCTTGAACCTTCGGACGCAGTCGCTGATGAAACTGATCAGCTCGGTTCTCTTCCTTCTTCACCATATGAGAGGTAAATCGACTGAGCATCTCGAACTCTGCCTCGTACTTATCAACCGTCATGTCCCCTTGCTTCAGATCCACAAAACGGCTCAAAAGCTCCCTCTTTGCAACCTTGGGGAAATACTTCTCCTCGAACATCGACTTGAAAGTCTTCCACTCCACTGGCTTCTGCAGGCACCTCTCCTCAATGCGCCAACAGTTCCTAGCATTCTCAGCCAGCTGCATCTTCGCTATCTCAACTCTGGTATCCTCAGGAATCATGTCACGCCCCGCTTCCCAAAACGACGGAGGCGAAACGTGACTAAGGCCCGCTTAGGCCGGAGATGAAGACCTCGGACCTAATAAGCGTCTGTAGGGGTACCATTTTAAAAGATTTTCAGGTTCTTGCATTAATATAGTTCGTAACAACAGAAAGTACGGAAAGGAAGTTGCATTCATTAAATTAGAGATATAATATCCAACAAGTACAAAGTCTAAAATGAAGCCTAAGCGTGGCAACAAACTATCTACAAGCAAACTGAAAGTAGTAACCTCTGAAAGTGACGACTAAAAGACCTCAAGGTCTGGTCCTTGTCAAACACGTACTCTGGGTAGACGTCCTCGGCTCCTCGTACTCCAGTGAGTCTGCCTCGTCCACGAACTCTGGCTGAACACCTGACATACAACACCCAAGAGAAAGGAACTGTACGTCAGGTAAAGTCTACAAGAAGGGTTAGACTTTACTGCAAGTGCACCGAACTTTAAACAACCATTTACTGGTTGATTAGCATGCTGAGGTTCTATTACACAACAGTTTACTGGTTGATTAGCATGATGTGGTTATAACAGAGTAACACAACAGGATGTAATGCAGCAGGAAAGTAAAACGGGACAGGTAGTAGTCGTAGCGTGTGCTACCAACTACGGGACTAACCTACAGGTGTCAAGACAAGTCGGGACGTGACGGGACAAGACAAGACAAGACAAGTGAGACACGAAAGGGTTCGCGCCTTACGGTTCGAGGGGGATCAGACCCTCTTGCCGTGCGCACGCTCAACCCAACCCCAAACCCAGGAACTCAGGACAAGATTTACAGGGATCATTTCCGCTAGGGAAACATCCGAAACGCCCGAAGGCTTTTTGTGTAACAGGGATCACTTTCACGGAGGAAAGCATCCGAAACGCCCGAAGGTTTTTTGTGTAACAGGGATCACTTTTACGGAGGAAAGCATCGAAACGCCCGAAGGCTTTTTGTGTAACAGGGATCACTTTCGCGGGGGAAAGCATCCGAAACGCCCGAAGGCTTTTTGTGTAACAGGGATCACTTTCGCGGAGGAAAGCATCCGAAACGCCTGAAGGCTTTTTGTGTAACAGGACACGACATGACAAGTGTAGGGAGTTGTTATTCTAGGGTGTCCACTCACACGCACACACATGATATCCCTATAGTATCAAAGTTGTTGTTGTCAGGCTCAAACTTCGTCGTCAAGTCTGAGTCGTCAGGAGTCGTCCCGGACGCTATCATTTCACGTCCGGTTTTATTTGTTCACAGTTAACAATTCTAACCAACTAGGGCCTAAGCACGGCCAAAAGTGCAAGTGGATACACTTGCCTGTGGTGGCGAGTGCGTCGTCTCTCTGGAGCGTCTCGTCCAAGCGTCTCGTCAGCGGAAGTCCGTCTGAAACAGTGTCACGGCGATGGTGTCAGGTCACGCTCTTATTTAATCCTATTAAGGTAAGTTTCTAAGTTAAACATGGCTACCCTAACAGTCACATGTCAAGATGTCCGTTCAGCCTATTCGACGATTCTACCCTATATGTACAGTTGTCACGCCCTGCTTCCCAAAACGACAGAAGCGAAACGTGACAAGGCCCGCTTAGGCCGGAGCTGTGAAGCTCGGACCCAATAAGCGTCTGTGTGGTACTCCAAGACGAAGGAACATGTCCCTGCAGGTTAGTACGGAACAACAAAAGTACTAAAAGAGATGCATTCATTTTATTCCACAGATATCCAGAAAAGTACGGAGAGTCTAAACAAAAGCCAACACGGCTACGAAACAGCTGAAGTAAACTAATGGTGCAAGCACCCAACCTAGACAGAAAGTAAACGGTGCTACGCACCCAACCTAAACTGCAGTAACACCTCTGAACCAGCAACGTGAAGATCTCTAGCTCCGGTCCTCCTCGGGCACGTACTCCGGCTCAAAGTCCTCTGGCTCAAAGTCCTCTGGCAGGTCAGTGTACTCTGGCTCAACACCTGACGTACAGCACCCAAAAGAAAGGAAATGTACGTCAGGTAAAGTCTACAAAAAGGAGGTTAGACTCTACTGCAAGTGCACCGAACTATTAAACAACGGTTTACTGGTTGATTAGCATGCTGGGGTTATAACAGAGTGACAACAGAAAGTAAACGCAGCAGGAAAGTAAAACGGGACAAGTAGTAGTCGTAGCGTGTGCTACCAACTACGGGACTAACCTACAGGTGTCAAGACAAGACATGATAAACAGGACAGAACAAGACGAAACGTGGCAAGACAAGACAAGACAGGACAATTGTGACATGAAGGGTTCACGCCTTACGGTTCGAGGGGGATCAGACCCTATTGCCGTGCGCACGCTCAACCCTACCCCAAACCCCAGAACTCAGGACAAGGCAATATAGGGCCACTCACTTTGCTAGGTGAGTGCCTCTATCCCCACGGTCGGTAGCGTATCGCTCACTCTGCTAGGTGAGCGATGAACGCCTCGTAGGTGAAACCGTACAACTGTATAGGACCACTCACACTGCTAGGTGAGCGTCTCTATCCTCTCGGTCTGCTGGGACACTCACTCTGCTAGGTGGGTGCCGAGCTTCCCGTAGGCTGTGAATCAGTACAAGGGATCACTCTCTCTAGCTTGGAGAGTGCCCTATTGCCCGCAGGCTGTGCAAGACGAGACGGGACGTGTCAAGACGGGAAGAGTTATTCTAGGGTGTCCACACACACGCACACACATGATAGCCCTACGATGTCAAAAGTTGTTGTTGTCGGGATCAGACTTCGTCGTCAAGCCTGAGCCGTCAGGATCTTCCCGGACGCTATCATTTCACGTCCGGTTCTATTTTGTTCACAGTTATCAGTTCTAACCAACTAAGGCCTAAACATGGCCGAAGGTGCAAGTGAGATACACTTGCCTGCAGTGGCGAGTGTGTCGTCCTCTCGAAGCGTCTCGTCCGTAGAAGTCCGTCTGAAATATCGCCACGGCGACGATGTCAGGTCGCGTTTTTCAATAATCTTATTTAGGTTCATTTCTAGGTTGTCGGGGCTACCCTAATTGTCAAAGTCACAATTTGATGTTCTATCAGCCTAGATCGACCACTACCCTATGTGCACAGAAAGTTTGTCCGATGGTCGATTTCTACGGTGAGCAACGTTTTACTGGTGCGAAAAAGTAAATTTAATTACAGTTGTCCGATTTTAGTTAGGTTTTCAGTTTTTCTACGGTGTGGGTTGCTATGAGTTCGGGGTACCAACCTGAATGATGATTAACCGTGAATCTGGTGTCGGGTCTGAAAACAGTGGCGGTGCTCATGTCCCCGACTGCGGGTAGCGCAGTGGAGGTCGTCCCAGGGTCGCCTCAGGATCGTAACGACTGCGGGTAGCGCAGTGAAACAGCACGGCAACGGGAACTGCGTCGGAACCGCCTTGGTCACGAGTAGTGCAACGACACAGCTATGAAAACGCCTCGGTTGCGAGTAGCGCAACGAGACGACATGTGAATGGTAGCGGTAACGGCCACGATGCCAGAAGATCGTGAGCCCTGTGGCGTCAACGGCGTCTCGACTACGGGTAGCGTAGTGAAACATGCTCTGGTAGCGGACGAAGGGTGCGTACAACGGGCACGGTCAGACTTGCGAACGAAAAGTGTCGTCAAAGCGCCCAACGACTTCGGAAAGAGATCAGTGGGGGGAAAAACACAAAACAGTGAACACGGGTTCGCTGTATAATGCCGGGAGTCGAGGGGGATCATCGGTCGGATCTGAGGAGAGGTCGTGGGGGGTGCTTGGCCGTCCGGCGGTGGCGGAGAGATCGCAGCAGCAAGAGTGCTGCTGCTGCTAGCTGTTCGCGCAAAAGAGACGGCCCACGGCGTCTTAGTCGGAGGCGGGTGGCCAAGGGGGCTGAGCGCAGGCGAGGGTGTCTGAGGGAGGCGTCGACGGCGACTAGGGGAGGCCTCCGGCGGAGCTGGCCGTCGAGCGGCGGCGGAAAACAGCAGCAGCAGCGGATCTGCTGCTGCTGCGGCCTGCTCGAGCGAAGGGGAGGCCGGGCAGCTACGGCTGAGGCGATGTCGGGGAGGCAGGCTGCGGCGTTGTGGGTCGTCGGCGGACGGTGCGAGGCTCTACGGCGGCGCTCGAGTGTCGGAGAAGCCGACGGGGTCGCAGGCGGGCGGGGTCGGCGTTGTACAGAACGCAGCAGCGCTCAGCTGCAGCTCACCGGCGTCGCGGGGGGCCGAGGAGGGGCGAGGGCGACGAGGTGGGTGGTCGGCGTTGAGTTGGCTGCGCCGGAGACGAGGGCAGCGCCTGCGGGGTTTGCAACGAGGGAGAGAGAGGGATATCGAGGGGAAAAATGTTACTTGGTGGCGGCTGGGTACAACAAAACCCTAGCTTGGGTTCTCACGTGAATAGGAAATACAACATAGGGTTTTTAATAATAGTTAATTTGATATTTAACAAGGGAATTTTGGGTTAAGTGGGGGAAGATAGAGAGAGATAGGGAGTACAGTTTGGGGAAAGTCTAGGGGTCAATAGAGCAGACAGTTTAGGAAAGATTCTTGTGCAATTAATTTGGGATAAAGCCAGATTTGGCTAATCAATTTGAATTTCGAAATTGATCATGGCAAATCAACGGTCCAGATTTATCCGGGCGATAACTCTCAAACCGGACGTCGGAAAAATGATCCGAAAATACCGGGGCGATCGTGGAGACGAGACGCACAGATCTACGGAGCCTGATCGTGCGTGACACCTACCGAGAACTTACGTAAAATTGGGAACGTCATTTTGAGTCAAGTGACTAAAACGCCCCTATCATTCAAAGTCGTTTTGCGAGAAAACGAGCCGTGAAAGACGTTACCAAAAGTTACAATAAAATCCAACTCCCCGAAACGATCGCAATGGCATTTCACATCGCAAATGCCGGAGCTCAGAAACAACCAAATAAAATACGTGCACGATAAAGCACGTGCACGCAGGAAAAATACGAACGGTCGGAAAGCGGCCGTTACAACAGTCAAAATTGTCCAATCGTCGGTCTAGATTCCACAACAGTTTAAAAGAGCGTAAAGTAAATTTAGTGACTAATGTTGTCGATTTTAATTAGGTTTCAATGGCGTAATGTGTGGGTTTCTACGAGTAGAGGAACACCAACCTAGTTTGACGGTCATACGTGATTCGGCGTCGGATCTGGATGCATCAACGGAATGCGTCGACTCCATTCCCGAAATGCCTGATCGATGCGATTCTGGGTATCCAGGAGGTAGTAGCGAGATGAGAGATTTATCTGCAGCATCGGATTAATAATCAAACTATGGAATTTTAGCCAATAAATTTCTATTAAACCCAACTAAAAATATACTGCCCAACTGCTAACACATAAAAATTACTGATATCTAATACTTGTGTTAAAATAGTATACTATAGTAAACAACATTCAGCACTCGTACCAACATTTACTAATAGTACCCATACCACTAACCATCTCATTAATGGATTACATCACTAACTTAATAATAACACCTTCAATTTCCATTGCTTGTGACTGTTACTTATGTTATAAGTATTAATCACAAATAGCTAGCAATTGAAATTATATGCACAGATGAAATTACGTGTACGTTAACGTGATGGGTATACAACGAAGTACAGTTGGCTAGGTTACAAGTAATCAAGGGACAGTATATTAAACAACTTACGCATGCGAAGTCACTTCTCCCTCTTGTGATTGCGGATGGCGTGGAGGGTCGGGGAGCGGCGATGTCGGAGGGGTCCGCTAGGCTGTCAGACGGCAATGGTCGAGGGGAGAACGAAGGCAGACGGTAGGGAGAGGACGACGCTCCGGAAGGGTGAGGCGACGTGCGAGGTGGACGGGCGGCGGACTGAGCGAGGTCAAGGCTGTGGATTGGACGGCGAGGTTGCAGGCGATGGCCGCGAGGCTGCGAGAGGAGGATGAAGGACGCCGGAGGGAGAGCCACCAAGGTAGAGGGGCAGAGCGGCAGCGCTGGTCACGCGGGTGGCAGGCTAGCGGTTGCGGCATGGAGGCTGATTGTCGGATGGCTGTCGTGGCGGACTGCAGTGGCGAGGAGGAGGCTCCGAGGGCAGAGGACAGCGGCGCTGGGTTCGCGTGCTCCTGGGTGCAAGTCGATGGTGATGCGCGCGAGGAGGGAGGAGGCCGAGATCGACGGTTTCGTTGCGTGTGAAGAAGGATGGGCGAGAGCAAGGCCCGACACTGGGGTTTGGTTGCGTGCGAAAGAAAAAAAATGCGGCGTTGTGAAAGTTTTTAAGTGGCGGCGGCTCGTTGCGTCTCTGGGAGAAAGTTTAACCCTAGGTGCTATTTAAAAAGATGAGGGCTGGCATCACGTGGTAAGTGTTTTAAAAGTAAAGATAATAATAATAATTGGTTTACAAAGAATGATGCACAAACCTGGGGCACACAAAATAAGTTTATAGGTTAGTGCATGTTAACAATTTAATTAGAAATCTAATCAGTACCTTCGAATTTTTGTTTAAAAAAAACGCAGTCTTTTTAAAAACGATTTATGTTTATATATAAAATATATTTTATAAATTATTAAAGAGATAGCCGATTGGTCCTTCGACGTCCAAAAATTATAAAAAAATACCGGGGTGATCGCGTCTCCGAGAGGATTGTGAATACGGTGGTTCGGTCGGGCGTCTGGGCTACGGAAATCGGAAATAAAATCAAAAACACAAAACGCACGGGAAACACAAATACACGCTGAAGTGCCTACGGTCGGAAAGCGGCCGTTACATTCTACCCACCTTAGAAATGATTCCGCCCTCAGAATCACTTATACTAATAACAATAATATCTATATATCCTTATACCCGCCACTCTCATATTCCACATAATGATCATGATCGCTAAACCTACAACTTCAACCAGCTTTCCACAACAATTTATCTTTACACGTCTTTTTACTGGATAATGCTACGACTAAACTCACACCTACCACTTATCTATAGAGCCATCACTCCCGTTCCAATTTCCAATTCCTAGTTCTCATAAAATTATAATCATCTTCTCCTACCATACTACTCCACTAAACATCATCGCTCAATAACATTTTTTTTTAGATTTTCCCAATCTCTTCCAATATTAATCAATCGCTAAAATGATGTTCTAGCCAATCACCAATCTAAGACAAAAATTTTGTCTAACTTATAAATACCTTTCCCAAATCAATAATCGCCTTGTCCTCCATACATGCTTCGGTATATCGTCCACAAATTTATTTGTCAAAAAATTGAACTATCAAAATCTCACCTTATCCTTACTCACTATAACTAATCCCAACCAATATTAAGTCCGACTACCTAAACATCCATTTATCTCAATGCGTCGTGTTATTCCCAATGTCTTCTCACGACAACCTAATAATCAAGTCTTGATACTTTAAATGCTCTACTCATTTCATGATCACTCTAAATCATACTATAACTCCATAGCTACTCCCATCTACCACTCGTCCAAGTTCCAGATCTGATAAGTACTCATCTACATGTATATAATTTCATCCAACCAGACTTCTCCATTGAGTCCGTCACCGTCACACATTGGTATTACAAATAAGTAAATAGAAAGTCTTGGACACCTCATTCTTTTCATCCGAAAGAAATCTATTCCAATATCCTATTGTTCCAAAATCGATTAATCATTGCTATAACAAATCTCATCTCTCCCTGATCCTACCTGTAAACAAAATCCTACAACAATAATAGCTAATCCCAAAACTATAACAACCATAACCTAACATTCCTAAATGGAGAGAGAGAGAGAGAGAAGAGAAAGGGGAAACTTAAAACCAGTGACACATTTAAAACATTTGGAAAAACGTGCTGAGTCGTGGTAATGGATGAGGGAGGATAATTGATCTGTGATCTTGTGAGCTAATTTCAAAAAAACTTTAAAGGGTTGGTTTAAAAGAAAAACAAAGTCTTGATACAATCACACGCAGTCAAAGATAAGCTATTCTATAATCGCGAAAAACTACGTCTAAGGAAATTGTCTGCCATGACCTTATTCATATACGTATGAATACCGTCTTTCAGACAATTTCAATCATATCATGGTTAACACCGAGTACACATTCAAGACACAAAAGGCAAATATCAGGATCCTAAAGATGACACACTCATACAGATCTACACACTATACCTATATATACATCACGACATCACAAACTCAAGGGCCCACTACTAGCTAGGGATGACATAGACAACTACAGGCGCTGATGTCTATATACAAGAGGGAGACTGAAACCAGAACGACACGAAACAAGATCGAAAGAACGAAGTCATGTAAGGCGAGGGTAAGAAGATAGTCGGATGGACGGGACAAAAATATTGCAAAAAGATTTAACGATGAAAGAAGGATTTGGTGCAAAATATGGTATCATATACCTTTAAATATATATATATATATATATATTCATATATTTAAAAGTGAGTAGATGTAGCAAATCAAAGTTTTGGAAAAAGTTAGACGAAGGAAGAATGGGTAGGGTGAGAAACGATTGTTTTGCAAATCAAAATAAGTTTACACAAAGATTTTTGAAATGTGGTCACTGATATAATAATAATAAAATAATTGAAGTTCCCTCTAGTTTAGAAAATATTTTTTTAAAAAAAAATATCTACGGTAAGTTGTTATAAATAGATCTGGTAGTTTAGAAAATTAATATATATATTGGATTATAGAATTGATAACAAGGTTTAAAACTGAAACACGAAAGATGCCGATTTGAAAATAGATACAAGATAGTAAAATAATTTTACGACCAGGGATGTTTCAAGATCAGTGAAAGAATTTAACTCAAAAGAAAAACAAGAATTTTGAAATGTATAATATAGGGGTTTTCAAAGAAGTCAAGCTAGAGTGAAAAACTTAATATGAATTTCAAAAATACTTTTAGAGGCAGCAGACTTGGCAAGGGAAGAGACTCGAAGGTTCAACGATAATCGTCAGGAAACGATCGCGTGAATCGGGAGACATGAAAAATGATCACTTGATGGATACACTTAGGATTTGATTTACGAAGCTACGATGGGGTTCTTCGGTCGATCACACGAAAGGGTTATGATTAGAGAGGTGCTAGAAGTCAGGGGGAAAAGTCCCTAAGAGAATCAAGGTTATGTTCTGCTGGGCCCGAAGTCAATGGAGCTGGACGAGCGACTAAACTAAAAGAAGGGCTCTAGAAATCTAATTTGGTCAGAGCTAGGTGGAAGAGGCTACTAAGGTATCCTAAGACGGTTACGGCTATCTTAACCAAGGCGTCTAACTATCAAACTGGGACGCCTACCTAAGTCTTCCTACCATCTAAGACTGGGAAAACCTAATTTAGACTTGTACATGGATATTAAATGAATGCGGTACTCCTATTGTTCCGAACTTTTTCAGGACCTGCATGGGCCACCACTAAAACCTGTCACGCCCCGCTTCCCAAAACGACGGAGGCGAAACGTGACTAAGGCCCGCTTAAGCCGGAGCTGAAGAGATCGGACCTAATAAGCGTCTATAGGGGTACCATTTTATAAGATTTTCAGGTTCTTGCATTAATATAGTTCGTAACAACAGAAAGTACGGAAAGTAAGTTGCATTCATTAAATTAGAGATATAATATCCAACAAGTACAAAGTCTAAAAAGAAGCCTAAGCATGGCAACAAACTATCTACAAGCAAACTGAAAGTAGTAACCACTGAAAGTGACGACTAAAAGACCTCAAGGTCTGGTCCTTGTCAAACACGTACTCTGGGTCGACGCCCTCGGCTCCTCGTACTCCAGTGAGTCTGCCTCGTCCACGAACTCTGGCTGAACACATGACGTACAACACCCAAGAGAAAGGAACTGTACGTCAGGTAAAGTCTACAAGAAGGGTTAGACTTTACTGCAAGTGCACCGAACTTTAAACAACGATTTACTGGTTGATTAGCATGCTGAGGTTCTATTACACAACAGTTTACTGGTTGATTAGCATGCTGTGGTTATAACAGAGTAACACAACAGGAAGTAACGCAGCAGGAAAGTAAAACGGGACAGGTAGTAGTCGTAGCTTGTGCTACCAACTACGGGACTAACCTACAGGTGTCAAGACAAGTCGGGACGTGACGGGACAAGACAAGACAAGACAAGTGAGACACGAAAGGGTTCACGCCTTACGGTTCGAGGGGGATCAGACCCTCTTGTCGTGCGCACGCTCAACCCAACCCCAAACCCAGGAACTCAGGACAAGATTTACAGGGATCATTTCCGCTAGGGAAACATCCGAAACGCCCGAAGGCTTTTTGTGTAACATGGATCACTTTCTCGGAGGAAAGCATCCGAAACGCCCGAAGGCTTTTTGTGTAACAGGGATCACTTTCGCGGAGGAAAGCATCCGAAACGCCCAAAGGCTTTTTGTGTAACAGGGATCACTTTTGCGGAGGAAAGCATCCGAAACGCCTGAAGGCTGTTTGTGTAACAGGGATCACTTTCGCGGAGGAAAGCATCCGAAACGCCCGAAGGCTTTTTGTGTAACAGGAGACGACATGACAAGTGTAGGGAGTTGTTATTCTAGGGTGTCCACACACACGCACACACATGATAGCCATACAGTATCAAAGTTGTTGTTGTCGGGCTCAGACTTTGTCGTCAAGTCTGAGCCGTCAGGAGTCGTCCCGGACGCTATCATTTCACGTCCGGTTTTATTTGTTCACAGTTAACAATTCTAACCAACTAGGGCCTAAGCACGGCCAAAAGTGCAAGTGGATACACTTGCCTGTGGTGGCGAGTGCGTCGTCTCTCCGGAGCGTGTCGTCCAAGCGTCTCGTCAGCGGAAGTCCGTCTGAAACAGTGTCACGGCGACGGTGTCAGGTCACGCTCATCTTTAATCCTATTAAGGTAAGTTTCTAAGTTAAACATGGCTACCCTAACAGTCACATGTCAAGATGTCCGTTCAGCCTATTCGACGATTCTACCCTATATGTACAGTCAAAATTGTCCAATCGTCGGTCTAGATTCCACAACAGTTTAAAAGAGCGTAAAGTAAATTTAGTGACTAATGTTGCCGATTTTAATTAGGTTTCAATGGCATAATGTGTGGGTTTCTACGAGTAGAGGAACACCAACCTAGTTTGACGGTCATACGTGATTCGGCGTCGGATCTAGATGCATCAACGGAATGCGTCGACTCCATTCCCAAAATGCCTGATCGATGCGATTCTGGGTATCCAGGAGGTAGTAGCGAGATGAGAGATTTATCTGCAGCATCGGATTAATAATCAAACTATGGAATTTCAGCCAATAAATTTCTATTAAACCCAACTAAAAATATACTGCCCAACTGCTAACACATAAAAATTACTGATATCTAATACTTGTGTTAAAATAGTATACTATAGTAAACAGCATTCAACACTCGTACCAACATTTACTAATAGTACCCATACCACTAACCATCTCATTAATGGATTACATCACTAACTTAATAATAACACCTTCAATTTCCATTGTATGTGACTGTTACTTATGTTATAAGTATTAATCACAAATAGCTAGCAATTGAAATTATATGCACAGATGAAATTACTTGTACGTTAACGTGATGGGTATACAACGAAGTACAGTTGGCTAGGTTACAAGTAATCAAGGGACAATATATTAAACAACTTACGCATGCGAAGTCACTTCTCCCTCTTGTGATTGCGGATGGCGTGGAGGGTCGGGAAGCGGCGATGTCGGAGGGGTCTGCTAGGCTGTCAGACGGCAATGGTCGAGGGGAGAACGACAGCAGACGGTAGGGAGAGGACGACGCTCCGAAAGGGTGAGACACCGTGCGAGGTGGACGGGCGGCGGACTGAGCGAGGTCAAGGCTGTGGATTGGACGGCGAGGTTGCAGGCGATGGCCGCGAGGATGCGAGAGGAGGATGAAGGACGCCGAAGGGAGAGCCACCAAGGTAGAGGGGCGGAGCGGTTGCGCTGGTCACACGGGTGGCAGGCTAGCGGTTGCGGCGTGGAGGCTGATCGTCGGATGGCTGTCGTGGCGGACTGCAGTGGCGAGGAGGAGGCTCCGAGGGCAGAGGACAGCGGCGCTGGGTTCGCGTGCTCCTGGTCGCAAGTCGGAGGTGATGCACGCGAGGAGGGAGGAGGCCGAGATCGACGGTTTCGTTGCGTGTGAAGAAGGATGGGCGAGAGCAAGGCCCGACACTGGGGTTTGGTTGCGTGCGAAAGAAAAAAAATGCGACGCTGTGAAAGTTTTTAAGTGGCGGCGGCTCGTTGCGTCTCTGGGAGAAAGTTTAACCCTAGGTGCTATTTAAAAAGATGAGGGCTGGCATCACGTGGTAGGGTCCAGGGTTAGGGTTAGTAGGTAAGTGTTTTAAAAGTAAAGATAATAATAATAATTGGTTTAAAAGAATGATGCACAAACCTGGGGCACACAAAATAAGTTTATAGGTTAGTGCATGTTAACAATTTAATTAGAAATCTAATCAGTACCTTAGAATTTTTGTTTAAAAAAACTCAGTCTTTTTAAAAACTATTTATGTTTATATAAAAAATATATTTTATAAATTATTAAAGAGATAGCCGATTGGTCCTTCGACGTCCAAAAATTACAAAAAAATACCGGGGTGATCGCGCCTCTGAGAGGATTGTGAATACGGGGGTTCGGTCGGGCATCTGGGCTACGGAAATCGGAAATAAAATCAAAAACACAAAACGCACGCAAAACACAAATACACGCTGAAGTGCCTACAGTCGAAAAGCGGCCGTTACAAATCTTTGCAGCTACCAGCTTCTCTTCTGTGCTCTGAATCCACTTGTCAGCACCCAACGGTCCTTCCTTCCCAGAAAAAGTCTTCGGCTGATGCTCATTGAACTGCTTTACTCCAGGAGCAGCTCTTGGGGCAGGTGGCGGCGGTGGAGCCTGGGCTCAGGTAGCCTGATGGGACTGCTGAACCAGTTGATTCTGAACGTCTAGCATCTCCCTCATGAGGCCCAGAAACTGACGGAATTCACCGCCCCGATCTCTCAGAACTCCATCCGTTGAGCTCCCGGCTCAGGTATTGCGTCTTCTTGCCATCATATTGACAATGAAGACCCAAATTAGACTCGTACACGATAACTGGATAATAATAATGAATGCGAGTAATACTATTGCTACGAACTTTTATAATTACAAGACCTGCATGGGCCACCACTAAAACCTGTCACGCCCCGCTTCCCAAAACTAGGGATGCAAAGCATGACAAGGCCCGCTTGGGCCAGAGCTGTGAAGCTCGGACCCAATAAGCGTCTGTATGGGTTACCATTTTAAAATTCCAGGTTCTTGCATTTATAAAATTCGTAACAACAGAAAGTACTGAAAGGAAATGCATTCATTTTATTCCATCAAGATATTCAGAAGTACAAGAGTCTAACAAAGGAAGTAATTCCTAGCTTGGCAACACGCAGAAAGTAAACTACTGGTGCAAGCACCCAACCTAGGCAGTAAGGTAAACATTGCTACGCACCCAAACTAGAGAGCAGTGAAAAACTCTGAACTGCAACGATGAGGGACTTCTAGGTCTGGTCTTCGTCAGGCACGTACTCTGGGTCGACGTCCTCGGGCTCCACGAACTCCGGTAAGTCTCACTCGTCCACGAACTCTGTCTCGACACCTGACGTACATCACCCAAGAGAAAAGAAATTGTACGTCAGGTAAAGTCTACACAGAAATGTTAGACTATACTGCAAGTGTATTTTAATTTAAAGCAACAGTTTACTGGTTGATTAACATGCTGGGGTTATAACATGGAAGTTTAAGAAATTAAACGGAGCAGGGAAAGTAAACACGTCAAGCAGTAGCCGTAGCGGGTGCTACCGACTACGGGACTAACTTAAATGGTTCAAGACGAGACAAGACACGACAAGACATGACATGACAAGACACACTCGAAGGGTTTACGCTTAACGGTTCGAGGGGGATCAGACCCTCCCCCAGTGCGCACGCTCCTCACTCTGCTAGGTAAGCGACAAACGCCTCGCAAGTGAAACTGTACTACTATATAGGACCACTCACTCTGATAAGCGAGAGCCTATATCCTTTCGGTCTGCTGGGACACTCACTCTGCTAGGTGGGTGCCGAGCTTCCCGTAGGTGTTCCGCAACAAAGATCACCCACTCTGCTAGGTGAGCGTCACATTGTCGCAGGTTGTGTATCCGTACAAGGGATCACTCACTCTGTCAAGTGAGTGCCATATTGCCCGCAGGCTGTGTATAACAAGACACGACATGACAAGTAGGGAAAAGTTCTTCTAGGGGGTCCACGCGCACGCACACACAGGAAACCCCTAAGGTGTCAATTGTTGTTGTTGCGCTTAGACTTTGTCGTCAAGTCTAAGCTGCCAGGGGTGTCCCGGATGCTATCATTTAACGTCTGGTTCTCTTTGTTTACGTTTTAACAGTTCTAACAGTCTATGGCCTAAACACGGCCAAAAGTACAAGTGGGTACACTTGCCAGCGGTGGCGAGTGCGTCGTCTGTCCGGGTCGTCTCGTCGAAGCATCACGTCGACGATGGTCCGTCTGAAACAGGATAATGGCGATGTCAGATCGTGCTTTCCGTCAGTCCTATTACAGTTTGTTTCTAAATTTGGCGAGACTACCCTAACAGTTAAAAGTCACGTCTTTTGATGATTTTGTTCGGCCTAGATCGACGTCTATCCTATGTGCACAGAAATTCAGTTCGTTCGTCGATTTTCTACGGTGGACAACGTTTTAAAGATGCATAAAATAACTTTAGTTCACGTTGACCAATTTTAAATTAGGTTTTGATGAGCTACGGTGTGGGTTTTACTACTCGTTAGGGGAACCAACCTCTTGACGTCGTTCAAAAAGCGGAAGTCGAGTCTGAACGGCAAATCGTCGTCGTCTTCTGGAACTCCTCGATCGTCGGTAGTATAGCGAGGCACCTCTGGACAGCGAGGCGATGGCATGAAAACAGCGAGCTAGCGGCGATCTCCTTCCCGTTGCGGGTAGCGCAACTGATCTTCACGATGACGACGACGTCGGGTAAAAACACATGTGTACGGCTATGAACATGTACTATGTGGGTCCAAGGGGGCTGTCGGTGGATGAAGTAGGATCAGTGGAATATGCTCGGCCCGGTGGGTGGCCGACGGCATGAGCGTACGGCGGTGGGTGGCCGTGAGAAGCTGGGGAGGATAGATTCACGCAACGTTCGTTGTCGCGCATCTTAACGGAAATCCAACGATGAACAGTGACAACAGAAAGTTGCAGAAGCTAAAGGACTTCAAGATGAAGCAACGGTGGTGGAGTTGTGGTCGGAGGTGGTCGTGTGTCGGCGTTGAAGTTCAGCACCCAAATCTGTCAAAAACAGCCAATATGGCTTGTTCCGACAAGTATTCAAGGAGCTACAAGCGAGATATGAGTGTGAGGGAAATTGCAGTTGTTAGGGGGTTCGATAGGAGTCCAACGGCGGTAGGGTGGTCACCGTAGGTGGCCGGATGACCGGTGGGTGCGAGTTTTCCGGTGATAGCGCAGATCTGTCAAAACAGCAGCTATATTTGAGTTACACGGGGTTTTCGAGGAGATCGAGATGTGGAAAAAGGGTAATGGGAGTTGGAGATGATCTGGGGGGTCAAAAGGGAGTCCAACGGAGCAGCGGCGGTCAGAGGGGGTGGCCAGAGCAGCGGCGGAGGCATTTTTCCAGCGAAGCACGCACAGCAGCCAGAAAATCCGGCCTGGGCTTTTTATGGTGGTTTTAGAGAGAGAAAGGAGAGGAGAGAGGAGATGGAAAGGGGGAGGATGAGTTGCCGGAGGCTAGGATGGCCGGTGGTGCTGCTGGTGGCAAGGAGAATCCGCACAAAACTGAAGATAAGTGGCGGCTAGAATGGGTTCATGCGGTTTCCTCTAGGGTTGTTTGAGTTTGTTTTTAAAAGAGAGAAGAGTTGCTATTCAACATAGGAAAGGGGTGTGTTTAGGTGACTAGGAGGGAGGGTATGTGAGAGGAGAGGGTGTAGTTATGGATACCAAATAGTGGAGGAAATAATCTCATGATACGTATGAGATTCCCTAATGGTTTCATTAAGATTTGAATTTTGAATTAGATTTGGGCTAATTGGGCTATGAATTTTGATTAGCGATTTGGGTGGGCTAGGAGTGTCAAAAAAATACGAAAATATTATGCAGATGACCGTGAAGAACAGAGGCTTGGGGATACGGTAGTCAATCATGTGTTTGGTCCACGAAAAATGAACAGAAAAATAATAGATCCGGTGCCTAAGTCTAAAGCTACGACGACTCAGCAATCAAACTCGGTTTGTGGGAGAACGACCCGTGAAATGACGTTCCTTAAAAATCCCACAAATAACTACTCTTCCATACGGTCACAACGACATATCACATCGTATAGTCCGGTTCCAAGAAGAGGCAAAAAAATAAATACGCACACGAAAGAGTCGTACGCGTAGAAAATACGAACGGTTGGAAAACGGCCGTTACAACTTTCTCAACTTTCCCTTATTGCGGCCAGTCGCCTGTAGAAGGAATTACAGTCGCCTGTTGGATTTACTGTCGACTGTCTTCTCTTCATCAGTCGACTGTCCACGTGGTAAGTTACCGTTTAAATTATTACCTACCATCTGACACAGTGCAACAGTCGACTGTGTTTTGTTCAACAGTCGACTGTCGCGTGTGCAAATTCTATCCGTTGAGTTTTTCTCCACGGATTTCAAAGGGGTTTTTTGGGGACTCTGTTTAAGGGTTTTGAGAAACCTATAAAGACTGCCTCTACTCTTCCATTGAGAGGTTACCAACTTACCCATTTGCTAAACCATTCAAGCTTTCAATCTAACTAGATCAAAGCTCTCAAAATCCAAAAGCCCTAGAATTCTTATCTTTCAATCTCTTGCTCTCCAACCTAGAACCAAAGAGAAATCTTTTAGGCATTTGGTGCAGTCAAGAGATATGGCTTTCCTCTCTTCCAAGAGAGACATCAACTCACAACACACTCTCCTTCAAGTTCTACTTCAAGGCATAGGCGATTGTAAGTGTTGTATTTCATATTTCATAACTTTCGTTATTTGATTTACTCTCGGGTTGTGAGAATGTTTTGCTTGCTCCCAAGTTGTGGGAGTCAAGGACATCGAGTGTACTTCGATTTCACTTGTATGGTTGCTACAAGTGGGTTTAAAGGAAATCTTAAGTTAGGATTCTAACTTGAGTATCCGGTGGTAGCCAGATGGAAGGGACGTAGGATTACCGGGAACAAGTCGGGAGTTGACTTGGGTAATCCGAACCCTTGAAACATCATTATTGTGTTTGCATTGTTTCATTTTAGGGTTTATTTTCATTCCGCATTAATTGTTGGATAGGAATTTAATCTTGTGTAATTATCGTCTTATATTGTATAAACACTTTTCAAACCCCCCTTCTAGTGTTTTCCTCATAGCCATGAACCTTACAATTGGTATCAGAGCTCTAGTTTATAGCTATGGAATCCAACAACAACAACGTTCCTCCACCGACTTCGTACAACAATCCCGACCGTGATGGAGAGTCCACCGTCTTCAAAGGACAATCAATGGTTCGTCCTATTGGAAATGCCGGATGGATATGTTTCTGAGGAGTGCTTCTCTTTGGAGAACCCTCCACAAGGAATACGTCGAACCCTCCGAAGAGGATTTGGACAAATTGATACCCTCCGAGAAGTCTACCGAAGTCAACAACGCCAAGGCAATGAACGCTATTCATTGTGTGTTGGACCCAGATGAGTACAACAAGATATGCACATGTAAGTATGCATATCGAATTTGGGACCATCTAATCATTACTCACGAGGGAATGAATATGGTAAAACTTTCTAAACTATATGTTGCTGTGCAAAATTTCGATATGTTTCACATGCAGAATAATGAGGGCATAGCGACGATGTACGAACGTTTTACCGACATCACCAATGAACTCGAAGCGCTTGGGCAAGTCTACACCCAAGCAGAGAAGGTGAAAAAAATCATAATGGAAATGACCTCCAAATGGGAATGAAGAGACATCGACATTGAGGAGGTCAACGACATGAAGAATTACACAGTCGTAAAACTCATCGGCACTCTTATGTCTTACGAAGTAAGACGGGAGAACCGAATGAAATTTGAGCTATGATGATCCCTTAGAGGTCAAGAAGAAAGTATTAGCATTTAAAGCTAATTCTTCATCCTTCGATAGTGAAGAATCAGAAAATGAGATGGACTTGGATGAGATGGCGCAAATGGCGAAGAAGTTCCAACGCTTCTTTTGCAAAGATAAATTTCCCTCCAAAAATAAATTTGTTTCCACTAACAACACTTCATCTCTTTGTTTTAAGTGCAACAAGCTAGGGCACATCAAGAAGGATTGCCTGATGCTCCAAAACAAAGAGAAGTGGAAAGCTCCGAAGTACCATAAGTCCGACAAGTACAAGAAGGATAAGAAGAAAGGACTTGTCGGTACGTTCGATGACTCAAGTGGAGATTCCTCAAGCGAATCTGAGGATAAGAAGGGTGAAAGTGCCCACATGTGTTTCATGGCCGGGGAAGATCCACTCTCCGATGAGAGTGATACCGACATCGATGAACCCGATGTAACAATGGATGAATTACGTATTGCTAATGAAGAACTATTTTCTAAGTATCAATATTTAATGCTTAGATATACTAGTTTAAATAAATTGAATGTTAGCAAGCCATCTATACCATGCATTATCAACAATGAAATCATTGTTGATAACTTACACTTGAGAAAACCTCCTTGGTTTCTCAAAATGACATATTGAGAAAAGAGGTGAATTCCCTCAAATCTCAACTAGATCAAACGTATCCTAAGGATAATAGTGATCTAGTTTCACAAGACACCCAATTGGGTTTAGAGAATGATTCTCTTAAAAACCAAGTGCACGAGCTCAAAGCACGGGTGTCCACCTTGGATAACAATATTTCTTCTCTTAAGGAGAAATATGAGCTCATGTCCTCCCGAGTTATGAGATTATTTGAGTCATCATCTTCATTTGATATGACTTTAACTATATTGAGGATGCTCTCCTTAACTACAAAACATGGGGATTAGTCGCAATTGATAATGTTTGTTTATCATCAAAACCATATTGGGGAATCTAATATCCAACATTCTCCCCCTTTTGATGATGACAAACAATCATAACCATAATTAATAATTGTGCTTGAAATTAAAATACTTACTCTACCTGCATTGATGCCAACCATTTTAGTCCAGATAAATGAATAATGAATCATCAATGCTTAGTCAAGGATATGTGCATTACAGGAATTGTGTATTGTATTCACTAACGCCAATAACATATATGAATACACTAGGCATGAACCATATGGTGATAGACATTTAGTAAGTTGAAGCATGAACCAGTCAATCATCTTCTTCTCTCTCCTAATGACCATATGGTTACACTCTCCCCCCTTATTATAATCAAAAAAGAGTGGGAGGATAAGAAGAACAACAACATAATACTCAAATGAAGGTATTGTCATTTAGCCATTCATAAAGGCTTTTCCCACAAGGTCTCATGTGAACTTAGTAGTCTTCATCATACAAATATGTAATGTATACTTAGAATAACTCCCCTTGAATTATATAACAGTTGCAAGGATCATGGGTTATGTGAGTGTCAAAATATAATCATTAATCACGGAATAATCAATTCTCTCTCCATATCAATTCCCTTTCACCCTTATGAAATAATCAATTCATGCCTATATGGCCTATATGATGAATATCAATGGACAAAAATAATGCCAACACAAGCGGGATCTCATATACACATTAAACTAACATGTTGCATCAAATCTCATATGGAGATAACAAATATTCAACATTTATATTGGAAGTGCAGGATAAGAATTATCAACACAAAAGCACATTTCCAAAAGCATTTGCACACACACACACACACACACACACGCACACACACACACACACACACACTAGTCATAACCCGTGCCCCAAGGGCACGATCCATTTAAAATATTCTCCTCACAAAATATTAGACCCTTAATTTTAAACAAACAATAATAATTAATGCGCAATAATTATTAGCTCCTGCTCAAAATCTTAATTCACCCAAAATTTAGTTCTCTCTAAAGAATTTAATTCCCCTCAAAAATTTAACAATTCTAGTTTGCCTCGAAATTTAGTTTCCCCCAAAAAAAATTTGTTTCACTCATTGTTTATTTTGTTCCCCAAAAAAAATTAGCCCCCTCTCCCCAATATTTAGTTCCCACCCCATTGTTTAGACAAATTTTCTATGATGAAGACAATAATTAATTGTCACCTAACTCTACCTATGGACTTGAAGAACATTGTGACACTATCTAGTTTGTAGATTAATTTAACCACTGTGACATTTTGCCGGGATTTGTAGGCTTCTCGTCACACTTCAAATGCATTGACAAAAAATAAAAGCGGTTCTGTTTTAGAATTCGTCACACATTTTATCGAACTTAATTTTCTTTTTATTATGAAATATTTTGAGTCTGTGAACTTGATGTTCCCAGCATAAATCTTTTCAGATTTTCTTGTGTGTACTTGATTTTCTATGCCCGTACAACCCTCTAAAATGCAGGTTTACTATTCGCTGTCTCTTAAGAGCTATGGAATTGTATTAAGGATGGCGAGCTTTTTTCTTTTTAAATTCCTTGTTGTGACACTCAACTAATTATTTTTACAATAACACGTATGATATTGTCATATATTTGGTATTTCACCTTCTGCAAAATATGAAATAGACTAAAAACAAAAGACGATCAAGTATTCACATTGCTCCATAGCTTGTTAATGGTTTTTCACAGAAGAATCATTCCCAACTTTACCCTTGCACAAAAATAAAAGAAAAACGTGGAATGTTCCATATAGCAAGCCACTACTCTAAGAGATATTTTAGTTTTGCTTCTATTTCATATAATAAGACAACAAACATGCATATATATATGCCTCAGTATTCTTTGAAAGCTCTAAAGACCGTCCTCAGATCAGCTTTTTGAGTTTTAAAGCTACATCTAAAAAGATCAGAAGAAACTGCCAAGTGTACATCCATAAAGATCCATGTACTCAAAAAAATACGTGATACGTGCATGTATTAGACATTCTTAGGCAAAAAAAATTTATGTTGATGATCTATTTATTGATTCATGTAGTAAAACAGAATTCCTCTGATCAACCACTTGTCCTGCTACACACAGGATGCTAACGATCATCACAATGCCCATTGATTCATCATTCAACTCAAAGAGACATGCATTTCCTTCTTGCAAGCCATTATCATGTACAAACAATTTCCACTATGCAAAATGTCATCTCTGATTTTCTTAGTCAAATCAGTCGGAATGAAGACAGGAGCAACCGTATACACCTGAATATGCAATTTACATAATTAATTAAACTATCCTAGATTAAAATCAGTACAGTAAATGATTGAGAGGACTACACTCACATTTATATTTCTGCTTGCAAAATCATTCACCACGGCTTTAGTGAAGCCAGTCAGCCTCGCCTTTGCCACGCTATAATTAGCATTGCCAATGTTAAGCTGAATATAAAAAAGAAATATATGAAGATATGATCTTCTTGCTTTTATTTATGCTATATCCATTTTATGGGTGGTACGTCATCTGCTTTTCCTTGTGTAAGTCATTTTATTGGACTACAGAACCATGTTGCACCTTTTTATTTGTTCTATCCTTTTTCATTCTTTTTCTTCTTGCTTTATTTACATGGCATATGATCTCCTTCAGAACTCTAATTCCAGATTACATATTACTTTAACAGAAGCATACTAATCCATTTACAATTGAAAACTAACTTCAAGCATTAGCTTTCTTGATGAACAATGGACCAATAAACTTGCTGCAGTATAAAAAATCAAGCTTCTTTCATTATTTCATTAATATACAAACTATAATGCTCTGACGTGGTCAAAACCCAATGGGTTTGACATAAGAGAGACTGACCAGCGAGAGGGAGAGGGAATGCAAAAGACTAACAGTGGCATAGGGGTGGCATCTTTAGCTCCGACATGGGCAGCTCTGACGTGGGTCAGAAGCAAGAAGATCATGAATGCGAGCAAGAAGAAGGCTGTTTACGAAGAAGAAGATGCTCATGAACATATCAAACCATAAAAAATATCAGGAAATAATTGTCTTTTATGAACCCGATCAGGAAAACTTTAAGGAATTCTAAATCACAAAAACTGTAAGAAATTGCATTTATTTTAACATGTTTCTAATTGATGTGCGTTAAGTCACCTGCATTGTTGAAAAGGAAGACTTTGGTACAAATAACCATACATTAGTCAAAATTGATATTGAAGCAAACATATGAACAACCCGTGGAACTCATGATTTTTTTTGATCAGATCATGATAAACAACCCATTGAACTGTATTAGAAAAATTCATTAGTCAAAAGTGTTTATAAAACAAACCAGCTCACATTTCTGCTTGAATCTGATGTAGAAATATTACTCATCAGTCATGAAAGTGTATTTTTTAAAATTATAACTAAAGGAGTATGACTAAAATTTTGACTAATGTGTTTATAAAACAACCCAGCTAACCTTTCTTCACTAATCTGTATTAGAAAAATTTATTAGTCAAATTTTTTTATAAAACAGCCCAACTCACCTTATTGATCTAATCTAAACAAATCATAACCCATGGATCTGTATTAAAAAATTCATCAAATCGGATTAGAGCAGAAAAACTAACATTTACATTAGGACAAGAAATTAAGGTGGAAGAGGAAGACTTCAGATCATATTTTTACCGTGTTCACGTTTAGTACTACATTAGTTGCCCTTGTAGTTGGCACTTATAATAAGTAAATATCGAAATACAGTAGTTTCCCTTGCTCACGTTTAGTACAAATGTATTTCTCAATCTTCAAAATACATGACCCAATCTTGGTCAGTTATGTTGCATGGAAAGAGCAAGGCGAAAAAAATGTTATCCTTTTTTGGGCAATCTGCTTTCAAAGCAAGTGGTGTATGCATATGTTTGCAACTCTTACCCAGAAATTCAACTCCTTTACAGCACCATCCAAGTGATCCAGAGTCTTATTCTGCCTGCATTAACCAGAAACAATGAAATGATCCAAAGAGGTTTAAACACAAATAAGTGAGCAGCATGTCCACGGTATTCTCTCCTAGCAGATTGTATAAGGTGATGGTTGTGATAAACTGGTATGTACACTGTTATGCATAATTTTGTTCAAAAAAAATTTTCATTCATGGTCTATTTTATATTAATGATTGATATTATAAAAAGCCTTTGTAACCGAATAAAATTCATGTACAGAAAGGGTTGTGTTTGTCAAGATTTCTCCAATGCTGTATGTGCATTTAAAACGATAAAACAAATGATAAAGATGTAAAAATGTACAAATCCTCTAGTCAAAACCATTTCTAATCAGAATCCTGGAATAATATAGAGTTTGAGTTTGTCATAGAAACAAACCAATTCTAATATGAATGATGTTGGGGTTTTTGAGAGAGAATGTATTGCGAATGGTGGGGTCGCTATAAAAATATAGAATAATTGAAAAACCTGATGTGATAACTAGAAAACTTTGGTAGCCAAATTGATGTTCTTAAAACGGGAAAACATCAATATAATCAATAAAAGTTAATAACTGGAAAACACCACGTTCTCAAAACTGAGTCAGTTGTAGGTCAGTTGGCTCTGGCAACCAAATAAATTAAATAGAGAATATAACATCAAGTAACCTGATGGAAAAGTAGAAGAATGATATTGGTAAAATAACTGGAAACCCCCCTCAGCAAAAGAAGAAAAACATACCTTTACTTTTCTAACAGAAGTTGGTAGAAATTGGATCATGGGTTCCATTTCCTTGTTCAGATTATTATGCTCATCTATATGAAGGACTTTAGACATGGCATGTGCTTGTTTGGGTAAGAAGTTGTTTGGGGAAACCAACTTGACAACATGGTTTGCTTGGGTGCAGTTGGTATTACTCCTTTCTTGGGTGTAGTTGGTATTTGCTTGGGTGCTGGGTGCAGTGTTTCCCCAAGCAAACACTGTTTTTGGTTTCACCAAGCACATGACTTTAGATAGGGCAAGAGAAGTTGACAACACCGTATAACGTATGCGGTGAGAAATTGACAGGGCAAGATAAGACATGGCAACATTTGATTTTCCCCCAAGAGTGAAAATTCAAAGTTCCCCACAAGAGTGAAGGGTTCAAGCATGGGTCGTGAATCACCCAGTGGAGCACCTAGCATAATTTGTTTTACAACCCAAGTATAACCCAGTGTGGGTCATAATTCAATTCACACACAATTCAAAAGTCTCTCCCCCACAAAAGTCACAGATATATTCTCAACACTTTGGACAACATCTCTCCAATCACAAAAAAACTGAGTGAATCCAAGACTATATGCGAAAACAGCTTATAGCAAAAACTGAATCGAAAAAGATGTGAACATTTTTGCCGCACCAAAATTTCCCAATACACCGATCCAAAATATTTTGCATCTAAATCATTGCCCAAAAGATGTAAGGATAAAGAAAATCTCTAGTAATTATAACACTATTTCCAGAACAGACTCTCCACAAGTAACAGTCAATTCTTAAAACAAAATAGAGCAAATGGAAATCAGAGTTGCATGGAAATTGGATAAGAACCTGTAAAAAGAAATGGAAAATGCAACAAAAAGAAAAACTAAAATGAGGAGAAATTCTCGGAAACGAGAAATTTCATTGATTTCAGCATATTCCTATATTTTGGCATCCTTCGCCCTTTTATACATTCCTTTATAACAGAATTCTGTCATAGTAACAAACTCCCAACCCTGTCAGAATTTGTTAGGCCGTTAGAATCATCCCCACAGCTAAGACTGAATCCCTCAAATGAAATGAATGGCTCCTATTTTGTTGCCAGGATCCAAAGGATAACATAAATCCCAGCTGATACAAAGCAGATACGCATTGTTGCTCTTCCTTCGGATCCAGCTCCGGTGGCTACTCAGGTGGCCGATGAATTCTGAGGTCACCAATAGAAACCTGCATGAAGTCGTCATATAACTTGACCATATACCAATATTTAAAACTTCCATATATACCAAACTGGACATAAGTAAGCAAATTCATTTTATATTAAAGAACAAATTGAGTATATCTTCGTACAAATTTATGCACTCAATGGGATTAGAACTTAGAACTGAAAGTATAAGAGATTCACATAGAGCAAGAAACAATGAGAAAAACCATTAAGGAAAAAATCACAAACACATGGAGCACATGAACACATAGTTAGCATCCATGGCAATTTTTGATTTGCTGATGAAACTAACAATTCAGTTTTGGAGGAATTTGAATAAAAATATATAGAGAAACTAACATATGAGAAAATTGAGATCTGCTTGAGATCTGCTTGAACATTCCACCAAAATTCCACCAAAATATTGAGAATATTGAGATCTCAAACAAACCAACTTTTCTCAATATTGAGATCTCAAATTTTGAATAAAAAATATTGAGAAAATTTATCATGCATTTCAACAACAATTTCAATTCCATAACCATACATCAACAAACCTTTCATCAAAAAAATAAACTTCAGATCACCACCAATTCATTTTTAGTGTGAAGTTAAGAAATTAACTTACCTTCATCCCTAGAGGTTTGCTCATGCCTGTAAAGCATAACCCAAAGTCTGTTAGTTAAATAAGATCCCAGGACTCCGAAAACCAAAATTAATAGTATTAATCAAATGAAAAGTATAATGCCACAATGATATACATGAGATATAACGTGCCATGTAATCCAATTATATACATGAGATATGTAACACAAAGATTTACAATGAATTGATTTTGCCTCAAATAAATATAATGCCACAATGAAAACAATGCATCAAACAAAATTAATTGGGAGGGCTATGGGCTAAGGACTCATGGCTGAAAACCGGACTAAAAACCATCCAAATGTTACATATAGCAGGAAACCGGACTGGAGTGCTTGCAGCAATAATAGCAGAATGCTTAAGGAAAATGGCTGATGGCTGTTACATATAGAGAAAAACACCTTTTTAGATGCTTGAGGAAAATGGTTACCTGAGAAGGGCTGAAGGCTAAGCGTTCACGGCTGAAAACTGGACTGAAACCCATCCAACTAAAAACTGGACTGAAAACCATCCAAATGTTACATTAACATAAGCAAAATGGATGTCGCAGAAAAGAAGGAGCTTACTATTTCTTCGCAGCATTAAGAACTCAACTTGGAATCCAAACAGAGGGCTGAGGGCTGAGGTTTATGCTAATAAATGCAATTGAAGCAATAATATAGTCAGCAAAGATTGTTTGGGCAACTAATTGAAATGACATGAACAAAATGCTTCTATCGCTTCTTGAAAAGCTGTACCCTTGCACAGTTATACAATCATATTCACCATCATATCATTATAAATTAGTTTATGTTGACTGTACCAATACTTTTGGTATACCTGCATATTGGATATGGAAGAGAGCCATAAACACTTCAGTTACAATTGAAACCTATTGTGTAGATGTCATCTGAGTTTAAACAACTAAATTCAAAATGTTGCAAGTGGTCTTGCATTGCATGTCCAGTTGCAGGAATCCAACCAGGTAGGAACCATTTGACAATGGGGTTAAGGAATTTTGATGCCTTTTACCCATGTTACGAAAGATTCTTCAAAACTTTTTTTAAAGATCCACTTTGTTCCAATGACATTGTGGTCTTTCGGAGGAGGAACTAATTTCCAAACATTTTTCCTCTCAAATTGGATGTATTCTTCATCCATAGTAATGATCCAAGAGCTATCCTTTCAAGCTTTTTCAATGCTATTTGGTTCTATGGTTGAGACAAAAACACAATGTGAGAATTGTTTTACCCATGACCTTGTACGGACTCCATCTTCAATATTGCATATCACTTGATCATGTGGATGGTTTGGGACCGGAGCAAATTTCTTGGGTAACCTGTGATCATTAGAAACAAATTCAACTCCATCATTAGTAGGGTTAGTTGCAATAGAATCATCTAATTTTATATTGCTCAAAGAATCACACAAAAATTCAACATTCTCATCAAGGTGAGATAATGGAACATCAAAGTTCTCATAAAAAGAAATGTGAAGTGATCCTTCAACTGTTAAGGTTATTTTATTAAATATCTTGTAAGTCTTGCTACGATCGGAGTATCCAATAAATATTCCTTCATCGGAACGTGAATCAAACTTCTCCAAATTACCGTGTGTGTTCTTAATAAAACATTTAGAACCAAAAACATGGAAATAACGTACTTGAGGAATTTTGTTATAAAATACTTCATATCAAGTTTTGTTAGTACGGGGTCTCACAAGTATACTATTTAGCGCATATCACATGGTATGAACAACTTCCGCTCAAAATTGTGAACAAATGCGGTTATCACTAAGTATAATGTGTGCACACTCAATGAGAGTTCTATTTTTCTTTTCTACAACACCATTTTGTGGTGGAGCACGGGGGAAGGAAAATGTGTGAGTTATCACGTTCTCATCACAAAAATTAGAGAATAGTTCATTATCAAATTCACCTCCATGATCACTACGAATGGTGACAATGGACGTGCCTTGAATCTTTTTAACTTTCTTAGATAAAATAATAAATTTCTCAAATGCCTCATTCTTACTATTCAAGAACTTCACCCAAGTATACATAGAGAAATCATCAATAACTACAAGTCCATAAAATGCATTTCCTAAGGATGCAACTCTAGTAGGCCCAAATAAATCTTGATGTACAAGCTCTAGAGGCCTAGACATAGATGTTACATCCTTAACTTTAAATGACGATTTATGGAGCTTGCCTCGGTGGCACGACTCACAAAAACTTTTCTTATTAAAAGAAAGTTTCGGAAAACCTATAACTAGGTTGTGCTTGGACAACTTGTGAAGATGCTTGAAGTGTACATGACCAAAGCATCAATGCCAAAAAGTTGTTCATTATTGTGAGCAACCAAGCATTGGTCTTGTGTGTGTGGTAAATCCAAAATATAAATATCCTTTTGTTGTGTGCCACTAAACAAAATACTATCATTAGCATTATCAAGAATACTACACAATCCATCCCCAAAGTTAACTTTGTAACCCTTGTCACATAGTTGACTAATATAGATAAGATTGTGATTTACACCATCTATAAGATACAAATTATCTATGAGAGGTTTAGAAGGAATTCCAACGTTACCAATTCCTATGATGGATCCCTTCTCGTTGCCTCCGAAAGTAACCGTTCCACCATTCTTGATGTGGATAACCTCGAAGAGAAAACTTGGGTCTCCTGTCATATGTTTGGAACACCCGCTATCAAGTATCCAACCCTTTCCTTTGCATTTAAAGCAATATTTTCCCATATTGCACTTTTTCCTCTTGTTGGGTACCTATAGAATATACCATAAGCACATGGTACCCAGGCATGTTGGGTCCAAGGGGATTAGCCTTTTGGAAACCAAGTCCAAGTGGACTTTGGCTTCCCAACATAGTTCACATTGTCTATAACATCCCTAAAATATGATTGCATATACATTCCTTTATCATACATGCTAGTATTCTTAGGACCCCAAATCAAATGACTCTTTGGAGTCCTATGCCTCATAGGTGCATACATTGGAGGTGATTGTATCATGTGAGCATGCGGTATAAAAGCATGAGAATGTGTGTATGCATTAGGATGAGCATATGCATAAGGATGTGTATGTGTTGGTGCAAACCCATATTATGATGTATGCGGGTAAAAGTTGCGAGGGGGTGCATGATACATACCATGTGGTTTTGCACGATGTGTGCGTGCATTGTGAACATTCATATTCTTTTTCACATTCGGTGTATAGGAATGTGAAGCATGGTAATCATGTAAGGCATGTGTATAAGCATTTGAATAAGAATGTCCATACAGTGGTTTAGTATAACCATATGCATGAGTAGAGGTGCCGCCATGTGGATGTCTCACATGAGTATTAGCACGTGTACGAGGGTTGTTGTGTAAAACTCATCATAAGTAGAAGCAACATATGAAGGTGTTCTCCTACGTGGTTGGGTGTGTGTGTACATATACACATGTCCCTTCCTTGGTGGTCCACCCTTGGTGGTCCACCCTTGGTGGGTTTCTTTCCTAAAGGAGGTGTCACCAAATGGTGCTAGTCTTGGTAAACGTACTACCCAAGATTTTTGTTGCTTCACTAATGGAAGCACCAGAGAATGACCTTAGAAAATTAATATTGGCTCCAATATATGATGTGCGATAAGTGGTAACCTTATCATTTGAATATCCAAGTCCTCCATAGTACTTTGGGGGAAGTTGGTTTTCAAATCTAGTATTCAATTTGTCCTTACCCTTGTTGAATCTATCAACATTCGAGGACATGAGGTCATATTTCTTCAATAGTGAAGAGAAATTATTATCCAAATTAGATACTTGCAAATTTAGCTATTTCACTTGGGATTTGAGAGCAACATTCTCATTTCCCAAAGTCATGGTTTGAGATCGAAGTGTTTCAATCTCAATGTCATCAAAATCACTAATTTGGACTTTGTCTAATTGTGATTTGAGGGATATTACCTCATTTCTTAAGTAATCATTTTGAGAAGCTAACGAAGTTTCCTCTTTAATAAGTGCATTGTGAGTGATAGAACTAACATTCATATCAAAATACTTAGAAGAAGTAGCAATTCTAGCAAGTTTGTCCTTAGCAATCATATATGAGTATACCAATTTTTGATACTTATCAAATAATTGTTCATTAGATAATTTAAGGTCATCCATTGTTACCTCATTGTTGTCACTCTCACTCTCAGTAGAAGAGTCTTTTGGATAGCTGCCTTAGCCATGAAGCACGTGTGTGCTTCCTCTCCCCTTTCTTCATCGGATTCATTGCTACTTGAATCATTGCTTGAATCATCCCAAGTTCCTATGAGACCCTTCTTCTTTTTGTTCCCTTTGTACACATCTCCCTTCTTGTACTTGGGAGCTTTCCATTTCCCCTTGTTCTTACGCAAGGGGCAATCTGTCTTGATGTACCCTGGCTTATTGCAATTAAAATGCAAAGAAGAATCATTAGTAGAAACAAATTTGTTTCTTGGTTTGAAATTACCTCTTCGGAAAAATCGTTGGAATTTCCTCGCCATAAGAGCTATGGACTCCATGTATATTTCTTCATCGGAGTCATCATCCTCCAAAGCGGCTTTGAAAGCATTGCCTTCTCCTTTGATTCGGGTAGAGCTCTTGTAACGGCCGATACTCACTATTCGTTATACGGCTGTGCGTAAAGCAATTTCACGTACCTAATTGGTTTTGTTGCTTTGTATGTCAGTCGTGTCGTGGAGTCAATGGGGTCGTAGCACCGTGGTTGCATCCTTAGCAAGCCAACCCCCGATGTGTGCCCAACTTGAGTTTACTGTCACCTTTAGACCCCGTATCCTTTGTACGCGTATTTTCCTTGAAGTTCGTGTATTTTTCTTAGCCTCATCCTTCATTCAGAACACACGACATGATTGACGTGCCCCCGGTTTGCTAGCCGCAAATGGCCGGGGGACCCGCGTGAGGGTTTAGATATTTGTAACCGCAAGCGAACGGTGTTGTAGTGTGGCTTGGGGGGTCGAACACAGGGAGGCTAGGATGTGCTTGTGTCAAGGAGGACCGAAATCACCCCGTGGGTGAGCTAGCCTGGATCGGTTGATGGGTTGTCACGAGAAAGGAATGCAAGGTATGAACAATAAGAAAATAAACCCGGGACTTTGGTTTCCACTCCAACGAGCGACTCTCGTCGATACGGCCTACGGGAAGGATGGCGATCGGAATTAGGGTCTAATGGTGAGACGTTGCCTCTGAAAGTGGTACCGGCATCCCATGGGCCCGATATTCCGGTCGGTGCCCAGGATGATACACCGGACTTCCCGGGTTCGATCAGTGGGCACTCCCGTGTCCATTAACACTGATCGATTCCGGGAGCACTAAGCTCGCAACGATAACTCCCAACGTCTCATCCCGCCTCTCCCGCGCGCTAGGATTCGACGTCTATGCTAAGGGTGTGAGCTATGGCTAGGGAGTCAACCACCAAGTTTATTCCCCCTTGGCCCAACGGTCAAAGGCGGTCTTTTTCCCGCCGATGACAATAAAACACCCCGCGTAACCATTAGATTCCTAATCCCTATCGATTTCCTAACCCTATGGATGCATCGGGAAGAGCCCCCGAAGGGGTTTCCGCCAAAATCCCAGATTTGGGAACTACTCACAAATATTCATTAAAAAGCGATCTAAACGAAAACGAACCGTTAAAATCATAATCAGACGATAGGAATGCGAAGGTAGTAGAGCAATTAAGATAATACTAAAGTTTAAGAAAGATCCGAAAACTTACAATAGAAAAGTAATTACAGCAGTCACAAATAGGGAAAAACAGTAAAAACTAACAGCTCCCCGTTTCTGAAACCCTAGGGGTCCTATTTATAGGATCTCGTATCACCCGATCGGTTGACAAGTCAACCGATCGGGTGATCCGTTACAAATAATAAACAGAAAATGGCGGAGTTTCACCCGGTCATATGAACCGGTCGGTTGAGTTCTTGGGGTGACCGGTTGGATCTTGATGCCATCGGGTGAAGGGGTCGGTTGGGTGCCCATGTCTCGGCTCCTCAGCATCAGCTACAGATGAACCGATCGGGTGAGAGTCACCCGATCGGTTGGAATTTGGCTTGAAAAGACAGAGAATCGGCCCCGTTGAACCGGCCTGTGAATCGATCGGGTGACATCCACTTGAGATCCAGCTGAGACCGGGTGGTGCATGCGTGCATCACCCGATCGGTTGGAGATGACCAACCGACCGGGTGAGGGGCTGAAAGATGTAATCTTCGTCGTTTGACCCCCTGGATCACGCGTGACTCCTCCCGTTGCTCCGGGGACACATGATATCATCGTTTTGCGTCCCAAATGCGGGCAATCTCCTGCAAACATGGAGAAACAAAGAAAAGTGAAAGAAAACGAGAAAACACGAGAAAACGAATAAAAGACGGCGGAAAATACGGAGAAACACGAAAGAAAACGTGCGTGAATATATTAAATATATACGCACGTCAAAATCCCCCAAGCTGAACTCTTCCTCGTCCTCGAGGAAGATGAGTGAGAGTAGGAGCTCGGAGGGGGAAAATAAAGAGGAAGAAAGAAAAAGAGAAAACAAAAATCCTAGATCCCCGTCAGAGCCAGCAAAAGCAAACACAACACACTAAGTAAGCTAACACAAAAATCACATCACTAAGCCAAGGAATACGAGTCCAGACAAGTGTCGTGGGCCCACGCGATGAAGCGCCAGTGAGTGTGGTCGTGCGCTAGCAGTCGGTGTCGCTATCTACTAAGTGCAATAAAGCTCGATATACACAGACCCAGGAAACGACCCAAATACATATTCGAATTTGAAATTGCAGTGAATATTAGTTCAAGCATGCATGAGAAGAGTATAAGAATAGAAGTGTATCATGCATCAGGGACTCCACAACTATGGTTAAGGAAATCACACCACTATAGCCTAGATACTAGCTAAAAAGTTCCTAAGCCAAGTGTTTTCGAAAACGATGGGGGTTGAGATGATGTGGAGTAGAACACTCGGTGCAAATTCTCGCCTTGCCTTTATTCTCGGTAGGTAGGAAAAAATATTCACACGGGAATTTTTTTGGGTTTTGGGCATTTGTATTTTTTTTTGACTTTTTGGCTATACAAAATTTTTCTTTTCTTTTCTTTTTGGGTTTTTCTTTTCTTTTCTCTTTTTTTTTGGATTTTTGGGTTTTTGGCTATACACATGTGTACTCTACCAAGAGGGAGAACGGTACACGACGAGGGGATTTGCACCAAGTAAAACAAAAAAAGAAGTCGGAATCTAAACACTTGGACAAAGGAAACTGTTCTCGCTAAATAGCGCATAGGCTAAATGGGTTATCCTAGTCATTAATTGTGGAATCCCGACACATGCGAAATGAAGTACACGATATATATAAATAGCATGCAGAAGCAGACAGGGAAAATAAATACCGCATATTCAAATCGAAGCATGATAATCTAGGGGTCATTCCTGGACAGGTATACAAAGTAAAATCACAAAGTAGAAGTACACCAAACAGCTAGGCATGACGCACGACTCACAAAAACTAAGAGGACCCACGATGCGTGAAATGCGAGAGAACTCGAAATCCTAGGGTTAGTGAATGTGATTATCGATGCCATGCTAGGGGTGTGTGATTTTGTGGCGATTCATCATAGGGTTCATCTCTAGGAGAAAGAGATAAAAAGAAGAGAAGAGAAAAAAAAGAAAAAAAAATAAAAACACGATGAAAACGACACAAAAACAAAAAAGAAAGACTCAAATGGCGCACACAGTGCGAATCCCCCAAGCTGAAGATTGCATTGCCCTCAATGCAATATGAGTGAGTACGGGAGGGCAATGAAGATGGGGGGAATACGCACCGACACAAAAAGAAATGAAAACGAGGAAAACACATAGATGAAACTGAAAATAAAGAAAAATCAAAATCAAACCACACGACACGAAAAGAGAAATAAAACCACACGGCACGACACTCAGAAGGGGAAAAACAAGCACACACACAAAAATGAGAAAAAACAAAACACGACAACACACCAAAATAGACGTCCCCCAAGCTAGACATGACAGTGCTAGCGAATAAAATGTGATCGTGAAATGCAGAGATATGCAAGGGGGAGTCAAAAACAAACAAGGTGAAATCAAAAATCAGGAGAAGGTGAATCCTCACCCTCCTCGGAAGAGGGTGTGGCTGGGTGGTCGGGGGAGGCTAGGGGTGTGCGGAGAAGTGGGGAACGAGGTGGAGGAATAGGTGCAGCGGTGGTGTGAACGATGGGAGGAGTGTCGGTGGAGGTGGGTGGTGGTGGTAGGACGGCGATCAAGGCGATGGTGAAAGGAATAGAAATGGGGGGAGAAGATGTGGTGGTGACGGTAGTGGGTGGTGGTGGGAGAGATTTGGAGTGCACCGACAATTTCCTCCGACGCACATATGAAGTGATGGAGGACGAGGGAGGAGGTAGCGTGGGTGCGATGGAAGTGGTCGGGAGGGGGGAAGTGGATACCGGGATGGGAATAGATGAGGGAGGAGAAGAATGTGGTGAGGGAGGTGATGGATGTTGGGATGTGTGGGAGGGTGGAGGAGAAGATTGTCGAGGTGGTGAAGGTGGAGGTGGACCGTGGATGTGAGTGAGAAGGCAAAGAATGGCGGCCACGTTCCTTTCAAACGCGAGGAAACGCGGGTGAGTGAGAAAGGAGGATGGTCATGGGTCCGAGGACGCAGATGACATGGCGAGATCACGGAGGGCGGCGAGATCACGGAGGGCAGCGACCTCCCTTTCAAGACCAAGACGGGCAGAGACCTGGCGACGACCAAAGGATGTGGACTGACGTGAGGCAGAAGTGGTGCTGGCAGGTAAGGTGGATGTGGTGCCGGCGGCGGTGGTCATGCCAGCACAGGAGACAAGGCCAGAAATGGCCGCTAAGAGGTGCTCAGAAGTGATGGGGCCCGGAACAGAAACAGGACGACTCGGGCCAACCCCCATATCTCCCCGAGACGTAGGGATATCCTACTCGTATAAGTGGGCGGTAGGGGACGGTGGTCTGCGTGCGTCCGCGGGAAGGAAAGGAAGGTGCAACCCTGCTAGGAAGTTTGGATCGGGTGGGAAGGTCCAATCTCCCACTAGAGATATGGTCATGCGAGCGGGGTTGGGGAGAATGGTGTAAGGGGCTGGGGGTGGCCATAATTGAAGATGAAGCGGCCACCGGAGTGGGGTTTAATCATGTGAATGTGCTGCAGGACATCAATATCTAGCTGTGAGGGTCCTGCGGCAGTGGGAAGATTATCGGGGATGGGAATATTAAATTGGGGGTAAGAACAAATGATAGTAATGATGCCCCCACAACAAAACTTCCCCTTACCAGCCCGGCTGATCTCGAGAAGCTTGTAAACAAGCCAATCGCCGCCATGGATGGGGACGGTAGGGGCCCTAAAGCTAATCCCATCATCGTCCCGAACAAAAGGGAAAGTCATGGCCCAGAGGATAAAAAGATCAGGGATAGTCACGGTGCCGGACTCGTCCCTGGGAAAAAATGCAGATGATATGATCCTATGGGCCAAACGAAATATGGGGTGGATGATAGAGGAGGCCTTGGCCCTGCCTCGGGGATAGCTAGGGAGCAGTGTGAGGCGGAACCAAAATTGATCGACGTCAAACTCGGGCGTGTACCCGTAGTGTCGGATGGAGTCATCCCCAAGATTGGGGAAACCAAATATATCGTTAATGGTATTCAGATGGGTGGTGACACTCTTGTTACGCACCAGGAATTTTATGATCGACCTGGACTCCCAAACAAGTGTAGAGAGAAATTCAAGGGTGAGTGACGGGTAGGATAAGGTAGAGGCATTAAGAAAGGCCAACCAACCTAAGTTAGCGAAAAGAGATTCGACCTCGGTGAAGACACCGAGATCGACTAGTGACTGTGTGTGCGGGAACTTAGTTGATAGATGCCCCCGAGCATCGAGCCTACGATAAAAATCCTTGTGTTCCTGGTTCCTAAAGATATACCCATACGGGCCCAACATTGGGTCCACAGGGGGGATAACAGGCGCGGGAGGGCCTAGTGTCAGTGCTCGTGTGTGGGGAGGGGGACGTGTTTGTTTTCGTCTCTTTCGAGATGGTTCCTCCTCCCGCAAAATCTCCTTCCCCTTGTCTTTATCCCTAGCCATGCGTGAGTGTGTGTGTGAATGAGTGCAAAAAGCAATGAATGCACACTAACACAAGCAAACTGAGCAAGCAAAATATATAGGGAAAAAATAGAAATACGAGCGTAGGAGCGAGTGTACCCAATCAAAATGGCGAAGCTTGCTCGTAGATTACCCCACACCGTGCAATGAGAGAAGCGTGGAGCCGCGGCGACATCTTTCAGCAAGAATTTTCGAAATAGGCGTTGTTTGGGGGGAATTAGGTCAGAAATTCGAAATGAAGGGGAGAGAGAGTGAAAATGATGGAGAGCTTGGTGGAGGAGGTGGAGGGAGGGAGTATTGGAGGAGTGGAGGACGTGGTGAGGAGAAATCGGGCCGTTGGGGAGGAGAAGCAGGCGAAACAACGGCGGTTCGAGCGATCGGGCGAGGTGGAATGCAAACATGTGAGGGTGGGGTATTTATAGGGTTTAAGTCGAACCGATCGGGTGACTTGTCACCCGATCGGTTGACTGTTAGGTCGAAAATTCTTGCCGAAGAAGTGCTACAGGCGAACCGGTTGGTTGACTTGTCAACCGATCGGTTGGCCGCTCCACTCATTTTCCCGAGAACTGGGGGTTTCTCACCCGGTCTCTTCAACCGATCGCGCTCCAACTCAACCGATCGGTTGATATTTCCCAAAAATTTCCCGAGAATTCTCCCCAGATCACCCGGTCCGTCACACGGTCTCTCCATTCTTCACCCGATCGGTTCATTTGGGGACAGATGCGGCTTGTATCTGATACATCCCAACCGATCGGTTAAGTTATCAACCGATCGGTTGGGGCCTTGTTTCTTGCAAAAACCAACAGATTGTCTAAGTCCCTGAACGTATGTTCTTGCGGCTGATTTTATTTATAAAAATAGATAAAATAAAGTCAAAAATAACACTAAAAAGTGGGGCAAAAGTTTAGAGCATGGGTTGCCTCCCATGAAGCGCACTTGTTTAACGTCGTTGGCTCGACGCCCGCAAGTGATGTTCACGGCGGTTGATACGGGTGATGCCCAAAGTTCGGCATCTCTTCTTCATCGGAGCTTACGGTCTTTGGAGTAGTCAGCGGCTGGAGAAAGATTTGCTCGACTACCCTCTCCTTGTTTTTGGGATCAGGGGGCTTCTCTTTCGTATTGGCATTTGCCGCCATCTTCTTAAGGATTCGGACTTCGTCTTTGGTGAGGTCCATGGGTTCTTTCCCCGTTTTCCTCACAGGAGGAGCCTTGGGGAACCCGGGAGGGGTCGTACGTGCTGCATTCGCTTTCCCAGCAGCATCATTGTTCTTGGGGCCGTCTTGGTCTTCTGAATCCCCCAAGTTATCGGGGGGATTTCTTAAGAGAATCTCCCAAGAGCTCTCTTCAGCAGCTTTATCTTCTTCCACCTCCAGCAAATTACACCGAGGGTCATCTGGGGGATCGGGGTACTTCATGGACAACCCCAGATCAAATTCAACCTTTTCTCCGCTGACGTTTAGCGAAAGTTTTCCATTCTTCACTTCAATCAAAACGCCGGCAGTGGACATGAAAGGCCGTCCCAGGATGATGGGGGTGTGTGGGTCTTCAGGCATGTCCTTGACAACGAAGTCCACTGGCACATGCACCCCTTTTACATTGACGGGGAGGTCATCCACAATCCCCACCGGATATTTGACCGACCGGTCAGAAAGTTGTAGGGTCATACCGGTGGGCTCCAAATCACCCATTCCTATCCTCTTATACATCGATAAGGGCATCAAACTGACACTCGCTCCGAGATCGACGAGTGCACGATGAATCTTTATTGCCCCGATCGTGCAAGGGATTGAGAAGCTCCCCTGGTCTTTAAGTTTCGGCGGATTTGCCCTCTGGATGAGAGCGCTACACTCCACCGTCAACACTACTTTCTCCTTTCTAGCCCCTCTCGTCACCAAATCCTTCAGGAATTTCGCATAGGAGGGGATTGTTTCGATTGCTTCCAGGAAGGGGATTTGCAAGCTCAGATCCTTGACCATGGCGAAGAACTTGCCATACTTCTCATCGATCTTGGCCTGAGCTAAGCATTGTGGAAAAGGCACAACGGGTTTGAACACGTTCAGGCTCCCTTCCTTGTTCTTCTTCTTCTCTTCTTCAGAGACTCCCTCCGAAGTCGTAGGATTTGATGACGAAGCACCGGCGTCGTTTGATTTTTCGATCGGTCGCTCGACGACCAACGGTGCTTCCGGTCTGTTAGGGGGCACTCTAGTAGGGATTTGCGTCCCACTTCTCAGAACGATAGCGGACACATTTGCGTGCTCGTGCACGAGTGCCAACGTTTGGGTTGCTCCCCTCGGGTTCACCTCAGGTTGTGGCGGCAATTGGTTTTGTGACCTTGAAAGGGTCGCCACTTGTAACCCCAGCTGGGTTACTTGGTCCGTGAGGGCCCGCTGACACATTTCCAGCTTTTGATTGATCTTCTCCTGGTTGGTAATATATTGAGTCAAGAGAGACTCAACCGGAGAGACGGCCCTCTGTTGGCCATACTGCTGCTGCTGCTGGATTGGCTGCTGATTCCTGGGGGCGTAATATTGTTACTGAGGCTGCTGCTGATATTGTTGCTGCTGAAACTGACTCTGTTGTGGCCTAGTCGGCTGATATGTTTATTACAGCGGCTGCTGAGGCGGCGAGGGCTGGAATGGTGCCCGGCAACCAAAGTTAGGGTGGTTCCGGTTGTTTGGAGAGTAGGCCGGGTTGGAATTGGTTCTTGGTGGATACGGCGCATTTCCAGTGGGGTTGTAAAATAGTGCGCTCGTCTGATCCAACGGTGGTGAGACATCACCACCGTCGAATTCCCCAAAAACTTCTGATTCTACCGCAGCAATTTGTTGTGTACCGGTGCCACCGGCTCCTACCATTAGTGCGGAGATCTGGGTCGAAAGCAAGTCAAACTTGCTTGAAAGTTTGTCGATGTCCTCGACTCTGTGTATACCCCCAGACCTGGGTGTGGCTCTCTCGTCACACCACCGCTCATTGTTGGATGCCATATTTTCCAGAATATGTCCGGCATCTTCCTCGCTCCTTGACATGAAGGAACCCCCAGCCGTGGCGTCCATAGAAGATTTTAGGTCATCCCTCAGCCCATTGTAGAACAGATTAATAATCTGCCACTTCGGAAGCTCATGGTGAGGGCATCTTCTCTGTATCTCCTTGTATCTCGTCCAAGCTTCATGCAAGGACTCGTGGCTGGCCTGGGAGAAGGAGGAGATCTCACTCCTCAACTTCATGGTCTTCCCCGGAGGAAAGAACTTCGTCAGAAAAGCGTTGGAGAGCTTCTCCCAGGTATTGAAAGTGTTGGGGTCCTTCCCCCTAAGCCATTGCTTGGCTTTGTCTCGCAACGAGAAGGGGAACAGCTTCAGACAGATCGCCTCAGTCGTGACACCATTAATCCAGAAGGTGTCACATTTCTCCAAGAAGGAGTCTAGATGCTCGATCGGGCTCTCCATGGGTGCACCCGAAAACTGATCCTGCTGAATCCATGTCACCAAAGACGGCTTTAGCTCGAAGCTTTGGGCCGTAATAGCTGGTGGACGGATGGCAGAAGTGGACTCGATAGATGGCATCGAGTACTCCAACAGGGACTTGCGAGGCGGGGTGTTGTCCTACATGGCTTCAGGATCCTCTCTTCTTCGCTTCTCGGCGGCCAAACGCCTAAGGGTAGCGTTAATCTCTGGATCAACAGGGATCAAGTCGTCGAGACTTCTTGAACTCCTGCGCATGAAAAACAACAAACACCCGTGAAGCGACAAGTGGGAGAGAGACAGATAAGATAAGAAATAAAAAGAAGAAAATAAAAAGGAAAAAGAAGAATGCAAAAATTATCGCGAGGTAGGGATAAGAGCTAGACACTAGGGTTCAAGAGATCCTAAAATAACAAGCACGTTGCCTCCCCGGCAACGACGCCATAAACTTGACGTGCCCCCGGTTTGCTAGCCGCAAATGGCCGGGGGACCCGCGTGAGGGTTTAGATATTTGTAACCGCAAGCGCAAGGTGTTGTAGTGTGGCTTGGGGGTCAAACACAGGGAGGCTAGGATGTGCTTGTGTCAAGGAGGACCAAAATCACCCCGTGGGCGAGCTAGCCCGGATCGGTTGATGGGTTGTCACGGGAAAGGAATGCAAGGTATGAACAATAAGAAAATAAACCCGGGACTTTGGTTTCCACTCCAACGAGCGACTCTCGCCGATACGGCCTACGGGTAGGATGGCGATCGGAATTAGGGTCTAATGGTGAGATGTTGCCTCTGAAAGTGGTACCGGCATCCCATGGGCCCGATATTCCGGTCGGTGCCCAGGATGATACACCGGACTTCCCGGGTTCGATCAGTGGGCACTCCCGTGTCCATTAACACTGATCGATTCCGGGAGCACTAAGATTGCAACGATAACTCCCAATGTCTCATCCTATCGCTCCCGCGTGCTAGGATTCGGCGTCTATGCTAAGGGTGTGAGCTATGGCTAGGGAGTCAACCGCCAAGTTTATTCCCCCTTGGCCCAACGGTCAAAGGCGGTCTTTTTCCCGTCGATGACAATAAAACACCCCGTGTAACCGTTAGATTCCTAATCCCTATCGATTTCCTAACCCTATGGATGCATCGGGAAGAGCCCCCGAAGGGGTTTCCGCCAAAATCCCAGATTTGGGAACTACTCACAAATATTCATTAAAAAGCGATCTAAATGAAAACGAACCATTAAAATCATAATCAGATGATAGGAATGCGAAGGTAGTAGAGCAATTAAGATAATACTAAAGTTTAAGAAAGATCCGAAAACTTACAATACAAAAGTAATTACAGCCGTCACAAATAGGGGAAAACAGTAAAAACTAATAGCTCCCCATTTCTGGAACCCTAGGGGTCCTATTTATACGATCTCGTATCACCCGATCGGTTGACAAGTCAACCGATCGGGTGATCCGTTACAAATAATAAACAGAAAACGGCGGAGTTTGACCCGGTCATATGAACCGGTCGGTTGAGTTCTTGGGGTGACCGGTTGGATCTTGGTGCCATCGGGTGAAGGGGTCGGTTGGGTGCCCGTGTCTCGGCTCCTCAGCATCAGCTACAGATGAACCGATCGGGTGAGAGTCACCCGATCGGTTGGAATTTGGCTTGAAAAGACATAGAATCGGCCCCGTTGAACTGGCCTGTGAACCGGTCGGGTGACATCCACTTGAGCTCCAGCTGAGACCGGGTGGTGCACGCGTGCATCACCCGATCGGTTGGAGATGACCAACCGACCGGGTGAGGGGCTGAAAGATGTAATCTTCGTCGTTTGACCCCCCTGGATCACGCGTGACTCCTCCCGTTGTTCTGGGGACACATGATATCATCGTTTTGCGTCCCAAATGCGGGCAATCTCCTGCAAACATGGAGAAACAAAGAAAAGTGAAAGAAAACGAGAAAACACGAGAAAACGAATAAATGACGGCGGAAAATACGGATAAACACGAAAGAAAACGTACGTGAATATATGAAATATATACGCACGTCAATGATATACCGTTGTGACCCTCCCAAAGAGTATTAATTTGTGGAATTATTTTGGAACGTTATTTCACTGGTCGTTTCCCCACGATTTGACTTTGTTTGATGAGACGTCGCGATTTTCACTTTTGTCGTGGGACCTTTCTATTTTTAGTTTCGTTTCTTGTCGTCCAACTTGTGATTAGTCTTCTGAGTTTTGTTTCTCTCGATGGTACGGTCACCCTAGTATTTATTTCATAATTTTCGGGCTTCGTTTGACCCACTTTCACTTTTACCCCAGTTTAATTATTGGCTTAACCCTAAGTTTCACATGGCTTCTTTTCCCCTAATAAATTTTTATAATCTTATACATCTTAAAATTATTTTGAGCTAGCTCCTTTGTCACTTTGGCAGCACCCATGCGTGAGGGATAGAGAGTGGGGCCTTTTTCTTATGATAATAATACTATAATAACAATTCTTTTCATCTAAGCACCCTAACCTAGCCCTAGCCCCTCCCCGCGTGACCCAAGCCCCTATCTATTTAAATTAACCGAGGTTATTTACATCTCCCAGCCAAAACGAAATGGAGCCGACGCCCTTACTTTTTCGAGCACTCTTCTTCCTCTCCCGGCGCCCCAACCCTCGCGACACATCTCTGACCCCAGCCATCGCGCGACCCGGCCCCGCCCCCGTGCCTTTAGCCTCGCCGGCGGTCCCCTCCCCACCTGACTCCGGTGCACTGCCATTTTACCCTCCGTCCGGCGCTGTCGACACTCCCAGGCGTTGCAGCCCACGCAGCAGGCCGCAGCAGCACCGCCCGATGGCCGCGGTGCCTCCAACCCTCGCCGGCGCACCCCACAGTGCCTCCCCAAGCGCAGCAACAGCAGCACAGCTACTGCTCCTCACAGCAACAGCCACTAGCGCGTGGCGGCGGCTTCCCCTCGTGCGTAGTAACTCCCTTGACCGCGGCAGCGACGTGTGAGAGCTTTCTGGGCTGTCGTCGACTTCCCCTCGCGTCGCTATGACGTCTCTATCCTCTGTCCACCGTAGACGTGTCGTGGCAACCCCGGAGGCTTCACAGAGGATCTCCTCTCCATATCGGTTAGTAAACATGTTAATATCAGTTGGCTATAGTCTATGAACCGTTATCTATGATGATCAGCTAAGTAACTTAATAAAAATGTTGTTTGCATGTTAATAACATTAAGATAGATGTTAACTTGATGATTCGTAGGGTGGATAAATCGTGTACGTGACTACTAGCCAATGAGAACCTAAGTTGCTTGATTAATTGTTGTATGCTTAATCGTAATAGCAACTTAACGTAATTATCATGTTAATAATTTAAGATCGGTAATATTGATGTGTCACCCATCTTAGGATAGCGATTTAAAATTGGGTCGTTAGACATTTTAGGGCTATCTAAGAATTCTAGTCCATAGTTACGAACTTATTCATGCACGTATTTTATCACAGAGAACCCGTCGTTCCGTACCGTTCGCGAAACCGAAATCCAACCCCTGACGTCGCTACCCGACGTCAGAGTAGCTCTCGCGTCGTGTTGAGGTAAGTCTCCCACCGTAGGAACCCACACCTATATGTTAATAAGATAAAAATCGTGTTTTTTACTGCTTTGTAACTCACTAATCCAACTTAATAATACGGGACTGTAGGCTGAATTGTTGGACTGAGCGTGGGAGCTCTAGACGTTGTCGATCTGTGATTGGACTTTGAGAATTGTGATACCAGCACGTAATTCAGGCAAGTGTAACTTGCCAAACTTGTGTTTTAGGCCATGTCTTAGGCCATCCCCCGTTTTTAGCGTAAAAGAGACTAGCCGACGAAATGATACTCGCCTAGACGCAATTTTAAGATCTAGCTTGACAACGAAGCTAGATCTGACACCATGCCATGTCATTCATTCATTTCACCTTCCACGTTTAATTTCCATATCTGTATGCTCTTTACTTTTGCTCTGCCATGCATGAGATGTTTAAATTCCTTATATGTACGCACATTATTTGTAATCTTGCCATGCCATGCATATTCCATGCTTGAATGTTTGTTTTCGTAGCACACGCTACTTGTACTTCCTTGTTCAGGCTAGGCACCTGCGTTGCAGGCACAACCCTATGCCAAATACACTTCCTGGCTTATGATCCAGAAGCGGGCTACATGTGTTGGTCAAAAGCCAATGCCCGATTACACATGGAGGGGTAGGGTTAAGCGATCACTTGAGCTTAGGAGTTGGCCCGTACAGCCACTCCAGCCAAAAGGCGTAAACTCTGTGCACGACTGTTTACTTGACTTGTAAAATCCATGTGAATGTTTTAGTAGCTTTGCTACCCTTGCCAAGTCATACTTGTTGCACTTTATTACTTGATGCATTCATAACTTAATATGCCATGTCATCGCATACTTTAGAGCTGCTAGGTTGCTTTCCTTTCTTTTAGTTTCCTTGCACAAGTCTCTTGTAGACTTGCTGACATGCGCCCTCGTCTCTTTTGGGTGTCGCATGTTAGTTGCTAAGTCAGAGCCCGTTGCTGAGGACGAGGCGTTTGCTGACTTTGAGCCTGGGTCCACTGTTGACGTGGAGTACGAGGACACCGGTGACCAGTCGTAGAGACTCTTCTGTTTGCTCTCTGCTTAGTTCTTGTTAGGTTGTCGGTGCGTAGCACCTTTTCTCTTTTTTGTACATTGTTTATTTCTGTTGGCCATGCTTGGGGCCTTTTAGACTCTTTTTAGCCTGGTGGCTTTTCTGTGATGTTGGACTTTGTTTGTGGACATTCTGAGATTTGGATTTTAATATCCCTCTTTCGTTATTATTATTTTTGTTATGTTTCGTATTTACAAGGACCTATACTTGGTTATTCCAGACGCTTTACAGACTGTGGCCTCACAGCTTCAAGTCTGAGCGGACTTTTCATGTTTATGGGAAGCGGTTCGTGACAGCTCTTAGAGCAATCCTTTCATCTCTATCCACCTTCCTAACCTCATAAGCCATGAGGTTTCCTATGAAGGCCTCAACAGTGTATGTTTCCATGTTATTACTTTCCTCAATAGCCATAGTCTTCTTTTTTCAATTGGGGGTGATAGCCATAATGAGTTTCCTTACCTTTTCCACTTGAGTGTATACCTTCCCATGGGCCTCAAGCTCATTCAAGAACATGAAGATATACCTTACCTTTTCCACTTGAGTGTATACCTTACCTTTTCAATTCATGGTTTCCTTTTCATGCATTGAAAACATCTCAAATCGTTTTACAAAAACATGAAGCTTTGACTACTTTACCTGGGTTGTCTCTTCATGAGTAATTTGGAGATGCTTCCAAATTTGGTGTGCAGTTGTGCAATTCGACACTTTGTTGAATTCTATTACATTCAATGCACATATAAGCAAGTTCATCGCTTTTGCATTGTTTGTTTCTGCAAGCACTTGAACCGGTGTCCAGTTTGAATAATCTTCCTTAAGTGGATCAACATACTCCTTTTCTACCGTACGCCAAAGTGAAGCACTCTTAAGGATGATGATCTGTTGAAGTGTGGAGGGTTAATTGTGGATTGACCTTCCATTATAGAGGATGCTATTGGATCTGGATCTAAGCCTAGAGGAGGGTGAATAGGCTAATAAAAATTCTCGAGATAACACAGGCACTTATTCAGCACTGATAGCTAGACCCAGAGTAAATAAAAAGCAATCGCAGAGCGCACGAGAGATTTACCCTGGTTCGGTTGTCCCAACGACCTACTACAGCTCCAAAGCAATTACTAGCATTAATTGTTACAATGGTACAACCGTAAAGAGCTACGAGCACCTACTCTGCACCCACCAGGTTACGTACCCCACTCACTATGCTAAACATTATTAATCTAGTAAACGCTCTCTCTTGACTAGCACCGACTAGTCAAGACCCACTTGTCTAGCACCGACTAGTCAAGACCCCAAAAACGAATGTTTTAGGAACCTACAAAGATCAACACACCAATACACAAATATAAAATAATAGAGAGTTTAGAAAAGCTCAATTTATGTCGGTGTTGTAGTCTCTGTCAATCAGCATGTCGTCAACTTCAGTCTGATGCAAAACAGTATCTCGATCTGACCACTGTATCTTGATCTGTAACTCCATAGACTCGAGAAGCAATCAGGTCTGTGTGTATAGAAATTCCAGTACAACTCAAATCTGAAGTGAAATGTGCGCAAAGCAATTTTATAATGGGCCTTGAATTAATGCACTAATATTGTCAATATGTAATATGTGCCTCTTTTAATCAATTAGTGCGTTGCCTCCCATTGTTCTCTACTTCTTTCTTCAGTTAACCACCAGCACTATCCCCTCTTAATTAAACCTTCTTCTTCATTAATCCCATTCCTTTTTCCCAATCTTTCCTCTATGAACTGGCCAAGCTCTCTATTTAATAATTTTCCTTTTGATTGAGAACATCTGCATATACTGAAAGGAGACACTGCTTGAAGAACATAATGGCAGCAAAGTTGAACCACAGTAGCAGGGGGCTGCTCCGACGGCAAGGGTGGTCTACGCAAACACCACGACAATGAGCTTGACAGCAAGATGATAAACGGTAATGGGTGCTCATACGTGATTTTTCAGCAGCATCAAGAAGCATCTCTTTGGCTAGGGCATGCAGGAATTGATGACCATGGCTTGATGAAGATGAGGTCGGCAGCGTGGGTCTCGAATGCCGGCAACAAAAGGGTCGTGGAGCTACAAGATGAAGATGATGTCAAGGCAGCTGCCTTCGTTGTAGTCACATCAGAGGGAGTATGGCAGAAGCGAGCTTGTTGTTGAAGAATGGCATTGGGTGACCGCGGGGCATGCACGATCCAAGTAGGATGCATACCCAAGAGAAGGAGTGTCCAATGCATTATAAACATGTGAGTACAGGGTCGAATCCATAGAGACAATTCGTTTCACAATCTCAATCTCAATTGGTTAAAGAATGCCAAAGGTGTTGGTGCAACCAACTAAACTAACAAGTGCGGCGAGTGGAAGTGTGCGGTGATACAGTCGAGCCAAACCCAAGGTAGGTAGGGTGGAGACCAAAGTGTGGAGCTAGTCAAGCAAGGAGAAGTGTGTGGAATGGGATATCATTAGGTTTATGGGTTGATTAGCAATAGGTTCATTCCAAATCAATCAACCCTCGCATCTATTTCAAGGTATGCGGGGTTGAGCACATAAGTAATGCCCTTAAGGCACACCGCCGTTCTACGGCCCCACCAAAGGTAATGCATCATTCATTCGTGTGTTGATTAGTGGGTTGGAATCCCTAACAATAGCTCGTGAATCGATCCTAGCACACGTGTCAATAGGATGCACGGATCGTGCACATAGGTGTGACCCTTAAGGTACACCACCATTCTACGGGCCACCAAGGGTATCACACAATTCAATGAAATGTAGGGCACAACCCATCAATCAACACTACTATCATCCATTTCAAGGCATGCTAGGTCTATTAAATGCAAGATATGACTAATTACTAATCAACCACACAACCCTAATTAACCTAATCCACACACAAATGGCTCTTAACCTTCATAATGAAAGAAACTTGATAATCATTCAAGAAAAGCAAATAAACATTCATTACAAGCAAGAAATCAAACAACTATCAAATGGGTCGCACTCTCATTCAACAATCATTCAATAATATTCATTACAAAACAATAGAGCTAAATGTTACAAGAGAGGGGAAGTGATCACCAAATAGAAATCCTAAAATGCAAGCTTTCCCTCTCTTGCTCCTCCTCCAAGCTCCATCGAGCTCCAATGGCCTCCGACCCTAGCCATAGCCTTTGGGGAAGAAGATATGGGTCTAAAACCCCAATGGAATAGTAAAACCGAGGCTGACCAAATTGATCCCCATTACATCAGAGTTTCGGGGTTTTAAACCCCTAAAGGATTGCATCCTAACCCTCCAAAGAAGCATCCAACGGCCCACAGTGACTGGTGAGGAATAAGGTTACGAAAAACCCATTTCTCGCAACCCATGTTTGGCAGAAAAACCCACGACAGGTGATTGTTGAACAATTGTTAGTCTTTTGTCCTTGGTCAGGCAAGTGACTGGCGTGATTTGCACATGCGACTGTTAATGACACAGGCACATGTCTTTTGTTCTCCAGTCACCTGTTGCAGCTGTGGTTAAATCGACAGAGAGTTGGCATTCTTTCGTTCTTCAGGAAAGGATGAACCAGTCGACTGGTATTGAAAGAACAGTCGCCTGTAGTTGAATGAACAGTCGACTGTAGTTGTAAGGACAGTCGACTGTCCTGGCTCCAGATTCACTTCTCTATTTACTTCATTTTGTCCCCTTCGGGACTCCTGGAAAAATTTCAGAAAAATCTAGAAAATCCCCAAGGCTCCTAGGAGTACCTTAAAAATAGGAGAAGGAGAAATTAGTCCATAAAATGATGTTTTCTACAAAGAATGCAAATAAGCCCTTATATGAAACGTAAAGTGATAATATACTTAAGAGAGCAAGATTAAGTATAATTCTTAGCACAAAATGGGGGTATTTAGGGGGTATAAATATACACTTTTCACCACGAATCACACCCTCCAACTAGCATTTTGCTAGTCCCAAGCAAAATAATGCGATAATTTTGGATTAAATTGAAAACATGCACCAAACTCAAAAAATCCTCATGGCATACCCCCAATGTTATTTCCAAGTGATTTCAAAGCCAATATACATAATGTATGAAATAAAATAACAAATGACATTCTCTTCAATCCAATTCAAAGAAAAGTGAAGTAATAAGCACTGTATCACACATATTGGGATATATCACAAATGGCAAAGTTTCCAATTTTCAAGAAAATGGCCAAAACAAAAGAAATTTCCTCTAAGTTGTGGGAGGTGAGATTACATCACTCATGTTGCTTATTCTTTCATTTATTCATTCACTTTTTCTTTTTCTTTTCTTTTTTGTATTCTTTTTGTTTTTAGTATGTTTATGTTTCTGTTTTGCATTCACGCAATCATGCTATGAAATGCAAACACCGCCAATATTGCATACACGTGATAATTCTATATAGGCAAAAGGATTGAATGATCCCATAAATCTCATCTTTGGTATCCTCCCCAATGTTTCGTAGGGCACCGGCTACTCAATTTGATTAGAAAACCCATTCACTTATATTAACTCTCTTTCTCATTCTAAACATAAATTATCAACTCATCCACCCACTCCTTAGGAGAAAAACAAAACATAAACCATTGGCCATATTATATCCAATCAAAAATTGGGCCATTCATCCCAATTCATGCAATCACTTACACCAAACTATTCTCAAATTATTTCAAAGAGAATATCACAATATATAAAATAGTTTCATACATGGCATATTAAATTTGACTCCAAAATGGAAAAGAAATTAAAACACACCAATCAAACATCTATAAATTTGATACCAAAGTAATAATCCGAAAAAGTTGCATGGCATTAAGCATGTAGGGACTAAGCAAAAGAAATATGATGGAGGCAAGGATGGAGGCATCAAAAAGATCTGCTCAAAATGAATGAATGATGATGATGAATGAGAATTTTTATTAACATCAAAATTTTTCAAAACTACCAAAAACTAGCATCCAACTTCATAGTTCACTCCCCCCAACTAGATATGAGCATTGTCCTCAATGGTTGAAGTGAAACTAGATATTATTCAATGATGCTAGAGGGAAAATACGAATACTAAAGCAAACATGCAAAAACAAACTAAACTTAAAAAGTTTATTTTTCTTTATTTACACTAAGTAAAGGAAGGAATACATCTTAGCAAAAGGCGGATCCTGAATGTGCAATGGTGGAGGCAGCTGCTCAATGATATCCTTTTGTTCCTCACCCAGATGCTTTGGAAATGAAGCTCCTCCATCTTCCTTCGATCCTAGCAACACAGCTCCCAACATCTCCCTAGAATATGCTCATGTGTCCTGCAGGAGACAAGCTGTTTCAATCCAAGGAAAATAAGTAAGACTTCCAATGATGGAAGTCCAAATAGGGTCGTCATAATAAAAATAAGGATATAAGTATGTATGACGACAATCTGAATCTAAAGTATATGGAAATGAAGATTGAGATTTAGAAATGAAGGGAAAAGTGTGATGAGAACTTTCCTGAATGGCGATGCTATCTCCGGGCTGATGCGAATCCTTAGGAGGAGTGTGAAATGGCTGCAGGGGCAAGTGTGGAGGAGAAGGCAGCGCAGGCTCAATGCAGATCCTCTCGTATTCATTGTCGCTTGCCGCATCCTCGCCATTGAAGGTAATGGCATCTGCAGCCATCTCTGGACTCTGTGGTCCACCCTGAATATTATTGTCCTGGATGACAGACTGATGCGTGTCCTGAGGTGTCTGAAGTGATGGCTGCTGAACTGAATCTAAAAGGAGGGAGGGCTCGGGCTCCAAAGTAGTCTGTAGGCTGTATCTCGTGCACTCATTCTCCTCAGTACCACCATAGTAAACCATCTTAGCAGTCCATCCAAGATGGTCACACACCTCCAGCTGTGGTAATGGATCAGACTGGCAATGTGACTCAGGCTCCCCGATGTCATCTATCTCACTCTCGCCTGGACACATCTCCATCTCATCATCACCACCAACCCAACGAAACTGCATCGTGTCTCCAACCTGGGTGACACACACACTCCATCATCCATCTCCTCCTGATCCTCCATATGTAATCTCTCAATGTCCTCTACCTGTCTCTCTTGCAACCCAGAATCCTACTCTGCTAGGTATCCCGAGGGTCGTAAGAAAAAAAGCCCAAAGATGGCTCCTCAAGCTGACACTGGACATGCTACTCTGCATCCTGAAGTGAAACTGGGGACTGGCCATCATCCTCATATCCAAGTGACGGTTCTCTAGATGGCACAGTCCGCTCCCACTTTGCAAGGTCCCTCAGGTACAACCATGCATCCTCTGTAGTGTAAGCAAAGAAATTTCCGATGCTGCTCATCTACACAAAGTCCCGTGTCGACGGATGCAACCCTATGTAGAAAATCCGAAGTAGATCCTCTATGCTGAAAGCATGGCATGGGCATGCAAGCACTAAACCATCGAACCTCTCCAGAACCTAACAGTAAGTCTCACCGTCAAACTAGATAAAGCTCGCCATGTGTTGCTCAAATGCCTAGTGCACCTGCAAACGATTCCTGTAATAAATAGGAAAGAAGGCTCGAAGAAAATCAGTCTGAAAAGAAAGCCATGTAGAAAAAGAATCTCGAGGATAAATATCAAACCAAATTTTAGCATCATCTCTCAAAGTATGTGGGAACACTTTAAAATAAATAAAATCTGCACAAGTGTTCTCATCAAACAAATCCTAAACTCTTTTTACACCAATTTTCAAACTTTGGCATAAATGAACTAGGATTTTCCAACCCCATACCGTGAAAGAACGGTGGGAGTTGGGAATCCTCCACATTAGCATCACTAAAGTTTGAAAATGAATCCATAAGAAAAAAATTAATATACAAAACATTTTTAAAAAAAGAAAGAAAGAAGATGACTCAAAAAGTATATAATAAACAATAAAAAGACTCAACACTAAGCTGGAAGTACTACACCTAAAGTGTCCAAAACCAACCAAAAATGTGAATGTGAAAAGCGTTGTCCCCGACAATGGTGCAAAATTGGTTGACCGTGGGGCGTGCATGATCTAAGTAGGATGCACACGCTCGCCTCCCAAGAGAAGGAGTGTCCAATGCATTATAAACCCGTGAGTACGGGGTCGAATCCATAGAGACAATTCGTTTCACAATCACAATCTCAATTGGTTAAGGAATGCCAAAAGTGTTGGTGCAACCAACTAAACTAACAAGTGCGGTGAGTGGAAGTGTGGGGGTGACACAGTCGAGCCAAACCCAAGGTAGGTAGGGTGGAGACCAAAGTGTGGAGCTAGTCAAGCAAGGAGTAGTGTATGGAATGGGATATCATTAGGCTAATGGGTTGATTAGCAATAGGTTCATTCCAAATGAATCAACCCTCGCATCCATTTCAAGGTATGCGGGGTTGTGCACATAGGTAATGCCCTTAAGGCCCACCGCCGTTCTACGGCCCCTCCAAGGGTAATGCGCGATTCATTCATGTGTTGATTAGTGGGTTGGAATCTCTAACAATAGCTCGTGAATCGATCCTTGGTATGACCCTTAAGGTACACCACCGTTCTACGGCCCCACCAAGGGTAGCGCACGATTCGATGAAATCTAGGACACAACCCATCAATGAACACTACTAGCATCCATTTCAAGGCATTCTAGGTCTAGTAAATGCAAGATATGACTAATTACTAATCAACCACTCAACCCTAGATAATCCCAATCCACACACAAATGGCTCTAGGCCTTCGTAATGAAAGAAACTTGATAATCATTCAAGAAAAGCAAAAAACATTCATTACAAGCCAAAAATCAAACAATTATCAAATGGGTCGCACTCTCATTCAATAATCATTCAATAATATTCATTACAAAACAATAGAGCTAAATGTTACATGACAAGGAAATAGATCACCAAATAGAAACCCTAAAATGCAAGCTTTCCCTCTCTTGCTCCTCCTACAAGCTCCACCGATCTCCAATGGCCTCCAACCCTAGCCCTAGCCTTTAGGGAAGAAGATAGGGGTCTAAACCCCTAATGGAACAGTAAAAACGAGGCTGACCAAATTGATCCCCATTACATCAAAGTTTAGGGGTTTTAAACCCCTAAAGTATTGCATCCTAACCCTCCAAAGAAGCATCCAACGGCCCACAACAACTGGGGAGAAATCGGGTTAAGAAAAACCCATTTCTCGCAACCCAGGTTTGGCAGAAAACCCCCTGACAGGAGACTGTTGAACAATTGTCAGTCGCCTGTCGTTGGTCGGGCAGGCGACTGCTGTGGTTTGCACAGGCGACTGTTAATGACACATGCACATGTATTTTGTGCTCCAGTCGCCTGCTGCAGCTGTGGTCAAATCGACAGAGAGTTGGCATTCTTTCGTTCTTCAGGAAGGGATAAAATAGTCAATTGTTGTTGAAAGAACAGTCGACTGTAGTTGAAAGAACAGTCGAATGTCGTTGTAAGGACAGTCGATTGTCCTGGCTCCAGATTCACTTCTCCATTTACTTCATTTTTTCCCCTTCGGGACTCCTCTAAAAATTTTAGAAAATTCTGGAAAATCCCCAAGGCTCCCAGGAATACCTGAAAAATAGGAGAAGGAGAAATTAGTCCATAAAATGATTTTTTGTGCAAAGAATACAAATAAGCCCTTATATGAAACATAAAGTGATAATACACTTAAGAGAGCAAGATTAAGTATAATTCGTAGCACAAAATGGGTGTAGTTAAGGGGTATAAATATACACTTTTCACCACGAATCAGGCAGCATACCTCCGACGGCTTCAACAAGATGATCTCACGGAAAAGAGAGGATCACGCTAGCAAGATCTTCAACGGCAGCATAAGATTAATAACAACGGAAGCAAGCTACGGTAGCAAACAATGGAAGCACGACAGAAGTTCCTGGAAGTACGGCAGCGGCAGGCTCTCAGATGATGGTTCTCGGTGGTAGAAATGTTGATCCTCACCACAGCAGCGAGAAGAGAATGATGCGTTAAGGAGTTTCTGTACAAAATATTTCCAGGTTACGTCACTTACATGTGGAAGGAAGTCCATTTGTATCACTGTTTCATGTTAATGCTTGCATCCTGTGCCCTTTCCATCTCAATGCTAATTAATTTTCTCCCTCCTTAACTAGATGTAAGTGACTTTTGTTTTTTTCTTTGGAGAATTAGAAGTTGCGGCAAGATGAAATATTTGGATGGAAAAAACTTGCGGATAGGAGAAATATAGTCTAGGGTTTTCTTTGTGGCCACCTAGATTCTTTGTGTATGCCACATTTTTTCTCTCTTTTGGATGATGGCTTATATAGATGTAGCGGAGAGGATTTGGCTCTAGTAGAATCCCACACAACTAGGAGTTCATATCCCATAATAATAGGAATTTGAATTGGGATAGAATGTTTGGATTGAATTTTATTAGGATAGGAAGTTTGAATTGAATGTTATTGGGATTTGGAGTTTGAAATAGATTTGGATTTGGATTTCATGGGATTTGATTTAACCACTAATTGATACGAATCAATCCAAATAGATTGCTTCCTTATCCATCCATCATTTGACATAGTCCAATATGAATATGTGTATCCATTATCTATATCACTTTAACCAAGTCCCTCTTTGACTATTTATGAGCGTGCCACTCCTGAAAACACTTAGCACACACATTAGAACGTTCACACATGTTTGTTATCATCAAACACGAAGTCATCAATCGGTGTATCCAACAACACATTGTATCCAACAATCTCTCCCTTTTGATGATGACAAACCCTGTATAAGATTTGAGCAATATCGATCCAAATAATATCATAGTGACCTGTGTGTGTGTGTGTGTGTGTGTGTGTGTGTGTGTGTGTGTGAAGGAATTAGTACAAATACAATGATGTGCAATGATGTTCAACATATATGCATGCTCCCCCTATATTCACGGTCCCCCCTTGAACACATATTCATTAAGCACATATTCACATTATTCATTAGGCACATTAAGATTGTTCATATAAGCATGTACGCATCAAAATTGTACATGTTCCCCCTATATTCATGCTACACCAAATCACCAAATCTTCCCACAATATTCTCCCCTTTTGTTATCATCACAAGTGTACAACGAAGTCAATGTTATATCACATGCAAAAAGAGAGTATTATAAACTATAACAAACACTTGTATGTAGTCATTCTTAGAATAAGCAAGTCAAATCCAATGAAAATTATAATAATGACTTCTACACCATCGTGTAAGCGTGATGATTAAACATTGAAGCACATAAGGAGAACTTTCAAGAAATTCAACCAATACCAATCCACTTTTCCATGTAACATGATATCACCTAGGATTGATTTTCCTCATCTCATTAAAAATTAGTTCAAGTTACCACACCCAAAAGAGGACTCTTAGATGTGGGGTGGCATTGCTTGACGAATATAACACCAACGCTAAAGCTTAATCTTAAATCTTATGTTGGATACTCGTGGGTAGTGTCGTTGATATGGATCGTATCCATTTTTCATACGGAGCTCTTTTCATTTCCCTTTTTATTTATATTTTTTTCAATTCAATTCTTTTGAACTCTATTTTTTTATCCAAGGCAAGACACATCATATCCCTTAGAGTTTCAGTTATTTTTCATCCTATATTCACTTTCTAATATTTCATAAAGGTATCTCCAAATGTACAACAACATTTAATTGTTGTGGAAGTAAAAGTGTAGGTGTAGAAATCAAATTATTATAATCATTGAACATGTCATGGTTATTTAGAAAATCAAACATGCACATGTAGTTATAACTATAATACATCTATTTCTACAAGGATGTGAATATCATTCATTAATACCAATTTTAATGATTTAAAAGAAAGATATACAATAAGCACCAATTTTTTGCTTTTTGTATTTTGTATTTTTTTGTGTTTATCAAGAACTAAAGCATCCTAACAAGCAAATGAACTATCACAAAAAAAAATCAAGCACACAGAAAAATATTATGAAGGAATACTTTAAGCTCAAAGAAGAAACCATACCTTTGCGTTGTCGTTTGGCTAAGGAACTTTTTAATGAAATGCGACGTCTAATCCATAGTTCCTCGCCCCTCTATCTTACCTACACGGAAGATGTTATGTGTGACCTTGGAATCCAACAAGGTCCTCAATATGAACTTTCATATATTTGGACTCTTCAACATGTTTCAAATCATATCCAAGTCCACGTCTATTATTGCTATATATTTGGTTTCAAAGAATTATATCTGATACGACCATATCAAGATGGCCCAAGAGCGAGCAGCCCAAGCCCACATTGGAAGAAGGATACTCCCTAAAAGGGGTTCGGCCCGATCGTCAAGGCCCTCATGAGGACTCGGAATCGGGTCGACCACGATCAGGACGTGTGCTCTGTCAGCCCACGTCAGCGGAAGCTAACCGATCCACAAAACACTCTCCCTTAATGACCATTAAGGGGCCCCATTAACCCACCTTCATGGCACATGAAGTCGCCTTCAAGGAGGCTGATCATGGGGGTGGAGAATGAGGACGTGGAGAGAGAGCAATTGTGGGATGACCCCTATAAAGGGACCCAGGAGGCAACAGAGAAAGGGGCACTGCCAAGATACCAACAAACGGAGGTATTCTACACTAAGACCTTATATTCTACTTTACATTTCCACCATAACTCGGTTCGAGGAAACACGTATTGGCCATCCGATGAGCCATACTCGCAGTGCACCTACCAGATCCGTTCTGACTTAGGTGTCGGAGGGGACTTGGCCAAAACCAAGGTCTGACCCTCTGACGAGCTTCTTCGTCTATCCAGGCTAAGCAAATCCTACAGCATCAAGGCTACCCCTCAACATCACACCAACCGAGGACGAGCGCTCCCGGCAACAAGCCAGCTCACCCCTGACGAGCTTCTTTGCCTACCCAGGCCGAGCAGATCCCGCAGTGCCGATGCTACCCCTCAGTACCTCATTGACCGAGGCCGAACGCTCCCTTCAATGAGCCCGCTCGCCTTCAGCATGCCGAGGCTACCCTTTAGAGAGCCAGCATGAGGATCCAAGCTACCCCCGTCGGGCAATCACACACTCGACAGAACCTGGGGGTCCCACAGGTCCCCTTGTCCACATTGACCACCCGTCCTTCGGTCAACGATTCAGCGGTGAGAAAACACCCGTAAACATCTGGTGTCGTCTTGGGAACCAAACAAACACCCACGTTAAGCAACCACACCAGTGATGACAAGACACGCCCTCCTCGATATAGGAGAGCCGCGGAGTTGATATCGGTACCGGGGCCGTTCTGTGATCGTCCGAGAAAAACCTTGACAACCCAGCACACCTCCCGTGTCGGGGGGTTGAGCGAGCCCCAGTCAGGACCCACAGTGGTAAATGACAGGGACTCCAGGAGCTCTCCTGTAACGATCAGTTTTCATTGTACGCTGTGACGTGCACGTAGTCTTGTTCGTGCACGTGTTTATTTTTGACGTTGTCTGTATCCGAACCCTATCGTGTGATATGTCGTTGTGTCCCTCTCTGAGAGTATTAGAATTTTGTGTTGTTTTGCAACGTCTTTCCACGGGTCGTTCTTCCGCGAATCGACCTTGGTTGGAGAGACGTCGCAATTATCACTTTTGGCAAGAGAAGTTTTTATTTTTAATTTCACTTCTCGTCATCGAAATTGTGATCCGTCTCTTCCATCTCCTTTCTCTCGTCGCCCCGGTCACCCCAGTATTTTTCTTACGATTTTTGGACTCCGTTTGATCTATGTACACTTTTTGGCCCAACTTATTGTATTTTAAACCCTAGGTTTCATGGTGTTATATCCCTTAATAATAATATTATTTTAATTACATCTGATTTGTGACCTGGCCCACTTCTAAACCCTTAGCACACAAACCCACACAAGAAAGAGAGTGTGATGTTTTTGCTTGGGCCTTTAACAGTTTAATTCCTATTTAACAATTCATATAGCTTAAACCTCAACCCAACTGAGAAGCCCACACCCTAGCCTTCACCCTACGTCACGTGCACCCTCCCCTATTAATAATAAACCTAAGACTAGGTTTCACAGCAACCCAAAACATAAAACCCCCATGCGCCGGCCCTAGCCATCTTCCTCACTCACGCAACCACCGCAAGACCCGCCGTTCTTGCCTTTCTCCGGCCAAACCCCGACGCCGACGAGCCCCTGACCATCCCCCGCCCTTCCTCCTTCCGTTGCTCCGCCGTAAGTCGCCGGAAACCGCTGCTAGAACGCCCCGACCCGCTGTAAACGTAGCAGCAGCTGCAGCAGGCCGCCGCCGCCGCTGCCGCCGCCGCCGCTGCCACCCATCGCCGCCGTGAGTTCCTGTGGATCGCCGGAGCACACCCCAAGCCCTACAGCCACCCTCGAGCCCACCTGCACCCGCAACCTTGAGTAGAGGTTAGTGATGAATATTGTTTTGTTAGGGTTAAGTTTGTATAAATTTGTGTTAGGTAATTTTGTATTAGGGTGGTGATGTGTTAATTGTTATTGTGATGAAGTTTGCTCTTAGTCTCTTACTGTGATGATCTTAAAGAATATTAGAAGATTACTAGATGATGAAGATGTTTGACCTAAGTTTGGGTTAATATGTATATTAGGGTGTATATTCATTCACAGGTATGACTGAAAACATATTCTGTGAGTACATGGGTTTCTTTTTGGGTATGTATGTTATTATACATGTCATCTACATTATTATTATTGGGTTATTGTAGCCCTAGGCCATAACACAGGGAACAGGAGGTATTTTTCTGGGTACGTGAGTTTCAATGATTACTTCCATGCATACATCAGTGTATTATTGGTTTACATGCTTGTATAAAGAAATGCAGTAAGTATTTATGCATGCAATTTGGACTTAAAGTTGATACAGACACATATTTTAATTAGTACTGTTGATATATCCACCTTGGACCAGTAAGTTGATACCCTTATATGTCAGAATACACAAGCCTACCTTAGCCTAACTTAACTAAATGGTTAATGACGAAATCGTTTCATGCACTTTGCTTAAGTTGGAAGCATGTTACCCTCTGTTTTTACAAACATATACCGTTATAGTTATCCATGTAAGTGACTGTTAGCATATGACGCAAGTGATTCAACTAACCGTATGTTATGAGTGTTAGTTTAATAATATGATGTGAATTCCCTAGGTTAGAAGACCTAAATAAAATAACCTATCGGTTAGCTATGATGGAGTACTAATTCAGAGTCCTTATTTTTAATCAAACAGAGCACCAGTCGTCCCATAACGTATCGTTTGTCGAGACGAATCCACGTTATCCGGCATCATCGAAATCAGGCAAGTGAAACTTGCCAACTTTTCTTTAGGCCATGTCTTTAGGCCAATTTCCCGTACTAGCGTGAAAGAGACTAGATCGTGAAATGATAGCGATCTAGGCGCAATGTTGTGATCTAGCTTGACAACGAAGCTAGATCCGACACCTTGCCATAACAGTTATGTAATGATATCTGTCATGTTTAAATTTCTTAACTGTACGCATTTGAATTGTTAGCTGCCATGCATTGCATTGTACATGTCATCCTAGTTAAACTTGCATCGTAGCACACGCTACGCTACTTATACAATCCATGTTTCCATGTTACCGGCTAGGCACCCGTTATGCGGGCACAACCCTATGCCATCCGTGTTAAAACACTTCCTGGCTCGTGATCCAGAAGCGAGCATTCCGTGTTCGGGGGTAATGCCCTGGCTCGACACACGTGGAGGGGTAGGGATAAACGGTCACTTGAGTGTAAGAGTTGGCCCGTACAGCCACTCTAGCCAAAAGACGGAATCTCTGTGCACGACGTGATTACAATTCCAGTACTTGTCTTTTACTTGTATAATTGCCATGCCATGTCATTTGTCACTTTATATCCATGTCATACTTTACTTTAGAACTGTTAGGTTGTTTTACCTTTCTTTTATAGTTCCTTGCACAAGTCTTTTTAGATTTGCTGACATGTGCCCCTTCTCTTTGGGTGACGCATGTTAGTCGCTGAGCCAGAGATAGTTGCGGAGGGTGACGAGTTCGTGGAGTTCGTGCCCGAACCCGTTGGTGACGTGGAGTACGAGGACACCGGTGATCAATCTTAGAGATCTTCCGTACTTTTCTTCGTTAGCTGTGGTTGTCGGTGAGTAGCACCGTTTTGTTAGTTTCTTTTGGCCATGCTAGGCCTTGTACTTTTGACTCTTTTGTTGCCTGGTGGCATTTCTGGTTGTGGACTTTTGTTGGACTATGAGTTGAATGAATGCTATATTATTCGCCTCTTTTGCTATTATTATTATTGTGGTTCTGAGTCACATTACAGGGACCTGCTACTTCGTTCTTATTTGACGCTTAACGGACTTGCGGCTTTGCAGCTTCAAGTCCGTGCAGACCTTCTCACGCTTCGCCTCCATGTTTTTGGGAAGCGGGGCGTGACAGGTTTCTTTGGTGGCCCATGCAGGTCCTTCCAATTTTCTGTAACTGTGACATAATCAGAATAACAATAAGAATTATAGAAAGTCCAATAAACAAAATTCAACACCGTGCCTTAGGCAGAGAGTCTGATTTGTTTCGTTTTCCTGTGTCAATAGATGGCTGGGAGACGGAATACCCGTGGTGGTGGTGGTGTGCCCCCTCGTGACCAGGAGCCGGATCAGGAGCCCACCAATGGAGAGATCATGCGGATGATGCATCAGATGATGTAGGTGCAGCAGGGCATGCTCCAGAATGCCCAGAATGTTCCGCCTGCTCGAGTAGCGCAGCCTGTCCAGAATGTCCCTCGCTTCGAGCCAGGGGCGAAGCAGTTTCGGGAGCTGGGCCCCGCTTACTTTGATGGGACCGAGGGACCCCTGGCTGCAGATGAGTGGACCAGGAACATGGAAGATAATCTGAAGATGTCAAAGGTCGACCCGACTGGATGGGTTGATCTGGCAAAGCGGCAGCTGAAGGACAACGCGCGGAACTGGTGGGATGCCGAGGAGGAGTTGCTGGAGGAGCCGATTTCTTGGACTACCTTCAAGTCCAGGTTTGATGAGGAATATTTTCCTAAGGCCGCCAGGAGGGAGATGGCTCAGCGCTTCATTGACTTGAAGCAGGTGAATTTTACGGTGGATCAGTACCACCAGGAATTTACGAGGCTGAGTCGTTTTGCACCGAAGATGGTGCAGGATGCTGAGGAGAGAGCCCAGAGGTTTCTGCAGGGGCTTTCGTTGGATCTGCAGAGCTATGTCACTTCTTCTGATGCGGAGACTTACCAGAAGGTTCTGATTGCGGCGAAGAGGCAGGAGAGGATTGTAAATCAGAAGAGGGGACAGATTTCTGGCACTGGGAAGAGGCCTATGGAGCAGGCCAGAGCAGTGGTGAGACCGGGGCACGGGCCCCACCAGCCTGTGCAGTTCAAGAGGCCTAGAGGACCTTCTACTTTGAAGACTTGCAACTTCTGTGGCAAGACGGGGCATATCAAGGATCAGTACCGGAAGATGCTGGGGCAGTGTTTAGTTTGTGGTGATCCTGCGCACACCATGAAGGATTGCCCGAGGTCGAAGCAGCCGTGGAAGGCACCTGTTGCAGCTCAGCCGTTGCAGCAGAGAGCACCTGTTCCTGTTGGTCATGGAGCGCCTCTCGTTCCGCAGAGGCAGGCGTTTCAGCAGGCTGTCCGGCCGAGACGACAGGCGTTTTTGATGACTGCTGCTGAGACCGAGACGCTGGATGATGTTATCGCAGGTAACATTCTAACTAGCTGTTCCTTTATTAGTTAGTTGGCTGTTAGATATGATTAGTTGTTTGCATATGATTATCTGCTAGAATAGAATTTGATTGTTAGACTGTCTGTTAGGTGTGATCTTGGTTTGCGCTTTTCCTGCACGAGTTCTCTTTGACTCTGGTGCATCCATGTGCATCATTTCTCGAAGCTTCGTGGAGAGGCATTCCTTGTCGACTTCCTCTCTTCCCCAGAGTTGGAACATCGTCACAGGGAATGGTGTGATTTCGGTGCATCGTGGGTGCAATTCTTGCCCGTTGGTGGTCTGTGGACACGAACTGTATGCTGACTTTATTGTCCACGACATCATCAACTACGATGCTGTGCTTGGGATGGATTGGCTTGCGAGCTTCTACGCTACGATCGACTGTCGGAGGAAGAAGGTGGTGTTCGAGATTCCTGGACATCCAGTGTTTGAGTTCAGCCGTGGTAGCAGTTCGCTAGGTCCGGTCAGGTTTCGGGCCAAGCCGGTGGAAGCTGTGGCTATGCTGATGGAGCAGGGTAGGCCTGCTGTGGTGCGTGAATTCGATGACGTCTTCCCCGAGGAGATGTCTGGTCTGCCGCCCGATCGAGCTCTAGAGTTTTCGATTGACCTGATTCCGGGAGCGCAGCCCATTTCGAAGGCACCTTATCTTATGGCTCCAGCGGAATTGGAGGAGTTGCGGAAGCAGTTGGATGAGCTCTTGCAGAAGGGTTACATAAATCCCAGTGTGTCTCCGTGGGGAGCACCGGTCCTGCTGGTAAAGAAGAAGGACGGTTCGCGTCGCATGTGCGTGGATTATCGAGGACTGAATGCGGTGACTGTAAAGAATAAGTACCCTTTGCCGCGGATTGATGATATCTTTGATCAGCTGGGAGGATCGAGGGTATTCTCCAAATTGGACCTGAGGAGTGGATATCACCAGCTGAAGGTGAGAAAAGAGGATATTCCGAAGACGGCGTTCAGGACGAAGTATGGTCACTACGAGTTCGTGGTTATGCCATTTGGTGTGACCAACGCGCCCGCAGTATTTATGAACCTGATGAATCTGATCTTCTATGACTATTTAGATAAGTTTGTCGTTATTTTCATTGACGACATTCTGATCTATTCTAAGTCAGAGGAGGAGCATGCGTCGCACTTGAGGACGGTATTGGAAATTCTGAGGGGGCATCGGTTGTATGCCAAGTATTCGAAGTGCGAGTTCTGGCTGGATAGAGTGGCTTTTCTGTGGCATGTGGTGACTGGTGATGGGATTTCAGTGGATCCCGAGAAGATCAAGGCCATCAGAGAGTGGTCGGTTCCACAGTCAGCGACTGAGATCAGGAGTTTTCTTGGGCTAGCAGGATATTATCGGCGTTTCATTAAGGATTTCTCCCGGATTGTAGAACCGATGACTAAACTGACGAGGAAGGATATGCCGTATGTTTGGTCTGATGCTTGTGAGGAGGCTTTTTCTGTTCTGAAGGAGAGATTGACGACTGCACCGGTTCTAGCAGTGCCTGATCGTAGTGGAGGATTCGAGATCTTTTGTGATGCTTCTGGCAAGGGTCTAGGTTGTGTGTTGCACCAGCATGGGCATGTGGTTGCGTATGCTTCTCGACAGCTCAAGACTCATGAGAAGAATTACCCGACGCACGACCTGGAGCTAGCAGCAGTCGTGTTTGCACTCAAGATTTGGAGGCATTTCCTGCTGAGTGAGAAGGTGAAAATCTTCACCGATCACAAAAGCTTGAAATACATTTTTACACAGAAGGAGCTCAACATGCGACAGCGTCGATGGTTGGAGCTCATGGCTGATTATGAGATCGACTTGCAGTACCACCCTGGAAAGGTGAATGTGGTTCCTGATGCGCTAAGCAGACTGCCAGCGGTAATGATGTTGACTGCACAGTGGAGGTTGCAGCAGGATTTCTGTGAGTCTGGAATCGAGATTATACTTCCTGGAGAGGCTTCGTCGTTGATGTGTATGCAGATACAGTCGACGATCGTGGATCGGATCAAGGCAGGTCAGGCTGGCGATTCGAAGCTGAAGAGGATCCGTGAGCAGGTAGAAGCCGGTCTGCGGACTGACTTTCGGATTCATGAGGATGGCTCGCTGAGGTATGGAGCCAGAGTTTGTGTGCCAGCTGGAGATATCAGAGAGGAGTTATTAGTTGAGGCACATAGCTCGCTGTATTCTGTGCATCCTGGTGGCACCAAGATGTATCAGGATCTTCGTCTGAACTATTGGTGGCATGGCATGAAGCGAAGTGTGGCACGGAGCGTTGCCAAGTGTTTGGTCTGTCAGTAGGTTAAGGCGGAGCATCAGCGTACGGCAGGGTTGCTACAACCGCTTCCGATTCCGGAGTGGAAGTGGCAACACATCACTATGGACTTCGTGACTGGACTACCTCGGAGTCCGAAGCAGAATGACGCGATCTGGGTGATCGTAGACCGATTGACCAAATCCGCGCACTTTATTCCGTTCCGAGTAGGACAGTCTACTGAGGCACTGGCGAGGAGATATATGGAGGTAAATCCTTTTACTTTCCATTTCTATTCCCTTTTCCTAGAATAGTTAGTGATGTAACGTGTTCGTGCAGGAGATCGTTCGACTGCATGGAGTCCCTGTGAGTATCGTGTCGGACAGAGACACGAGATTCACATCTCAGTTCTGGCAGAGTCTACAGAAGAGCTTGGGTACGAGTCTGAGTTTCAGCACGGCGTACCACCGCAGACAGATGGCCAGTCCGAGAGGACAATTCAGATCTTGGAGGACATGCTGAGGGCGTGCATGTTAGACTTCAAGGAATCTTGGGAGGATCATCTCCATCATGTGGAGTTTGCCTACAATAACAGCTACCAGGCGAGTATTGGCATGGCGCCATTCGCCGCGCTATACGTGAAGAAATGTCGATCGCCACTGAGCTGGGATGACATTGGAGACAGGGAGCTGTTAGGACCAGAGATGATCGTGGAGGCTGTGGATGTGGTGAGGAACATCCGGGAGAAGCTGAGGATTGCCCAGGACCGTTTCAAGCATTGGGCAGATGCTAAACGGAGGCCTTTGGAGTTTCAGCCTGGGGATCACGTTTTCCTGAAGATTTCTCCGAACCGCGGAGTTATCCGTTTTGGGAGGCGAGGCAAGCTGAGTCCAAGGTACATTGGGCCATTTGACATCCTGGAGAGAGTTGGAGCTGTGGCTTATCGTTTGGCGTTGCCACCGTCACTGGAGGGAGTTCACGACGTGTTTCACGTATCTCAGTTACGTCGTTACGTCGGTGATCCGTCCCATGCTGTGGATTTCTCAGAGATCACGGTTCGTCCGGATCTTACCTATGACCAGCAGCCAGTTGAGATTTTGGATCGACGTCAGAAGCAGCTGCGGAATAAGACTGTCGACTTGGTTCGAGTGCAGTGGCGTCATGGTTCCCCTGGGGAGTCTACCTGGGAGCGTGAGGATGACATGAGAGAGCGCTTCCCGCATCTCTTTCCGAGCAGTGTTTGATGTTGATTCCGAGGACGGAATCATTCCTAAGGTGGGGAGGATGTAACGATCAGTTTTCATTGTACGATGTGACGTGCACGTAGTCTTGTTCGTGCACGTGTTTATTTTTGACGTTGTCTGTATCCGAACCCTATCGTGTGATATGTCGTTGTGTCCCTCTCTGAGAGTATTAGAATTTTGTGTTGTTTTGCAACGTCTTTCCACGGGTCGTTCTTCCGCGAATCGACCTTGGTTGGAGAGACGTCGCGATTATCACTTTTGGCAAGAGACGTTTTTATTTTTAATTTCACTTCTCGGCATCGAAATTGTGATCCGTCTCTTCCATCTCCTTTCTCTCGTCGCCCCGGTCACCCAAGTATTTTCTTACGATTTTTGGACTCCGTTTGATCTATGTACACTTTTTGGCCCAACTTATTGTATTTTAAACCCTAGGTTTCATGGTGTTATATCCCTTAATAATAATATTATTTTAATTACATCTGATTTGTGACCTGGCCCACTTCTAAACCCTTAGCACACAAACCCACGCAAGAAAGAGAGTGTGATGTTTTTGCTTGGGCCTTTAACAGTTTAATTCTTATTTAACAATTCATATAGCTTAAACCTCAACCCAACTGAGAAGCCCACACCCTAGCCTTCACCCTACGTCACGTGCACCCTCCCTTATTAATAATAAACCTAAGACTACGTTTCACAGCAACCCAAAACATAAAACCCCCATGCGCCGGCCCTAGCCATCTTCCTCACTCACGCAACCACCGCAAGACCCGCCGTTCTTGCCTTTCTCCGGCCAAACCCCGACGCCGACGAGCCCTTGACCATCCCCCGACCTTCCTCCCTCCGTTGCTCCGCCGTAAGTCGCCAGAAACCACCGCTAGAATGCCCCGACCCGCTGTAAACGCAGCAGCAGCTGCAGCAGGCCGCCGCCATCGCTGCCGCCGCCGCCGCTGCCACCCATCGCCGCCGTGAGTTCCTGTGGATCGCCGGAGCACACCCCAAGCCCCACAGCTACCCTCGAGACCACCTGCACCCGCAACCTTGAGTAGAGGTTAGTGATGAATATTGTTTTGTTAGGGTTAAGTTTGTATATATTTGTGTTAGGTAATTTTGTATTAGGGTGGTGATGTGTTAATTGTTATTGTGATGAAGTTTGCTGTTAGTCTCTTACTGTGATGATCTTAAAGAATATTAGAAGATTACTAGATGATGAAGATGTTTAACCTAAGTTTGGGTTAATATGTATATTAGGGTGTATATTCATTCACAGGTATGACTGAAAACATATTCTGTGAGTACATGGGTTTCTTTTTGGGTATGTATGTTATTATACATGTCATCTACATTATTATTATTGGGTTATTGTAGCCCTAGGCCATAACACAGGGAACAGGAGGTATTTTTCTGGGTACGTGAGTTTCAATGATTACTTCCATGCATACATCAGTGTATTATTGGTTTACATGCTTGTATAAAGAAATGCAGTAAGTATTTATGCATGCAATTTGGACTTAAAGTTGATACAGACACATATTTTAATTAGTACTGTTGATATATCCACCTTGGACCAGTAAGTTGATACCCTTATATGTCAGAATACACAAGCCTACCTTAGCCTAACTTAACTAAATGGTTAATGATGAAATCGTTTCATGCACTTTGCTTAAGTTGGAAGCATGTTACCCTCTGTTTTTACAAACATATACCGTTATAGTTATCCATGTAGGTGACTGTTAGCATATGACGCAAGTGATTCAACTAACCGTATGTTATGAGTGTTAGTTTAAAAATATGATGTGAATTCCCTAGGTTAGAAGACCTAAATAAAATAACCTATCGGTTAGCTATGATGGAGTACTAATTCAGAGTCCTTATTTTTAATCAAACAGAGCACCAGTCGTCCCATAACGTATCGTTTGTCGAGACGAATCCACGTTATCCGGCATCACCGAAATCAGGCAAGTGAAACTTGCCAACTTTTCTTTAGGCCATGTCTTTAGGCCAATTTCCCGTACTAGCGTGAAAGAGACTAGATCGTGAAATGATAGCGATCTAGGCGCAATTTTGTGATCTAGCTTGACAACGAAGCTAGATCTGACACCTTGCCATAACAGTTATGTAATGATATCTGTCATGTTTAAATTTCTTAACTGTACGCATTTGAATTGTTAGCTGCCATGCATTGCATTGTACATGTCATCCTAGTTAAACTTGCATCGTAGCACACGCTACGCTACTTATACAATCCATGTTTCCATGTTACCGGCTAGGCACCCGTTATGCGGGCACAACCCTATGCCATCCGTGTTAAAACACTTCCTGGCTCGTGATCCAGAAGCGAGCATTCCGTGTTCGGGGGTAATGCCCTGGCTCGACACACGTGGAGGGGTAGGGATAAACGGTCACTTGAGTGTAAGAGTTGGCCCGTACAGCCACTCTAGCCAAAAGACGGAATCTCTGTGCACGACGTGATTACAATTCCAGTACTTGTCTTTTACTTGTATAATTGCCATGCCATGTCATTTGTCACTTTATATCCATGTCATACTTTACTTTAGAACTGTTAGGTTGTTTTACCTTTCTTTTATAGTTCCTTGCACAAGTCTTTTTAGATTTGCTGACATGTGCCCCTTCTCTTTGGGTGACGCATGTTAGTCGCTGAGCCAGAGATAGTTGCGGAGGGTGACGAGTTCGTGGAGTTCGTGCCCGAACCCGTTGGTGACGTGGAGTACGAGGACAACGGTGATCAATCTTAGAGATCTTCCGTACTTTTCTTCGTTAGCTGTGGTTGTCGGTGAGTAGCACCGTTTTGTTAGTTTCTTTTGGCCATGCTAGGCCTTGTACTTTTGACTCTTTTGTTGCCTGGTGGCATTTCTGGTTGTGGACTTTTGTTGGACTATGAGTTGAATGAATGCTATATTATTCGCCTCTTTTGCTATTATTATTATTGTGGTTCTGAGTCACATTACAGGGACCTGCTACTTCGTTCTTATTTGACGCTTAACGGACTTGCGACTTTGCAGCTTCAAGTCCGTGCGGACCTTCTCACGCTTCGCCTCCATGTTTTTGGGAAGCGGGGCGTGACATCTCCCCTGCCCCTTTGTTTCTCCAGGAGGACACGGAGAAGGTGAAGCCGCTACACGACGAAGCACTAGTTGTCTCCACCGTTATCGATACCGTCGTTGTCAGACGATTACTCGTCGATACCGACAGCTCGTGCGATGTCATCTTCATGTCGACTCTTGAAAGGATGGGATTGCGGGTCGAAGACCTAAAGCTGTGTTCTGGACCTGTGATAGGCTTCACGAGTCACTCTACACCCATCATGGGGGCGATCCACCTCCCCGTTACGCTCGGGGAGCAACCCAACTCGATTACTTTAACGATAGAGTTTGTGACGCTGAGGATCGGGTCGACGTATAATGGGATCATTGGTCGCCCGCTCCTCAATGCGGCTGGAGCTGTGGTCTCAACCCTCCATCGGGCGGTCTGATTCCAGACCTCGGGAGGAATCGGGCAGGTCAGAGGCGATCCAACGAAACCAAAGATCTGATACCAGCTGGTCGGCCTGGAACGTGTTGAGAAGCACGATAATCCGATGGACCTACTCGACCAGAGGTATGGTCCGAGGCCCACTCCTGGGGAAGAGCCGAAACTAATTCATATCACAGACGTTAACGAATGATTCGTCTCCATCGGGTCCGGGCTAGACCCGATACTTAGAGGTAAATTAATCGAATGCTTGGAGGCCAACCTGGATGTCTTCGCCTAGTCGCCCGATGATATGCAAGGCATTGACCCCCCGAGTGATCACCCACCAGCTGAACACCGACCCCAATATTAAACCAGTCAGGCAGAAGAAGAGAAACCTCGGTGGTGAGAAGCGGAGGGCAGTGTCCGATGAAGTGGGGCGCCTGCTTGATGCCAGATTCATCCGAGAGTGTGTTACCCGAAGTGGTTATCCAACGTCGTAATGGTGAAAAAGTCCAGCGGCAAATGGCGAATGTGCGTGGATTTCAGCAATCTCAATAAGGCCTGCCCCCAAAGATAGCTACCCACTACCCCGTATTGACCATCTCGTGGACAACGCCTCTGGATACGAGATGCTCAGCTTCATGGACGCCTATTTCAGGTACAACCAGGTCCAAATGGATCCCCAGGATGAAGAGAAGATGTCCTTTACCACTGACCGAGGGATCTTCTTCTACAAGAAGATTCCCTTCGGCCTGAAGAACGTGGGGGCGACCTACCAAAGGATGGTCAACAAGGTGTTCGATTCTCAGATAGGAAGGAACCTTGAAGTCTACGTAGACGACATGTTGGTCAAGTCTAGATGCCCAGCCGACCACATCGCAGACCTCCGGGAGACTTTCGAGCGGCTGCAGAGGTACAGACTCAATCCTATGAAGTGAACATTCGGGGTGAGATCCGATAAGTTTCTGGGCTTCATGATCACTAATCGTGGCATCGAGGTGAACCCCGACAAGATCGAGGATTTGGTTAACATGCAGGAGCCAACGACGATCAAGGAGCTGTAGAGGCTAAATGGATGAATCACCGTCCTGGGTCGTTTCCTGTCCAAGTCGGCAGCGAGATCCCTTCCTTTCTTTAGGACCCTGAGGAGAGCCCTCGACGAGCCCGTCGATAAGAGGAAGGCCGTGCAGTGGGACGAGAGCAGCGCCTGAACATTTTCCGATCTGAAGGAGTACCTTCGTAGCCCTCTGCTCCTTTCCAAACCCAGGGAAGGGGAACCACTGAGCCTCTAATTGGCCTGCACAGGGGGGCGGTGAGCTCGGTGCTGATCAAAGAAGACGACATGGTACAAAGGCTGATGTACTACACCAGCCGAGTCCTGAGGGATGCGGAGGGGCAGTACACCCCCATGGAGAAGATCGCCTACCCCTCGTGCTCTCGGCGCAGAGACTCCGACCCTACTTCCAAGCCCACACGATCCTGGTCCTAACCGATTCCCAACTCGAGTAGAATCTCAAGAGGTTCGACTGGATAGGGAGGATGCTGAATTGGGGGGTGGAGCTGAGCGAGTTCGACCTCCGATTTAAGCCGTGTACAGCCATCAAGATGTAAGACCTGGCATACTTCATCGCTGAATGCACTGTGAATGGAGGAAACCCCCCAGAGGAGACAGCCCCGGCCGTGGTAACTCCGCAACCTTTGTCTTTCCTTTCGACTGACATTGCTCTTACCAATCTCCTAGGGGACCAGGACACATGGGTAGTCCATGTAGATGGATCATCCACTCGGGTGGGGAACGGGGCCGGCATCGATATCCAATGCTTGACGGAAACATCGTCAAGTAAGCGCTTCGATTCGGGTTTCCGGCCACCACCAACATGGTCGAGTACGAGGCTCCATAAATGGTCTGAGGCTAGCCTGAGAGCTTGGAGCAGAATCTGTATGCATCCTCAGCGATTCCGAGCTCATCATCCACCAACTACGAGGAGACTATAAGGCTCGCAAAGAGGTAATGTAGGATTACCTAGCCTTGGCCAGAACCGAGTTGTCCAAATTCAAACACGCTGAAACCCTCCACTTAATACGATCAGAGAATGCCCGCACGAACGCACTGTCAAAGCTGGCCTCCTCCTCCCCTGCAGAGTTGGGTTGCACCATCTATGCAGAGAACCTCCGGTCCCCCAGTACGGAGGTAATGGAAGTTATGGCCATCGACAAGGAGCCGACTTGGATGGATCCGATTGTTTGGTATCTCTCCAGTGGAGAAGTTCCGTCAGACTTGGACGAGCGTCAGTCACTGGAGCGAAAGGCCCTCCGGTACGTACTCTTAGAGGGAGCATTGTACAGAAGGTGCTGGAAGAAAACAGACGTCCTGCCCTACATCAAGTGCCTCGGACCACAGGAGGCAGACTACGTCATCTGGGAAGTACACGATGGAATCTGTGAAAATCACCATGGAGGAAAGACGGTCGCCCAGAAGATCCTGAGGCAAGTGTACTACTGGCCAACCTTAGCCAAGGATGCCACCGAATACGTCCAAAGGTGTCAGGAGTGCCAGAAGTTTGCAAAGCTCGGCTCATCTCCCCCGTCGGAGCTCGTTCCAATAATCAGCCACGTCCCCTTTGCAAAGTGGGGTCTGGACATCCTCAGACCCTTCACTTCCGGGAGGGGGCAGAGAAGGTACCTGATTGTTGCAGTGGATTACTTTACCAAGTGGATTGAGGCTGAACCACTGTCTTCCATAACCTAGAAGAAGGCAAAGAGCTTCGTGTGGAACTTCATCATCTCCAGATTTGGAATCCCCCGGTCCATCGTCACAAACAACGGAAAGCAGTTCGATTCCACGGGGTTCAAGGACTTCTGCGCATATTGGAAGATCAAACTCTTGTTCGCCTTAGTGGCACATCCTCAGACCAATAGGATGGCCGAAGCCGCCAACAAATGCATCATCGAGCCTCTCCGCAAGAAAGTAACAGAAGCTGAAGGGAGATGGTCGGATGAACTCCCAGGGATATTCTGGTCATACCGGATAACCCACAAGCAGGCCACGAGCGAAACCCCTTTCATGCTCGCTCACGGAGCTGAGGCGGTAGTGCCCGTTGAAGTGGGCGAGGAGTCTCTTCACCTAATGCATTTCGACAAAGAGAAGAACTCGGAGGGCCTGGAACTCTCCTTGGATCTCGTGGACGAACGACGAGAACGGGCCTTGGCTACTATCATCCGGCAAAAACAAAAGGTGGCCCATTACTACAACTCCCTTTGTGGTCTTCACCGCAAAGGGATGCTTACTGCTAAGTGGGAAGGGCCCTACAAGACCACTGAGGTCCTTGGCCCCACGACCTACCGACTCGCCAATCTGGGAGGGAAGATCTTGACTCACACTTGGAAAGCCAAGCACTTGCACAAGTACTATCAGTGAGGTCGACCACAAACGCCCTTCGATTTGATAGGCTGTACCAAGATAGAAGCTCAACGGTGAGGGAGTTAGCCTTTGTGAAAGTCAAACTAAATTGAATTTATTAACTCCATTTAATAGTCCCACATCGGTTACAGAGAAAAGGGGAGAGTCAGCCACCTATATAAATAGGGGCCTCCCCCTTCCTCCAAACTCGTCCCAAGCTCAAGATCTGAGCAGCTCCTGAAAATGTTGGAGCACGCTCGGATCTAGACTTAAATTAATATTTTTCTTCTCCATATATTTCTGTCTTGCTTCTGAGGGCTCTAGCAATGCCGCGAAGGAGTTTGGATTCGGATCCGAAATATTGGCGAAGGCTTTCACTCACGTGAAACTTTCTTCGACACGTGGTTAACTCGGGACACAAGGATTGCTCGCCTCAGGATGTGGAGCGGTTCGAGGAGCGGCTCGACATGGAATGGGGAGCGGCTCAGAAGACGGTGATGTACATCTTGCCCACCCCAGGGTTGAGATTCCGGGTATGTGTTTTATAAGCTTTCGTTTCAATTATTCGCAGTAGTTTAGATCCCTCTTGGGGTGGTCAGATCCACCCCAAGTTGGCTGAGATCTTGGCTAAGATGGTCTGGTTCCTTAGGGATGCATGTTAATTAGATTAACATAATTTTTCCGCTGTAATTTTATGTCTATGTTCCGTCCGACTTAGGACGGGAATAGAGTTTTTGTGCCCTAAGGGTCCTAGAAAACCAGTTAATTTATTAGTTTTTTTGTGCATATATGATGATTATTTAGCCTCTAATACAAGCGTATTTAGAACATTATTTAATATTCAAGCACAATACTTATTTACGAATAAAATTCCATGTTTATCACTTATTTTTGTCTTCTTATATTTTTAGTGAATATGCCAATTTTCCGATTCCAACTGCTATTTTTACAGCTTTTTCTGAGAGCGATGCTATTTTATATGTATTTTAGAAGCCAAAATACTATTTAAAAAAGAAAATACAAAATTTATACAGCCTGCTCGCTCGCCTGGCCACATGGCCAAATCCCAGCGGCCGTGCCTTGATCCGACGTCCCACACTCAAAGCTGAAATAAATTCGATACATGCAAAATAAGGGACATTGGCACGATCACATCTAATCCCGCTCGATCAAACAGCAGATAGTGGAACGAAGTGGATCGACGAAGCTGGGCCACATGGAAGCCTTTGGTTCAATCCTACCTCAATCTGATGGTTGATATGCAAGTCAAATATGAATCAGATTCGGCCTTGTTCGATCGGTGAACCACTAGACACGTGGCAGATTATGGAATGATCCCGCTTAGATCGAACGATCAGTATTTGAAGCGGCTTGCGGGTGTGGATTTTAATCCGAATTGGATGCAGATCCAAATTCGATGCCGACAAAACCTGCAGTCTATAAATACAGGGTACTAGCAGCATATTCTGGGTATTCTGTGCTGTATTTTGAGCATATTTTGGCGTATTTAGAGCCGTTTTGGTGCGTATCTTGCGTATTTTTAAGGCTTTGGAGCTAGGAGGAGGAGGCATCATTTTGAAGGAGATTTGGTATTATAATTCTTAACTTTCTTCTTTGTATTGAGTTTTATACCTTGTATTTTGGTTTAAAGATGATGTATTTACTTAATAAAACTGATTCTTTCCTATCTATGTTGCCTAAAACTCTTATGTATTGGTTGTGATGTAGTTAAAGCTATGTAATCATTGAATTTATTGTCTTTTCACCGTATTTTCAAGATATATCGAGTGTTTCATTAATTTGTACATATACTATTTGAGTATGATTGTTGTTGACATGCTTAAATCAAATATGTCCTTTGCGAGCATATTTGTGATGCGATCCTAGCGGGCGTATTATGACCCTAGCGGGTACTTGTGCTTAGATTCTTTATGAAATTAATGATTCACTTGGTTACAATGGCGTTATCTATAATCTTGATTGTTATATTTCTGATGTTCTCATGCCCTAGCCAAATGAAACGTTGTGTTATTTAGGTTAAGCAAATGTTTCTAACGTTCTAGATCTTGATTCACACGCATACTGTGAGGGCTCTGAAAGGACGATGATCTGCGAGGCTCATATATGAATTATGATTGCAAACGTTACGAACCAATTGATTAACCAATTAAACAACAATAATATTCATTGATTACAAACACCCTAATAAAATCACAACCGACACATACTCTTCTTATTGGTACCCTAGTATCGACTTCCCGTATTTATTTTAGGATCGCTTTTTAGAACTTAAACTTTTGACACCATTCTTTCCTCTTCGATAGGTGGTAGTTGTCTCATCAAATTAGTACTCTTTATAAATTGGAATTCGTGGTTTTGCAGGTCAGTTGTCTTGTGGATTCGACCCTGGGCTCGCCAGTACTTTAGTAGTTGTTCGATCTCCTATACTTAGGATTATGATTGCAAATGTTACGAACCAATTAATTAACCAATTAAACAACTTTAATATTCATTGATTACAAACACCCTAATAAAATCACAACAGACACATACTCTTCTTATTGGTACCCTAGTATCGACTTTCCCGTATTTATTTTAGGATCACTTTTTAGAACTTAAACTTTTTACACCATTCTTTCCTCTTCGATAGGTGGTAGTTGTCTCATCAAATTAGTTCTCTTTATAAATTGGAATTTGTGGTTTTGCAGGTCAGTTGTCTCGTGGATTCGACCCTGGACTCAACAGGACTTTATTAGTTGTTCGATCTCGTATACTTAGGATTAGCGCTCACATCTTTTAAGACGAGTCATCGAACCCCTTTCTTCACAGCAGCGATGGTCACTTCGTCGCTGTAACTTTCAATGTTTAGCCTCTCTGGGTTGAAATGCTTCAGAAAGTTCCTCAACATCTCCCCATGCCCATGTACCAGATTGTATGTGGTCTGAGCTTCTTATTCTCCTTCTTCCTGCCATGACTTTTTGGTAGAAGTCTTGGGCGAGGCTTTTGAAGCTTCCTATGGATCGGTTAGGAAGCCTGTTGTACCACTTCTTCGCAAATTTCTAAAGAGTGGTATGGAAGGCTCGGTACATCAGCTCATTATCAGTTCCTTAGATTTCCATGTCCCCTCTTGTAGTCTTGGAGGTGTTCTCGAGGGGTTTCCTAAGCCATAGTATTTCTCCAGATTGGGCATCTTAAACTTAAACAGCAGTTGGGTGGAGGTGATCCTCTTCTTCACTGGGTTATTTTCATCCTCTGAGCTCACTGATGGAGAATGATGTCGTCAGACGTCCTCCCGATGCTTGGGTCGTCTTGATCAATCATTGGAAGCGATCATAGAATCGCTTTGGTAACCGCCCAAGCTAGCAGATGGGTCCGGACGTCAGGTGGTGTCCCTTCGGGATTTCCTCTAGCAGCCCACATGCGACCTCCGATGAGGAATCTTGCTTTGTTTTCGTCAGCTCTTCTGGTACCGGTCGTCATCTAAAATGATGAGGTGGTCCTCTATGTGGGATCCTGTTAATGAAAGATAACACTAGAAGTGGGGTTGAATAATGTTGTATATAAAGTAATAAAAAATTTTCGCATAAATAAAACCCTTCTAACAATGTTGCTTAAGTCTCCAAGAAGTGTTACCTATCTTTGTACTTAATCAACATAAAATAAAATAATTACTTGCACTAAGATTGAGATGCACAACGGAATATTTAGATCACATGTAAGTAAATGATGAGAGAGAGAGAGAGAGAGATGACAGTCACATCGTAAACACCAAGACTTTACCCCGGTTTGGCCCAACCTTAGCATACGTCCAACAACCAATCCACTAGCTCTCAAACCCGGGTTCAACCTTTCATTCACACAACCGAAGAGGAATTCTACAAGCATCTAGCTTCACTTGCTAGGAATTTCTAATCACATAGTTATAACCCAACTAAGAATTTCAAAACAACAAAAAAATCCCTTTTCACTAGGGAGTACAACACCTTACCAATGCCTTCTCGTAAGGCTTACAAACCTTTGTAGATCGATAGTTAAACTCTTTGATTCATATAGCCAAAATATAGAGCTTTGTGTTTTTGAATTTGTGTTTTTGAGTGTGGCTATATAAAAATCAAAGCTTTTGATCTTTTAAGAAATATAAGTGAAGCACAAAAATAGATCAAAAGAGACTTGAATCGAATCTCCTAAACATAAAAGCTTTGATCTTTAGATATCAAAATCAAGATTTAATAGGGCCAAAATAAGTATAAAACAGTGGAAAATTTGTACAAAAGAATTTGAAAACTATGGCCAAAGAAGAGATTTTGAAAGAATGAGAGCTTTGAGAATTTTGCTTGAAAATAATGAGAAATTGCTTAATAATTGATATAAAAAAATTCTGAAGTCTCTAGTATTTATAGAGTTGAAAACTGCTCAAAATGTGCTCAAAAATCTCTTCTTTTAACGACTAGTAACTGCTAGAAAACGAAAATCACGCTTTCCTTAAAAACTGGCAGTTAACCCAGCTAGTCGGATATCTCCAGGAGATAATCGGTTATATTTTTTTATAGTCAGCTATTGAAGTGATAGTCGAATACTGCACAAACCCGAAAGTTCTAGGTAAAATATGTTTTCGGATAGTCGGCTATCAGAAGTGGATAGTCGACTATTTTCTAATACATGATTTTTTCTTCATAACATTACTATGAAATTATTTAAAAATATTTATATACGAATTTAAAACATTTTAACATATTTTAAAAAAAATTCAATGATTTTTTGTGAGTGTGTAGCTCCATGACATTGACTTTACCATATTAAGACTCTAACTTACTAATTTCCACTCTTCTTGATTTCTTGATTCTCGTTCTCTTGTCTTGGTCCATCGTGTCGTAATTTTGAGTCCTCGCTGTTAGATCATATTCTAATCCTAGAGAGGGTAGAATAGGCTTATGAGAAATTATTGTGAATATCAAAATTATGGCATATTCAATCATACAATCATAGAGAATATATGGTGCAGACAAAATAAAGTGAAATCAAACACAGAGTGCACACGATATTTACCCTAGTTTGGTCGCCCCAACGACCTACTCCAGCCCAAAGGTAATCATTAGAATAATAATGTCAAAATACAAACACACGAAACTTCGTGCCCCAACACTCAGCTTACCAAGTTTATACATCACTCTCCAAAGTGTTGAACACTATTATTCTAGTTAAAACTTTCCCTTAACTTGCCCTAACAAGTCAAGAGCCCAAAAAGAAACCCAAAAGAAAAGTGAAAAGTACTACAATGATCTATCAACACTATCACAAATAATAATAAAATAATGAGTTTAGAGTGCTCAGTTTGTGATGTTTGGATATAGTCACTATCAATGTGCTCGTCGTCAGCTTCACGTTGTCGCAAACGGTGTCTCAGTCTGCTCTCTAGATCAAAAGTTATGACCCTCCAAAGTTCGTTGCTCAATTCAGTCTGAAGGATGTCTGTGCGTAAAGCAACTCGATTTGGCTTGGTGGAACTACGTGTCAGGCCCGTGGTTTTGGGCGATTCTGCTCGATCGGAATTGGTTCTGCAGATGGCTGCTGTGTAACTTCGGTTGGTGCGTAAAGCAAGCCGCTTCTCTGTCTTCCAGAAAATGTAAAAAATAGTCCCGAGCTTAGAAAAATCTGTAAAAATATCTGTTGGAATCGTGATATTTTCCTCTTTGACAAAAAAAAAATAAGAGAGATAGATTTGGATAATCTTGAGGAGAAAATCTGATATCTTTGACGCTTGCTTTGCTTGGAGGAAACATTCTACAAGGAGTCTTCTTTTTCCTTCAATGCTTAAAGATGATGGCTTTATTACTTGAAGATGATGCTTAATTAATTGAGGGAGAGGCAAGGTCAGCCATGATGGGAACCATGAAGAGGGTAGGGCAGGATATATGTTAGGGGTTTTGTGCATGAACATTTTTTCTCTCCCTCGGGATTTTTGGCTAGGGAAATATGGATATATATGGGAGATGTAGAGAACAAAAGTTGTAGTTCCAATGGGACTCTTGTAGCTCTCATCTTAGAGATGAACTCTAATTAAATCTCTTGGACTTGGACAATACTAAATACAGTAGGATTCCTTCAAATTTGATTAGCCAATCTTCTCATCTCTTTGGTGCATTGGACTTGTTAAATCCTCTAACAATTAGGACTCCTTGATTTTAATTGAAATTCAAATTTGATTAGCCAATCTTCTAATCTTCTAATTTGATTGCACTTGGATCATCCATGGTGAATTTAAACCATTTATCTTCACACATTATCCTCTCCTTAAACCAATTATCATCATATCCTCTCTTTGATTTTCTAGGCCCAAATAATTTTATCTTTTTGCCCTTGACTTTCTAGAAAGTGTTTGACCAATCAAATATTGCAAGTTTACCACTATGAACATATTCACAAGTTTGCCACTTTGAACATATTCTCACAATTTACAACTTTGCTAATATTGTTTTCCTTGGTCGTATGTACTTGAAAAACACTTGACAAACACATCAAAAATATTCACAAAGGTTTGTGATCACCAAACACGAAATCATAGATCGTTGTATCCTCCATCATTGTATCCAACACTCACTTGAGTCTTCACTTGTTCCATGCCTTGACTCTAAAGTTGACTTCATGATCATATCTTCCAAGTCTTCATTTTGAGCTACTCCATATTTTTTTTGAAAAGTAAGTAATTATATATATGCTGGTGTGTACAAAGTATGGGAACATCAAGTCCGCAGTTCCTGATTGTAGACATGGGAGAGGCCAGGAAGCAGTCACCAAGCACTAGCAAACATGCAGACATGGAAAGACCCCAAAAGTAGGGCTAGGCACAAGCGCCCGTCCCAAACAACATTACTAAGTAATATGACCCCAAACACCCCCTAACAAATAGACATGGCCCTCAACACCAAACACGCACCCACAAAACACTAAGACAGCCGAAGAAAGAATCACCCCACATGTCCATCACAACACGCCCACCACGGATCAGGAAGCTCCACAACTCAAAGCTTCAAATGTGAAAGCCCCGTAAACGTAGAGCTGGACGCCACCGCTTTGGAGAGAGTGACTGGTGGAACAATTCTTTTCTGGGCCTTCGACTTCGCCGCCGCCGCCTTGGCATATGCGCTATCAAATAGCGCCTTCCACTTCGGGTTATCAACCATCATCTTTATCGGACAAATCGTGGGGGGGGGGCTCGAGGCAATAAAGGCACTGCTTGGGTTCGGGACCACTCCGATGAAACCAGGCTTACAGGCACCCCACCCTAACATTGCTACCACCACGACAGACAGAAGGGGCCTTACCACGACGGTCACTACTCCATATATTAGTTCTGCATATATATATATGTATATATACATATATGTATATACATATATATATGTGTGTATATATATACATATATATATATATATACACACACACACACACATATATATATGACAATGTTTTTTGAATCCTAGGGCTGAATAGGACAAGCTGACTAGGACAAACAGGTTGATAGAAAGACGAATCAGATTAAATCTTGAGGAATGAACGGTTAAGATGATGATATATGAAATTTTTTGGGAGAAACTTAAATTTTTGGGGGATTCCCTTTGTGAAAGTTTTGAAAATGAAATAATTGATCTCTCAAAATCTCTATTTGTTGTCAAAGTCTAAACACGATTTGAGCTCCTCAATCTTCATGAATCAGGTGCATCTCCTTCAAGCAGCAGAGGAAGGTGAGAGAACTTTCATCTTATTTTTTTGGAATCTTAAGCGACGGTGATCCGGTGACGGATCCCCACGGTGGCATGGCTGTGACGATGGTAGTCGCCGTCCTTGGCGCCTGATCTCGATGAAGGTGAAGAAAAGCCCTTAAGGTTTTGAATTGTGATCGTTTCTTTCTTTCTACTGTAGCATATATGTAGCATTAGTGCTAGGGATGGTGGCTTTGGTGAATTTGGGACTGTCAGTGCTTGGCTTTGTTATGGTTTCTGTCCTTTCGAGGTAGTTGCTATTAAAATCTGAGTCTTTTTGTGTGATTTTTTGTGTGTATTACCGTGGAATTGGCAGGTTTTTTGTGTGATTTTTTACTTACCTCTTTTTTTCATTTGATTTGGTAATTTTTTGGGGATTGGATGGTGAAGCTTTGGTGGAATTCACACTTTAAACGTTTTGATCTAAATGTTTGTCGAAATTCAGTAACTTTTGTGATTTGGTTGAGTTCTTTCCGCTTTGGGTATGCTGATGGGTGACGATGTTGGGCGTCGCAAGATGCAGGGGTATAAGATTCAATTTTAAGGATTGGGCCTATGTTTCTCTTTTTTTTCGTTTTATATTTCAAGTTAGATCAAAGTTTGGCAATTAGTCGGAACTTAGTTTGTGAAGTTTGCAATCTCTTTGAAACATAGTTGTGAAGTTCTGCACATATCCTGTAAATGATTTGTCTTGGATTGTTGTACATAATTGTGGAGTCTTGCACAAATCATGTAAATGATTGTACAATAAAACATGTTTAATCTCGAAGAACAAGCTGCAATTCAATCTACTTCTCCGATCAAAAGTCGATTTTTGCCCCTAAAATTTAGATTAGTTTCCCAAATTCAGTCTACTTCTCCGTCGATGTGATTACATGAATACTAAATTATGCAATTAGGTTTTCACCTCCAATTTCTTACTTTGCGCCTTCATATTGTGTTATGGATCTTCATTTTTTTAGATGATGGCATCGAAGCTGTGACGGAGCTGATGCTGGTGCTGTTTGATTATGCTCTCCACAAGCAAATATCGTATCTGTGTTTATTCAGTTCTCAGTTTGTATTGTCAGAATTTATTAGGATTTAAAGTTTGATAATTCCCTTAACCCCCTAACTTATGTTTGCATTTGAGCTTATGTTATCATTCATTTTTTTGAGATTAGCAAACACAGCTAGAAAAATGATCTGATAACTCCATTTCTGTAATCATGCATTCTTTTTAACTATGCTGTGAATTTTCCAGAGCGATTTCTGCATGGTGCAATGCTAGAGAATGGTTCTACTCCTTGTGCAAGCGCGTCACGGAGTAAGATTGGTCTTGGAATCGCCCTGCTTCAGACTACATGGAACTATACCATTCAAGAACAGTGTTTGGGAAGAGATTCATGATAAGCGAGCCATTATTCGTTTTTTGACAACCTCTATGTACAGTTTCTCGCACTTTTTGTTCCCATTCTTTTCCTCCCTCAATGTCGCTACATGCGTAGTAACTGAACTACCATCTTATTTCTCTCTAACTTTTTTCGAGAGAAATTTTCTGGGTTTTGAATTTTGAGATGAGATAAATCCTAAAATTTGTAGATTTTGGTGTGATCGATGAGAAAGATGGCATTTTCGTGCATATATCCTGATTGTTGAATTTCTTTTGAACTCACAGGAGGAGTATCTAACACATGAAAGGATCATGTGGCCTTCTTTCCTTTCAGTTGGGGCCGTCGAGTCTGTAGTGGGTAGAGCTTCATGCTGATGGAAGCTGGGATTGGGTTGAGCATGATTCTTCAACATTTTGAGTTCCCAAGATTAAGAAGGCTCGGCCAGGATGAAGGTACAATGATAGCGTGCGCTGAGCTTGACATTTTTCTACTTAAATGATTGTACACTTAGTATGTTTCTACTTTTACTCTTTGTGTTTATAATATTTTTGTATACAGGTTGCAAGGAGTATAAACTTTCTTCAATCAAAAACATGTATAGAAGACAGTCTCAATGTGGGCAATTTTGAATAGTATATCATAGTAAGGAGTGGAAACTTCTCTTTTCACCTTATATTCTTTTGTTATTGCTTGCACAGGGATGTGTAGAAAACTGATCACATTTCTAACTTAATTACATGTGACAATGTTTTTGTGTTGATTAACTAAGCTATATTTATCCACCTTTCTGACGCTGCTAAAGTGTGCAGGTGCTTTAAGGATCTGATGTTCTATGCTCCTTAGTTCCAATCTACAGTCAAAGAAATTGATGTAATACACTCAATTTTTGTGCTGATGCTATTTTAAAAAAAAATGCAATATGAAGGTGTATTTCCCCCAAACCGTTGATTTAAAAAAAAATTTGAATCACCATGCCGATCTTATTTTGAATTCTTTTGATCAATTAAGGAAACGAGATCTGTGAAGAAGAAGAAAAAGAGAAAAAAGCGATGGGCGAACACCGCGTAGCGGATGAAGTTTCAAAGAAATCGATCGATGTACGTCATCAGGTATATTTTAGGGACGTTGAATCATGCAAAACATCAAAATAGACCATGTATAAGCATAATTAAATATCTGTTGCAACTAAGGTTATTCATTTGGAGTTATTGTTCCATGTTTAGCTGGGGACCTATATTGCAGTTCTATGCAAGGATAATTACATTCTACATGTATATGGAAGTTTTATCTCATATTGGAAGAAGAGATGGTAACCCAATTTAGAATACATTTTTACCATCTTGGTAGTGTTCCCGGCGCATGGTTTTGTGATTGATCAAGAAATGCTTAATATCTCATGCGATGATTATTTCAACCCTCTTGCATCTTTAAGATCTGCATTGAAAGCTCTAACCATTTCATTCGAGCACATTGTAAGGAAAATGTCTGGCCGTGGGAAGGGATGAAAGTGATTGGAAAAGGGAGGACCAAAGTGCCACTAGAAAGTTCTTCATGACAACATCCAGGGTATTACAAAGCCTGTGATCCATCGCATGTCTCGCGATGGGGCACTGAAGAGGAACATCGGCCTCATTTACAAATAGACACGTGGGGTCCTTAATATCTTCCTCAAGAACATCATTCGTGGCGCCATCACCTACACCGAGCATGCACACTGAAAGACGGTGACAGTGAAGGACGTCGTCTACGCCCTTAAGCACAAGGGATGTACTCTTTACAGTTTCGACGGTTAGGGGTCTGGCTTTATATTTGCATTGTTGTTTTTAGTATACAGAAATGAAATTTGGATTTATTTGGTTATTTGGAGTGAACGATGTTTGTTCTGTTATTATCGGGTTTATATATGTAATTTTGAATCTCCATACCATGAATGAAATGATTTTAAAAGGTCGTAGTATTCTGTTTGATATAATTTTTAGGATGTTGCAAGTTGGTCTATTTCTAAGCTGGAAGTAAGATTTAGATTATCTATTTCATCTGGAGATTGATTACTTTGGGAGCTCTTATAGAAACAAAGTAGAATTTAATTTCAAGAGTACTAAAAGACCCCCTAATTTATTCATAGCAAGCTTCATATTTGTTCACCAAATACAATTATAGTACCAACTGATGTAATGTGATAAAGTGTTTTTACGTTGTCTATAAACAATTGGAAACTTTCTTATCCACTTGATAATTTCACAATAGTGGTAGTCATATGCAGCAATTTTGGTTAACATCATAAAACTTTATAAAACTTTGAAAATTAAAGGCAACTGAGAAATTTTTTATGGAGAATTAAATAAACAATGGAGGGAACCAAATTCCTTATGGGAGCATAATTTTGGAAGGTACTAAAATCTTTAAATTCTTGCGGTGTACTAAATTCTCAGAGGGAACTAAATTTTGGGGGAACCTAAATAAAAATTATTGCACTTTAATTATTCTTCGCTTAAAGTACGGGGATCCAAGATTTTGAGGATGTAATATTTTAAATGAAGGAAACTAAATTTTGGGGGAATTAAAGTTTTTTGAACTAAATAGTAATTATTGTGCTTTAATTGTTATTGTTCGTTTGAAATTAGATGATCCAAGATTTTGAGAGGTAATATTTTAAATGAACCATGCTCTTAGGACATGATTTAAATCTAGAGGGTGTGGGAACCTGTCAAAATAGCGTTGTTAGGATCGAAATAAAGTAGAGACTTACGTTTGCGTATGCGGCACGGTAGTCTCTGAACTTTGACCTCGGATTTGCCACAACGGTCGATACTTCGTCACGGAGGATCAAAGCAGAGTTTCACCGCCTAAATCTCTAACTAGAAGAGGATTTTAATGGAAGGGAGAAGAAGAACATAAGGATGCCTTATGCAAACTTATGGCATGGAAAGTGTGGAATGAATGCCTTACCCTTGGGTCCTATTTATAGGCTTTAGGGGTAGTTATTGTAGGAAATACCTAAATATAAGCTTATTAGCCTATATTAGCACATTCATTTATCTTCTTCTTTATCCACTTATCAAGTGCCATTTTGCACTTATAAAGTGGCTTTTTCCACTTATCGAGTGGCTTTTTCCACTTATCGAGTGGTCCTTTTCACACGATAAAAGGTTCCCTTCGCGCACACCTTCGTGCACGCGACATCTGAGGTCCGTATACCCTTATACATCCCCTCATGGGTGTATTTATGTCGTCCATATCCAACATCTCCCACTCACACTTGAGGGGATTGTAAGGAAACTTATTTTCCTCTATCTCTTCTGTTTATCATACCCAGAAATAGGCCGTGTGACCGTCATGCGCATAGAGTCCGCTGTTGTGTACTTGTTTGAGATACACAACACTCCTCGAGGTGCAAAGCTGAGTAGATCAACGCATGCTTTACCCTAGATTATTTCTTCACATTTCTTATACTTTATATTCAACAATTGAATCCCATCTGGATTGCAATTGGCTGGCCAGCTTTGAATCTTTAAAGTCCAAATGTGAATGCAAAATTAATCTTCCTCTTCTTGCGCTCCTTTCGATCTTGACTTGACTTGCTTTTCTAACATGCCCCGTCGGACCGAATTAACCATAGTCCATAAGTAACATGCTAAGATAGCAATCACCCGGTCAAATCTAAAGGAACCAATTAGAGTCCATAAGGGTAATGAATTAAGACCCATGTGGTCTTTGGGTCTTACATAATAGTAAACTTATTTACTATTCTAACCCAATGGTCAAAAATGCATACGTAGTATGAATACGTATTACAACATCGCTCCTTTCCCAGGGAGTGTATGTCTCAATGATGTTGTAAGGATGATGCTCAGACACCACAATGTCTGACTTTGAGTCCCTTTTTCTACTCAAATAATTCTTTGGACTCACATCCCGCATTTAGACAGATAGGATTTCAAAATCCTCTTAGATCTTCTGTAAGCATCCATATGATGCAGATCTTTCATGCGACCATTTTGTTTAAGTCATGACTCTAAATCATCCTTCTGATGATTTTGACTTTAAACAGGTCTCATCTCTATTCTATCCGTCTGATAGAATAAGGCGGTTGCTCATGTGAGAGAGCCAACCTCGATCTGTCCGACATACTAGAAAGTATAGCTGAGATTTCAAAAATGTACACAAAAATTTCTCAAGAAATTCATATGCAATGTTTGAAAAAGAACTTATTCTTTTATTAAATTTGATCATTTACAGACATGGGAATTTATATTGGTACAACTCAGCTCTTACGCAATCCTTGAGATGATAAGTGTTTGTAAAACACATCTCTGGGGATCGCCTTCGTAAGCGGATCCACTACCATCTCATGCGTAGATATGTACCTTATGTCTACCTTCTTGGTCTTAACATAGTATTTTGCAAATTTGTAGCGGATATCAATGTGTTTGGTCTTACAATGGAATTTAGGATCTTTGACATAGGCTATAGATGCTTGACTGTCGCTGTGTATAGGTACAACACTTGAGTCACTTGCATTAATTAGCCTGTCTAAGAACTTCCTAAGCCATACAGCCTCTTGGACTGCCATGCTAAATGCTACAAACTCGGCTTCCATAGTTGAAAGTGCGATGCAGGATTGTTTCTTGCTACTCCAGGATATTGCACCAGATCCGAGTAGAAAAACATACCCTGAGGTCGATCGTCGCTCATCGAGATCACCCGCCCAATCAGCATCAGTGTAGCCTTCGAGCCTCAAGGCATCTCCTTGATAGCATAAAGCAGAGTCTGCAGTTCCTTTGAGATACCGCATTATCCTCTTAACCGCTTTCCAGTGTACTTGCCCTGGGTTGGATTGGTAACGACTTATCATTCCAACGGCAAAACAGATGTCCGGTCTTGTACACATCATAGCGTACATAAGACTACCAACTGCACTGGAATATGGAACTTTTTCCATAATCTCTTTCTCCTTTTGGTTCTTAGGACATGATTTCAGACATAAATTATCGCTTTTGCTTAAAGGAGTATCAATGGACTTGCAGTCCTGCATATTAAATCTTTCTAGAACCTTCTTTATATAAGTCTCCTGTGAAAGAGAAAGAAGTTTCTTCAAGCGATTCCTTGAAATCTTAACTCCAAGGATATATGCGGCTTCTCCCATGTCTTTCATCTCAAAAACTGATGAAAGCCAAGCCTTGATATCCATCACAAAGCCCTTGTCATTTCCGGCTATTAAAATGTCATCTACATATAGAGACATGATAACATACTTGCTTTTAATCCTCTTGATATATACGTAGTTATCTTCATCAAGCATGGTAAAACCATTTAATAAGACAACTTCTTGAAATCGTATATACCATTGCCTCGAGGATTGTTTAAGACCATATATGGATTTAAGAAGTTTACAAACCTTATGTTCGTTTCCTTCTTTTACAAACCCTGTTGGTTGTTCCATATAGATCTCCTCGTCCAATTCTCCATTGAGAAAGGCATTCTTTACATCCATTTGATGTAATTCGAGGTCTAAGCAAGCTACCATTGCCAGAATCAGGCGAATCGAGGTAAAACGAACAACATGTGAGAAGGTCTCTTCGTAGTCTATCCCTTCCTGTTGCGCAAAACCTTTCGCGACAAGGCGAGCTTTATATCTGTCAATAGAGCCATCAGCCTTATGCTTGATCTTGAGAACCCATTTGTTCCCAATAGCTCTACGTCCTCTGGGTAAGTCAACTAAGTCCCAGACTTGGTTAACTTTCATGGATTCTAACTCCTCTTGCCTCGCTTCCATCCATTTGTCTTTAGCAGGGCAAGATACGGCCTGTTTGAAAGTAGCAGGCTCGTCATCTTCTTGTAGTAAAGTTATAAAGGTTTGTGGAAATTCATCCTCAAATCTTAGAGGAGCCAACCTTGTACGACTACTACGTCGTATTTGAGATTCTTCAAGTCCTTGTTGACTCGAATTTAGATCAATTCTAATATCACTCCCACTTGGAATGTCGTTAGAATTGCTCCCACTTGGATCATTATTCCCGTATGGAAGAGGATAGTCGTCATTCGTATAATCCATTGGTGAAGGTTGAAACGTATTTTCGTTTTCACCAAGAATTCTCCCACTCAAATGAGGTAATCCTTCTTGATCATAAATCTCAAATAGAGATAAGTCCTGACTTATCTCGCACTGTCTTGGAAACTCGTTTTCCAAGAAAGCGACATCCCTCGACTCAAACTCAATTAATCCACCATTGTCTTCCTGACTAACAAAAACATAACCTTTGGAGTTTTCTGCATATCGTATAAAGATACATTTCCTTCCCCTTGGCCCAAGTTTGCTATACTTATGGGAGGAAATATGTGCGTAGGATGCACAACCCTAAGGTTTCAAAATGTTTAAGTCAGGAGACCTTTGATTCCACAACTCATAAGGAGTGGAGCTAACTGATTTCGAGGGTACTCGGTTTAAAATGAAAGCGGCCGTCAATAATGCATCACCCCAAAAGGTGATTGGCAAGTTAGCTTGCGCCATCATTGAATAGACCATTTCCATTAAAGTCCTATTTCTCCTTTCTGCAACACCGTTTTGTTGAGGAGTATAAGGCATAGTTACCTGATGTACTATGCCTTTTTCATCACAAAGTTCCTTAAAACTTGTTGATTGATATTCACCGCCCCTATCGGTTCGCAAGACCTTAATCTTGCGATCTAATTGATTCTCCACTAAACTCATATAGTTTTTAAAGCAAGCCAATGCTTCACTTTTGTGGGATATCAAATAGATATGTCCGAATCGGGTGAAATCATCAATAAAAGTGATGAAATAGGACTTCCCGCGTCTTGTCTTGACATTCATCGGACCACATATGTCCGAATGGATAAGCTGTAATGGAACCTCGGCCCTTGTGCCGGTTCCAAATGGCTTGCGACAAAATTTCCCCACTAGGCAATGTTCGCAAGTCGACATATCAACCTTTGAAACATTGGATAGAAGGCCACGTTTGGCAAGTCTATCCATACGCGTTGGTCCAATATGACCAAGCCTTGCGTGCCAACAAATCACATCAGACTCATAAGTCTTAGAATTTGCAATAAGAAAATTTTCATTACATGAGGAATCATACATTGTACTCATTACAATAAATCATTTAAATACAAACCCAGTACCAATAAGAGTATTATTACAACTTAAGTCCACCTTACAATCATGAAAAAACCAGTTATAGCCAAGACCCATTAACACGACCACAGAAATTATATTCCTTCGAATATCTGGAGCGAAGAGGACATCATGAAGTAGGAGAGTGTGGCCGTTGTCCAAGACTAGCTTGCAAGTCCCAACGCCTTTCACTTCAACACTTGTGTTGTTTCCTACATAGATCCACTTCGTTCCTTGGGGTATCCGATGATACTCCACAAAGGACCGTCTGTCCCTTGCTATGTGGTCGGTGGCACCTGAATCAATTATCCAAAATGGATTAGATTCCACAAGAAATATTGAACTAGAAACACATATGTAACTAGTATATTTACAAGTTACATCGTCGCCTCCACTCGTACACGAACGAGCATAGTGACCGAGCTTGTTGCACTTGAAGCACTTGATCCTCATCAAGTCTTTCTTCTTGTGCCATTTCTTGTGCCCACCCTTATGTTTGGGTTTCTTGGTAGACTCAGGTTGCTTATTACGTTCATTGGTAGACTTCGAATGATCTTTCCTTTTCTTTCCCCCGTGTGAGGAACTAGCAACCATGTGCACTTCTGCACTTGGCTTGGCAGTCGCAAGCCGCTCTTCCTCTAATTCGAAGTGCTTGGAAACATCGCTGAAGGTCTTGATGCTCTCATTGTGAGTGAGATGCATCTTCATTTGGTCCCACCCATTTGGTAGGGAACGTATGACTGCTTGGATTTGTTGCTCATTAGTGAGCACATGACCCGCATCCTCTAACTCTGAGATAAGATTCACCATATGTCGCAGATGTTTTCCCATGGAATGATCTGGACGTTTCTTGTATGAATCAAATCGTATAGTTAAGACGCGAAGTTTGGACATCGATGTGCCACCAAACTTTTCCTCAAGCTTGGACCATATGTCCATGGCTAAGTCATGCTCTCGGAAGATGCACATTATGTCATCAGCCATACTGCTTAATAACGTAATGCGTGCTATCTTGTTCTTCTGAGACTAAGCATCAAAAGCTTCCTTGTCTCGTCTGTGTTGGGCCGTAGTGCCCGACTCGGGTTCAATCATTATGTTCTTTAGAGTTTCGAGCACTTCTTGCTCCTCTAAAACGTATTGTATCTTGATGGACCAAAGTTTGTAATTATCGCCGTTGAGTTTTTCACCTCTGTTTAACTCATCGATGATATTCTTTGAAGCGGAAGACATTTTACTTTTAAAATGCTGCAAAAGACACAAAACCGAAGGTTTGATCAAAAACATTGCATTGAAAAATTCTTAAAATATAATTCCCATTTGAAGTGATAATAGAATATCCCATTTGGATAGTTCTAATTTCAACTCCCACTTGGAACGAAATTTATAATTTGATAAGTTACTTTCGAAAAATACTGAAGATGTTACCGTAGAATCGGAAAGGTCACTTCGTTTCCAATCACCATCTAGAGTAACTTTCAATATCTCCCCATCACTTTATCAAATGTTAGTACTCTTATAGTACTTCGCAGCGGAAAAGCGTTTTTGAAAACGTATTTTTCAAAACGTATGAAAAAAAATTGTATATTTCAACCTAGTACCCTTATGATACTAGTGAAATATTCGGCACTTCCTGGCCATTTGCCAGGAATGTAGCCATGCCAAGGCCGAATTCGCCTTGAGGGGATTTTTCTGCAAGCCATTGTTACCGGCTCCTGTATGGATCCAGGCGCTTCCCCACGTATGGGAGAATTTCGCTGCAGACGACTGTCATTGGCCCCGTATGGGCTAGTTGGCATGTTCGTGTTCGACCAAGGCCTTTTGTCGAATTGGTCGACCAAAACTCCCGGATTGGTCGACCAATACCAATGGTCTGAAACCCCTCCCGGCCAGGGCCTCTGCCCTGGCCGAGGCTGGCCAAGGGCCAGCCAGGGGCCCTGGCCTCGGCCAGGGCCGGCCAGGCCCTGGCAGTGGCCAGGGCGCCGGCCCTGGCCACTGCCGGGGCCGGCCAGGCCGGCCCTGGCCTCTGCCAGGGCCGGCCAGGCCTGCCCCTGGCCTTGGCCGAGGCCAGCCAAGGCCCCTTGGCCCTGGCCTGGCCACGGCCAGGGCCCCCTGGCCCTGGCCTGGGCCGGCCATGGCCGGGTCATGGCCATTTGGCCTTTGCCGGCCATGGCCCATATGGCCATGGCCGACCACCCCCTTATATGGGGTTGTCGCACACCCCGCCGGAGGGGTGGCCGTGGTGGTTATTGGCCGTAGCCAACCCCCTCCGCATGGGAAAGGGGGGTGCATTTCCTTCATAGCCCATTTGGCCATGGTTATTAAGCACCAAAGAGTCATCTTCCTCGATGGGAATAACTACCTTCTTCTTCTTAGATGAAGCACCCGTTCGTCGAGAAAGTAGTTATTCTCTAATGGCCGTGTGCCAAAAAAGAAAAATAACATACTTTAAAGTTCGTAAACTACACGCTCCACATGAAGAGAGTTCACATTCCCTATGAATGGAGACTCGGCATCCATGAAGAGTGCGAGCTTGACGATATGAACGGTCGGTTCTTCCCGTCACGGAGAGTTCCTGCCATATCCGTAATGACAGAAGACCCTAACGTGAAAAGAACAACCGCTGCGTTCTCTCCGTCACGAAGCGTTCCTACCATATCCATAATGGTAGGATACCCATTCGTGAAAAAAGACAACGTCTCGTTCATCGGTTCGACGGGGCGGCGGTTTGACCGGGGCGAACCCGTATGGCTCTGATACCAATGAAGGATCCTGTCAAAATAGCGTTGTTAGGATCGAAATAAAGTATAGACTTACGTTTGCGTATGCGGCACAGTAGTCTCTGAACTTTGACCTCGGATTCGCCACAACGGTCGATACTTCGTCACGGAGGATCGAAGCAGAGTTTCACCGCCTAAATCTCTAACTAGAAGAGGATTTTAATGGAAGGGAGAAGAAGAACAGAAGGATACCTTATGCAAACTTATGGCATGGAAAGTGTGGAATGAATGCCTTACCCTTGGGTCCTATTTATATGCTTTAGGGGTAGTTATTGTAGGAAATAACTAAATATAAGCTAATTAGCCTATATTAGCACATTCATTTATCTTCTTCTTTATCCACTTATCAAGTACCATTTTGCACTTATAAAGTGGCTTTTTCCACTTATCGAGTGGTCCTTTTCACACGAGAAAAGGTTCCCTTCGCGCACGCCTTCGTGCACGCGACATCTGAGGTCCGTATACCCTCATACATCCCCTCATGGGTGTATTTATGTCGTCCATATCCAACAGAGGGAACTAAATTTTAAGGTGGAAACTAAAAATTTTGGGGTACTAGTTTATCTCGAGGGAAATAAAATTTAGGGAACTAAAATTTTTCGGTGTCCTAAATAACAAATATTGTACTTTATTAATTTATGTGCGTTAAAAATTCAGGGATCTAAGATTTTGAGGAGGGTGTATTTTAAATGAACCGTGCCCTTAGGGCACATGTTATGACTAGGATATATATTAAAACACAACCATTTTTGAATTCTAGGGATGTCTATGACAAGATAAAGAGTGGCTGAGATTTGATCTTGGGAAATGAAAGGTTGATATGAGTTTTGAGAAAGTTTTGGTGTGAAAAATCTAAATTTGGGTTGAATGTGTTTCGGCAAAACCCCAATCACTTTACGGGAATGTGTGGAAATATTTTGGGTGAAAGCACAAACATAATAAATAATTTTTCCACTAACAAATTAGCGGTACAGGCAACAAAAACGTTTCACTAATTATTGTTTTCACCCAAAATATTATTGAATGGAAAATATTATGGGGCAAAAATTTAGCGGTGACTGGGAAAATATTACTTAACCGCGCGCGTCGAAGGCGCCCACTGTATTTTTTACGTTAATTTGTTGTTCCGGGTTGAATTTGTTGTTCCGTGTCGAATGCATCTGCGTCGAATTTGTTGTTCCGCACCGAAAGCGGCCGTGCCGCGAAATATTTTTTTTCTAATTTTTTATGGAAATAATTTTTTGGGGAACAAAGATTTCTCGAGGAAAAATCTTAAGTGAACCGTGCCTGCGGGCACGGGTTATGACTTGTGTGTGTGTGTGTGTGTGTGTGTGTGTGTGTGTGTATGGAAGGCGGCTCTGGCGATACGGGCGACCCCAAAGGCGATCTGAAGGCGAATGGTGAAGGCGGCACAGGCTCCATTCGGGCGGCTAATTGTCTTACGGTGGATGGCCAACTACGGCACTTGGATCAACTGGCCCATGTTGTGAAGGATTCAATTTCTGGGGGGGGGAGATTGGTGGTTTTAGGGCTCGGGCGATAGACAAAGAAACCTTAACCAAAGACAGAGGCGCTCATGGTTCAACTGCTTTTGACCTTGGGAAACCCAGATCGGGGCCTCATTTAATCACTGAGCAAAGGTTAGAGGATGGTGGAGATGGATGGCAGGTGGTGAGGCGAAGGCATCCTACTAGACCTGCGAACACAGCTGAGGCCTATCGGCATGGGAACAGGCTTGTGAACAGGCGTTGGTTACCTCATAGGACGTTGGCTAAGGGGATGGCCACAAGAGGCCCTACTCAGCAGCAGGGAGATCATGCACGGAAACTGTTTGATAGAATGCCTGAACGACCTGTTATCAATATAAACAATGCTGGCAACAAGCTTTCTTGGGTGGACATTTGTGCAAATAGACGCACTTAGGGAGCTGCTTTGGGAATGACTTATATCCAACCAAAGACTCGTGAAGATGGATCTGTCTGTGCCACTTTCCCTGGGGAACTCGTGCAAAGAGGTGCTGAAAAATGGAAGAATATGCTTGTGGGCTATGTATTGGGCGATATACCCTATTGTAGTCAAATTGTTTCTTGGACGGAGAGATTATGGAAGACAAGGAAGAGGATCCAAATATATAGTAAGGAGAATGGATTTTTTTACTTCAGATTTGAATCTGAGGAGGAGTGCAATAGAGTCTTGACTGGTGGGCCTTGGCTATTTGATGGCATGCTAGTCGTTCTCAAGAGATGGAGTCTAGATATGAAGCATGACAGAGACATTCTATCATCGATCCCAATTTGGGTCCAGTTACATGGAGTTCCCCTTTACATGTGGCATCTTGAGGGGCTGAATATCATTTCCTCTGTGCTAGGTAAACCTATTTGCCTGGATCGTGCAACTGCTTTCCTAGAGCGAATCTCCAATGCCCGATGCCTAATTGAGGTAGATGCTACATCTCCTTTAGTCCCATCCTTTGAGGTTGAATTGGATGATGGATCTATTGTCACTATTGACACTAAATTTGAAGGCGGTCCCCCACGTTGTAGTCGGTGTGTTTGCTTTGGACACACGGATGTGCAATGTCCAGCATTGACTAAGCTCCCTTCAATCCAATATGTTGGAACTGGAGATGCACATGGCACTGAAGCCACTTCAAATAACACACCGGCTAATTGTTGTGTGCCCAACAATCACATAGATAATGAGGAAACCACACTTCAGGCCAATATTGAACAAGGAACAAGTAATTCTGTTGGATGCTTTCCTGTTGAAGAAACAGGAGCACAACCTGTTCTCTCCTCCAGGCCAACTAGCCTGGCAACTGTCTCCGTAGGGAATGTCCTGGATTGTTTAGGGGATGTTGCGAAGATGGATGAAATAGCCCGAAATGAAGATCATGAGGAGGTCAACGTATAGGCTGTGTTCGTGGTGCAGTGTAACAAAACTGGTGTCGACCTGGACTATTTACAGGATGCTGCGAAGATAGGTAAAATCGCTAGGAAGGAGGATCATAGGGAGGTCAATGCTCAGGCTGAGCATGAGGCGTTGTGTAACAATAATGGGGTTGTTGTACCTATTGCTGAAACAGGGACGAATGGACAGGGAGAAGGCAGGGTTGGTGTTGACACAAACCTACCACCTGCTTGCTTAACTATTGAGAATTCGGAATGGGAGACTGCGGTAGAGGAACAGATACGACTCAAAGCTGAAATCAACGATGGGAAGAAGAAATTGTTACCAAGCTTGCCGACTAGTGTTACCAAGCTTGCCGACTAGTGTCAGGAGAAGTGCAAGAACTCAGGTGACACCAACACCCCAATCTTGATCTATGACTATATTATTTTGGAATATTATGGGACTAAATAATCAGGTGCTGCAGAAAGACTTGAAAGCTAGGATTAACTCAATAAATCCTTCTGCAGTAATTCTATTGGAGACTAAACTCAAGGCTCCCTCCACTGATTCTAATAAGATAATCCCTAGGGATTGGTATACTATTGATAATTCTGATCTTGCGCCTGGGGGGCGAATCATTATGTGTTTTAATCCCACTATTTGGAAGGTAACAAGGTTATCTTGCTCTGATCAACACATGTCGGTTACTTGTATTAATAGTGGCGGTTTGGCTTGTATCATCACTGGGGTGTATGGGCGTAATACTTTGGTTGAAAAGAAAAGCTTGTGGACAAGCTTAGAAGCTGATATTGCTCTGATTGGGAAGTCCCCTTGGTTGGTGGGAGGGGATTTTAATAGTGTCCTATTTACTAAGGGCAAGGTTGGGGGAAGGCAGCTGGAGGAATCTATGGTTCAGGATTTCAACGAATGCATTAACAGATGTGCTCTTCAGGAGCTGAAAAGTATGGGGAATAAGTTTAGCTGGTGCAACAATCGGCTTGGAAAATCGCGTATTGCAGCCCAACTCGATCGAGTATTCTGTAATTTTTCTTGGATTGATTTGCTTCCAGAGACTTTTACAAATTATCTGGATCCGTCTACAAGTGATCATTCTCCTATGGTGGTGAAGCTGCATATTCAGGTTATTTCTTATCCTAAGCCTTTCAAGTTCTTTAACTACTGGATCCAGTGCCCAGGCTACAGGGATCTAATTGAATCATGTTGGGCCGGCCAAGACAAGGGTACTCCCATGTATAAACTGACACAAAAGCTTAAAAGATTGAAACCTATGCTTTGTGATTGGGCTGAAGAATTTAATGCGGCAAATATGGTGAAAAAAGTGAGGAGGGAGCTTGAAGAAATCCGGAATGAACCAGGTATACACTCTTCCATCTCTTTGCAGCATAAAGAACAACATCTCTTGAAGGATCTAAATAAATCTATGAAGCTGTAAGAGGACATGTTTCGTCAAAAAAGCAGGCAGGATTGGCTTACCCTTGGAGACAGGAATACCAAGTTTTTCTACACTGCTATGAAGTCTAGGATCTGCCGTAACAACCTACACCACCTAATTGACAGTAAGAGGGGCCGTAATGTTGTTCAGGAAGATTTGAAGAAGCAAGCTCCTGCATTCTTTGAAGAATTATACAACCAAAGCCATTACCAGTCTAGCTTTCAGAATCTGGTTCCGAAACGTATATTAACTGCAGATTCTTCCACTTGGCTTAGCAGGATGGTTACTGATGAAGAGATCAAAAATGCGGGTTTTCAGGTTGGACCTGATAAGTCCCCCGGTCCAGATGGGTACAATGGATTCTTCTATCAATAAAACTGGGCCCTTATTGGTGATGAGGTATCTTCTTGCATCAAATCCTTTTTTAGATCTAGCTCACTTCTTCGATTTGTGAATCACACTTTTTTGACCTTAGTCCCAAAGAATGACAAAGCGTCGAATTTGGGGGATTATAGGCAGATTGCCTGTTGCAATGTCCTTTACAAGTTCATCAGCAAAATTATCTGCAACAGGATTAAAGTGGTCATTCATGAACTGATTTCGCCCAACCAAGCCGCTTTTTTAAAAGGTAGACTTTTGACAGACTGTACCCTCCTTGCCCATGAGCAGATTAGGGACTTCAGCAACCCTATGGGGGCCTGTGCATGTCTGAAATTGGATTTGCGCAAGGCTTTTGATAGTTTCAATCGGGACTTCATTCTTTTCTTCCTGAAACAGCTAGGATTCCCTGATATCTTTATTAGCTGGATTAAAGAATGCATATTTACCCCATCATTCTCAGTAATGATTAATGGATCCCCCAATGGTTACTTCACTGGAAATAGGGGAATTCGTCAAGGTGACCCCCTCTCTCCTTACCTATTTGTCATTACTATGGAAGCTTTCTCCATCCTTATTTCTAGGGCCATTAATTTGGGGACTATTCAACCCATGCGGCGTACTAGATCAATCTCCCATCTTCTTTTCGCCGATGATCTTCTTGTCTTCTGTCGTGCAAATATCAGATCCTTCATGGGCATCAAGAATTTACTGGATGAATTCTATGGCTATACAGAGCTACAGGTAAACTGGGATAAAAGCATGGGTTTGTTTAGTAAGGGAGCTACTAAAAAGAATGAATTATCTGATTTGTTGGGGATCAAAATTGCTACAACAATTTCCACTTATCTTGGATTGCCTCTTTCTTCTAAATATCCAAGGACTATTAATTACGAAAGGTTGGTTGATAAATGCAAGAAGAGGATGTTGGGTTGGAGTTCTTCATTACTTTCTATTGCAGGGCGTATTGAATTGGTGAGAACTGTGATATACGAGATTGTTGCTTTTTGGATGCATGCATTTCACATCCCAGCCAATATCCTGAAGGTTATCTCTTCTATGTGCCGGCGTTTTATTTTGGGCTCATCTAGAGCATGGGCTTGGGCAGATATTTGTAGACCAAAAGAGGAAGGAGGCATTGGAATCAGGCTACTGGAGGATCTAAATGCGGCAGCAGGGCTAAAGCTTACATGGAGATACCTGACTTCAGATAGCATTTGGGCAAAGCATATGGGGGCGAGATATGGGGCCGGCAATAGTTTCTTTGCGGCAACAGGGAATACCACGCATTCGGGAACATGGAAAAGGCTACTAAACTGCCGCAGCAATTCTTGTAGGCTCATTCGCTGGTTGGTGAGGGATGGGCGGGAAACTCTGTTCTGGATTGACCCTTGGACGGACAGCGGGCCATTGTACAGACTATGCGACATCCCACCAGGCGCCGAACTGAAGACTGTTGCTGACTATTGGGTAGATGGGGATTGGAGCATGGAACTGGCTATATCCAGCATTCGGCCACTATTTTCCCATCATCGTTTGAAGGCGGGAGATGATGAATGGACTTGCCTGCCTGGGGACAGATTTTGTTTCAAAGATGCTTGGGAGGGGATCCGAAAGCGTAGTAGCAAATTTCCATTCCACAAATTAATTTGGTACAACCGACACACCCCTAAAATGTCTATTAATTTGCTACGTTCTTTTCAGGGAAAGCTTCTCACCCGTGATATAATGAGTAGACGGGGGATCCCTACTTCGGCCGAGTGTGTGCTATGTGATGATGGAAAAGAGGAGAACATAGATCATCTATTTTTTGAGTGCAGCTTCTCTAATTACATAATTAGCAAAGCCATGCTAAAGCTCCATGTCTCAACCAAGATTTCACCGAGATTAAGCGAGATTTGGGAAGCTCTGGCTAAACCAATTTGGGGGGAAAGGGAGCTTGGACATTCTGGGCAAATCTGTCCTGGCAACCTCGGTTTGGCATATTTGGAAGGAAAGAAACCGTCGCATTTTTGAAGGAGAGAAGAGAGGTAAGACCACCCTATTTGAGGAGATAGCCGCAGACATCAGAGTTATGTTATATGACCTAGAACCGTCTACGACTAATGAAGCTACTGTATTTTCCAGATGGGGCTTTAGGGACTTGGGATGAGTTCGGAGATTCCAATTTTGTTTGTATATATCACCTTTGGGAATATCAATATTTGGTATGTGGGATTGATAGTGGTGAGTGACGGCGCTTGTGCCCTATCCTCTCCTTATTGATACCACATGCCTAGATGTGCTATTATTGTAATTTGTATATTTGATCAATGAGAACAACACTAACTTTCCAATATATATATACTAGTCATTACCCGTTCCCATAGGGCACAGTTTATTTAATGGCTGAGTTTTTCTACACCACAAATTTCAAGTCCCCCCAAATTTCAAGTTTTCCCACAAAATTTCAAGTTTCCCCCTAAATTTAAGTTTTCCCCAAAATTTCAGTACCCCAAAATTGTCGTTACCACCTAGGACAAACTTGCCACGTAGGACAAAGCTTTGTCCTAGTAGGATAAGATTCAAAATCTTCAAAGAACTGGAAAAAAAAGGTCGGAAGGGTGAGAATAAAAAGTGTGGGTGGGTGTCTTGGGATGGTCCATGGGCAAAAATACAAAAACCGGGGTTGTATGTGCAAAATTTCCCACCTCCTCTTTTATCCCTCAAAATCTCATCTCTTATATTTTCTCTTATCAAATTTCCCTGTTTTATATAATAGATATCCAAATTCTCTTATCCAATTTCTCATGTCCAAATTCTCTTAGCAATTTCTCTTGATAACATCCCTCTTTTATATAATAGATATCTCTTATCCAATTTCTCTTGATAACATCTCTCTTTTGTAATATAGATATCTCTTATCCAATTTCTCTTGATAATATCACTCTTTTATAATATAGATATTATCCAATTTCTCTTGTCCAATATCTCTTATCCAATTTCTCTTGATAACATCCCTCTTTTATAATATAGATATCTCTTATCCAATTTCTCTTGTCCAATATGTCTTATCCAATTTCTCTTGAAAACATCCCTCTTTTATAATATAGATATCTCTTATCCAATTTCTCTTGTCCAATATCTCTTATCCAATTTCTCTTGATAACATCCCTCTTTTATAATATAGATATCTCTTATCCAATTTCTCTTGTCCAATATCTCTTATGCAATTTCTCTTGATAACATCCCTCTTTTATAATATAGATATCTCTTATCCAATTTCTCTTGTCCAATATCTCTTATCCAATTTCTCTTGATAACATCCCTCTTTTATAATATAGATATCTCTTATCCAATTTCTCTTGTCCAATATCTTTTATCCATTTTCTCTTGATAACATCCCTCTTTTATATAATAGATATCTCTTATCCAATTTCTCTTGTCCAATATCTCTTATCCAATTTCTCTTGATAACATCTCTCTTTTGTAATATAGATATCTCGTATCCAATTTCTCTTGATAATATCACTCTTTTATAATATAGATATTATCCAATTTCTCTTGTCCAATATCTCTTATCCAAATTCTCTTGATAACATCCCTCTTTTATAATATAGATATCTCTTATCCAATTTCTCTTGTCCAATATCTCTTATCCAATTTCTCTTGATAACATCCCTCTTTTATAATATAGATATTACCCGTGCCCATAGGGCACGGTTTATTAAATGGCTGAATTTTTCTACCCCACAAATTTCAAGTTCCCCCAAATTTCAAGTTTTCCCACAAAATTTCAAGTTTCCTCCCAAATTTAAGTTTTCCTCCAAAATTTAAGTCCCCCAAAATTGTCGTTACCACCTAGGACAAACTTGCCACGTAGGACAAAGCTTTGTCATAGTAGGATAAGATTCAAAATCTTCAAAGAACTGGAAAAAAATGGTCGGAAGAGGTGAGAATAAAAAGTGTGGGTGGGTGTCTGGGGAGGGTACAAGGGCAAAAATACAAAAACCAGGGTTGTATGTGCAAAATTCCCCACCTCCTCTTTTATCCCTCAAAATCTCATCTCTTATATTTTCTCCTATCCAATTACCCTGTTTTATATAATAGATATCCAAATTCTCTTATCCAATTTCTCAAGTCCAAATTCTCTTATCAATTTCTCTTGATAACATCCCTCTTTTATATAATAGATATCTCTTATCCAATTTCTCTTGTCCAATATCTCTTATCCAATTTCTCTTGATAACATCTCTCTTTTTTAATATAGATATCTCTTATCCAATTTCTCTTGATAATATCACTCTTTTATAATATAGATATTATCCAATTTCTCTTGTCCAATATCTCTTATCCAATTTCTCTTGATAACATCCCTCTTTTATAATATAGATATCTCTTATCCAATTTCTCTTGTCCAATATCTCTTATCCAATTTCTCCTGATAACATCCCTCTTTTATAATATAGACTAGTCATTACCCGTGCCCATAGGGCACGGTTTATTTAATGGCTGAGTTTTTCTCCCCCACAAATTTCAAGTTCCCCCAAATTTCAAGTTTTCCCACAAAATTTCAAGTTTCCCCCCAAATTTAAGTTTTCCCCCAAAATTTAAGTCCCCCCAAAATTTTCATTACCACCTAGGACAAACTTGCCGTGTAGGACAAAGCTTTGTCCTAGTAGGATAAGATTCAAAATCTTCATAGAACTGGAAATAAAATGGCCGGAAAGGGTGAGAATAAAAAGTGTGGGTGTGTGTTTGAGGAGGGTCCATAGGCAAAAAAACAAAAACCGGGGTTGTATGTGTAAAATTCCCCACCTCCTCTTTTATCCCTCAAAATCTAATCTCTTATATTTTCTCTTATTCAATTTCCCTGTTTTATATAATAGATATCCAAATTCTCTTATCCAATTTCTCATGTCCAAATTCTCTTATCAATTTCTCTTGATAACAGCCGTCTTTTATATAATAGATATCTCTTATCCAATTTCTCTTGTCCAATATCTCTTATCTAATTTCTCTTGATAACATCTCTCGTTTGTAATATAGATGTCTCTTATCCAATTTCTCTTGATAACATCACTCTTATCCAATTTCTATTGTCCAATATCTCTTATTCAATTTCTCTTGATAACATCCCTCTTTTATAATATAGATATCTCTTATCCAATTTATCTTGTCCAATATCTCTAATCCAATTTCTCTTGATAACATCCCTCTTTTATAATATAGATATCTCGTATCCAATTTATCTTGTCCAATATCTCTAATCCAATTTCTCTTGATAACATCCCTCTTTTATAATATAGATATCTCTTATCCAATCTCTCATCTCCAATATCTCTTATCCAATTTCTCTTGATAACATCCCTCTTTTATAATATAGATATCTCTTATCCAATTTCTCTTATCCAATTTCTCTTGATAACATCCCTATTTTATAATATAGATATCTCTTATCCAATTTCTCTTGATAACATCTCTCTTTTGTAATATAGATATCTCTTATCCAATTTCTCTTGATAATATCACTCTTTTATCATATAGATATTATCAAATTTCTCTTGTCCAATATCTCTTATCCAATTTCTCTTGATAACATCCCTCTTTTATAATATATATATATATATATATATATATATATATATATATATATATATATATATATATATATATATATATATATATATATATATATATGGTTCTCTCTCTAGGTTTTTAGAGTGAGAAGCTCTTGGGGGATCTGCGTTCTCGTCGGCCGCTTGGCGGCTGGCGACGGTGGCTCGCCACTGGTCGCGACGATCTAGCTTCGTTTTTCGGTGTCCTGCTGTCTCCTTCGTTCTCCGGAGATCTGATCTGTGATTGCGAGGCTTTGGCGCTGTGATTCGGATCTGAGGGTTCGGATCTGGCGGTGAGGGTTCGGATCTGAAGCTCTCCATTGATGATCGGGTCAAGATCTCTTCTGAGATCTTGATCCTTTGTGCGTTCTCTCTGATCCCGATTTTGGTTTGGTTCCTATTGTTTTTAGATCTCTGTACAGTTGTGAATATTTTTGATTTTGCGAGGTCCTCTTGCTATTTTGTGAGTTGCGATTGGAATGAAGAAGTCCCTCCGCTCGTGATTCAGAGCCACCAGACTTAAGATCTCTCTCATCTGCACAGGATGGATGGATCAAGATCTCATCGGAGATCTTGATCCTATGGTGCGTTCTTTTCACTCTCTTGATCTTGTTCATCCGTTGGTTTGTTCCCATTTTTGATTCCTCCCTGTTATTCTGTGGTGCCTGCACGCTTGGGAGGAAGCTGCTACTGATTAGCTGGGCGTGGCCTCGTTTGCTTTGCTCGCTGGAAGGATCAAGATCTCGGTGAGATCTTGATCCGTGGTGAGTCTAATACAATCTCCTTTGTTATTTTTGATCAGGTCCTCCCTGTGACCTTTTGTCGTTGTCTCTGTGGTGATCTTCATGGCGGAGGAAATTGCCAAGTGAGACGCAGAGGATCTGGACCCCATCCTGGGCAGTAGGGGGATCGAGGAGGCTGCTACAAATTCATCTGAAGGGGGATGGCGTGTTGTTAATCGCAAGAAGGCTGGCGGGTCTAACACTATGGAGAAGGGCAATGCTGCTTGGGTGGATACTAGGAAGAAGCAGCTAGGGGGTCGCAACAACAACGATCGATCGAATAGAGCGTTTGACAGAAAAAACTTGAGACCTAAGATGGAAGTTAAAATCAATCCCCAGGCGCCCAAGAGAACTTGGCTGGAGGTATGCTCTGATAGGAGGAATGTTCCGAGCTCACTTGAGATGGCTTTTGTTCAGCCTGAAGTTGATGAGGAGGGTTCGGCTATGGCGTTCATCACTGAGGATCTCTTGGAAGATGTCGTCAAATGCTGGGAATATACCCTAGTTGGCTATGTACTTGGCGACGTGCCATTCTTCAGACAAATTAGAGCTTGGGCTGACAGACTTTGGAAGAAGTCAGGTATGTCAATCTTCTCCCGTGACAATGGCTTTTTCTTTTTTAGATTCAAGAATAAGGAAGATTGTGAGGGGGTGCTGCGCGGGGGGCCATGGCTTTTTGACGGCAAGCTCGTTGTACTAAAGCACTTGTCGCCGACCCTTGGTTACGATAGAGACATGTTATCCACCATCCCGGTGTGGGTGAAGTTCCCCCAGCTTCCCTTAAACCTTTGGTCGATGCCTATTCTAAATAGGATCGCCAGTGTGCTGGGGAACCCTCTGAGCATGGACAGAGCCACTGCTACTATGGAGCGACTGGATTTTGCTAGGTGTTTGATTGAGATTTCTGCAGCTGAGGAGATTCCCCGATCGGTTACGGTGAGAATGGAAGGTGGAGAGGAGATACAAGTCAAGGTTGTTGTAGAAGGTGAGCCCCCTAGATGCCATTCTTGCAAGTGCTTTGGTCATGTGGCCAAGCAATGCTTGGAGATGGAGAGAATGCTTGAGGAGGAGACGCAAGCTGACAAGGGAATCGGTCTTCAGAACCAAATGGAGGGTGGGCATGCTGGCGACCTTGTGTTTAACAAAGGTGATACAGCTGCTGGGGTTGAAGTGCCTGTAAATATAGGGTCGAGTGATTCAATTGATCATGTATTTCTAGAAAGAGATGTAATAGGGGCTGATGTAGCTGATAAAGGAATGTACAGGGGGCTAGCTGCGACTAGCAATTGTGTGGGCGAAGATAGGCCCTGTAAGGGATCTGTGAGTTCCCCGGTTGTCTGTAATAGGCTAGTGGAGTCATGTTCACAGGTGAGGGCTGACGGGCCTAGCGCTTCAAAAGACAGTAGTCGGTCGACCACTATGAAGGCGAGCAATGTTGGGCTGCCTCAAGGATGTAAAGAACAAGCTGTGACTAGGGTTGGGCTGGATGTGCCAAGTGTTATGGAGAATGGGGAGGGTCTAACAATGTTGAGAGAGGTGAAGGACCCGATCGGGGGGGGGGGGGGATGTAATGGCAAAAATAATGCAAAGGAGGGACGAAACAAGAATGCGACAATTGCCCCTTCTCCGTGCAGTATGGGTATGGCCCCCAAAGCGCCATCGAGTGGAATGGGCACTCCCCTGTCGTATTCAGATAAGCCGCCCACGAGCAGCAACAGTATGAGGGGTAGTGTCGGGGATGAATCCTCGGAATCTGATATTGAAAAACCGGCCAATCTCACTATCCTTAATGATGAATGGGTATTTGATCAGGAACAAATTAAGAGTAGCTCTGCTAGTAGGGGGAATAGAGGGAGAAGAGTCAGATTTCCTATAGCTATTAATACGACGTTGGGATCGCATCGTAGCTCCAGGCTTAATGGAGCACCCTTCCTTACATAATATGCCGATTGTTGTCTGGAATACCCGTGGGTTGAATAACGTTGTTAGGAGGCGCGAGCTTAAGGACAGATTGATGAAATACAATCCTTCTATTGTTGGACTTCTAGAGACTAAAGTTACAGCTGATAATGCTCACCGCATTACTAAATGTTTCCCTAAAACTTGGGCTGCTGTTGATAATCGGAATCACAATAGAAATGGGCGTATTGTTGTGCTATATAATCAATCTATTTGGCTATGCACTGTTGAGTATATGAGTGGGCAGGATATCACTCTTAGGTGCAAGAATGTCGCTGGGTTCTCGATGGTTCTTACTATTGTCTACGCCTTCAATATCGCTTGTGACTGGTTAAGGTTGTGGGAAACCATTGTTGAGAATGCTGTCAGGTTTGAGGGAACCCCCTGGATTATTAGTGGTGATTTTAATTGTGTCTGCTATGCTAAAGAAAAAATTGGGGGGAGACCGATTGATAGTAATTGTAAAGGCCTGTTTTCATCAAGACAAACTATTTGACCAATTTTTCAATTTTTAACTATTTTATAATGGTTTGTCAGGAGTTTTACTGATTTCAAAAATTTCTTATAAAAATATTTTGAAGTACCAGACTAGTTATGGAGTATTTTAGTAAGATCGGATTTCATCAAATACTCAAAACATTTTTGATAAAATTCATTTTCATTTTTTACTGTTTTGACTTAATGAATTTATTTTCTATACAAACATCATCAAAACGATTTCAAACCTTTGCAGTAACATTCAATGATCAATTAGGGCTTCCCACATTAATTTCGTAATTTTCTGAAGTCAAATCAATAGAGAACCCGCAAACCCGCTTCCTAAACGTTTTGGCCAAAAACTAGTATTTTCGTAGCTCAACCCCTGTAACGGACTTCGTATTCGCGATCCTCGCAACGATACGATCCCGTGGTCATGTTTTTGTAATTTTTCGGACACGTCTATTAGTAGGGGAAAAATCGTAATTTCGTTTTTGGTATTTTACTAATTACCTTCGCTAATGGGATTTTACTAATCAACTTTACCTGAATTAGCACTAAACGTGCCATCTCAACGGATAAACGTGGATACACGTTTATCTCCTTCCCCGGTAAGATGCATTCCCCTAACCCAATTGTCAAAATACACACCAACCCCATTAATTACCCTTAATTAAGACCCTTGACTACACCTTTTATTATATTAATTGTTAAGCCTATTTAACCATACCCTAACCCCGTTCTCCTTCGTTCACAAAGCTCTAACCCTGTCCCTAATGCACGCCCCCTCTCTCTTCTTTCTCTGCTCTCTCGTTCTCACTCTCGCTCACTCTCCCTAAGCCTCGACGTCTGCTACGAACTCAACCCCCGCTCCGACGGAGCTCGACACCATGCACCGAACGAGACCCCCATGCTCTGCCGCTTCTCCATTCAACGCCACCACCGTGACCGCCATTGAACGCCGACGAAGCCTCCTTCGTCAACCCAAAAGCAGCGCCGCTCGACTACACCTCCCCACGACGAAGCTTCGCCCGTCGCCGCCCGCTGCACGTCTCCGAGCAGCTCCCCTCTCCTTGCCGCCATGCACACCAACGACGAGGAGACACCACCGGAGCCTACGGCGACCAGCAGCTTCGGCCGACCCCCGCTCCACTTCCCGCTTCGCTCCGACGACGTCACCCCGACGTTCGACGACTCGAAACACCCCCGGAGTCGCCACCCGCCTTCCGTCGACGTTCCCGCTCTGCCCCGCCACTCGCTTCACCGGAGCAGCAGCCCCTGAGCCCGCCACGGTGCCCCGAAGCCCCTCCGAGCTTTGCACACCTCACCGCCGTTCTCTCGACGTCGCCTTCGACGAAGCCGCTGCCTCCCGCAGCTTCCAAGCCCCCATGCTACACCCTCGCCTCGTATCCACTGCAGAGCTCCGCCTCCCTCCGACGAGAAGCCATACCCCCGCCTGCCACTCCACGCCGTAACCGCCACAACTCCCTCGTCTCCACCCACCGCTGCCAGAGTCTCCTCGCACCGACGATCGCCGCCACGGACCTCGCCGGACCCCTCCGCCGTTCGCCTGAGACGCACCGCCCCGTCGCCGCTGCCTCCGAGGCCGTCGACGTAAGCCCCCGCTTGCATGCACACAAGAACGAAGGAGCGGGTGGGTTTTTATTAAAACGTAATTTAAATGGATTTTCGTATAAAATACGCGTATTTATGTATTTTGCTAATTAGATAATATTGGTTACATAGTAGATAATTAATAATAAATTATATAGAGGCCAGAAAAATGTGAGACCACACCTAGAAAATCAGAAATGACATTCTAGACCCAATGGCGCTAGTTTCGTCTCAATCTGACACTTAGATTTTCCAGAATTAATTTTTAAGCCTAATAGATAAATATGTTATTTTCATTCAAAAATCCGTAACTTGATATTTTCACGTACATTAATATGTGAGAAAAATATATGTTAAAGTGCTCTTCGAGACGGTCATTTTGACAGCTTATTTGTCACTTTCCGATGCAGATTGCATCCAAGAGAAATTATTGAATAATTACGTTACTTAATTAAAAATTAGTTTTAAATCTATTTTGAACTTTTAAAAATTATAAAAATTACTATGAGCTTTCGAAAAATATTTCCTCTTACAGTAAAATTATTTTCCTTATGTCTAGGCTATAGAAAAATTTAGAACACCTTTTGACAACGTTTCAATCGATTATAAAATCAAAACGATCAGATTAAATAGGTAGAAAATAGGGTAACCCGTAACTGATGTTTTCTTGTATTTGCAGGGTACCAAATCTTGTGCACCAGCATCTTTAAAAGCTCCAGCTCCAATCTCGTCTTACCATGGCAATCTCTAAAAGAGTAAGTCACTCTAATTCTATCATTAGAAATCTGGATAGTGTACTCGTATGAACTTAGGACATGTCACCTAGTCTCAGAACAACTTTTGACTTGAACAATTGAATAGAGACCTAATTAACTTGAGGACTAATCAATAGTGGAATGACCAAATGACTAAATTAATATAGTAAACTTTTATGGAATTAGATATCATAGTTGTTGGACTTCAAATCATTGCTCGGACTAAATTGAGATAGTAAACTTTTATGGAATTAGATATCATAGTTGTTGGACTTCAAATCATTGTTCGGACTAAATTGAGATAGTGAACTTTTATGGAATTAAATATCATAGTTGTTGACTTCAAAGCATTGCTCAGGACTGATATTCTCTGTTGAGGCTTCTGCATTGACTTTTCAGCAAGTAAATACCATATATATGTATTTGTTGTACTCATTGATGGATGTATTGTTGTACACATTGTTGGATGTACGAAATGATGGGCCTATGAGGCCATACGGATACGGATATGGATACGGACACGGATACTGATACGGTTATAAATGTGAAATGTGATACAACACGGGTTATGGGGTAGTCTTGAGCTACGTAGTGTGCGGGAGTGACTGGGTCCACCCTTATTAGTTAAGCTGTACCATCACCCTGTAGGGGATGGTAGGTAGATATTCCACGAGTTGCTACGTGGGATGGGTGCACTTCTGGTTGCATATCGTACACTCGAGCTAAGACTGTTGCACTAGCTGATTGATACAGGGCCCATGAGGCCATATTGATACGAACACTGATATGAACATTGGACTATGATAATACACGGGATACGGGGTAGTCTTGAGCTATGCAGTGTGCGGGAGTTACCGGGTCCACCCTTATTAGTTAAGCTGTTCCATCACCCTGTAGGAATGGTAGGCAGATATTCCACGAGTTGCTCCGTGGGATGGGTGCACTTCTGGTTGCATATCGTACACTCGGGCCAAGGCTGATGCACATTTACAGAGCACATTTACGGAGCACACTATTGGGCCCTTGCGGCATTTAAGACTGATGCACTAGTTTCATTAATGTTGCACTAATTGATAATTGATTGAGACCATTGCTTCAGTCACGACTACTACTATTCTACAGACTAAGTCGAGACTACTCGAACGTGATAGAACGGTTTAATAATGAGCGGTCTTGAATTACAACTGAATCAGTGTCTAGGAAGGAATGGGAAGGGGGTTGGTCAACCAATGGACTTGTTCCTGCGGTCTTTGAAGTGACCTGTGCCTTCAAGCCCTGACTGACTGGCTGATTTGGAAGTTAAGTTAGACTTCTTATTATTAGGCCATCCTACACTATTAGATAGTCAAGCGACGCTCATCTTTCCTTAAGTATTACTAGGTCTATCTATTGTATTCCATTACCGATGGGTCAAAACATTGTTAACCTGGCTGTCCTACTATTGTCATCCCATTGCCTGTGGTCGAAATATTGTTGCTACCATATGCCATGTCACAGTTATCACTCTTACACTTACACAGTCACCTTTACGTACAGTTACCAGTACTTTACTTATCTGTCTGCCCATACTTTACGTTTTGCACCTGCATGACTATCTTTTGTTTACTATAGTATGTTCCATACTTTTGCACTACTTTGTTTCTATTGCTAGAATTGTTGTGACTTACCTACGGTTCCATCTCTGTGGCACCGCAGACGACATACATATGGAGGCAGATGCTCTAAAGCTAATAGCGCCAGAATTTGACCATGAGTCTGCAGCTTTCAGAGTTGTTTCCAGTTGTATTTACCTTCCTTCATGTACGATTGTTGGACCATTTTTGTACAATACGGATGTAATAATTGGACACTATTTGGGTATTTTTGTACATCTCTGCATCGTGGCTATTTTGTTTTCACTGGTTAACTGCAGGACCTGCGTAATTACCAAAAAGTAACGGGCCTGGGAATCGGGTCGTTACAAGTTTGGTGGCCCACGCAGGTTTGCGCTACCTACCTCGTGAACAATATAGCAAGATCAGGGTGTAGGGTATAAAATACTCAAATAGAACTCTCGAGTACATGATGTCTCGAGTGTTCACCCGTATTGGATATACGAGTGAAGCGTCCTTATTGCCATCTTCATTAGGACTTCCTTGATTCCCATCACTCTTCCTTTAACTTGATGACCTTTCGATTGACCTTGAAAAGTCTCTACGTCTATTTTAAGGAGGGTAGCTCGACAACGGAAGTAAATTGAAGGACACTCAGAAGTATTGAAGGATGATGCTAAAGGATTTGAGACGAGCCAAACCCGACGTGCAAGTGAAAGTTGTTACGTCTTCTTGAGATCGTATTTCTATTCTTAACCCTACTTTCATCTTGTGCCCGATTTCCCATGAGACGTATCTTTTTCCACATACCATCTCTCCTCCTCTTTATTGCCTTTTTGTCCTCTTCCTCACCTCGAGCCCCAGTCCCGCCTAACCCAGCCCACCTACCGACGACTTTCGGTGCCCCTCTTTTCTTTAAGAGACCCCCTCTTCTTCCTCACCAAGCCACCCCGTAGTTTCCCTACGCCGTATCGACTTCCATTCCTCTTCCCGGCCTCTTCCCCAAGCGAACTTGACCCATCTCGCCTCAAGCTCCTCCGACCTCACCCGAAGCTCCACCACCCCACCTTACTTCAGTGACACCTGCCACGTCAAGCAGTCACAACCGCCATAAATCGACAACCACCGATGGCCCTCCGACGATGTGTTTTGGGATTTTTGGCCTTGGCGGCGACCCTCGTCACCACCTTCACTATCGCTGTGTGGCTGAGATCTTGGGAAGCCATGATCCTTGGGCTTCTTTTGAGCTCCCTACCCTGGGTCTCACCCAGATTGATGTCTCGTTTAGGCTTCCTCTTGCGACTACTCCTTTTGGTTTGCGGAAAAGTGTGCTTTTGGTTGTTCAATTGTTGGGTGATGTTGGGTGTTGCGAATGTCAAGTATTGGTCTACGGAAGGAGTGATGGCGATGCTTATTGGCATGATATTGGCCTTGGGCGTTGAAGTTGGATGTAGGCCTTGTGCTTGGCTCTGGATGAGAGCTTGGACCCTGCCTTATTGTGGGATATTATGGAGATTGATGGAAGGAATACTAGAAGTGAGTACTGATTTTGGGTGTTGGCCATGTACTTACCTTTGGGCGTTAATCTGGACGATAGCATGTGGTTGGGCATTATGGAGATTAATGGTGTTGGTACCCGTGGATTAATTGTTACATGATATATTATGAACAACATCTGTGGCTAGATCCAGTTAGTCACCAGTAGCACGAATAAACTTTATGGTCTTCCGGTTTATGTGATTTAAATAGCTTGCTACTGGCTTATCACCTCAGGTTCCAAGTTCGAACAGATGTTGTCATCATAATAGCCCTCATTTTCATGTGATGTTATCATCTCATGTTAATTTTCGACTACCTGAGAAGTCAGAGTAACTATTGTAATGATACTGGTCTTAGGAATAGTTACGGAAGCTATGGTAATGTCAATAGTATATATTCATATGTAACATCTCTTGTTTTCTTGATGATGTGATATCACATTATATTTCATGTTATTTACAACCTATTTTACTAGATTACTATCTTTTTTATCATTTATTTGCTTGAGCTTCTTCATAACATCAATTAATTGTTTCAAAAAGATTTTTAAATTCCGAGGACGGAATTATTTTAAGGAGGCTAGGATGTAACTGCCTGTTTTCATCAAAACAAACTATTTGACCAATTTTTCAATTTTTAACTATTTTATAATGGTTTGTCATAAGTTTTACTGATTTCAAAATTTTCTTATAAAAATATTTTGAAGTACCAGACTAGTTATGGAGTATTTTAGTAAGATCGGATTTCATCAAATACTCAAAACATTTTTGATAAAATTCATTTTCAGTTTTTACCGTTTTGACTTAATGAATTTACTTTCTATACAAACATCATCAAAACGATTTCAAACTTTTACAGTAACATTCAATGATCAATTAGGGCTTCCCACATTAATTTCGTAATTTTCTGAAGTCAAATCAATTGAGAACCTGCAAACCCGCTTCCTAAACGTTTTGGCCAAAAACTAGTATTTCTGTAGCTCAAACCCTGTAACGGACTTCGTATTTGTGATCCTCGCAACGATACGATCCTGTGGACATGTTTTCGTAATTTTTCGGACACGTCTATTAGTAGGGGCAAAATCATAATTTCGTTTTTGGTATTTTACTAATTACCTTCTCTAATGGGATTTTACTAATCAACTTTACCTGAATTAGCACTAAACGTGTCATCTCAACGGATAAACGTGGATACACGTTTATCTCCTTCCCCGGTTAGATGCATTCCCCTAACCCAATTGTCAAAATACACACCAACCCCATTAATTACCCTTAATTAAGACCCTTGACTACACCTTTTATTATATTAATTGTTAAGCCTATTTAACCATACCCTAACCCCGTTCTCCTTCGTTCACAAAGCTCTAACCTTGTCCCTAACGCACGCCCCCTCTCGCTTCTTTCTCTGCTCTCTCGTTCTCACTCTCGCTCACTCTCCCTAAGCCTCGACGTCTGCTACGAACTCAACCCCCGCTCCGATGGAGCTCGCCACCATGCACCGAACGAGACCCCCATGCTCTGTCGCTTCTCCGTTTAACACCACCACCGTGACCATCATTGAACGTTGGCGAAGCCTACTTCGTCAATCCAATAGCAGCGCCGCTCGACTACACCTTCCCACGATGAAGCTCCGCCCGTCGCCGCCCGCTGCACGTCTCTGAGCAGCTCCCCTCTCATTGCCGCCATGCACACCAACGACGAGGAGACACCACCGGAGCCCACGAAGACCAGCAGCTTTGCCCGACCCCCGCTCCACTTCCCGCTTCGCTCCGACGATGTCACCCCGATGTTCGACGACTCGAAAGACCCCCGGAGTCGCCACAGCCTTCCGTCGACGTTGCCGCTCTGCCCCGCCACTCGCTTCATCGGAGCAGCAGCCCCTGAGCCCGCCACGGTGCCCCGAAGCCCCTCCGAGCTTTGCACACCTCACCGCCATTCTCTCGACGTCGCCTTCGACGAAGCCGCTACCTCCCGCAGCTTCCAAGCCCCCATGCTACACCCTCGCCTCGTCTCCACTGCAGAGCTCCGCCTCCCTCCGACGAGAAGCCATACCCCCGCCTGCCACTCCACGCCGTAACCGCCACAGCTCCCTCGTCTCCACCCACCACTGCCGGAGTCTCCTCGCACCAACGATCGTCGCCACGGACCTCGCCGGACCACTCCGCCGTTCGTCTGAGACGCACCGCCCCGTCGCCGCTGCCTCCGAGGCCGTCGACGTAAGCCCCCGCCTGCATGCACACAAGAACGAAGGAGCTGGTGGGTTGTTATTAAAACGTAATTTAAACGTATTTTCGTATAAAATACGGGTATTTATGTATTTTGCTAATTAGATAATATGGGTTATATAGTAGATAATTAATAATAAATTATATAGAGGCCAGAAAAATGTGAGACCACACCTAGAAAATCAGAAATGACATTCTGGACTCAATGGCGCTAGTTTCGTCTCAATCTGACGCTTAGATTTTCCAGAATTAATTTTTAAGCCTAAAAGATAAATATGTTATTTTCATTCAAAAATCCGTAACTTGATATTTTCACGTACATTAATATGTGAGAAAAATATATGTTAAAGTACTCTTCTAGACGGTCATTTTGACAGCTTATTTGTCACTTTCCGATGCAGATTGCATCCAAGAGAAATTATTGAATAATTACGTTACTTAATTAAAAATTAGTTTTAAATCTATTTTGAACTTTTAAAAATTATAAAAATTACTATGAGCTTTCGAAAAATATTTCCTCTTACAGTAAAATTATTTTCCTTATGTCTAGGCTATAGAAAAATTTAGAACACCTTTTGACAACGTTTCAATCGATTATAAAATCAAAACGATCAGATTAAATAGGTAGAAAATAGGGTAACCCGTAACTGATGTTTTCTTGTATTTGCAGGGTACCAAATCTTGTGCACCAGCATCTTTAAAAGCTCCAGCTCCAATCTCGTCTTACCACGGCAATCTCTAAAAGAGTAAGTCACTCTAATTCTATCATTAGAAATCTGGATAGTGTACTCGTATGAACTTAGGACATGTCACCTAGTCTCAGAACAGCTTTTGACTTGAACAATTGAATAGAGACCTAATTAACTTGAGGACTAATCAATAGTGGAATGACCAAATGACTAAATTAAGATAGTAAACTTTTATGGAATTAGATATCATAGTTGTTGGACTTCAAATCATTGCTCGGACTAAATTGAGATAGTAAACTTTTATGGAATTAGATATCATAGTTGTTGGACTTCAAATCATTGTTCGGACTAAATTGAGATAGTGAACTTTTATGGAATTAAATATCATAGTTGTTGACTTCAAAGCATTGCTCAGGAGATATTATCTGTTGAGGCTTCTGCATTGACTTTTCAGCAAGTAAATACCATATATATGTATTTGTTGTACTCATTGATGGATGTATTGTTGTACACATTGTTGGATGTACGAAATGATGGGCCTATGAGGCCATACGGATACGGATATGGATACGGACACGGATACTGATACGGTTATAAATGTGAAATGTGATACAACACGGGTTATGGGGTAGTCTTGAGCTACGTAGTGTGCGGGAGTGACTGGGTCCACCCTTATTAGTTAAGCTGTACCATCACCCTGTAGGGGATGGTAGGTAGATATTCCACGAGTTGCTACGTGGGATGGGTGCACTTCTGGTTGCATATCGTACACTCGAGCTAAGACTGTTGCACTAGCTGATTGATACAGGGCCCATGAGGCCATATTGATACGAACACTGATATGAACATTGGACTATGATAATACACGGGATACGGGGTAGTCTTGAGCTATGCAGTGTGCGGGAGTGACCGGGTCCACCCTTATTAGTTAAGCTGTTCCATCACCCTGTAGGAATGGTAGGCAGATATTCCACGAGTTGCTCCGTGGGATGGGTGCACTTCTGGTTGCATATCGTACACTCGGGCCAAGGCTGATGCACATTTACGGAGCACACTATTGGGCCCTTGCGGCATTTAAGACTGTTGCACTAATTGATAATTGATTGAGACCATTGCTTCAGTCACGACTACTACTATTCTACAGACTAAGTCGAGACTACTCGAACGTGATAGAACGGTTTAATAATGAGCGGTCTTGAATTACAAATGAATCAGTGTCTAGGAAGGAATGGGAAGGGCGTTGGTCAACCAATGGACTTGTTCCTGCGGTCTTTGAAGTGACATGTGCCTTCAAGCCCTGACTGACTGGCTGATTTGGAAGTTAAGTTAGACTACTTATTATTAGGCCATCCTACACTATTAGATAGTCAAGCGACGCTCATCTTTCCTTAAGTATTACTAGGTCTATCTATTGTATTCCATTACCGATGGGTCAAAACATTGTTAACCTGGCTGTCCTACTATTGTCATCCCATTGCCTGTGGTCGAAATATTGTTGCTACCATATGCCATGTCACAGTTATCACTCTTACACTTACACAGTCACCTTTATGTACAGTTACCAGTACTTTACTTATCTGTCTGCCCATACTTTACGTTTTGCACCTGCATGACTATCTTTTGTTTACTATAGTATGTTCCATACTTTTGCACTACTTTGTTTCTATTGCTAGAATTGTTGTGACTTACCTACGGTTCCATCTCTGTGGCACCGCAGACGACATACATATGGAGGCAGATGCTCTAAAGCTAATAGCGCCAGAATTTGACCATGAGTCTGCAGCTTTCAGAGTTGTTTCCAGTTGTATTTATCTTCCTTCATGTACGATTGTTGGACCATTTTTGTACAATACGGATGTAATAATTGGACACTATTTGGGTATTTTTATACATCTCTGCATCGTGGCTATTTTGTTTTCACTGGTTAACTGCAGGACCTACGCAATTACCAAAAAGTAACGGGCCTGGGAATCGTGTCTTTATAGTAATGCTGTTGGTGACTTCAATAATTGTATAAATGATAGTGCCCTCCTTGAATTAAGGACCACGGGTATTCCTATTAGTTGGAATAATAGAGGTGTTGGGGCCTTGCGTATTGCGGCTACGCTTGATCGTTCACTCTGTAATAGTGCCTGGATTCAGGATCTTCCTTTTTCATACTGTGAGTATGTCGATTCTGGTACCAGTGATCATGCTATGATGATAGTTCACCTTCATACGATCAAGGGGTCCGATCCTAAGCCTTTTAAGTTCTTTAACGCTTGGGTGCTTGCGAACAATTTTCTTCAGACTTTATACAGCGGTTGGAATATTGGGGTCATGGGGAATCCGATGTTTAAACTTGTGGCTAAATTGAAGCATCTTAAGCCTATCCTCCAGAACTTGGGGAATGATCTTTGTAGGATGAATAATGTGGGGAAATTTAAAACGGAGCTCTCAATTATTCAATCCGATCCTAACATCACTCATGATGCCGCGATTCAAAAGCGGGAACATAACCTCATTCGCAAGCTTGGGTTGGCTATTGACTCTGAGGAGAGTATACTAAGACAGCAGAGTAGGCAGTGTTGGCTGCAGTTGGGTGATCGTAACTCCAAGTTTTTTTATACTGCTATGAAGTCTAGACAGAATCATAACAATCTCATTCATCTTGTTAAGCTGGACGGCTCTAGGGATGATACTGTTGATAAGCTTAAAATTGACGCGCCCAAGTTCTTTGAAGAGCTCTATAACCAAGACTCCTGTTGGAATGTGTTCCCCAAACTCACGTCCATGAGAAAGCTTACCCCCCGATTCTGCCAAGTGGATTGAACGGCCAATCACTGTGAATGAAATCAAAAAAGCTGTTTTTCTCATTGGGGAGGATAAAGCCCCTGGCCCGGATGGGTATAATGGTTGTTTTTATAATAAATCTTGGGGTATTATTGGTGATGATGTTGTTGAGGCAGTCCTCTTTTTCTTTGAGAATTCTTGCATGTTGCGACAAGTCAATCACACATTTCTCACCCTCATTCCTAAAGGGGCGAATCCCTCTGGATTAGGAGACTACAGACCCATAGCTTGTTGCAATGTTTTAAATAAAATCATAAGCAAGGTGCTCTGCAGAAGGCTCAAAGCTGTGGTTTTGGAACTCATTTCTCCTTGTCAGGCCGCATTTATCAAAGGTAGACTCCATAATTAATGGCCTTTGCAGACGATTTATATGGGGAAAATCCTCCTTATGGGCTTGGAAGGATATTTGTTTACCTAAATCTGAAGGTGGGGTTGGGTTGCGCCATCTGGCGGACCTTAATATGGCTTATGGTGTTAGATTGACTTGGCGCCTGCTCACTCACAATGGCCTTTGGGCTTCATTCATGAGGAAAAACTATCTCTCTGATAAGGGCTTCTTCAAAGAGACTAGCTACCCTACTCAGTCTGGGACTTGGAAGTTCATTCTATATTGCCGTAGATTTTCTCGGAATATTATTGGGCGCAATGTCAGGAATGGGCGTACTACTCTGTTTTGGTATGATAGATGGCTGCCATGTGGGCCTCTATGTGACTCTTATGATGTTCCTATGGAGGAGGCGATGAAGAGGGTTTGTGACTATTGGGATGGTGATAGTTGGGCCGATGTAGAAGCTATCAGGGTAGTGAAACCTCTGCTGCTTCAAAATGTGATTTCATCTGGGGAAGACGGCTGGGTTTGGAGAGAGGGTTTTTCTGACTCTCTTAGGAGTGCTTGGGATGGTACGAGATCCAGGCAGAGCAGGTTCCCATATCACATGTTTATTTGGTTTAAAGGGCACATTCCCAAAATGGCCATCACTCTTCTTAGAGGTATTCATGGCAAGCTTCTTACTAAGGAGATTCTCTTACACTGGGGAGTGGGGGCGGTCGGTGGTTCTGAGTTATGTCATGACGGTTCGGTAGAGAACATCGACCACATTTTCTTTGAGTGCAACTTCTCGAAATATGTTCTAATCAGATGCTTCCTCAAATTGGGTATCACTGAGCCTGCCCCCTCTTCTCTTCGGAGCGTTTGTGACTACCTCTTAGGCAATTACAGATCCTCTGATAGTCTGGGGACCTTGGCCAAAACTGTTACTGCTGCTGTTGTTTGGCACTTATGGAGGGAGCGTAACAGTAGAATCTTTGATGGTGTTGAAAAATCCAGGACCCAGGTTTTTAAGGACATTGCGGTGGATGTGCGGGTGGCTCTTTTGCAACATTGATGGAGATTGTGCTATGGATACCGGGCCCCTGATCAGTTGGGGCCTGATGGGGCGCAGGGATGGGTCTGGCTAAAGATTCATTGTTTGACTTTGTTTTGTTTTGATCCTTGTAGGGTCCAAAGTGGGGGGGGGTAAGGAAAAGTAATAGAGGGTGACGACGCTTGTGCCATATCCCCTCTTTACTTTTTCTCTAATCCCATTTAGGTCCCTTTGTACAGTTTTTGTTTCAATATAGATACGCATTTACTTTTCAATATATATGTGTGTGTGTGTGTGTGTGTGTGCGTGTGTGTGTGTGTATGTGTGTGTATATATATGTGAGTGAGTGTGTGTGTGTGTGTCTATATGATCACTCCATATTTTACACTCTTTTTCTTCATGTTTGCATGCCACTTTGATCGCTCATATCGCGTTTTTCACTATTATTCGACAATATTGCGATGCTTTTCACGATTTCTTGTTTTTGTCGTATTTCAGGAGATATGGAGCGATTCGGAGTGATTTTGAGATCAAGAGGATTTGCACCCACTCCGGAGTGTCACCCGAGGCTCTTTTGAGGGCTATTCGGAGATGGAAGACAAGTGGAAGAAGAAGGAACCTCGTAGGAGCGACGAGGAGGCGAAACGATGAAGAATGGGCATCTGCAGCATCTCGCTCGGCCGAGTGAAGTACTCACTCGGCCGAGCCAGAAGACCACTCGGCTGACCAGAACGGACACGCATCAACAGAAGGAAATCGGCGTGCACTCGGCCGAGTGACGATAGTCCACTCGGTCGAGCATGGAAATCCCCTCGCCCGAGTGGCATGGGAAAATCCACATCAAAAGAGGCCGACTTACTTGAAATGTACAGGCGATTCAGAGTTTTCACTCGGCCGAGCATGAAAAGCTCCTCGGCCGAGTGAGTAAGGCCACTCGGCCGAGTCACCTCCGAAGACAGACCCCCAAAAATACCCAGCTTACTGTTATTGTACAGGGTTTGTCACTCGGCCGAGTGACATTTGTCACTCGGCCGAGTGAGCCGCCCCGCCTGCGGCGGGCCCATATTTTAAGTTGCGGCCTGGGCTGTTTTTGGGCATGATTTTGAGGGGTTTTCTAGGGTTATTTGCTAGGGTTTTGGGAGACTATATAAGGGTTTTGTAGCCACCATTAGAAAGGGAGTTCCAATAGGTTTTCTTAGACTCTATTTTAGAGGTTAGGCCATGCCCTAGGCCCCTCTTGGATCTAAAAGCTTGTATTTGGATTGAATATCTTCATCAAAGCTAAGTATTTTGTTCTTGTTATTTGAATCTTTATTTTTTTCTATCTTTTTGCATGCAAGCAATCATTTTTATTGATTCTCATATCGTTATTGCTATGCTTGAGTAGATTTGTTGTTCTAGGGCATGGGGATGAACCCTAAGGATCTAATTTCTGATTTGTGATGAATGAATTTCTAAATTTCTAGAATTGCTAGGAGGTTAGGTTGTGATCGATTTATTACGGATAGCTAGGGATTTCCATCGATTGGGGTTTGCAAGAGATTGGATTCTTGTCGATGGGAAGGCCTAGATATTCGATTTAGGTTTATAATCGAGATTCTCTAGACTTGGTTTGCAAGAGCTTGTACCAAAGATAGGATTTTTATTATAAATCTATACCCATATTCGTTTGCAAGAGATTGGACGAATACGAACTATCACAACCTAGATCATAACTCGAGTTTACACGAGAGTGGGCTCGAGGGGAAATTGAACGATGATGTCGATCCTAATGCTAGTGGCTTAGGCTAGGGTTTGCAAGAGATTGGGCCCTATCCTAGGTTGCTATAGACCGGCAATAGCGCTACAGTGTGAGCTTGGTTCTCTATTCAGTTACGACTAGTTCACCTCAACGCAAGTCTAGTAATATTCGACTCACGATTCACAAGGATGAACGCCGACCCGTAGTGGGGATTCCCTAGCTCTAGACTCTTTTATTATATTTTATTTAAATCGATATTTGACCAACATCACTATCACCGACACCGACAACCACCACCATTTCCATTACATCACACCATAACCATCTCCACCAATAAAACATTCGTAGTCGAGCCAACCAAGGATAGATTGGAGCCAACACCACCTCCTCGTGTTCGATACCCGCTCGCCACTTGACCGTGCACTTGCGGTAAAACTACAATCGTTCTCCAGGTGTATATCCGGGGCTCGATCATGTTTTTGGCGCTGTTGCTGGGGATTCATCTCCATGCATTTGCGCCATACTAGGTTGTGCTCTTGGGTTACATTTTGGAGCGATCAAGTTTTTGGCGCCGTTGCCGGGGAGGTGTTTCCCGTTGGGTGCCAATTTGTCACAATTAGGTTGATTAGACTACGAAAAAAAATTTAACAAAAGGGAATTTTCACCCCCACCACCATTATTATCTTTTCTATATTCTTTTGTGCCACTGATATTTTCTCCAGGTATTTATCTTTGTTGATCAGGTGCTATGGATTATACTACGTGGACCACAGATTTTGATCAGAGTGCTCAGATGGGAGAATACTATTATGATCAGAGTGCTCAGATGGAAGAATACTTTTTTGAGGAAACGCACTGGCCCGAGCTTGATGAGAAACAAAGGATTTTTTTTGATGAGATGCATGCACACCAAGTTGAAATACAGGCCAGGCTTGATAAGGGCGACCTTCAATTGGAATGGGTGAAGAGGGAACTTGAAATGAATGCGCTCACGCTTAAGGTTGCAGAGATTTCTAAAGATATCAGTTCTTCTTCTTCATTTTATAGGCAAGAAGCATCACCGGTCATATTACCAGAGCTAGAATGTGCTGTCGTCGATCCCACATCCTATGATACAGCTATTGCATATATAGAATGGATGGATGAGGAGGCCGTGGTGGAAGCAGAAATTGAGTCATATGCACAGCCAGATGAGGACGCATTTCAGAGATTATTGGAGGGCCTCTTGGAGTCAGTGAGATTCACCGGTTCAGAGAGCATTACAGTAGGTGATGAATTCGAGCTACGATTTGCAGATTTTGTTATGAACCGTGTTTCAGCTGCAGGAACAATTGAGGAGGACATCCATGTCAGTATTGAGGGGGATAGACTATATTTTCGGATTGCTTGCGGGCATTCCCCTCCATATGATACATCCCCACAAGTTGACACACATGAGTAGCCATCATCACCATTCCAGAGAGAGCCTACATTGATAGTTGATGAGAAGGCAAAGGAGCACACTGTCGAGCCAGAGCATATTGACGAGGAGGCCTCACGTGCAGATCCAGAGCATGCTTTTAAGGAGGCCTTACACACAGAGCCAGAGCTTATTACTGAGGAGGTCGTACATCGGGATGAGGACACAGCCATTCATAAGGATCCCGAGCACTACCCTCCTCCATTAGAGCTCCCGCAGCCACCTCATCCTTCCACTGACGTCGAGGACTATCCCACAGAGCCTACCGCTCCCACTCAGGGATATATTTTTACCCACTCCATTTCTGAATCATGTAGTCCATTCGATATTTATTTTGATTCAGATATTGTTGACACATCATACCTTTTGCAACACACATACGATTATGGACCGGGGGTATGCTTGGACGTGTCACAGTTTGATGAGTCTATCGAGGAAGTCCACACATATGATCTAGATTTACCTAAGCAGCTTAGAAAGGACATCATGGAGACAGCTATCACAACACAGGAGGATATTAGATTATTTCCAGGAAAGTATCGTCTACAATTATTTATTTCATATATTTCTATAGACGATCCTCTTTGGGATACTTTTATTATGAGGATGAATTTTTTACAGCGAACTGATGCATCCTATTCTCTGCAGGGTACAGGTGGAGTCCTTGTGGGAATGCTGGATGATGCATTGCTGGAGTTCGTTTGTGTTCGTGGACATACGCGCCTGGCAGAGCCACGGAAAGAGCAGTTGGAGCAATTGCCTTCACCAGTAAAGATATTGGATCCGCCTTTTGCTATAGGTGATATCAATCCAGTAGTATAGAAATTTTATGCTTTTAATAAACACGAATTCTCTCGACAGCGAGAGGACCTTATAGATTGATTGAATAAATATCACCTCTTATGACGTCAACAAAATTTTTACACCCCAAACCCATTATATATATTAATTGCCCCTTCATATTTTGGTGTGTCACATCCTTTTGCTCACCACCATCGAGCATTTCTTTCAAGTGAAACCTCACTTTCTTATTTGTTTGACTTAATCACGCTTAGCAAAATCGTGATTTTATTGATCGAGTCATTTGAATAGGATTGTTTGGTATAATCTTGGGGGAAGGCACTCTCATGCATCATTCTATGTGCATATAGTTGCATTAGGATTTTATGTCATTCATTTCATCATTTTTCATTCACCCCCTATTATTATCGTTGTTCCTCATATTCTTCCACTATGATCACATTGAGGACAATGTGAAGTTTAAGCTTGGGGGCAGTGCATTTCCATGCCATTTAGATACATTAGTTGCATTTTAACTTTATTTTAGAATTTTTAAAATTTTCCAAAATTTTTGCATCATCTTTTTGATCTTTCCATCCTATTTTCCTTTTATGTGTGTTCATGCATCATATTGTGTGCTTGATTTTCTTTTCTTTCCCCTCTTTTATTTTTTATTTCTTTATTTTCCTTTCTCTTCTTCCGCTAGATGAATTTCGTATGATGATATATCTCTTATTGTTTTAGCAACCATCACGATGCTTATTATTCCTTGCCATGCTACTTAGAGTATTCCATAGTCTTGCTATTCACACGTGCTTGCAAATCCATTTCTCTTGATGACTCCTCTAAATGAATGCATTATAATTAATTGAAGCTGAATGTATGGATTATTGCTTAGTATGCTTTTGTTGGAAGTGCACCAAGATTCACGCATCAATTGTATAACGGAAGCATATGCCTTATTGTCTTATTCGCCTTCTGTTGCATGCTTGATATGATTGTGTGCTTTACCGCTTGACTTCACTTTTTATTGAGATGATTGAAAATATCCATGCTTACATATGAGTTTTAGTTGAAGTATTATTTTATTGAACCGTTCGTGCACATCTTAGAGTGAACCGAGTACTACATCATTTCCTTCTCCACATATATCTTTTTATTCTCTACAGTCACTTGAGTTCACCTCTTAAAGCTACTTATATCGCATCTATTTCCCAAAAATCCCTACAAAAGAAAAAGGTTGCTCCAAAAAGTCCAAAAAGCCAAAAAGGAGCCAAAAATCAAAAATACAAATCAAATTGCTCCTACAAAAATCCAAGAAGAAAAATGAGAAACAAAGTCCAAAATAAAGAAAGATATTTCTCTACCTCATTATTGGAGCCACAAAATACTTGGGAAAACCAAGGCAAAAATCCCATTTTCCACTATCATATTCCTTTAGATGCGATGCCTCAAGCTAAGCTTGGGAGGTGAATTCATTTGACCAAATGAGTGAGTATGACATTAGAGTGGAGACGTGCATGAATGGGAACATTCGATAATGCTTCGACTTTGCAAAATATATTAGATATGGGGATTTTTCATGATTTGAAAGAAATATGTGAATGCTATGACTCTTATTCTATTCTCTATTGCATGCTTGGTGTGTATCTTATATGCTTCATTTATAACTCTTGATTGAAAAGTGCATCGCCAACATTCGTATATTAAATTCTATGAAATGCGTGATGTGGATATGAATTGATTGTATGAATTTAGAGAGTCTCTCTTATTGTTCTTAAAAGTTTGCAAGTACCATGTCTAAGTAAGATATGAAATATTTATAGCATGAGATTCGTATTTTCTGAGTTATCGTGATGTGTAACTTTGGCTTGAGATCTGAGAGAATAATCTAGCGACCCCTTCCACCTTGTTTTCTTTCTTTTTCATTTCATTTCCTTTGTTTTCATGTCCCGAGTTCGTCTCTTTACTTATCTTCCTCGAGGATGAGTAAGAGGCAAGCTTGGGAGATTTTGATCACTCCATATTTTACACTCTTTTTCTGCATGTTTGCATGCCACTTTGATCGCTCATATCGCGTTTTTCACTATTATTCGACAATATTGCGATGCTTTTCACGATTTCTTGTTTTTGTCGTATTTCAGGAGATATGGAGCGATTCGGAGTGATTTTGAGATCAAGAGGATTTGCACCCACTCCGGAGTGTCACCCGAGGCTCTTTTGAGGGCTATTCGACGATGGAAGACAAGTGGAAGAAGAAGGAACCTCGTAGGAGCGACGAGGAGGCGAAACGATGAAGAATGGGCATCTGCAGTATCTCGCTCGGTCGAGTGAAGTACTCACTCGGCCGAGTCAGAAGACCACTCGGCCGACCAGAACGGACATGCATCAACAAAAGGAAATCGGCGTGCACTCGGCCGAGTGCCAATAGTCCACTCGGCCGAGCATGGAAATCCCCTCGCCCGAGTGGCATGGGAAAATCCACATCAAAAGAGGCCGACTTACTTGAAATGTACAGGCGATTCAGAGTTTTCACTCGGCCGAGCATGAAAAGCTCCTCGGTCGAGTGAGTAAAGCCACTCGGCCGAGTCACCTCCAAAGACAGACCCCCAAAAATCCCCAGCTTACTGTTATTGTACAGGGTTTGTCACTCGGCCGAGTGACATTTGTCACTCGGCCGAGTGAGCCGTCCCGCCTGCGGCGGGCCCAGATTTTAAGTTGCGGCCTGGGCTGTTTTTGGGCACGATTTTGAGGGGTTTTCTAGGGTTATTTGCTAGGGTTTTGGGAGACTATATAAGGGTTTTGTAGCCACCATTAGAGAGGGAGTTCCAATAGGTTTTCTTAGACTCTATTTTAGAGGTTAGGCCATGCCCTATGCCCCCTCTTGGATCTAAAAGCTTGTATTTGGATTGAATATCTTTATCAAAGCTAAGTATTTTGTTCTTGTTATTTGAATCTTTGTTTTTTCTATCTTTTTGTATGCAAGCAATCATTTTTATTGATTCTCATATCGTTATTGCTATGCTTGAGTAGATTTGTTGTTCTAGGGCATGGGGATGAACCCTATGGATCTAATTTCTGATTTGTGATGAATGAATTTCTAAATTGCTAGAATTGCTAGGAGGTTAGGTTGTGATCGATTTATTACGGATAGCTAGGGATTTCCATCGATTGGGGTTTGCAAGAGATTGGACTCTAGTTGATAGGAAGGCCTAGATATTCGATTTAGGTTTATAATCGAGATTCTCTAGACTTGGTTTGCAAGAGATTGGACCAAAGCTAGGATTTTTATTATAAATCTATACCCATATTCGTTTGCAAGAGATTGGACGAATACGAACTATCACAACCTAGATCGTAACTCGAGTTTGCACGAGAGTGGGCTCGAGGGGAATTGAACGATGATGTCGATCCTAATGCTAGTGGCTTAGGCTAGGGTTTGCAAGAGATTGGGCCCTATCCTAGGTTGCTATAGACCGGCAATAGCGCTAGAGCATGAGATTGGCTCTCTATTCAGTTACGACTAGTTCACCTCAACGCAAGTCTAGTAATATTGAGATTCACAACTCACAAGGATGAATGCCGACCCATAGTGGGGATTCCCTAGCTCTAGACTCTTTTATTATATTTTATTTAAATCGATATTTGACCAACATCTCTATCACCGACACCGACAACCACCACCATTTCCATTACATCACACCATAACCATCTCCACCAATAAAACATTCGTAGTCGAGCCAACCTAGGATAGATTGGAGCCAACACCACCTCCTCGTGTTCGATACCCGCTTGCCACTTGACCGTGCGCTTGCGGTAAAACTACAATCGTTCTCCGGGTGTATATCCGAGGCTCGATCAATATATATATATATATATATATATATATATATATATATATATATATATATATATATATATATATATATATATATATATATATGAAAAGTTAGCGAGCAGCTTATTCATATATCTATAAAATGTACAAGAAAAAGTTGGGTCAAGAGGAGAGAGTAGCTATAGAGGGGAGAGGGCACAAGCGCCGTCACCCTCGAATAACCATCCTCATCCATTCCCAACTTTTATATACAACCAAAGTATGCAAAGACAAAACTGATACAATGAATAAGTGAAATGTTTATCCCGCATCTCTGAACTCTCAGTTATCCATAGCTTGCACTGCATCGGGAGCCTTGAGATCCTGGTCTCTAAGTATAATTCTGATATCACTAGAGATGTTATCAAATAACAATGTTTTTGATCTGTTGGCACCCTCAAAAACTCTTCGATTTCTTTCCTTCCAAATGTGCCAAACCATTGTAGAGAGCGCAGTTTTGGCTAGTAAACTGATAGTATTCTTATTGTTGAAGTGTGATAAATAGTAATTACCCACATCAACTAAGCGAGGAGCCATGGGGTTTGTAATACCCAATTTCGGGAGGCTTCTGCTCAATATGTAATTAGTATATGAGCATTCGAAGCTCAACTGTTTCGTCTATGTTCTCCTCGAATAGCACACAACATGTGTGTGTGGTTATCCCCCATCTAACCAACTGATCTCGAGTTAGGAGCTTTGCATGGAATGCTCTTAGCAAAGCCAATGACAATTTCGGCACATAACCTGTATATCAAACCAACTTAGCAAATGGAAAAGGCTTTCTACTGAAGTGCGTTTATATTTTATATATTCACGCACGTCTTCTTTGTGATTTTCCGTTGTTTTTCGTCGTCCGGTACCCATTTTCTTGTGATTTTAGTTTTCTTTCACTTCTTTGTGTTTTTGTGTGAATGCAGGAGATTGCCAACGTAGGGGACATATAAAAAAGATATCACGATTCCCCGGAGCAATGGGAGGAATCACGCGTGATCCAGAGGGTCAAACGATGAAGATCGCTATATTTCAGCCCTCAACCGATCGGGTGGACACAGCCACCCGATCGGTTGATGCACGCGTATTCGACCCGGACAGAAGCTGAAGTGAGAAGCAGCTCAACCAACCGGTTCGTCGACCGGTTGAATCCAACAGAGCTCTCGGCCATTTGGAGCTGAATTCCAACCGATCGGGTGACATCTCACCCGATCGGTTCATCTGTACTGAATTTTCCGGACAATGACTCGGAGAGCTCAACCGACCAGTTTGATGATCATGCGAAACCGACAGAACTCTCTGTCTTTTGGGGATAATTCCAACCGATCGGTTGAATACTCAACCGATCGGTTCACCTGATGCCGCATCGCCCCAAATATCGAACTGATGGCTCCACCCGCTCTCCTTAGCGCCCGGTTGAAGCTTCTGAAGCCGATTGCGAAAGCGCCAAGCAGCTCACCCGATCGGTTGATGCTTCAACCGATCAGGTGACGTCGATTTCTATATATAGTTGACCTAGGGTTGCTAAAAACGAATCCTGTAATTTTTTTTCTGTCTTTTTTGTATTGCGACGGCTGGAATTTTATCTGTTTTTGTAAGTGTTCCGATCGACTTGAAACTTTAATATAGTCTTAATTGCATTGCTAGTATAACATTTATATTGCTTGATCAAGTTTTCTACCGTTGATTTCTGTTTAGATTGCGTTTTAGCTATGATTTGTGAGTAGTTCCCTCATCTGGGATTTTGGTGGAAACCCCTTTGTGGGTTCTCCCTAATGCATCCATATGACTAGGATTTCGATAGGGATTAGGAATTTAGATGGTTACGCAGGGTGTTTCATTGTCATTGGCGGGAAAAAGACCACCTTTGACTGTTGGGCCAAGGGGGAATAAACTTGGCGGTTGACTCCCTAGCCACAGCTCACCCCTTTAGCGTAGACATTGATTCCTAGCGTGTGGGAACGGCAGGATCAGATGTTGAGAGTTATCATTGCGAGCTTAGTGCTCACGGAGTCGGTCGGTGTTAATAGACATGGGAATGCCCACTGACCAAACCCGGGTAGTCCTAGCGTATCATCCTGGGCACCGACCCGAATATCGGTCCCATGGGACGCTAGGTATCACTCTTAGAGGCAACGTCTCACCACTAAACCCTAATTCCGATCGTATTCTTATCCCCCCGGTCGTAATAGTGAGAACACATGATAGGGTGGAAAGCAAAGTCCTAGGTTTCTTTTTATATCGTTTATCCTTCGTATCTATTTTCTGTGACAACTATCGATCGTTCGGGCTATCTCACCCGTAGGGTAAACCGGTTCCTCTTTGAAACAAGCACAACACATGCCTCCCTGTGTTCGACCCCCAAGCTACACTACAACACCGTGCACTTGCGGTATAAATATTTAAATCTAGTATCCCCAATCCTATTGCACTTTTATGCTCAAACCTAGGGGACGTCAAGCTTTATGGCGCCGTTGCCGGGGAGGCAACATGCTTGTTTATTTTAGGACCCATTGAACCCTTGAGTCTAGTTCACATCCTCACCTCACGATAATTTTCGCATTCTTCATTTTCATTTTTATTTTCTATTCTTTATTTTCTGTTTTTATCTGTTTTTATCCTATACTTGCTTCACGGCTGTTTGTTGCTTTTACATGCGTAGGAACACAATGAGTCTCGACGACTTGATTCCTTTAGATCCAGAGATCAACGCCACCGTGAGGCGTCTAAACACAGAGAAGAGAAGAAGTGAAGAGTCTGCAGCCATGGGAGAGAATACACCACCGCAGAAGTCCATGCTGGAATACTCGATGCCATCCATCGGGTCCACATCCTCCATCCAACCTTCGGCTATTATGGCCCAGAGTTTCGAGCTTAAGCCGTCATTAGTGACATGGATCAAACAGGATCAATTTTTAGGGTCACCTATAGAGAGCCCATTTGAACATCTGGACTCCTTCCTTGAGAAGTGTGACACGTTCAGGATCAATGGTGTCACGACTGAAGCTATCCGATTGAAGCTATTCCCCCTCTCTATGCGGGATAAAACCAAGCAATGGCTTAGGAGAAAGGACCCGAACACCTTCAATACTTGGGAGAAACTCTTGAATGCTTTCTTAACTAAGTTCTTTCCCCCAGGGAAGACAATGAAGCTGAGGAGTGAGATCTCCTCCTTCTCCCAAGCCAGCCACGAGTCTCTGCACGAAGCTTGGACGAGATACAAAGAGATGCAGTGGAGATGCCCTTATCACGAGCTTCCAAAGTGGCAGATTATAAATCTGTTCTTTAACGGGTTGAGGGATGACCTGAAGTCTTCGATGGATGCAGCGGCGGGGGGTCCTTTATGTCAAGAAGTGAAGAAGATGTCGGCCAAATTCTTGAGAACATGGCATCAAACAATGAGTGGTGGTGTGATGAGCGTGCCACGCCCAGATCTGGGGGCATTCATAGAGTTGATGACGTCGACAAATTATCTAGCAAATTCGATTTGCTATCGACTTATATCTTGGCGCTTATGATAGGAGCTGGTGGTGCCAGCACCCAACAAGTAGCAGTGGTGGAAGTGAAAGTCCTGTGAGACTTCGACGGTGGTGATATTTCACCACCGGTGGATCAAGCTGGCACACTTTTCTTCAACCCGACGGGTAATGCGCCATATCCACCAAGGACTAGCTCAAATCTGGCTTATTCTCCCAATAACCGGAACCACCCAAATTTGAGCTATAGGGCACCATATCAGCAACCCCAGCAGCCGCAGCAACAAGTATATAAGCTGCCTCGGCAACAGCAACAGCAGTATCAGCAACAGCAATAGCCACAACAAATGTACCAGCAGTATCCCCCCAGGAACCAGCAGCCCATGCTGCTGCTGCTGCAGCCATATGGCCAGCAGCGAGTTATCTCCCCTGGTCGAGAGCCTCTTGACCCAATATATTACGAACCAGGAGAAGATAAACTTGTGGCTTGAGATGGGACAGAAGGCGCTAACCGACCAAGTAACCCAGCTGGGGTTGCAGGTTGCGAACCTTCAAAGGGCGCAAAACTAATTGCCGGGTCAACCAGAAGTAAATCCAAGGGGCGAATCAGACATTGGCACTAGGTATGATCATGCAAATGTGTCCACTATCGTCTTGAGAAGCGGGACACAAATTCCTACAAGAGTGCCTGCTAAGGAACCTGAAGCTCCGTTGGTCGATGGGCGACCAAGTGAAAAATCAAATGAGGACGGAGCGTCGTCACCAAAGACTATGACTCCGGAGGGAGTATCTGAGGAAGAGAAGAAGAAGAACGAAGAGGGGGCCTAAGAGTCTTTAGGCCCGTTGTGCCTTTCCCACAATGACTTACCAAGGCAAAGATTGATGAAAAATATGGCAAGTTCTTTGCTATGGTCAAGGATTTGAGCTTGTAGATCCCTTTCCTCGAAGCCATAAAGACTATTCCTTCCTATGCGAAATTCTTGAAGGATTTGGTGACAAGGGGTTCCAGAAAAGAAAAAGTCATTCTCATGGTGGAATGCAACGCTCTCATTCAGCGAGTGAATCCGCCCAAGCTTAAGGACCCAGGAAGCTTCTCTATTCCTTGTTCGATTGGGGAAGTGAAGATCCATCGGGCGCTCGTCGATTTGGGAGCGAGCGTCAGTCTGATGCCCCTGTCACTATACAGGAGGATAAGGATGGGTGACCTGGAGCCCACAGGTATGACCCTTCAACTTGCAGACCGATCAGTCAAGTATCCGGTGGGAATTGTGGACGACCTACCAGTAGACGTCAGCGGAGTGCATGTGCATGTAGACTTTGTTGTAACGGACATGCCCGAAGGCACACATACACCCATCATCCTCGGGAGGCCCTTCATGGCCATCGTTGGCGTGCTGATAGATGTGAAGAAAGGGAAGCTATCCCTTAATGTTGGCGACCAGAAGGTCGAATTTGACTTGGAGTTATCTATGAAGCACCCTCCGGATGAACTAGGTTGCAATATGCTGGACGTTGAGGAGGAAAGAGCCGTAGAAGCTGGGGCTTGGGAAATTCTCTCAATGAACCCCCCTGATCGCTCCGGGACGTAACCCCAAAGAACGGTTGTAGTTTTACCGCAAGTGCACGGTGTAGCAGCGTGCGGGTTATCGAACACAGGGAGGACGAATGACCGTGCTTGTTCCAATCAACCTGGCTATTTAAGAAGAGGGAAAATTTGCCTTTGGCGATCCTGTCACAATCGTCAGACAAAGTACAGAAATATCAAATCAAATAAAGAACGTCTAGGGAATGGGGAATCCCTGCTACTCACCATATTTCATAAAAGTGGTTCATCGGTATCAAAATCGCTAGAATAAAGGTTTGGATGAACTAGTTGCAACTGAATGTATAACCAAGCTCACGCTCTCGCGCTGTTGCCGGTCTATAGCTATCCTAGGCTCGGGTCCAATCTCTTGCAAACCCCAGCCTAGGGAAGCTAGCATTAGGATCAACATCATCGTTCAATCGCGCACCGAGCCCAATCTCTTGCAACCTCGGCTCACGACCAAGATTGGGATAGTTCTTACCCGTCCAATCTCTTGCAAACGGGTATTGGCGCGGAATTGGAACCGGGAACCCTAGTATCGGTCCAATCTCTTGCAAACCGATACTACAGAAATTCGATTCCAACCCAATTCGGATTTCTAGGGTTTCCTATCGAATTGGGATCCAATCTCTTGCAAATCCCAATCGACGTGAATTCCTAGCCATCCGTAGTAAATTGATCCCAATCTAATCTCTAATAGCAATTCTAGCAAAATTCCTACTAATTCATCACAAATATGAAATAGGGCTTGTAGGGTTCATCCCCACGCCCCCAAGACGTGGCGACTACTCACAATTCATAGCAAGATCACAAAAATAATCAATGAAATAAGCAATAGAATTCATCACAATATTGAGATATGCAATAAAAGTAGAGTTTTTAAAGGAGAGAAAAGCAAACCAATGGAGTTATTCAATTATTCCAACAAAAATAAAATTTTTTCTCCTCTCCAGTCTCAAGAATAAAACTAAAAAGCTAATCTAAAAAGCTGCAAAAAATCTAAGGGAAAAGCTCTCCAAAACTAGGGTAAAAACAGGGGTTAAATACCCCCCAAAATCGTCCAAAAACTGTGACCAAAATACCCCTGCACAGCCTGTTTTCCGCAATTTTCGCTACAGGCAGCGCGTCGCACTCGGCCGAGTGACAAAAGTCGCTCGGCCGAGTGAAAACCCTGTAATTTTCCAGTAAGTCTCGATCTTCAGGGGTCTTCACTTCGGGGGCGGCTCGGCCGAGTGAGTTGTCGTCACTCGGCCGATGGCTTCATGGTACTCGGGCGGTCGGGATTATCCACTCAGCCGAGTGGGTCTTCTGAAGTTCAGGCAGCCGAAAAACAGTAACATGGCGATTTTTGAAGGGCTTCGTCTGGGCGCCACTCGGGCGGACAGGGTCTCGTCACTCAGCCGATGTGGTCTCCGTCGCTCGGCCGAGTGCACATAGGAATTGTGTATGATCTGGTCGGCCGAGCGGTGTCTCGCTGGTCGGCCGAGTGACTCCTTCACTCGGCCGAGTGGGACACTAAAAATGCCCAGATTGCTTATTTTGGCCTCCTCGTCGCTCCTGCGACGTCCGTTCTTCTTCCGCTCCTCTCCAACAGCAAAATACCCCTCGGGAAGGTCGTCGGCGACCCTCTGGAGTAAGCGCATCTCAAGATCACTCCAAATCGCGCCAAATCACCTGAAATGTGACAAAAACAACAAATCGTGAAAAGCATCGCAATATCGTCGATATATCGTGAAAAACATGATTTGGGCGATCTAAATGGCATGCAAACATGCGGGAAAAAAGGTGTAAAATAAGGAGTGATCAAAATCCCCCAAGCTTACCTCTTACTCGTACTCGAGGAAGATAAGTAAAAGGCGAACCCGGTGGATTCGGAAAACGAAAACGGCGAAAAAATGAAAAATGAAAAACGGAGAACGGAGAAGAATGGAAACGCAATAAAAATAAAGTAGGAAGAAAGAAGCGAAGAGGAAGGCTGCTAGATCATTTTCTCAGGACGTGGGTTCCGCTTACTCATATAGCATGCACTGAATGAAAAACACATGTCAAAGAATTTTATTTTGATATCATAGTATAATAGTGCAAATAGAAATAGAAAACCCACGAACAACAATATAGTCATGAAAAACGGAATAATCTTAGAATTAACATCGTCTGAATCATTTAAAGCGGTATACAAATCACAGATCACACACTTTTCAATTGAATGCTTTCTATCCGGAGTATAAGAGTATCACACTATAGAATAGAGAGAATAGAAAAGTATGGATTTCATGATATGAATGCTAGGCTTAGATTTCTGGATGTCGTAAAGCTAAGAATAATCTCATTGAGTATAGAATATTACTTAGCCTAGGTTGTCGTGCAACGTCAAGTTGTCACTCTCTCTCACATCAATGGATCCCCTCCCCCAAGCTTATCTATAAGCATGGTGGCATAAAAAAAAAACATCCCCATTTTTATAAAGCTCCAAAAGTAATGAAAAGGGAAGAGAAAGAAAGAAAGTGAGATGGGATCTTTTATTGAGGATTTTCCTCTATTCTTTTTTTTTCTCTTTTTTTTCTCTTTTTTTTGATATAGCATATTTACACAACGATCCCAACTCAAAGAGAGATAATGATATACAAGAATATTTTCTCTTTTTTTTCCTTTTTTTTGAATAAGAAATTTGGAGCTAGGAATTAATAGCGGGGGAAATGCCATATAATAGAATCGCTAAGGGGAGATTCACCAATGATTTTAAAAGTAGAGAAACGATGTTCAAGATTTGTGGAAAAAGAAATAAATATATCACTCGGTTCACTCTATAAGACATGCACGACAACTTCAGCAGGGTAATCTAATCTACTCAGTTTCGATCACAAAAAAGCTAACTAATCCAGATTTATCATAGCTAACATCGTTCAATCATCCTGAAGTGAAATGTACAGTTCATGCATATAGAAGTGATATAGGAAAAGAAGTCGGTACTCCAGATATAGGCATTCAATGCGTGAATCTTGGTGTGTTTTCTGTGATAGCATACATATGAATATTCAGACTCGGCTAATAATAAAATTTCATCCATTTTCATGTGGAAAAAGTGTGGGTTACTATCTCTAGATGCAAGGCAAGTCATAGCATATGATATCAGAGATAAAATCTAAGACATGACAAATATAGCATGCATATAGAATAAGCTAACTCTACGTCATCATCATCACAGAAAAGTCATCTCTAGCATGAGATGAAAAAGAAAGAAATAAAGATAAAGGGAAAATAGAACTATTTACAATGCGGCACACAGAAAAATAAGAAAAACTTGATGCATGGAAAAATAAAAGAAAAATGATGAAAAATAAGTGCAAAAGCGAAGAATGGCGTGAAAAACTAAAAATAAAGGTGGCAAACCGAAAAAGATCGTGAGAACTCACTCCCCCAAGCTAAATGGCACAGTGTCCTCAATGTGCAAAGTGGGGCACACCGAGAGACAAGTAGAGTGAGGGGAAAGTGAGGATGCATGCATGATGAAAAATGAAAATAAGAAGAAAAAATGAAGAAATGAAAATATGATGCGAACATGATGCATGCAGGTATGGAGTGATACAGATATAAAGATGGGGCACCAAAACTCTCCCTCTCTCCCAAAAAAGATATATAAGGATACAATCTGAGTGAGAAACCCAAAATAAGTGAGGGGAGGGGGTGGACAAAAATGCAACAGGACCCAGCAGAAACGGGCAGCACAACGGCAGGAAAAATGATGGCATCAAGGGTGCTTAAGAAGGTGGTGCTGCGCCGTCTCCGTCCTGAGGCGGAAGTGGTGGTGGTGGCTGGACAGGCCGCTGAGCGGGTGTGGGTGTGGGAGTGGTAGCAGGCTGAGTGTGTGTGGAAGTGTGGGTGGGAACCTGCTGGGTGGGTGGTGGTACGCGGGGGAGACGCTCCAGGACATGGGTAAGACAGTAGTGAATCTGGGTGATCAGGTCAAAGCGGCCAGCCATCGCAGAGACGGTGGAGGACAGAGTCCTAAGGTCGCCTCTGAGGCCACTCACCGCCCCCTCTAGAGCACGAATGCTCTGAAGTATAGTGTCGGGGGGAGGTGGTGCAGAGGGACGCACCGGTCGGGGCTGGGCAGGGCGGGGATGGCGTACTCGGGTCGCGTATGTGACGGGCTCAGCGAGGAAGGGAATGAAAGGTGATGCGCTCGCAAATGTGGGCCTGGCCTCAGTGTGAGGCCGGGGCACCGGCTGGTAAGAAGTGGAGGCAGCAGCAGCGAAAGAAGAGTGCAAAAGTGGCAGCGAGGCGGCCAGAGAGGTCAGTGGCACAGAAGTATGGACAGAGCCATGATACTCTCGGAAAATACAGCAGCAGTGGAGACAGAGGGCTCTCCACACTCAACTACGGTCGGCGGGCGCTCAGGGGGTGCAGAAGAAACAGGCTCAACAGACAGAGGGCCAGTGGTGGCAGCCTCAGAAGCAATGGAGGTGGGCTCAGCTAAGGTGCTCCCGACACCGACAGAGGTGGGGACAGAGGTGTCAGGAGCAGAGGAAACATCAGGTATAGGATGAGTGGCCACAGGGTCAACAGGGGCAGCAGGCTCGGCAGGGGCAACAGGGTCTGCGGGGGCAGCGTGGGCAGCGTGGGCCTGCTCGGCCTCCTCGGCCTCGAGCACGTAAGTAGCGGGGATGAGAACATCCATCGCCGGGAGCCAGTCAACGTGGGCTGGTGCAATCTGAGTCCGAGCTGGGCTCGGAAGAATTATGTAATCGGCACCGTAAGGGCCGTGCAACCAGACCCAGTGACGCTCACCGTGCGGACGAAGCATCTTCATCCGGGCCATAACATCGATCGACAAAGAAGTGGGGCCCGATACTCGTCGCAGGTCGTCAGGGAAGTCCTCGTCGGTCATAAGGGCAAGCAAGGTGATCAGGCCGCCGCAGCATATCGGTGAGCAAGCGCCCACCGATACAATGATGCGGTCCAAAAACCAAGCCGCGACATCAATCACGACGACGGGGACAAGCTCATCGCCATCCCTAGATAGAGCTCTGGGACGTGTCATCGCGTAGAGCATGTAGAGCTCTGGCGTAGACATCGTGCCCGGCTCATATCTGGCCAAAAAGGTAGTCGCCATAAGGCGCTGAGCAAAACGGAGGCAGGGGTGGACAATAGCCGAGGCCTTGGCCCTACTAGGGTCAAAGGCAGCGTGAAGACCCGTAATCCGGGCCCAGAAGGCACCGGCGTCGAAGGAAGGTGGGGGGATATGGGTGGGGCCGTAACCGCGATCGGCTCCGGGGACAGCGGGCCATGAGAAAAATGCTCGCATCATATCGAGAGTGACCTGGCACTCCCGGTCCATGAACTGAAACGAGCATCCCTCGTCGGTCCGAGCGATCGAACTAAGAATCTCAAGTGTCGGGCAGGTAAACGTGTCCGCCGACACCTGAAAGAAATCTCGCCAGCCCACGTTGTCGTACAACGTGAGCATCCCCTCTAGTACCCCCAGGTGTCCTAGGTCGGCAAGGTGTGCAAACCTGGAGGGTACGATTGAGCGCTGGGAGATACGCTCGAAGACGGCGCGGTGTGCGTCGTCTCGGAACGTAATCCCGAGCGGCCCGACCAGTGGAGCCGGAGGTGGTGGCTGTGGAGCGGCAAGGAGTGGCTGTGCGGGCTGTGCGGGCTGTGAGGGCGCTGCAGGCTGTGCAGGGTGTGCGGGGCCTGCAAGCTGTGCTGGGTGGATGGGGTGTGTGGGAGAAGGCGGAGGAGAGTCCTCCAACTCGTGGAGGGGCCGGCATCATCCGACCGCTTCCGCTTGGCGGAAGCTCTCTTCGACCGCGGCCGTGTCCGGGGCGGCATATCTGCCCCGAGCGCGAACCGAAATAGTGTAAAAAGTGCGGCGTGTGTAAAATAAAGGAAAGAGTGTACCCCCGACATGCCGCGAGTGCTAAGCAATGGAAGAGTGCGAAGATAGCGCCTCCGCGAAGCCCAAATCAGTCCGTAGAAGCTCCCCTGGGCTCCCCTAGGCTCCCAAAAACAACCTGCGCATGAAATGGAGATATCAGCAGGTAATATTCAAAACGTATGGAGCATTAGGGGTATAATAGATAGATATAGAAATTGATTAGGGTTTGGGGGTCGTTTAACACATGGATCCTCGAAAAATACACAAAAAGAGGAGAAAAAGGGCGAATCAGGCGATACCGGAGGTGGTCGGAGCGGCGGCCGCCGGCGGCGACTCGGGCGAGGCGCGGCGGTGCTCGGCCGGCGGTGGCGGGCCGAGCGGCGGCGCGGCGACCGGTGGTCGGGCGAGTGAGGGCGTGAGCGAAGCGAGCGGGCGAGGGGAGCTGAAGGGTCGGGCGCGATTTGGGATTTTGCGTTTCGAAAAACGTGCCCCCCTTCGGCTCCTTATATAATAAAAGTCCATTCGGCCGAGTGGGATTAAATGAAATATCCTCCTCGCTTACGCTTCGGCCGAGTGGCTTTGCCAGCCTCGGCCGAGTGGAGTAAGTCCATTCGGCCGAGTGGCTCAAGCTACTCGGCAAGACTCGCCCTAGGAGCGTATCCGTTTTACTCAGCCGAGTGAAAATATATACTCGGCCGAGTAGCATTTATACTGAAATCAGGAAAATAAACAGAGAGTTGGGTACAGCAGACTTTCCTCGTTCGTGAGCGGCTCGGCCGGACGAACTTGTGTACTCGGCCGAGTGACTAGTATACTCAGCCGAGTGAGCCTTAATTTCTGCTGTTTGTTTTCGTTTGGGCTCTAAACTCCGTCTTTCTTCCTCCAGTCGATTTCATCTTACTCCTAAGCATCGAGCATCTTCCTGGGTGCTCCTCGTCGTCTCGTTCATCCTCCTCATGATGGATTTGCCTATCTCCTCTCCTGTCAGGAAAAATAGGACCCGTTATCACAAAAATTTTGGGCGAACGACTCAAAACACTAAAAAGTTCTAAAACAAAAACAAAGAAAAAGTAAAAATAAAGCAATAACCGTCGGGTTGCCTCCCGACAAGTGCTCGTTTAAGGTCGTGAGCTCGACCCCCTATGATTTTCAATTAATGCGGGATGTTCGGTGCATATGAGATGCACCCATCAAACTTTCCGGGGAGCATGCTTGGATTCGGAAGATGCGGCGGCGTGTTCTCCCTCGGTGGTCTCCCATCTCGAATAGTGTTGGGGGGAGGCTCCCCCAAGCTAGCGTTTGCTCCTGTCAACGGCTTCATCGGTGACGCCGATTTCCGTATCGGCGGAGCTTTCTTCGGAGACTTTAATTTCGAGAGCTTGCAGAGCTCTCGAATCCTTGCGACATCAGCGTCGCCTTCATCATTTTCAGCGGAGAGGTCGGGGGAATCATCTATCTTCTCATCTTGGCCTAAATCCGGGCCTTCCTCGAAATCTTCATCGAATAGAGTGCCAATCGAGTGGGGGGTCGCCTCTTCAATTACCTCATCAAGGAGGTCCATGTAGTCAAGTTCCTCGTGGTAAGGCATGTGTTTCATAGCCTTAGGAATGTGAAGCTCCACCTCGATGTTGCCGACGTTCAAAGTTAGGGTACCTTCTCGCACGTCGACAATCACTCCGGCGGTGACGAGGAACGGGCGTCCAAGTATCAATGAAGTATCGCCCTCCTCCTTAACGTCCATGATCACGAAGTCACATGGCAAGCATATCCCCTCCGGGACTTGTAGCGGGATGTCTTCGGTGATCCCTACCGGCCTTGTTATTCGCCCATCGGCCAATTGTATCCGCATGTCGGTAGGTTTCAACTTCGTCCCGGTGTTTAGCCTTAAGAACATGGAGAGAGGCATGAGGCTCACACTAGCCCCTAGATCTACCAACGCCTTTTGAAGAGGGACGCCGCCCAAGGTGCAAGGAATCCGAAAACTCACCGGGTCTTTAAATTTGGCCGGTTCCTTCTCTCTCTTGGTGAACCAAGAGCCCTCTTCGGCTAGCATAATCTTCTCCTTCCTCTTTCTCCCCGAAATCAAGTCCTTTAAGAATTTAGCATATGTGGGGATTTCCACGATGGCGTTGAGGAAGAGAATGTTGAGGCTAACTCCTCTAAGATACTCGAGAAACTTTGCTAGCCTTTTCTCCATTTTCGCTCTAGCAAGCCTTTGGGGAAATGGGACCGGTGGCATGAAGCGCCTTTCCTCAATCAATTGCTCCGCTCTAGATTTCTCCTTTTCTTGTGGCTCTTTCTCCTTATCATCTTCAACTACCGGCTCAATCGGCTCCAAACTTTCCTCCACGGGCTTCTCGGTAGGAATCATGGCGGGGGTGGTATCCTTCCCGCCTCTAGTAGTAACGGCAACTACGGCATTGATGTGGCCGGTGTTGCCCCGTGGGTTTTGCTCGGGTTGCACCGGCAATCGTTGAGTGTTCCGATTGAGCAACGCCAATTGCTCCGATATTTGAGCCATAACGATATTGAGGGAGTCTTGCCCCGCCTTCAAGGTGGCATTGACCTTATTTTGCTCGACCATAAACGCCTCCACTCTAGCTTCGAAGTCGGATCGTTGTTGAGCTTGTGGAGGGTTTTGATTTTGATTCCTCCACCCTTGATTATATCCGGGCGGCCTATATGGTGGAACTTGTTGCTTCGGTTGGAAATTTTGTTGTGGAGGCCCCCTCGGTGGATAGTGTTGTTGTTGGGGTGGTGGTGGTCGAGCTTGTTGAGGTGGTCGTTGTGGCGGGTTCAAAGCTCCTTCGTTGTTGGCGTAAGAGAATCTGGGATGATTTCTTACGGCCGGATTAGCCCAATACCCTTGGTTCCCCGCGACATATTGTACTTGCTCCAAGGATCCTTCTCCTTGCTCTCCTCCCACATACATGGCTTGAGATTGGTCTTGCCAATCACACATTTGGTTCGTCAGTGCGGAGGTGGAAGGGGTTCCTTGGGGCTCCGTGATAAACTTCTCCAGTCTCTCCACTACCTTGTGGAGAGAATCAAACTTGCTTGTAAGCTCCGCTACGGCCTTCGCCTAATAGATACTAGTTGGCTTCAAGGAGGACGTGGAGTGTCCTCGCTCATCGCCCCATTGTTGGTTGTTTGAGGCCATCTCCTCAATTAGGGCCGTAGCTTCCTCGGGAGTCTTTGACAAGATAGCACCATTCGCCGCGGCATCAATAATTTGTTTGGTCCCCGGTTGGAGACCGTTGTAGAAGCTATGAACTAGCTCCCAATCTTCTATGCTATGGTGCGGGCATTGGTGCTGCATATCCTTAAAATGCTCCCAAGCCTCATAGAGCGTCTCTTGGGGTCCTTGCTTGAAGGACATGAGAGCGCTCCGGATCTTCACCGTCTTGGATGGTGGATAGAACTTGTCAATGAACACACTCGCCAACTCGTCCCAAGAGGTGAAGATTCCCTCAGCCTGCGTCCTCAACCAATAGAGTACCTTGTCCTTTAGCGTGAAGGGGAAGAGACGCAGTCTGATGGCATCGATGGAGACCCCCGGCATTTGGAATGTGGCGCACTTCGACAAGAATAATTGGATGTGGTAGTGAGGATTTTCATGGGCATTCCCATGAAATGGATCCTGTTGCATCAGGACCACTAGTCTAGTCTTTAGCTCGAAGTTCTTTTCAGCCGCCAACTCCGGCATGGCAATGGAAGAGGTCGTAGAAGAGGTCTTAGGCCGAAGCCTATCTCGAATAGAAATTATCCTCGCCATCCTTGCCGCTAATTGGTCCGCAGTTTCCGGGTTGGTCATAAACCTCCCTTCCGGATTTTGTCTCCTTTCCGCTCTAAGTCTCCGTGCGGTACGTTCGATCTCGGGATCAAATAATATAGCTTCAGGGTCCGCCGTAGATCTCGTGTACATGCACAGGGAAAACAGAGTTTCAAAGAAATGATTAGTACCGAGGAAGGGTTAGGTAAAAATAAAGAAATGGTAATAATAATAATGAAAATAATAATAAAAAAAGAAATAGCTAGGGTGGTAAGATCAAACGCAATCGCCTCCCCGGCAACGGCGCCAAAAACTTGGTCGCTCCGGGACGTAACCCCAAAGAACGGTTGTAGTTTTACCGCAAGTGCACGGTGTAGCAGTGTGCGGGTTATCGAACACAGGGAGGACGAATGACCGTGCTTGTTCCAATCAACCTGGCTATTTAAGAAGAGGGAAAATTTGCCTTTGGCGATCCTGTCACAATCGTCAGACAAAGTACGGAAATATCAAATCAAATAAAGAACGTCTAGGGAATGGGGAATCCCCGCTACTCACCATATTTCATAAAAGTGGTTCATCGGTATCAAAATCGCTAGAATAAAGTTTTGGATGAACTAGTTGCAACTGAATGTAGAACCAAGCTCACGCTCTCGCGCTGTTGCCGGTCTATAGCTATCCTAGGCTCGGGTCCAATCTCTTGCAAACCCCAGCCTAGGGAAGCTAGCATTAGGATCAACATCATCGTTCAATCGCGCACCGAGCCCAATCTCTTACAAACTCGGCTCACGACCTAGATTGGGATAGTTCCTACCCGTCCACTCTCTTGCAAACGGGTATTGGCGCGGAATTGGAACCGGGAACCCTAGTATCAGTCCAATCTCTTGCAAACCGATACTACAGAAATTTGATTCCAACCCAATTCGGATTTCTAGGGTTTCCTATCGAATTGGGATCCAATCTCTTGCAAATCCCAATCGACGTGAATTCCTAGCCATCCGTAGTAAATTGATCCCAATCTAATCTCTAATAGCAATTCTAGCAAAATTCCTACTAATTCATCACAAATATGAAATAGGGCTTGTAGGGTTCATCCCCACGCCCCAAGACGTGGCGACTACTCACAATTCATAGCAAGATCACAAAAATAATCAATGAAATAAGCAATAGAATTCATCACAATATTGAGATATGCAATAAAAATAGAGTTTTTAAAGGAGAGAAAAGCAGACCAATGGAGTTCTTCAATTATTCCAACAAAAATCAAATTTTGTCTCCTCTCCAATCTCAAGAATAAAACTAAAAAGCTAATCTAAAAAGCTGCAAAAAATCTAAGGGAAAAGCTCTCCAAAACTAGGGTAAAAACAGGGGTTAAATACCCCCCAAAATTGTCCAAAAACTGTGACCAAAATACCCCTGCGCAGCCTGTTTTCCGCAATTTTCGCAACAGGCAGCGCGTCGCACTCGGCCGAGTGACAAAAGTCGCTCGGCCGAGTGAAAACCTTGTAATTTTCCAGTGAGTCTCTATCTTTAGGGGTCTTCACTTCGGGGGCGGCTCGGCCGAGTGAGTTATCGTCACTCGGCCGATGGCTTCATGGTACTTGGGCGGTCGGGATTATCCACTCGGCCGAGTGGGTCTTCTGAAGTTCAGGCAGCCGAAAAACAGTAACATGGCGATTTTTGAAGGGCTTCGTCTGGGCGCCACTCGGGCGGACGGGGTCTCGTCACTCGGCCGATGTGGTCTCCGTCGCTCGGCCGAGTGCACATAGGAATTGTGTCTGATCTGGTCGGCCGAGCGGTGTCTCGCTGGTCGGCCGAGTGACTCCTTCACTCGGCCGAGTGGGACACTAAAAATGCCCAGATTGCTTATTTTGGCCTCTTCGTCGCTCCTGCGACGTCCGTTCTTCTTCCGCTCCTCTCCAACAGCAAAATACCCCTCGGGGAGGTCGTCGGCGACCCTCTGGAGTAAGCGCATCTCAAGATCACTCCAAATCGCGCCAAATCACCTGAAATGCGACAAAATCAACAAATCGTGAAAAGCGTCGCAATATCGTCGATATATCGTGAAAAACATGATTTGGGCGATCTAAATGGCATGCAAACATGCGGGAAAAAAGGTGTAAAATAAGGAGTGATCACCCCCCGACAGCTTGGGGGACCTTGAAGAGCATGTCGGTTTGAAGAAGGAAGAAGTTGCTCGGGAAGCGGGCGTCTCTTATACGACCCCTCCCAGATTCCAAAAAGCTGCTCCGAAGAGGAGAAAAGGAAAAGAGCCCATGGGGCTTACAACTGATGAGATCCGGATCTTACGAAAAGTGTCGGTTGACACCAATGTGAGGGAGAAGCCCCCGGATACCACTAGCGGAGGGATCGTCGAGTGCGTCTACTTATCACCGATGTCAACACCAAGGACCACCACTCTAGAATATGAAGGGATGCCAAACATTGGGCATCTCCCATGTCAACCCCCTTGAAAATCATCTACCAGGCGTCGAACAAATGATGTTAAACAACAGCGCTTCATGGGAGGCAACCCATGTTCTAAACTTTCATCTTTATTTTTAGGGTTATTTTTCTTATTTTGTTGAATAAACTTAGCAATGGGAGATTTCATCGAGAGACTTAGACTATTTTTGATGTTTTACAGGAAACAAGCCCCCAACCGATCGGTTGAGCCCTCAACCGAACGGGTGGGATGTATCTGAAGATGGCATATAACTGTCCATCAGCGAACCGCTCGGGTGGAACAAGCTGAGACCGGGTGGCAGATCGTGTGAGAAGAGCAGATCTCTCGGAAAAATTTGGGATTAATTCAACCGATCGGTTGATCTGGAGCTGTGACCGGGTGGATGTCCGGGTGAAGTCGGCAGTGCTCTCGGAAAAATTGTGAGGCGGCCAACCGATCGGTTGAAAACTTACCCGATCGGTTCGCCTGTAGCCGCCAACCAACAACATTTTTCGAAAAAAATACCCAACCGATGGGGTGAGATCTCACCCGATCGGTTCGTCTAAACCCTATAAATACCCCCCCTACTTCACCCGATTCATTTCTCTAACCCGATTTCAAATTTCTGCCGTCGTTTCGTCTCCCCACTCCCTTAACCGGCCTTCCACTTCCCCCAAATGATCTCCACTCCCTCTCAACCGATCTCCCCAAATCCTCCTTTTCCCTCTCCATCAATCCCACTCTCATCCTCTCTCATTCGACCTAATCTTCGCCCTAACCCTAGCCGTTCTTCCCCATTTCGAAAAACTGTTGGATCGGCATACCGCGGCTTAACACTCCCATTAATTGCATAGCATTGGGTGTTTTGCGAGCATGGATTAACTTCGCTACTGGGTAAATTCGTTCTTGATCTCTATTTTTAATATTGCCCTAGTAATATATTTTTGCTCAATTGTCTTTTGGTCGTGTGCACTCATATAGACTTGCATACACTTGCATCACACACTGCCATGGCCAGTGACAGGGAAAAGGGTAAGGCTATCATGCATGAGGAGGAGCCGTCTCGCAAGAGACAGAAATCCACATGTCCACCTAGTTCACGTCCTCCTCCTACACCGCCTACACAACCCCCACCCCAACCAATTATCCTTCCTGTGGACCTGCTGATGGGACCACGGGAATACCGTTTCTTGAGTCGTGAATAAAAAGATCTTTACAACCGACTCAATGAACAGGGACACCTAGCCACTAAATTTGCACATGCACAAGCACTTATCGATCTCGGAGTTTTCTCCGGGGTCGAGACTTTATTTGCAAATTTAGGTTAGATAGGGTTCCTAAATGCCCATGCACCATCTTACCCCGTGCTCACACTAGAATTCATATCTTCCCTAAATTGTGTGGCGGGGTCCATCGTCGATTTTCGCGTCCAAAACCAAAGTATCCGCACCAACCTGAACACAATCAATAACATTTTCGGTTTCCCGATACTCGGCGGCGACGCTATCCGCCCCTACGATTATCATCGCGACTTTGATGTCGAAATATTTTGGTTTCGCCTCACCCTCCACGACCATTATCCTCGAGGCATGGCCAAGGCCTCCTCCATCATTCACCCCATATGCCGTCTGGCCCACCGCATCATTTCTAACACATTCTTCCCCAGGGATGAGTCCAGACTGTGACTATCCCTGACCTTTTTATTTTATGGGCCATGACATTTGATTTTATTCGCGATGATGACGGGATCGCCTTCGGGGCCCTTGCATACCCATTCATGGCGGTGCTTGGCTTATTCAAAAGTTTGTTGATATTAGCCGCGCCGGCAAAGGGAAATACTGTTGCGGGGGCCTCATCACCATCATTGCTTCGCATCCCACATTCAATATCATTATCCCCCGAGATTTGCCACGTGCCGCGAGATCTACACACCTAGATCTTGATGTCCTGCGGCACATACACATGATCAGACCCCGCCCCGACGGTCGTTTTACCTTCTAGTACGGGCACCCCCTACTCCTTACACCATTCTACCCAATCCTGGTCGTATGTCTATCGTTCTTGTGGCAGATTGGACGTTCCCTCCTGACCCAGAGTTTCTGGGGGATTACATCTTCAGTTTCGTATCCCGGGCGCACCCAGATCACCTCCCCCTGCCGCCCACTTAGGCGAGCAGGACATCCCTGCATCCCGAGGAGACCCCAGGGCTGGACCCAGTAGTGCCACCCTGGCTTCTGGCCATATCACTTCTAAGGCGTTCACGGAGGCCCTCTTAGGCCTAGCCACCTGTGCCGGCATGACCACTGCCGCTGGCACCACTTCCACTTCTCGTCCAGCCACTACTTCTTCCTTTCACCAAGCCACCTCCGCTCGCCTCACTCTCGAGGCTAAGCTAGCTTCACTGCGCACTGGCGCTTCGTCCTTTGCCCCCTCGGTCCCATCCTCTTCTATGTTTTCCCACCCATGTTTCCTTGCACTAGAGAGGAACGTGTCCACCATACTCCGCCACCTCACTCACATTTACGGTCCTCCTCCACCCACTCCTCCCACCTCACCACCCCCTTCACCTCCTCGACGATCTTCACCTCCACCATCACATTCATCTCCTCCCCCATCACATTCATCATCACATCCATCACCCCTAGTCGATCGTCCCCTCCCGCCACCACTTTTTCCATTCCTGCCACTACACCTCCACTCACGACCACTTCTGTCAACCCCACATATCCATCACCCTCCACTTTCGTTACCCCATACTCGCGCAACAAGAAATTGCAGGTGCGCTCGAGATCACTTCCCATACCATCCACTTCCATCGCCATATCTACCCCATCTACCCCCGCATTGATCGCTTTCCTTCACACATTTCCCACTACCTCCGACACTGCACCCATCATTCACACCACCGCCGAACCCATTGATCGGTCCATATTTTACACCTTTTTTGCATATTTGCATGCCATTTCGGTTGCTCATATTGCGATTTTCACGATTATTCGATGATATTGTGTTACTTTCCACTATTTCTTGTTTTTGTCATATTTCAGGAAATATGAGCAATTGGGAGAAAAAATGAGCTTAAAGGACTTGCACGTGTAATGAAGCATCGCTCATGGACTTATTGAGGACCTATCAGCGATAGAAGACGAGTGGAAGGAGAAAGAACGTCGTAGGAGCGACGGGGAAGCGAAATGATGAAGATTGGGCATTTTCAGCATGCCACTCGGCCGAGTGAAGGAGTCACTCGGCCGAGCAAAGAAGCCCGCTCGGCCGGCCAGATCGGACACGCAATTACTTGAAGATTAGTGTGCACTCGGTCGAGTGACGACATCCCACTCATCCGAGTATGGAGACACCACTCGCCCGAGTGGCACACGAACGACGGCATCCAAAAGGCCAGACTTACTGTAATCCATCAGTCGACTATGAGCTCCGACTCAGCCAAGTACCAAAAGCCCCTCGGCCGAGTGACATTTGCCGCTCGGCCGAGTGATGCCGAGGACACGCAGCGCCCAGATTTTCAGACAGCCTCCCACTCTTTTGAAATCTGCTATCATTCCAGCAATCAAAGTATTTTTCTCATATTTTTTATGGATAGTAGACTTCATGACGATTCCAACTCCGCCAAGAATGCACAAATCGGAGGTCGGATTCAATCTGGGGAATTTCTGCAAGTTGATGCTGCAGTGCTGGAATTTCCACTCGGCCGGGTCACATGTTCCACTCAGCCGAGTGCGGCCTGGGCCCAGATTTTAAGTTGCAGTTCGGGCTGTTTTTGGGCACGAATTTGAGGAGTTTTCTAGGGTTATTTGCTAGGGTTTTGGGAGACTATATAAGGGTTTTGTAGCCACCATTAGAAAAAGGTTCCCAAATTGTTTTCTTAGGGATTATTTTAGAGGTTAGGTCATGCCATATGCCCCCTCTTGGATCAAAAAGCTTGTATTTGGATTGCAATTCTGTCACGCCCCGCTTCCCAAAAATATGGAGGCGAATCGTGAGAAGGTCCGCTCAGACTTGAAGCTACAAAGCTGCAAGTCCGATAAGCGTCAATCAAATTTAAAACTGCAGGTCCTAGCAACGCGAGCGAAACAAGATAATAATAATGAGATGAGACAAAAGAATAATCTCAGAATATCCATAAAATAAGTTTCAACATCACAGAAAAAGCCACCAGGCTGAAAGAAAAAGAGACTAAAGGCCCAAACATGGGCAACAAAAGTACAAAGTACAAAACAACAGTGCTACGCACCAACAACTAGCAAAAGGCCTAAAACAAAATAAAGCTCAACAAGGCTCAAAGAATGGTCACCGGTGTCCACCAAAATCCTCCTGTGCAATCATGGACTCAGTCTCAGCGTCAGCAACACATCACGTACACAGCAACGGTCTCTGGCTCAAGATCTAACATGTGACACCCAAAAGAGCAAGGGGCACATGTCAGCAAGTCTACAAGAGACTTGTGCAAGGAAACTGAAACTGAAAGTAAAGCAACCTAGCAGTTCTAGCATGATGCAATGACATGGCAGTTAAAGTATGAGTGCAGCAGGTAAGGTAAAGTAAAGTAAAGTACAAGCATGGCATTTAAACATGGCATGGATGACAAGTATTGCATGAATCATTCACAAGACAAGTACAAGACAAGAAAAGTAAGCACCTCGTGCACAGGGATTCCACCTTTTGGCTAGAGTGGCTGCACGGCCAGCTCCTAGCTCAAGTGATCGTTTATCCCTACCCCTCCACGTGTATCGAGCCAGGGCCTTACCCCCGAACGGTAATGCTCGCTTCTGGATCACGAGCCAGGAAGTGTTTTTAACAAGTATGGCATAGGGGTGCACCTAGCCGGTCCAGGGAACCCGGGCATTGGCTTTTGACCAACACATGAGGCCCGTTTCCCCCGGAAGTAGTTTTCAGGGAGTACAAGTTTTGTAGTGTGTGCTACGAATGCAACAATCAACTGGGATGACATGTAAGATGCGATGCATGACAGTTAAAAGTGCATACAGATAAGGAAAGTAAACGTGACAGTTTAGTATGCATGAAAAACAAGTTTAAAGAGTTGGATCTAGCTTCGTTGTCAAGCTAGATCAATTAGGTGACGGATCTAGTTTCGTTGTCAAACTAGATCAAGTAGGCGTCTAGCCAGCTATCATTTCACTGACTAGTCTCTTTTACGCTAGGAACAAGGAAGTGGCCTAAAAACATGGCCCTACACAAGAGTTGGCAAGTTTCACTTGCCTGCAACTATCACGTCAAGAAAACACCGCCCAACGAGTCCAAAGTCACGATTCCTACGTGCACAAGTCCACCGGCCTACATCCGTTTTATTAATCTTGATTAGTGATTGCTAAAACATTTAAAATACTTTAAAATACTGATTTTTAGTCTTGATTAACATGCAATTGGGTTGGGGGTCCTAGGGGTGCAAAGCGTTACCTCAACACGACGCGAAAGCTACACCGGCGTCGGGTAGCGACACCGGGGGTTGGAATAAAAGATCGCGCTCCAAGTCCAGATTCCAATTAGATTCCTCGCTGGAAATTTCCGAGCAATCGACCGGGGCGACGGTTCCAGATTCCAAAGCTCGCACGTGCGACGACGGGCTACGACGTGCGACGACGTCGTACGCGGCAAATCCTCGAAGAGCAAGCACCTAGGTGGGGCCCACAGTAGTCCTATGGACCTTTGGGGGACCCATAATAACTCTGGAGAACTTGGGGGGCCCACGGAGGCAAGTGGTGCGACGGATGCGGGGTTGCGACGAGTGGCTCTCGGTCGTACACAGCCAATGCGGGGAGATCTCTCGGTCGTGCGCTAAGAATGCGGAGCTGCGACGTTTTGGGTCGGTCGCAGCAGCGGGCGGGGCTGTCTCCTTCGGTCAGATCGGTAGGGAGCCTCGGTCAGGCACTTGGATGCGGGGCGGGGCGATGCTGCAACGTTGCAGCGCTTGCAACAACGGTCGGTGCGGAGCAGCGGGTCGGTCGTGCGGGGTGCGGAGCGGGGCGACAAGCGGGCGACGGTGCGGAGCGCTGTGCTGCGATGCGGAGCGGCTTGGTGCGGGCCAATCCCTCGGTCAGATCGAGGGAACGGAGCGGCTAGCGGCTGCAGCGATGCGGAGCGGGGTTGGGTGCGGAGCGGCTCGCGGTCGGAGCGGGGGAACGGGGCCGTTTCCTTCGGTCGCTGCGGTGGCTGAACGTCGCAACGTTGCGACGAATCGTCGCAACGTCCAATTTGAGTTTTGGAAGGGGCTAGGGCTAATTTCTTGCGAAAATAGGTCTTCCTAGGGGTTGCTTATATAGTATAGATGGGTTGACCTGGTCTAGGGCTAAATCTAATAGGATTAGAAGTTTAAAAAATATTTAAATTTTAAATCTAAACTTCTCCAACTCACCCAAGGATTTGACTTGGTCCAAATGAGCTGGAAATTGGCTCAAAAATTCTTTAAAACGTTTTAAACTCAAATAAATTATATTTGGCCGAAAATAATTTAAAAATTAATTATTAAAAATAATATAAAACTTGTTAAAAATGTAAAAGTGGTCAAATGAACTCCAAAAATTATAAAATAAATATTGTGGTGATTGTGATGACGAATGTGAGCTAACTAAGAAGACGGATCTCAAATTTGACGTCGAACGACGAAACTAAAAATAGAAACGTCTCCCGTCAAAAGTGAAAATCGTCACGTCTCATCGAGTAAGTTTAAATTGTGGAAAAACGACTCGAGAAGTGTCGTTCCAAGATAGTGCCACTGTTTAATACTCTCAGAGACGTTCGTAACAGCATATCACACAAAAGTGTTCACAAACAAATAAAGTCTAAAATAAACACGTGCACGGGCAAAAGCACGTGCACGAACAACGTACGACGAAAAGTGGTCGTTACATCCTCCCCACCTTAGAATAAAGTCCGTCCTCTGACTTTCTAATATAGCTAGTCGCTCTAGTAACTGCCCCAATCAAGTCATATAATAATTCAACCAGGTATAGTCATTACAAGTGCTTATATATGCACTAGGTAGTCAACCATTAACACTACCAACACGTATATATATACACTCACGTACGTTATACATTAATACCTATTATAGTCCGTCAACTTCATACATGTATTTCAATCAGGTATATAAACATACATCCCTTATATAACTGATACTCACAAAACAATAGTTCAGATACTTATATAAGTATGATCTCATACTAGCAAATACAATCATTGCTCTACGTATAGATAGCTACCTATGCACATACATCAAGGGTATACTACCCTCTAATATTCATCCAATACCAACATCTCAGTACATATAGTCACACCAATCAAATTTCACTATATATATATATATATATTGACCACTACTATAGTTTCACAATATATAGTCATTCAAATACATGCAAATAGTTCACCATATATTCACATCACGTACGGTCCTATAACTGTATTTACGACACACCACATATATCGTAGTCATCAATACCTATAACTAAGCACATACTTACCCATGCATGGTGCACACCCATACACGCTAACATTTCATTTACGCATACCATTCATACCATTACATATAACTAGCACACCAACACACCTAGTTTTAGCTAGTACACATACGTTTATACAGGCAAGCCTTAGTAGATAACTATACCACAAGACCAACACCTATAACTATATGCTGGTATAGCGACCCACAATCATGTGCGTAACACAGCCAGGCACAAACACTCCTATCACTATTTATACATCAAACATTGCTATATTCAAACTACAAGCATACCTTCAATATACTTAGAGTATACCCACTCAAGCTTGAGTGAGACTCAGTACATATATCAGTACATATACCAGAATATTCTATATACGTAACACGACATTTATACATATACCAATACCACTCCATTATATATATATATATATATATATATATATATATATATATATATATATATATATATATATATATATATATATATATATATGCATATATATATATCTACCAATACAACCATATGCATACCATAGGTCAATCACACTTACTATTTAGTCAGGTAATACTTACATAGTTCAATCACTCTATATACCATAATAATAATAATACAGACATCAGCACACGTATAATTATAATACACTCCCTAATACATGCATACGTATTCATCGTATAGTCACACACATGTAACACATATATTCATACCATAGCCTACTACCTATAATTAGTATACTAACACATCCACACGTACATAATTAAGATGTGCAATAGTCGTGTATACCTCACGGTATGCACGCATGCAACATCCTGTAAAAGCAAGCAATACCAATCAAAATTATAATTCTACTATCATATGCATATCACCTATATACTCAGGCAACAAAACATAACTACTTACGTCTAAACACTATATATATCTACCTACGAGCACATACTCATACGTACTAATATATGGGTCACTCAATAGGCCTACTTACGTAACTATACGCACGCTTATTATTATCACACCTATCATACACATAGCTTTACCAATCATTTTATTTCAACCATTATAAGTATCTCTTACTACATTCACAACTTAGATATTTCTACGCTGACTCTTATATACACAAGCATCCCTATTATGGTATAGCTAATCACACACGAATCTATAAATACTAACACACGACAACTTCATACTATCACGAATAACTCCGAGTATATATATATCCCACACAATAGGCAAGCATCAATATACTATGGGGGGTACACTCATTCAAGCCCACGTACACAACTTAGGTACGTGCACTAAGACTACCTCACAAGGTCCAAGGGCCTACTAACAATTAAGGGTTGACACAGACATTGACGGACCCTAAGGCCTGAGCAGTAAAGAGAGATCGAGAGCGTGACGAGGGAAGGATCGATAAGCACGAGTTCAGATAGGACGAATACAAGGAGACGGCTTGGTTAGGGAAAACATTGGCTCAATGGTGATGTTTAGGTTGAAGGAAAAGGAGATGTAGAGATGCTTAAATAGGATACAGAAAAGGAAATAGGGTGAATAGCATAGGCTAAAATACGTGGATTTTGAAAACCGTTGTACTTCAAAAAAAATTGGAATTCCTCATCTGTATAAAATATTTGAAGATCGATAAAGCGAGTTGAAATAAGTTTGAGTCGAATATTCATAATAAGAGAAAATGTTTTATTGGTTTATATAAAATCAATGAAAAAGGAAGTAAAATCATTTACACGAATATTAAGGACGGGGTTTTAGAAATCTTATACGTTAGTAGTTTAATACAATGTTGTCAAAAGTTTTGAAAGTCAAAGAATGAAGTCAAGTAACTGGAGAATTTAAACTCATGTTAAATGCTTTCAAAACTTTTAGGTTATGGAAAATTTAAAATAACCAACATTGAAACTACCTTTTAGTGAACCAGGGTTTTCCAGAAATGAGAAACTGATTTACATAAGGTTCTTAATATACGAGCACAACAAGTCTGGCACGGATTTAAAAGTAGTTGAAAGTATATATGGTGCATGGAAAAATAATATTACTTAGTAGTAGAATTATCGAAATCGAATAGCAAGTCTTTAAAATCAAATCATGGAGGATCTAAATCAGGAAGTGGTTATGAAAATAGTAATTTTGCAAAAATCTGAAATAGCGAGGACGGCGAGCAAAAACCAACTTGCTGAAAGCTGAAATTCCATGTGTCTTGAAAAGTATATGAATGGCATAGATCAGGAGGGAAAATTACAAGTTGAATAAAAGTACGATTCAGAATAAAATTAATATATGAAGGGACGATGCATTTGCATAAGTACGAAAAACATAGGCTGGGAAATACTATAAACTAGTATTCAAAAATTCCGACAAGCGTATTAAAATTTAAATCAATGAAGGAGTATGAAGTATAAGTATATTGAAATTTTGAACAAAATTAAACTTAGTGGAAGGGAAGATTGAAAAATATTTTCAGAAGGTTCAAGATTTGCAATGGAGATGTTTGAAAATTGACGACGATCGTCATGAGGCGATCTCGTGAATCGAGGCAAGGAAATTTGGTCAGGTGATCAGAACATACATACGCCTAGGACATGATTCTGAAGGATCTACGGGAAACTCCTGCGGTCGACCACTAAAGATTAAGAACTAAGTGCTAAGACTTTCTAAGGAGCTAGACGGTAATGAAATGCGTTCAGCTTGGTCCGAAATCGATGAACCCAAACGAACGACAAAAGGAAATTTTAGGGGTGTAATATGGTCAGGGTTAGGCAATAACCACTAAGGTAACTCCTACGACGATTAAATCAATTGCTGACAGTGGGTCTAACTAACAATCAGAGGCCTCTAACTAGCAAACACAGGCGTCTAACTAAGTCTTCTTACTCCTAGTGACATAAGAAAACTACTAGACTCAGGGCTTATGACTCGGATGTTGCAATTTATTTAATGGACATTCCGTTATTATCGTTGTTTCGTTAACTCGCAATTGCAAGACTGGACCTGCATGGGCCACCAACAAAACCTGTCACGCCCCGCTTCCCAAAAATATGGAGGCGAAGCGTGAGAAGGTCCACTCAGACTTGAAGCTACAAAGCTGCAAGTCCGATAAGCGTCAATAAAATTTAAAACTGCAGGTCCTTGCAACGCGAGCGAAACAAGATAATAATAATGAGATGAGACAAAAGAATAATCTCAGAATATCCATAAAATAAGTTTCAACATCACAGAAAAAGCCACCAGGCTGAAAGAAAAAGAGACTAAAGGCCCAAACATGGCCAACAAAAGTACAAAGTACAAAACAACGGTGCTACGCACCAACAACTAGCAAAAGGCCTAAAACAAAATAAAGCTCAACAAGACTCAAAGAATGGTCACCGGTGTCCACCAAAATCCTCCTGTGCAATCATGGACTCAGTCTCAGCGTTAGCAACACATCACGTACACAGCAACGGTCTCTGGCTCAAGATCTAACATGTGACACCCAAAAGAGCAAGGGGCACATGTCAGCAAGTCTACAAGAGACTTGTGCAAGGAAACTGAAACTGAAATTAAAGCAACCTAGCAGTTCTAGCATGATGCAATGACATGGCAGTTAAAGTATGAGTGCAGCAGGTAAGGTAAAGTAAAGTAAAGTACGAGCATGGCATTTAAACATGGCATGGATGACAAGTATTGCATGAATCATTCACAAGACAAGTACAAGACAAGAAAAGTAAGCACCTCATGCACAGGGATTCCGCCTTTTGGCTAGAGTGGCTGCACGGCTAGCTCCTAGCTCAAGTGATCGTTTATCCCTACCCCTCCACGTGAATCGAGCCAGGGCCTTACCCCCGAACGGTAATGCTCGCTTCTGGATCATGAGCCAGGAAGTGTTTTTAACAAGTATGGCATAGGGGTGCACCTAGCCGGTCCAGGGAACCCGGGCATTGGCTTTTGACCAACACATGAGGCCCGTTTCCCCCGAAAGTAGTTTTCAGGGAGTACAAGTTTTGTAGCGTGTGCTACGAATGCAACAATCAACTGGGATGACATGTAAGATGCGATGCATGACAGTTAAAAGTGCGTACAGATAAGAAAAGTAAACGTGACAGTTTAGTATGCATGAACAACAAGTTTAAAGAGTTGGATCTAGCTTCGTTGTCAAGCTAGATCAATTAGGTGACGGATCTAGTTTCGTTGTCAAACTAGATCAAGTAGGCGTCTAGCCAGCTATCATTTCACTGACTAGTCTCTTTTACGCTAGGAACAAGGAAGTGGCCTAAAAACATGGACCTACACAAGAGTTGGCAAGTTTCACTTTCCTGCAACTATCACGTCAAGAAAACACCGCCCAACGAGTCCAAAGTCACGATTCCTACGTGCACAAGTCCACCGGCCTACATCCGTTTTATTAATCTTGATTAGTGATTGCTAAAACATTTAAAATACTTTAAAATACTGATTTTTAGTCTTGATTAACATGCAATTGGGTTGGGGGTCCTAGGGGTGCAAAGCGTTACCTCAACACGACGCGAAAGCTACACCGGCGTCGGGTAGCGACGCCGGGGGTTGGAATAAAAGATCGCGCTCCAAGTCCAGATTCCAATTAGATTCCTCGCTGGAAATTTCAGAGCAATCGACCGGGGCGACGATTCCAGATTCCAAAGCTCGCACGTGCGACGACGTCGTACGCGACAAATCCTCGAAGAGCAAGCACCTAGGTGGGGCCCACAGTAGTCCTAGGGACCTTTGGGGGACCCACAATAACTCTGGAGAACTTGGGGGGCCCACGGAGGCAAGTGGTGCGACGGATGCGGGGTTGCGACGAGTGGCTCTCGGTCGTACACAGCCAATGCGGGGAGATCTCTCGGTCGTGCGCTGAGAATGCGGAGCTGCGACGTTTTGGGTCGGTCGCAGCAGCGGGCGGGGCTGTCTCCTTCGGTCAGATCGGTAGGGAGCCTCGGTCAGGCGCTTGGATGCGGGGCGGGGCGATGCTGCAACGTTGCAGCGCTTGCAACAACGGTCGGTGCGGAGCAGCGGGTCGGTCGTGCGGGGTGCGGAGCGGGGCGACAAGCGGGCGACGGTGCGGAGCGCTGTGCTGCGATGCGGAGCGGCTTGGTGCGGGCCAATCCCTCGGTCAGATCGAGGGAATGGAGCGGCTAGCGGCTGCAGCGATGCGGAGCGGGGTTGGGTGCGGAGCGGCTAGCGGTCGGAGCGGGGGAACGGGGCCGTTTCCTTCGGTCGCTGCGGTGGCTGAACATCGCAACGTTGCGACGAATCGTCGCAACGTCCAATTTGAGTTTTGGAAGGGGCTAGGGCTAATTTCTTGCGAAAATAGATCTTCCTAGGGGTTGCTTATATAGTATAGATGGGTTGACTTGGTCTAGGGCTAAATCTAATAGAATTAGAAGTTTAAAAAATATTTAAAATTTAAATCTAAACTTCTCCAACTCACCCAAGGATTTGACTTGGTCCAAATGAGCTGGAAATTGGCTCAAAAATTCTTTAAAACGTTTTAAACTCAAATAAATTTTATTTGGCCGAAAATAATTTAAAAATTAATTATTAAAAATAATATAAAACTTGTTAAAAATGTAAAAGTGGTCAAATGAACTCCAAAAATTATAAAATAAATATCGTGGTGATTGTGATGACGAATGTGAGCTAACTAAGAAGACGGATCTCAAATTCGACGTCGGACGACGAAACTAAAAATAGAAACGTCTCCCGTCAAAAGTGAAAATCGTCACGTCTCATCGAGTAAGTTTAAATTGTGGAAAAACGACTCGAGAAGTGTCGTTCCAAGATAGTGCCACTATTTAATACTCTCAGAGACGTTCGCAACAGCATATCACACAAAAGTGTTCACAAACAAATAAAGTCTAAAATAAACACGTGCACGGGCAAAAGCACGTGCACGAACAACGTACGACGAAAAGTGGTCGTTACAAATTCTTCATCAAAGCTAAGTATCTTTGTTCTTATTATTTGAATCTTTGATTTGACATCTTTATATATGCAAGCAATGTTTTTTATCGATTTCTCCATTGTTATTGCTATGCTTGAGTAGAATCTATGTTCTAGGGCAAACGATGAACCCTACAGATCTAATTTCATATTTGTGATGAATAAATTTCTAAATTGCTAGAATTGCTAGGAGGTAAGGTTATGATTGATTTATTACGGATAGCTAGGAATTTCCATCGATTTGGGGTTTGCAAGAGATTGGATTCCTATCGATGGGAAGGCCTAGATATTCGATTTAGATTTATAATCGAGATTCGCTAGACTTGGTTTGCAAGAGATTGGACCAAAGCTAGCATTTTTATTATAGATCTATACACATATTCGTTTGCAAGAGATTGGATGAATACGAACTATCACAACCTAGATCGTAACTCGAGTTTGCACGAGAGTGGGCTCGAGGGGCGATTGAACGATGATGTCGATCTTAATGCTAGTGGCTTAGGCTAGGGTTTGCAAGAGATTGGGCCTTATCCTAGGTTGCTATAGACCAGCAATAGCGCGAGAGCGTGAGCTTGGTTCTCTATTCAGTTACGACTAGTTCACCCCAACACAAGCCTAGTAATATTGAGATTCAATATGTACAATGATGTATGACGATTCGTAGTGGGGATTCCGTAGCACTAGACACTTTTATTATATTGTATTGGAATCGATATTTGACCGACTTGTTTATCATCGACACCGACATCCACCACCATTTCCATTACATCATTCCATAACCATCTCCACCAATAAAACATTCGTAGTCAAACCAACCTAGGATAGATTGGAGCCAACACCACCTCCTCGTGTTAGATACCTGCTCGCCACTACACCGTGCGCTTGCGGTAAAACTACAATCGTTCTCCGGGTGTATATCCGGGGCCGACCAAGTTCTTGGCTCCGTTGCTGGGGAGGTGTTTCCCGTTGGGTGCCAATTTGTCACAATTAGGTTGATTAGACTACAAAAATTTTTTTTTAACAAAAGGGGATTTTCACCCCCGCCACCATTATTATCATTTCTATATTCTTTTGTGCCACTGATATTTTTCTCCAGGTATTTATCTTTGTTGATCAGGTGCTATGGATTATATTACGTGGACCACAGATTTTGATCAGAATGCTCAGATGGGAGAATACTATTATGATCAGAGTGCTCAGATGGGAGAATACTATTATGATCAGAGTGCTCAGACGGGAGAATATTTTTTTGAGGAAACGCACTGGCTCGAGCTTGATGAGACACAAAGGATTTTTTTTGATGAGATGCATGCACACCAAGTTGAAATACAAGCCGGGCTTGATAAGTGATCGCTCCGGAATGTAACCCAAAAGTGCGACCGTGTAGTTTTACCGCAAGCGCACGGTGTAGCGGCGAGCGGGTTATCGAACACAGGGAGGACGAATGAAAGTGCTTGCTCCGAACAACCTGACTATTAAGAACAGAAAAGAGGGAATTTGCCTTTGGCGATCCTGTCACAATCGTCAGACAAAGTACGAAGATATCAAATCAAATAAAGATGCCTAGGGAATGGGGAATCCCCGCTACTCACCGTATCTCGTCAATGTGATTCATTGGTATCAAAATTGCTAGGGTAGAATCTCGGATGAACTAGTTGCAACTGAATGTAAAACCTAGCTCACGCTCTCGCGCTGCTGCCGGTCTATAGCTATCCTAGGTTCGGGTCCAATCTCTTGCAAACCCAAGCCTAGGCAAGCTAGCATTAGGATCAACATCATCGTTCAATCACGCCCCGAGCCCACTCTCGTGCAAACTCGGGCCGCGACCTAGGTTGGGATAGTTCCTACCCGTCCAATCTCTTGCAAATGGTATCGGCATGGAATTGCAACCGAGAACCCTAGTATCGGTCCAATCTCTTGCAAACCGATACTACGGAAACTCAATTTCAACCCAATTCAGATTTCTAGGGTTTCCTATCGAATTGGGATCCAATCTCTTGCAAATCCCAATCGGTATGAACTCCTAGCCATCCGTAATAAATCGATCCCAAACTAACCCTAATAGCAATTCTAGTAATATTTCTACCAATTCATCACAAATAAGAAATTGGGCTCGTATGGTTCATCCCCACGCCCCAAGACGTATAGACTACTCACAATTCATAGCACAAATACAAAAATAATCAATGAAATTAACAAGAGAATTCATCACAATATTCAAATAAGCAATAAAAATAGTATTTTTAAAGGAGAGAGAGACAAACCAATAGAGTTCCTCCAAGAATCCAACAAAAATCAACTTTTCTCTCCTCTCCAATCAAAAAATCTAAAGCTAAAAATTTTAATCTAAAAAGCTGCAAAAAGTAAAGAGAAAAGCTCTCTAACCTAGGGTAAAAACAGGGGTTAAATACCCCCCAAAATCGTCCAAAAAACTGTGACCAAAATGCCCCTGCGCAGCCTGAAAATCGCAATTTTCGCTACAGGCAGTGCGTCGCACTCGGCCGAGTGACAAAAGTCGCTCGGCCGAGTGACAAACCCTGAGAATTTCCAGTAAGTCTAGGTCTTCGGGGGTCTTCACTTCGGGGGCGGCTCGGCCGAGTGAGTTGTCGTCACTCGGCCGATGGCTTCTATGTACTCGGGCGGTCGGCATTTTCCACTCGGCCGAGTGGGTCTTCTGAAGCTCAGGCAGACGAAAAACAGTAAGTTGGCACTTTTTGATGGGCTTCGTCTGAGTGCCACTCGGGCGGACGAGGTCTCGTCACTCGGCCGATGTGGCTTCCGACGCTCGGCCGAATGCACACATAAAACGTGTCCGATCTGGTCGGCCGAGCTGTGTCTCGCTGGTCGGCCGAGTGGCTCCTTCACTCGGCCGAGTGAGACACCAAAAATGCCCAAACAGCTTGTTTTGGCCTCCTCGTCGCTCCTGCGATGTTCTTTATTCTTCTGCTCCTCTCCAATGGCGAAATACCCCTCGGGGAGGTCATCGGTGACACTCTGGAGTAGGTGTTTCAGGGGATCACTCCAAATCGCTCCAAATCTCCTGAAATACGACAAAAACAACAAATCGTGAAAAGCATCGCAATTTTGTCGATATATCGTGAAAAACGTGATTTGGGCGATCTAAATGGCATGCAATCATGCGGAAAAAGGTGCAAAATAAGGAGTGATCAAAATCCCCCAAGCTTACCTATTACTCGTCCTCGAGGAAGATAAGTAAAAGGCGAACCCGGTGGATTCGGAAAACGAAAACGGCGAAAAAACGAAAAACGAAAAACGAAGAAGAACGAAAAACGAAATAAAACGAAAAACGAAATAAAAACGAAGAAGAAAGAAGGAAGCGAAGAGGGAAGCTGCTAGATCATTTTCTCAGGACGTGGGTTTTGCTTACTCATATAGCATGCACCGAATGAAAAACACATGTCAAAGAATTTTATTTTGATATCATAGTATAATGGTGCAAATAGAAATAGAAAACCCACGAATAACGATATAACATGAAAAACGGAATAATTTTAGAATTAACATCGTCTGAATCATTTAAAGCGGTATACAATATTGCAGATCACACACTTTTCAATTGAACGCTTTCTATGAGGAGTATAAGAATATCACGCAATAGAATAGAAAGAATAGATAAGCATGGATTTCATGAAATGAGTGCTAGGCATAGATTTCTGGACTTCGTAAAGCTAAAAATAATCTCACGAAGTATAGAATATTACTTAGCCTAGGTTGTCGTGCAACGTCAAGTAGTCACTCTCTCTCAAATCATTGGATTCCCTCCCCCAAGCTTATCTATAAGCGTGGTTGCATAAAAAACAATATTTACATCCCCATTTTTTTATGAAGCTCCAAAAGTAATGAAAATAAAAACAAAAGGAGAGAAGAAAGAGAGAACACGAGATGGGATCGTTTATTGAGATTCTTTTCTCTTTTCTTTTCTTTTTTTCTTTTTCTCTTTTTTTCTTCTTTTTTTTCAAATAGCATATATACACAATGATCCCAAATCAAAGAGAAATAAGGATATACAAGAATTTTTCTTTTTCTTTCTTTGGTTTTGGGAAATTTGGAGCTAGGAATTAATAGCGGGGGAAATGCCACATAATTAGAATCGCTAAGGGGAGATTCACCAATGATTTTAAAATATAGAAATGATGTTCAAGATATGTGGAGAAGGAAATAAATATATCTCTCAGTTCACTCTATAGGACGTGCACGACAACTTCAGCAGGGTAATCTAATCTACTCAGTTTTAATCACAAAAAAGCTAACTAATCCAGATTTATCATAGCTAACATCATTCAATCATCCTGAAGTGAAATGTACAAATCATGCATATAGAAGTGATATAGGAAAAGAAAACGATACTCCAGATATAAGCATTCAATGCGTGAATCTTGGTGTGTTTTCTGGGATAGCATACATATGAATATTCAGACTCAGCTAATAATAAAATTTCATCCATTTTCATGCGGAAAAAGTGTGGGTTACTATCGCTAAATGCAATGCAAATCACAGCATATGATAACAGAAATAGAATCTAAGACATGACAAATATAGCATGCATATAGAGTAAGCTAACTCCACGTCATCATCATCACAGAAAAGTCATCTCTAGCATGAGATGAAAAAAGGAATAAAGATAAATGGGAAAAATGAAACTATTTACAATGCAGCACACAGAGAAATAAGAAAAACGTGATGCATGGTAAAATAAAAGAAAAAATGATGAAAATAAGTGCAAAAGCGGAAAATGGCGTGAAAAAAACTAAAAATAAAGGTGGTAAATCGAAAAGAACGTGAGAACTCACTCCCCCAAGCTAAATTGCACAGTGTCCTCAATGTGCAAAGTGTGGCACACCGAGAGACGTGTAATGGGAGGGGTAGGTGAGGATGCATGCATGGGGCAAAAAAAAGAAAATAAAATAATGAAAAATATGATGCGGACATGATGCATGCAGATATAGGAGTGATACAGATATAAAAGTGCGACACCAAAAACTCTCCCTCTCTCCCAAGAAAGATATATAAAGATATATAAAGAAAATGTGGACCCAAAACAGTGAGGGGAGGGGGGGTGGGCAAAATGCATCAGGACCCAGCAGAGACGGGCAGCACAACGGCCAAAAGAATCGATGCCATCAAGGGTGCCTAAGAAGGTGGGGCTGCGCCGTCTCCGTCCTGAGGAGGAGGAGGTGGTGGTGGTGGAACAGGCTGCTGAGCGGGTGTGGGTGTGGAAGTGGAAGCAGGCTGGGTGGGTGTAGGAGTGGGGGTGGGGACCTGCTGGGTGGGTGTGGGTACGCGGGGGAGCCGCTCTAGGACCTGGGTGAGGCAGTAGTGAATATGCGGGAGCAGGTCAAAGTGGCCAGCCATCGCAGTGACGGTGGCGGACAGGGTCCTAAGGTCACCTCTGAGGCCACTCACCGCCCCCTCGAGAGCACGAATGCTCTAAAGTACAGTGTCGGGGGGAGGTGGTGCAGAGGGACGCACTGGTCTGTGTTGTGTAGGGCGGGGCTGGCGTACTCGGGTGGCGTAGGTGATGGGCTCGGCAGGTAAGTGGACGAAAGGTGATGTGCTCGCAAGTGTGGGACTGGCCTCAGTGCGAGGCTGGGTAGGACGATAAGAAGTGGAGGCAGCAGCAACGAAGGAGGAGTAAAGTGGCAACGAGGCGGCCAGAGAGGTCGGTGACAGAGACGTGTGGACAGATGCCACGACACTCTCAGAAAATACAGCAGCGGTGGAGACAAAGGTGGAGACCACGGTCTCCGAGGAGGCAGCAAAGGAGGGCTCTCCGCACTCAACTACAGTCGGCGGGCGCTCGGGTAGGGCAGAGGAAACGGGCTCAACAGACAGAGGGCCAGTGGTGGTGGGCGTGGGGGTAGTGGAGGTGGGCTCAGCGAGGGTACTCTCGACACCGACAGAAGTGTGGACAGAGGTGTCGGGAGCAGCAGAAATATCAGGGATAGGCTGAGGGGCCACAGGGTCAACAGGTGCAGCGGGCTCAGCAGGTGCGACAGGGTCTGCGGGTGCAGCATGGGCAGCGTGGGCCTGCTCGGCCTGCTCGGCCTCGAGTACGTATGCGGCTGGGATCAGAAGATCCATCGCCGGGATCCAGTCCACCTGGGCCAGTGCAATCTGAGTCCGAGCTGGGCTCGGAAGAATCATGTAATCGGCACCGTAGGGGCCGTGCAGCCAGACCCAGTGTCGCTCACTGTGCGGACGAAGCATCTTCATCAGGGCCATGACATCTATGGACAGTGAAGTGGGGCCCAGTGCTCGTCGCAGGTCATCTGGAAAGTCCTCGCCGGTCATAAGGGCGAGCAAGGTGATCAGACCGCCGCAGCATATCGGTGAGCGAGCGCCCACCGATACGATGATGCGATCCAAAAACCAGCTCGCGACATCAATCACGATGGCGGGGAACAACTCATCGCCCTCCCTAGATAGAGCTCTGGGTCGTGTCATCGCGTAGAGCATATAAAGCTCCGGCGTGGACATCGTACCCAGCTCATATCTCACCAAAAAGGTTGTCGCCATAAGGCGCTGAGCTATACGGAGGCAGGGATGGACAATGGCCGAGGCCTTGGCCCTACTAGGGTCAAAGGCAGCGTGAAGACCCGTAATCCGGGCCCAGAAGGCGCCGGCATCGAAGGAAGGTGGGGGGATGTGGGTGGGGGCATAACCACGGTCGGCCCTGGGGACATCGGGCCACGAGAAGAAAGCTCTCATCATACCGAGAGTGACCTGGCACTCTCGGTCCATGAACCGAAACGAGTATCCCTAATCGGTCCGGGCGATCGAACTAAGCACCTCAAGTGTCGGACGGATAAACGTGTCCGCCGACACCTGGAAGAAATCTCGCCAGCCCACGTTGTCATACAACGTGAGCATCCCCTCAAGTACCCCCAGGCGTCCTAGGTCTGTAGGGTGTGCGAACCTGGAGGGTACGATCGAGCGCTGGGAAATGCGCTCGAAAGCGACGCGGTGTGCGTCGTTCCGAAACGTAATCCCCAGCGGCCCGATAAGTGGAGCCGGTGGTGGTGGCTGTGGAGCGGCAGGGAGTGGCTGTGTGGGGTGTATGGGCTGTGCGGGCTCTGTAGGTTGTGCGGGGTGTGCGGGGCCTGCAGGCTGTGCTGGGTGAACGGGGTGTGGTGGAGAAGGCGGAGGAGAGTCCTCCACCTCGTGGGAGGGGCCGGCATCATCCGACCGCTTCCGCTTGGCGGAAGCTCTCCTCGACCGAGGCCGTGTCCGGGGCGGCATATGGGCCCCGAGCGCTCACCAAAAAACGTTAAAAGTGCGGCGTGCATAAAATAAAGGAAAGAGTATACCGCGACACGCCGCGAGAGCGAAGTAATGGAAGCGTGCGAAGGCGACGCCTCCACGTAGCCCAAAACAGTCCCGGGAAGCTCCCCTGGGCTCCCCTAAGCTCCCCAAATTTACATGCGCATAAAACGAAGAGATTAGCGTGTAATATTCAAAACGTATGGGGGGTTAGGGGTATAATAGATAGATATTGAAATTAATTTGGGTTTGGGGTTTGTTTAACACATGGATCGTCAAAAAATACAAAAAAGAGGAGGAAAAAGGAGAAAATCAGGTTACCGGAGCTCGGCCGGAGTTGTGGCCGCCGGCGGCGACTCGGGCGGAGGCGCGGTGGGCTCGGCCGACGAAGGGTGGCCGAACGGCGGCGGTGGACAAGCGAGCGGGCGAGTGGGGTGGGAATCGGGTGCTGGGGGAGTCGAAGGGTCGGGGAATTGCGATTTAGTTCGTTTCGAAAAACGAGCCCCCCAGCGACCCCTTTTATAGCAAAAGTTACGACTCGGCCGAGTGACTAGGTCACTCGGCCGAGGGAACTCAACGGAAAAATTCCTCCCCTCTTACGCTTCGGCCGAGTGGCCTTGCCACCCTCGGTCGAGTGGAGTAAGTCCATTCGGCCGAGTGGCTCAAGCTACTCGGCAAGACTCACCATAGGAGCGTATCAGTATTACTCGGCCGAGTGAAAATATATACTCGGCCGAGTAGCAGTTATACTGAAATCAAGAAAAGAAACAGAGAGTTGGGTACAACAGACTTCCCTCGTTCGTGAGCCGCTCGGGCTGACGAACTTGTGTGCTCAGTCGAGTGACTAGTATACTCGGCCGAGTGAACTTTGTTTTCTGCTGTTTGTCTTCGTTTGGGCTCTAAACTCTGTTTTTCTTCCTCCAGTCGATTTCATCTTTCTCCTAAGCATCGAGCGCCTTCCTGGGGCGCTCCTCGTCGCCTTGTTCATCCTCCTAATGATGGGTACCTCGTTCTCCTCTCCTGTCAAGAAAAATAGGACCCGTTATCACAAAATTTTTGGTCGAACGACTCGAAATACTAATAATTTCTAAAACAAAAATAAAAGAAAAGTAAAAAATAAAGCTATAACCGTCGGGTTGCCTCCTGACAAGCGCTCGTTTAAGGTCGTGAGCTCGACCCCCTTTAATTTTCAATTAATGCGGGATGTTTGGTGCATATGAGATGCACCCGTCAAATTTTCCGGGGAGAACGCTTGGATTCGGAAGTTGCGGCGGCGCGTTCTCCCTCGGTGGTCTCTCGTCTCGAATAGTGTTGGGGGGAGGCTCCCCCAAGCTAGCACTTGCTCCGATCCTTGGCTTCACCGGTGACGCTGATTTCCGTATCGGCGGAGCTTTCTTCGGAGACTTCAATTTTGAGAGCTTGCAGAGCTCTCGAATCCTTGCGACATCAACGTCGCCTTCATCAATTTCAGTGGAGAAGTCGGGGGAATCATTTATCTTCTCCTCTTGGTCCAAATCCGGCCCTTCCTCGAAATCTTCTTTGAATAGAGCGCCGATCGAATGGGGGATCGCCTCCTCAATAACCTCGTCAAGCAGGTATGAAAGATCATCCGGACGTCCCTTAAGTAGATATATTCTATTGATTTCTCCCATTGGGACTCCCTCGGAGTAATGCTTGAGTCTCTGACCATTTACCTTGAATGTGGCTCCGTCCTTGCTTTCCAACTCGAAGGCCCCTCCTGGTTGTATGTTCTTGATGGTGAAAGGTCCGGACCAACGTGACCTCAACTTACCAGGAAATAGTCGGAGCCGGGAATTATAGAGCAAGACCTTGTCTCCTACTTTGAAGTCTGTGACGGTTATGCGGGCGTCGTGGAGAATCTTGGTCCTTTCTTTGTAAATTCTCGAGCTCTCGTAGGCATCTCTTCTTATCTCATCAAGCTCGTTGATGTCCAAGAGTCGCCTCACCGCCGCACTCTTGTAATCATAATTAAGGGTCTTGATGGCCCAATATACGCGATGTTCCAACTCTACCGGCAAGTGGCAAGCTTTCCCATAAACAAGTCAGAACGGTGTAGTGCCGATGGGAGTGCGAAAGGCTGTGCGATATGCCCATAGAGCATCGTTTAGCTTCATTGACCAATCCTTTCTAGATTGATCCACAGTCTTCTCAAGGATTTGCTTGATCTCTCTATTTGAGACTTCCACTTGGCCGCTTGTCTGGGGGTGATATGCCATGCCAACTCTATGGTTTACCCCGTACTTCTTTAGCATGGCTTCAAACTTGTTTTCTATGAAGTGGCTCCCCCCGTCGCTTATCAAGGTATGAGGCACTCCGAAGCACGGGAAGATATTTTGCTTGAAGAACTTAGAGACGACCCTTGCATCATTAGTAGGGGTGGTGATTGCTTCCACCCATTTGGAGACATAGTCAACGGCCAATAGGATGTATTTGTTACCATTGCTCGACGGAAATGGCCCCATGAAGTCTACTCCCCAACAATCAAAAAGCTCAATTTCTTAGATGGGCCTCATTGGCATCTCATTGCGTTTGGAGATATTCTCGTTCCGTTGGCATCTATCGAACCCCTTTACAAAGTCATGGGTGTCTCTAAACATTGTTGGCCAGAAGAATCTGCTCTGCAAAATCTTAGCGGTTGTTTTAGAGGCGACATGATGTCCCCCGCATGGCAGACCGTGGCAATGCAAAATGATAGACGTTGCCTCCTCTTTAGAAACACACCTCCGAAAAACACTATCTTTGCATATCTTGAAGAGGTATGGATCTTCCCAAAAATAGCTACGGACCTCATGCAGAAATCTCCTCTTTTGATGTGTGGGCATCCCATGCGGTTTAATTCCACAAGCCAAGTAGTTGACGAAGTCCGCGTACCAAGGTACTTCACCGGTCCATATGGCATATAGCCTCTCATCCACGAATGTGTCGTCGATATGTAAACTCTCATCCTCCTTGTCGCGAATGAGCCTAAACAAATGATCCGCCACGACATTGTCCGTACCTTTCTTGTCTCTGATCTCCAAATCGAATTCTTGCAACAAGAGTATCCACCTAATCAACCGAGGTTTGGCCTCCTTCTTGTTTAAAAGATACTTCAACGTCGCATGGTCGGTGTGGACAATCACCTTGGAACCAAGGAGGTAGGAGCGAAACTTCTCGATGGAATAGACGACCGCTAGAAGCTCTTTTTCGGTAGTTGTGTAGTTTTTCTGCGTGTCATCCAATGTCTTGCTCGCATAGTATATCGCATGAAGCTTCCTATCTTTCCTTTGTCCCAACACCGCTCCAATGGCTTGGTCGCTAGCATCACACATTAGCTCAAAGGGAAGGCTCCAATCCGGTGGTTGTATGATGGGAGCGGAAACTAATGATTCCTTCAAGGTGTTGAAGGCTTGCAAGCATTCCCCTGAAAAAATAAAAGGAGTATCTTTAGCGAGCAAAGAAGTAAGTGGTTGGGCAATCGAGGCGAAATCCTTGATGAAGCGGCGGTAAAACCCCGCATGACCAAGAAAGCCTCTAATGCCCTTGACATTAATAGGAGGAGGGAGTTTCTCGATTACCTCAATCTTTGCTTTATCTACCTCAATTCATCTCGAGGAGACAAGGTGCCCGAGGACTATACCTTCCGTGACCATGAAGTGACACTTCTCCCAATTTAGAGTGAGATTGTTTTGTTGGCACCTTTTAAGGACTTTAGTAAGATTGGCCAAACAAGAGTCAAACTCACTTCCATAAACCGAAAAATCATCCATAAAAACTTCCGTAATATTTTCAATGTAATCGGAAAATATGGATGTCATACACCTCTGAAAGGTGGCGGGAGCATTACAAAGACCAAACGGCATCCTTCGGTAGGGATAGGTACCATAGGGACAAGTAAAAGTGGTCTTTTCTTGGTCATCTTCGTGCAAAGGGATTTGGAAGAATCCCGAATACCCATCTAGATAAAAAAAGTATTTATGTTTAGCTAGGCGTTCAAGCATTTGATCAATGAAGGGCAATGGGTAATGGTCCTTTCGGGTAGCTTTATTTAGTCTCCTATAATCAATGCACATTCGCCATCCCGTGACGGTGCGCGTAGATATGGGCTCACCTTTTTCATTTTTTAGACTGTCATCCCCCCTTTCTTGGGGACGACGTGAACGGGGCTAACCCATCTACTGTCAGAGATAGGATAAATAATACCGGCGTCGAGCAATTTTAGGATTTCCTTTTTAACCACCTCCTTCATATTCGGGTTTAACCGCCTTTAAGGCTCTATGGAGGTGGCGTCGGTATCCTCCAAATGGATCCTATGTGTGCAAAGTCTAGGGCTTATCCCTTTTAGATCGGAGATATTGTAGCCAAGGACATCTTTGTGGCTCCTAAGAACGTCTAGGAGTTTTTCAAGTTGATCTTGCGTGAGGTGGGAGTTTACTATCACCGGGAAAGTTAATTTATTACCCAAAAAGGCATACCTTAGATTCGGAGGTAACTGTTTAAGTTCTACCTCAAGAGGTGCTGCTCCTTCTACTTCATCGGCTCGCATGAGTTTGGCTTCTTCCTTGTCATCCGGGTTTAGCTCATGTTCAGGTGGTGCGCTCTCTTGCGAAGACTCAGACTCACTACTTAGTGAGGACGATGCATCGAAATAGGCGCTCTCCGATTCTATGCTAGCATCATCAAAACTTTCACTCTGCTCCGGTTCGTTCCTGGAATCAAGAAACACATCAGACGATTCATAAAAGCAAGAGTGAGTGTCATAGAGTGTAACTCCCTGAACGTCGATTTGCTCGAAGGATTCTTCGGGAGTATAGTGTTCTTCGACATTTTTTCTACCGTCTTCGAAATATAACTTATCGTCGATCACATCAACTCTGACATTGCCCCCGATAGTCCCATCCGGGGAGACTTGGTCCATCACAAAACTAGCAAACAGTTGTTCGTCGGGGTCCTTGATATCGATAGTAAAAGCTCCGGTAGCGTGGACCTCATCGACGAGCTCCTTAAGGAGGTCTGTGAAGGAGTCATAATCTTCCTGACTGAGTTCTGTTATCGACATTGCATCCTCCATTCTCCCTGTTAAGATCTTATGCAAAATACGGGGAGAATATGCAAATAGGGCTGCGAACAGAGTTAGAACAAGATATAGAAGAAAGTAAAGAAAGAAAGAAAATTAACCGGGTGGTCGATGCCGAACACCGTCAAAATGCCGTCCCCGGCAACGGCGCCAAAAACTTGATCGCTCCGGAATGTAACCCAAAAGTGCGACCGTGTAGTTTTACCGCAAGCGCACGGTGTAGCGGTGAGCGGGTTATCGAACACAGGGAGGACGAATGAAAGTGCTTGCTCCGAACAACCTGGCTATTAAGAACAGAAAAGAGGGAATTTCTCTTTGGCGATCCTGTCACAATCGTCAGACAAAGTACGAAGATATCAAATCAAATAAAGACGCCTAGGGAATGGGGAATCCCCGCTACTCACCGTATCTCGTCAATGTGATTCATTGGTATCAAAATTGCTAGGGTAGAATCTCGGATGAACTAGTTGCAACTGAATGTAAAACCTAGCTCATGCTCTCGCGCTGTTGCCGGTCTATAGCTATCCTAGGTTCGGGTCCAATCTCTTGCAAACCCTAGCCTAGGCAAGCTAGCATTAGGATCAACATCATCGTTCAATCGCGCCCCGAGCCCACTCTCGTGCAAACTCGGGCCGCGACCTAGGTTGGGATAGTTCCTACCCGTCCAATCTCTTGCAAACGGGTATCGGCATGGAATTGCAACCGAGAACCCTAGTATCGGTCCAATCTCTTGCAAACCGATACTACGGAAACTCAATTTCAACCCAATTCGGATTTCTAGGGTTTCCTATCGAATTGGGATCCAATCTCTTGCAAATCCCAATCGGTATGAACTCCTAGCCATCCGTAATAAATCGATCCCAAACTAACCCTCATAGCAATTCTAGCAATATTTCTACCAATTCATCACAAATAAGAAATTGGGCTCGTAGGGTTCATCCCCACGCCCCAAGACGTATAGACTACTCACAATTCATAGCACAAATACAAAAATAATCAATGGAATTAACAAGAGAATTCATCACAATATTCAAATAAGCAATAAAAATAGTATTTTTAAAGGAGAGAGAGACAAACCAATAGAGTTCCTCCAAGAATCCAACAAAAATCAACTTTTCTCTCCTCTCCAATCACAAAATCTAAAGCTAAAAATTTTAATCTAAAAAGCTGCAAAAAGTAAAGAGAAAAGCTCTCTAACCTAGGGTAAAAACAGGGGTTAAATACCCCCCAAAATCGTCCAAAAAACTGTGACCAAAATGCCCCTGCGCAGCCTGAAAATCGCAATTTTCGCTACAGGCAGCACGTCGCACTCGGCCGAGTGACAAAAGTCGCTCGGCCGAGTGACAAACCCTGAGAATTTCCAGTAAGTCTAGGTCTTCGGGGGTCTTCACTTCGGGGGCGGCTCGGCCGAGTGAGTTGTCGTCACTCGGCCGATGGCTTCTATGTACTCGGGCGGTCGGCATTTTCCACTCGGTCGAGTGGGTCTTCTGAAGCTCAGGCAGACGAAAAACAGTAAGTTGGCACTTTTTGATGGGCTTCGTCTGAGTGCCACTCGGGCGGACGGGGTCTCGTCACTCGGCCGATGTGGCTTCCGACGCTCGGCCGAATGCACACATAAAACGTGCCCGATCTGGTCGGCCGAGCGGTGTCTCGCTGGTCGGCCGAGTGACTCCTTCACTAGGCCGAGTGAGACACCAAAAATGCCCAAACAGCTTGTTTTGGCCTCCTCGTCGCTCCTGCGACATTCTTTCTTCTTCCGCTCCTCTCCAATGGCGAAATACCCCTCGGGGAGGTCATCGGTGACACTCTGGAGTAGGTGTTTCAGGGGATCACTCCAAATCGCTCCAAATCTCCTGAAATACGACAAAAATAACAAATCGTGAAAAGCATCGGAATTTTGTCGATATATCGTGAAAAACGTGATTTGGGCGATCTAAATGGCATGCAATCATGCAGAAAAAAGGTGCAAAATAAGGAATGATCAATAAGGGCACCCTTCAATAGGAATGCGTGAAGAGGGAACTTGAAATGAATGCGCTCATGCTTAAGGTTGCAGGGATTTCCAAGGATATCAGTTCCGCGTCTTCATTTTATGGGTAAGAAGCATCATCGGTCATATTACCAGAGCCAGAATGTGCCGTCATCGATCCCGCATCCTACGATACAACTTTTGCATATAAAGAATGGATGGACGAAGAGACCAGGGAGGAAGCAGCAACTGAGTCATATGCACGGCCAGAGGAGGACGCATTTCAGAGATTATTGGATGGCCTCTTGGAGTCAGTGAGATTCATCGGTTCAGAGAGCATTACAGCAGGTGATGCATTTGAGCTACGATTTGCAGATTTTGTTATGAACCGTGTTTCAGCTGTAGGAACAATTGAGGAGGACATCCATGTCAGTCTTGATGGGGATAGACTATATTTTCGGATTGCTTGCGGGCATTCCCCTCCACATGATACATCTCCACAAGTTGACACACATGAGCAGCTAGCATCACCATTCCAGAGAGAGCCTACATTGGAAGTTGATGAGAAGGCAAAGGAGCATAATGTCGAGCCAGAGCATATTGACGAGGAGGCCTTACATGCGGATCCAGACATGCTTTTGAGGAGGCCTTACAGACAGAGCCCGAGCTTATCACTGAGGAGGTCGTACATCGGGTGAGGACACAGCCATTCATAAGGATCCCGAGCACTACCCTCCTCCATTGGAGCTCCTACAACCACCTCATCCTCCCACTGACGTCGAGGACTATCCCACAGAGCTTACTGCTCCCACTCAGGGAGATATTCTTACCCACTCCATTGCTGAATCATGCATTCCATTCGATATTTATTTTGATTCAGATATTTTTGACACGTCATAGATTTTACAGCACACATACGATTATGGACCGGAGGTATGCTTGGACGTGTCACGGTTTGACGAGCCTATCGAGGAGGTCCACACCTATGATCCAGATTTACCTGAGCAGCTGAGAGAGCACACCACGAAGATGTCTATCAAAGCATAAGAGGATATTGAATTATTTCCAGGGAAGTATCGTCCACCATTATTTATTCCATATATTTCTATAGACGATCCTCTTTGGGATACTTTTATTACGAGGGTGAATTTTTAGCAGCGAACTGATGCATCCTATTCTCTGTAGGTTACAGGTGGAGTCCTTGTGGGAATGCTGGAGGATGCATTACTGGAGTTCGTTGGTGTTCGTGGATGCATGCACCTGGCGGAGCTACGTAAAGAGCAGTTGGAGCAGTTACCTGCACCGGCAAAGATACTGGATCCGCCTTTTGCTATAGGTGATATCAATCCAGTAGTGTAGAAATTTTTATGCTTTAAATAAACACGAATCCTCTCGACAGCGAGAGGACCGTTTAGATTTGTTTGAATAAATATCACTCATATGGTGGCAACAATAATCATTTACATCCCAAAACCATTATATATATTAATTGCCCTCTTTATATTTTGATACGCCACATCCTTTTTGCTCACCACCATCGAGCATTTCTTTCAAGTGAATACTCACTTTCTTATTCAATTGACTTGATCACGCTTTACAAAGCCATGACATTTTTTTGATTGAGTCATTTGAATAGGATTGTTTGGTATAAGCTTGGGGGAAAGAGCTCTCGTGCATCATTGTATGTGCATGTAGTTGCATTAGGATTTCATGTCATTCATTTTTTCATTCACCCCCTTATTATTATCGTTGTTCCTCATATTCTTCCACTATGATCACATTGAGGACAATGTGAAGTTTAAGCTTAGGGGAGTGCATTTCCATGCCATTTAGATGCATTAGTTGCACTTTTACTTTATTTTTAGGGTTTTTTTAGAATTTTTCAAAATTTTGCATCATCTTTTTGACCTTTTCCATCTTATTTTCCTATTATGTGTGTTCATGCATCATATTGTATGCTTCTTTTTTATTTTCTTTCCTCTCGTTTATTTTTATTTCTTTATTTTCTTTTCCTTCTTTTCCTTCTTTTGCTAGATTTGTTCCTTATGATGATATCTCTTATTGCTTTGGCAACCATCACGATGCTTATTATTCCTTGCCATGCTACTTAGAGTATTCCATAGTCTTGCTATTCACATGTGCTTGCAAATCTATTTCTTTTGATGATTCCTCTATATGAATGCATGATATTAATTGAAGCTGAATGTATGGGTTAGTGTTTGGTAAGCTTTTGTTGGAAGTGCTCCTAGGTTCATGCATCAATTGTATAACGGAAGCAACTGCCTTATTATCTTATTCACCTTCTGTTGCATGCTTGATATGAAAGTACTCTTTACCGCTTGACTTCGCTTTTTATTGAGATGATTGAAAATATCCATGCTTACATATGAGTTTTAGTTGAAGTATTATTTTATTGAACCGTTCGTGCACATCTTAGAGTGAACCGAGTGTTACATTATTTCCTTCTCCACATATATCTTTTTATTCTCTACATGTCACTTGAGTTCACCTCCTAAAGCTACTTATATCGCATCTATTTCCCAAAAAAAAATCCCTACAAAAGAAAAGTTAGCTCCAAAAGTCCAAAAAGCCAAAAAGGAGCCAAAAGCCAAAAATACAAATCATATAGCTCCTACAAAAATCCAAAAAGAAAAATGAGAAACAAAAAGTTCAAAAAGAAAAAAAAAGAAAAATGTTTCTCTATCTCATTATTGGAGCCATAAAACACTTGGGAAAACCAAGGCAAAAATCCCATTTTCCACTATCATATTCCTTTAGATGCGATGCCTCAAGCTAAGCTTGTGGGGTGAATCGTTTGACTATATGAGTGAGCACGACATTAGAGTGGAAAGGTGCACGAATGAGGAAGTTTGATAATGCTGAAACTTAGCAAAATACTTAGGTTATGGAGATTTCTTATGAATCGATATAAATATGTGAATGCCATGATTTATTCCATTCTCCATTACATGTTTGGTGTGATTCTTATATGCTTTATTAATAACTTTTGATTGAAAAGTGCATTACCAACATTTGTATATTAAATCCTATGAAATGCGTGACGTGGATATGAATTGATTGTATGAATTTAGAGAGTCCCTTTTGTTGTTCTTAAAAGCTTGCTAGTACCATGTTTATGTAAGATATGAAATCCTTATATCATGTGATTTGTATTTTCCAAGTTATCGTGATGTGTAGCTTATGGCTTGAGATCTGAGAGAAGAATCTAGCGACCCCTTCCACCTCGTGTTCTTTCTTTTTCATTTCATTTTCTTTATTTTCATCTCCTGAGTTCGTCTCTCTACTTATCTTCCTCGAGGACGAGTAAGAGGTAAGCTTGGGAGATTTTGATCGGTCCATATTTTACACCTTTTTTCTGCATATTTGCATGCCATTTCGGTTGCTCATATTGTGATTTTCACGATTATTCGATGATATTGTGTTCTTTTCACTATTTCTTGTTTTTTTCATATTTCAGGAAATATGAGCAATTGGGAGCAAAAATGAGCTTAAAGGACTTGCACGCATAACGGAGCATCGCTCATAGACTTATTGAGGACCTATCAGCGATAGAAGACGAGTGGAAGAAGAAAGTGTTGGAAGCAACGATCTAGGATCTTGGTTTGATGATGACAAACGTGTTGGTATATCTAATGTGTGTGCTCAGTGTGTTTCAGGCTTGGCGAAACAATGTATTCAAGGTATTTGGCGAAATTGCTATTCGTATAGCACATTGGGAGAGATGGCGCATGTGTGCACAAAGAAGTTTGACTTGGTCAATGAAGAGCAAAATTTGGACTTAGTCCAATATGGGATGAGATAGGGATGAGATGGTCTTGATCAAATCTTTTTGAAAGATTTACAAATATTTGAATTCGTCCTAATCCCATTAGTTTTACTATAAGATCAAATAGAATCCCAAAGTTGATTGACTCAACCCTATCACTAGCCAATTTCAAAATTCCTAGTTGGTTGTGCCCTCATCATATTCAAACTTCTATTCGCAATCAAAATACAAAATCCCTATCTATTAGGGATTCTCTCTAAAAACCCTAGGCTATCCTATATAAGCACACACCCTATCAATTGCCTAGGCTACGACAATACAATAAAATCAAAGTGGCTACACTTTTCTTGCGGAAACCAAAAATATTTTTGCGCTGCAATCAAAAATCGAGAGGGGCTCGCAGCATACACAAATCAAAGTCGGCCAAGCTAAAATTCCCCAAGATATATTGCGGCATCAAAGAGAGAAGGGGAGAAGCTTGCGGCATCAAAGAGAGAACGGGACAATCAAGCAAAGGACTTCATCAATTCTCCAAGAGTCATCAAGGAGAAAGGGGCAGCCAACATTATTGACCAAAAAGCAACCCTACCGTTCCTTTCTCTATCAAATCAAAGGACACGCACGAAGCAACAATTAATTTCTCTTGTGAGCAAAAAGGAAATCAAGGGGCCATATCCCAAGAGCCCCTGCCGAATTTATCCAAGCATCTCAAAAAGGAGGCGGCCGAGATCAATGCACAAAAGGGGCCGAATCTCTCTTGAGAACACAAAAAGAAATCAGGGTCTCCTTTCTCGTGTCGTTCCCAATAAATTCCGCTCTCCCCTTTAATTCGTTGAAGACCTGAGAGGTCCTTGAGTGCTGCCGCATAGTTTTTGTGCTCTCATTAATTCACAGGGGTCCAACAAAAAGTGGAGCACAAGCAAATCAAGTAGAGGTGTGGTCCTTAATCAAAATTAAATATATTAAGTGTTTTTCTTTGTGCAGGTTAATTACACAAGAGCCGAGGAGCAGCCGAAAGATTGTTTGGGCGGAAAGTTTTTTTTTCAAGAGCAAAGGCTATACAAAATCCTTGATTACTGAATTACCAAGGAGCCAATCAAAAATATCAAAGGGAGTGCCGCATTGATCTCTCTCTCCTCAAATCATTTTTTTTGAACATGTGCCTCATTAATCTCTACTTCATCAATCTTCAAACTGTGCCGCATTAATATTTCAAGGCACCAGGCCGGATTTTTTTTGTGCAACATAATTTTTGTGTGCATGCAGTAAGGGAGGCCGGCCACTTAAATAATTATCAAGCTATCCCAACATTAAGCACCAAGTCCAAGTGCCGCATCTACTAGCTTGCTGACACCTACTTTTCATTAGCTGAAGAAGTCAAAAATCACCTATGTCAAGGGGAGATAACTTAAGTTGCTGATAGAGGGGACCAGACAGAGACGACTACATTTGCGTCAAACTGGAGCTGACACCGTGCTGATTGACGAAGACATCGCCGCTACACGAACTGAGCCTCCTAAACTCTGTTCTCTATTACTTTGTGTAGTAGTTGTGTTAGATCTTCGTAGGGGAACTTTTACCTGTTTTTGGTGACTATTTTGGGACTTGTCTAGTTGGGACTAGACAAGTGGGACCCAGCTAGTTTGGGACTAGCTGGTAGAAAGCTTTGCTAGGATTGATAGTGAGAGGAAACACTGTGTGTGGGGTACTGAGAGTCTGGCGAGTGTAGAGGCGTAGAGGGTGCTCTGAGCGTGCTCTAACTTGTGACTTTGTACCTATTGCACTATTCAATCTAGTATTAGCTTTGGGGGCTGGAGTAGGTCGTTGGGACGACCGAACCAGGGTAAATCTGATGTGTACTCTGTGTCTGCTTTTCATTACTCTGGTTGTGCTTTTAACTGCGTGTGATTTTTCGTGGGTTGCACGAGAATTTTTTATTAGCCTATTCACCCCCCTCTAGGCTAGGATCCAGATCCAACAGAAAGAACGTCGTAGGAGCGACGAGGAAGCGAAATGATGAAGATTGGGCATTTTCAGCATGCCACTCGGCCGAGTGAAGGAGTCACTCGGCCGAGCAAAGAAGCCTGCTCGGCCGGCCAGATCGGACACGCAATTACTTGAAGATTAGCGTGCACTCGGTCGAGTGACGACATCCCACTCGTCCAAGTATGGAGACACCACTCGCCCGAGTGGCACACGAACGACGGCATCCAAAAGGCCAGACTTACTGTAATCCGTCAGTCGACTATGAGCTCCAACTTGGCCGAGTACCAAAAGCCCCTCGGCCGAGTGACATTTGCCGCTCGGCCGAGTGATGCCGAGGACACGCAGCGCCCAGATTTTCAGACAGCCTCCCACTCATTTGAAATCTTCTATCAATTCAGCAATCAAATTATTTTTCTTATATTTATTTATGGATAGTAGACTTCATGACGATTCCAACGCCACCAAGAACGCACAAATCGGAGGTCGGATGAAATCTGGGGAATTTCTGCAAGTTGATGCTGCAGTGCTGGAATTTCCACTCGGCCGGGTCACATGTTCCACTCAGCCGAGTGCGGCCTGTGCCCAGATTTTAAGTTGCAGTTTGGGCTTTTTTTGGGCACGAATTTGAGGGATTTTCTAGGGTTATTTGCTAGGGTTTTGGGAGACTATATAAGGGTTTTGTAGCCACCATTAGAAAAAGGTTCCCAAATTGTTTTCTTAGGGATTATTTTAAAGGTTAGGCCATGCCCTATGCCCCCTCTTGGATCAAAAAGCTTGTATTTGGATTGGAATTCTTCATCAAAGCTAAGTATCTTTGTTCTTATTATTTGAATCTTTGATTTGATATCTTTATATATGCCAGCAATGTTTTTTTATCGATTTCTCCATTGTTATTGCTATGCTTGAGTAGAATCTATGTTCTAGGGCAAAGGGATGAACCCTACGGATCTAATTTCATATTTGTGATGAATAAATTTCTAAATTGCTAGAATTGCAAGGAGGTAAGGTTGTGATTGATTTATTACAGATAGTTAGGAATTTCCATCGATTTGGGGTTTGCAAGAGATTGGATTCCTATCGATGGGAAGGCCTAGATATTCGATTTAGATTTATAATCGAGATTCGCTAGACTTGGTTTGCAAGAGATTGGACCAAAGCTAGCATTTTTATTATAGATCTATACACATATTAATTTGCAAGAGATTGGACGAATACGAACTATCACAACCTAGATCGTAACTCGAGTTTGCACGAGAGTGGGCTCGAGGGGCGATTGAACGATGATGTCGATCCTAATGCTAGTGGCTTAGGCTAGGGTTTGCAAGAGATTGGGCCCTATCCTATGTTGCTATAGACCGGCAATAGCACGAGAGCGTGAGCTTGGTTCTCTATTCAGTTACGACTAGTTCACCCCAACACAAGCCTAGTAATATTGAGATTCCCTATTTACAATGATGTATGACGATTCGTAGTGGGGATTCTGTAGCCCTAGACACTTTTATTATATTGTATTGGAATCGATATTTGACCGATTTGTTTATCACCGACACCGACATCCACCACCATTTCCATTACATCATTCCATAACCATCTCCACCAATAAAACATTCGTAGTCAAACCAACCTAGGATAGATTGGAGCCAACACCACCCTCCTCGTGTTAGATACCTGCTCACCACTACACCGTGCGCTTGCGGTAAAACTACAATCGTTCTCCGGGTGTATATCCGGGGGCCGACCAAGTTCTTGTTTTGATCACTCCATATTTTACACCTTTTTCCGCATGTTTGCATGCCATTTAGATCGCTCAAATCGTGTTTTTCACGTTTATTCGATAATATTGCGATACTTTTTACGATTTTTTGTTTTTGTCGTATTTCAGGAGATTTGGACTGATTTGGAGTGATTCTGAGATGCACCCACTTCGGAGTGTCACCGATAACTCTCTTGAGGGGTATTTTGCTATTGGAGGGGAGTGGAAGAAGAAAGAATGTCGTAGGAGCGACGAGGAGGCAAAAACATGTAGAATGGGCATTTTGAGCATGTCACTCGGCCGAGTGAAGGAGTCACTCGGCCGACCATCGGAAGCTCGCTCGACCGGCCAGATCGGACACGTAACAGAGCTAATATCAGTATGCACTTGGCCGAGCATCGCCATGTCACTCGGCCGAACGACGGATACCCACTCGCCCGAGTGGCATCAAGACAGCGGCAGCAAAAATCCCAGACTCACTGTGTTTGTACAGTCAATTTTCGAGTCGCGGTCCGCCCGAGTGATAAATGACGTCCGACCGAGTGACAAACGACGTCTGCCCGAGTGAGGAAAGACCGTCCGCCAGAGTGTCCTCCGAGGAGACGACCCCCGAGACCCCCAACTCTCTGTTTTTGTACAGGGTTCGTCACTCGGGCCGAGTGACATTTGTCACTCGGCCGAGTGAGCCGCGCTGCCTGTAGCGTACACTGCGATTTTGAGGCTGCGCAGGGGCATTTTCGTCAGGGTTTTTTGGGCGATTTTGGGGGGGTATTTAACCCCAGTTTTTAACCTAGTTTAGGGAGCTTTTTCCAGAACTTTTTGCATCCTTTTTAGTTTAACTTTTTAGGGATTAGATTTAGCTTTTGGGGAGGAGAGAAAAGTGAGATTTTGTTGGATGCTACCTTGTTCTTCATTGGTTTGTCTCTCTTTCTCTCAAAAACTCCATTTTTATTGATTTATTGAATATTGCTATGAATTCCATTCATTTTACTTGTGAATTTCTATTGAATTTGATTATGAATTGTGAGTAGTTCATCGTCTTAGGGCGTAGGGATGAACCCTACGAGCCCAATTTCGAATTTGTGATGAATTGGTGAAACTATTGCTAGGATTGATTAGGGTTAGTTTGGGATTGATATAATACGAATAGCTAGGGATTCATACCGACTAGGATTTGCAAGAGATTGGGTCCCAATTCGATAGGAAGCCCTAGATATTCGAATTGGGTTGCAATTGAATTTCTCCGGAATCGGTTTGCAAGAGATTGGACCGAAACTAGGGTTTTTGATTGCAATTCTATACCAATAACCGTTTGCAAGAGATTGGACGGGTAGGAACTATCCCAACCTAGGTCGTAGCTCGAGTTTGCACGAGAGTGGGCTCGAGATACGATTGAACGATGATGTTGTTCTTCACGCTAGTTTGCCTAGGTTAGGGTTTGCAAGAGATTGGACCCTACCCTAGGTTTGCTATAGACCGGTAATAGCGCGAGAGCGTGAGCTTGGTTCTACATTTAGTTGCAACTAGTTCACCCAAGTTTCAAGTCTAGCAATTGTGAAACCTACGAATCACAATGATGAGATACGGCAAGTAGCGGGGATTCCCTATCCCTAAGCGTCTTTATTAATTTGTTATTTCTTTTATACATTTGAACGACTGTGACCGCATATTTGCGAACATTTCTCGACTTTTCCTATAGCCAGGTGATTGAAGAAGACACTGTTATTACGCCTCCTTGTGTTCGATACTCGCTCGCCGCTACACCGTGCGCTTGCGGTAAGACTACAGTGTCGCCGCTCCGAGACGTGCTTCCGGGGCACGATCACCAATCCATCCACCTCTTTCTCCACTTCTCCGCACACCCTTCTCCTCTCCCACCCACTCCCCCCATCCTCTACCGAGGAGGACGAGGACAGTTCCTCTCCTACATTTTGATTTCTTTTTCTTCTTCGATATTCCCCCAGTATATTTCTACATCATCATGATTATAACATATTGCTAGCATTGTCATGTCCAGCGTGGGGGAAATCGAATTTTGTGTGTTTTGTCGTGTTATTTCGTTCTGGTGTGTCTGTTTATATGTTTCGTGTGGATGTGATTCTTTATCTTTTATTTTCTGTATTTCTTTTTCCTCTTTTTTTTATTTTTCAGTTTCGTATGTGCGTTTTTCTTGTTTTTCATTCTCTTTGTGTCGGTGCGTATTCCCCCCATTTTCATTGCCCTCCTGTATTTACTTTTATTGCATTGAGGGCAATGCAAGTTTCAGCTTGGGGGAGTCACACTTCGTGCATCAGTTGCGTCTTTTTCTTCGTTTTGAGTCGTTTTCATCGTGTTTTTCTTTTTTTCTTCTCATCTTTTGTTTTTTTTCTCCTAGAGATGACCCCATATGATGAATTGCCGCAGAATCACACACACACCCTCCCCACCCTAGCATGGCTTCGTAATCACATTCACTAACCCTAGGAAGCCGAGTCCTATTGCATTTCATGCATCGTGGGTCCACTTTGCTTTTATGTGAGTCGTGTGTCGTAACTAGCTTACAGTGTGCTTCTACTTTGTGATTTTGATTTATATACATGTCCTGTGATGACCCCTAGATTATCATGCATCGATTTGAATATGCAGTATTTGCTTCTCCTGTCTACTTCTATATGCATGAATATATTTATATCGTATACTTCAATTCGCATGTGTCGGGATTCCACAATTAGGACTAGGATAACACATTTAGCCTATGCTCTGATTAGCGAGAAAAATCTCCTTTGCCCAAGTGTTTAGAATCCGATTTCTTTTTTATTTTACTTGGTACAAATCCCCTCGTCGTGTATTGTTCTCCCACTTGGGAGAGTACACACATGTATATATCCCAAAATCCAAAAATCCAAAAAAAAAGAGAGAAAAGAAAAACCCAAAAAGAAAAGAGAAAAGAGAAAAGAAAGAAAAAATATGTATAGCCAAAAATCCAAAAAAAATACAAATGCCCAAAACCCCAAAAAAATTCCAGTGTGACTATTTTCCTACCTACCGAGAATAAAGGGAAGGCGAGAATTTGCATCGAGTGTTCTACTCCACACCTTCTCAACCTCCATCGTTTTCGAATACACTTGGAATATGAACTTTCTAGCTATTATCTAGGCGATAGTGTGGTGATTTCCCAGTCCCTAGCTGTGGAGTCCCAGACGCATGATACATTTCTATTCTTACTCTGTTCTGCTGCATGCTTGAGCTATTTATTCACCGCTTATTTCAAATCGAATCGATATTTGGGTCTTTCCTTGGATATGTGTATATGGAGCTTTACTGTACAATGTAGATAGTGACACCGTCTGCTAGCACACGACCACGCTCACTCGTGCTTCACCACGTGGGCCCACGACACTTGTTTGGACTCATATTCCTTGGTTTAGTGTTGTGTTTTGTCGTATGCTTGCTTGGTGTGGCGTGTTTGATTTTGTTAGCCCTGATGGGTGATCTAGGATTTTGATTTCTCTTTCTGTTTCTCTCTCTCTCTCTATTTTTCCCTCTGAGCTCCTACTCTCACTCGTCTTCCTCGAGGACGCGGAAGGGTTCAGCTTGGGGGATTTTGATGTGTGTTTATATTTTATATTTTCACGCACGTCTTCTTTGTGATTTTCCGTTGTTTTCCGTCGTCCCGCACTCATTTTCTTGTGATTTTTAGTTTTCTTTCACTTCTTTGTGTTTTTGTGTGAATGCAGGAGATTGCCAGCGTAGGGGACATATAAAGAAGATAGTACGAGTCCCCGGAGCAACGGGAGGAATCACGCGATCTAGAGGGTCAAACGATGAAGATTGCTATATTTCAGCCCGCAACCGATCGGGTGGACATAGCCACCCGATCGGTTGATGCACGCGTATCCGACCCGGACTGAAGCTAATTTGAGAAGCAGCTCAACCGATCGGTTCGTCGATCGGTTGAATCCAACAGAGCTCTCGGCCATTTGGAACTGAATTCCAACCGATTCGGTGATATCTCACTCGATCGGTTCATCTGTACTGAATTTTCCGAACAATGACCCGGAGAGCTCAACCGACCGGTTTACTGATTGTGCGAAATCAACAGAACTCTCTATCTTTTTGGGGATAATTCCAACTGTCGGATCCTGTCAAAACGATGATGTTAGGATCAATGAAGATGAGAGACTTACGTTCGTGTACGCGGCACCGTAGTCTCTGAACTTCGCCCTCAGATTCGCCACAACGGTCGGTACTTTGTCACGAAGTATCGAAGCAGCGTTTCATCGTCTAAATCTCTATTTAGAAGAAGAATTTAATGAAAAGGGAGAAGAAGAACATAAGTTGCCTTATGCAAACTTATGGCATGGATGGAATGGTGTAAAAGCCTTACCCTTGGGTCCTATTTATAGGCTTTAGGGGTAGTTATTGTAGGAAATAACTAAATATATGCTTATTAGCCTATATTAGCCCTTTTACTTATCCTCTTCTTCATTCACTTATCAAGTGCCTTTATGCACTTATAAAGTGACTTTTTCCACTTATCGAGTGGTCCTTTTCACACATGAAAAGGTTCCCTTCGTACATGCTTTCATGTATGCGACATCCGAGGTCCATAGACCATCATACATCCCCTCATGGGTGTATACACGTCGTCCATATCCAACATCTCCCACTCACACTTTAGGGGATTGTAAGGAAACATCTTTTCCTTTAGTTCTTCTATTCATCATACCGAGAAATAGACCGTGTGACCGTCATGCGCATAGAGTCCGCTGTTGTGCACTTGTTAGAGATACACAACACTCTTTGAGGTGCAAAGTTGAGTAGATCAACGCATGCTTTACCCTAGATTATTTCTTCACATTTCTTATACTTTATATTCAACAATTGAATCCCATCTGGATTACAATTGGCTGGCCAGCTTTGAATCTCTAAAGTCCAAATGTGAATTTGAAATTAATCTTCCTCTTCTTGAGATCCTTTCGATCTTGACTTGACTCGCTTTTCTAACATGGCCCGCCGGACCGAATTGACCATAGTCCATAAGCAACATGCTAAGATAGTGATCACCCAGTCAAATCTAAAGAAACCAATTAGAGTCCATAAGGGTAATAAGTTAATACCCATGTGGTCTTTGGGTCTCACATAATAGTAAACACAATTACTATTCTAACCCAATGGTCAAATGCATACGTAGTATGAATACGTATTACAACATCACTCCTTTCCCAGGGAGCGTATGTCTTAATGATGTTGTAAGGATGATGGTCAGACACCACAATGTCTGACTTTGAGTCCCTTTTACTACTCATTGATCTCCTGGACCCACATCCCGCATAAGACAGATAAGATTTCAAACAATCTTCTTAGATCTTTTGTAAGCATCCATATGATGCAGATCTTTCATACGACCATTTTGTTCAAGTCATGACTCTAAATCATCCGTCTGATGATTTTGAATTTAAACAGGTCTCATCTTTATCTTATCCGTCTGATAGAATAAAGGAGGTTGCTCATGTGAGAGAGTCAACCTTAATCTGTCCAACATACTAAAAAATCCAGCTAAGATTTAAAAGAAATGTACACAAACATTTTCAAGAAACTCATACGTAATGTTGAAAAGAACTTATTCTTTTATTAAATTTGATCTTTCATAGACATGGGTATTTACACTGGTACAACTCAGCTCTTACGCAATCCTTGAGATGATAAGTGTTTGTAAAACACATCTCTGGGGATCGCCTTCGTAAGCGGATCCGATATCATCTCATGCGTAGAAATGTACCTAATGTCTACCTTCTTTGTATTATCATAGTCTTTTGCAAATTTGTATCGGATATCAATGTGTTTGGTCTTACAATGGAATTTTAGATCTTTGACATAGGCTATAGATGCTTGACTGTTACTGTGTATTGGTACAGCACCTGAGTCACTTGCATCAATTAGCCTGTCTAAGAACTTCCTAAGCCAAACAGCTTCTTGGACTGCCATGCTAAATGCTACAAACTCGGCTTCCATAGTTGAAAGTGCGATGCAGGATTGTTTCTTGCTACTCCAGGATATTGCACCAGATCCGAGTAGGAAAAACATATCCTGAGGTCGATCGGCGTTCATCGAGATCACCCGCCCAATCAGCATCAATATAGCCTTCGAGCCTCAAGGCATCTCCTTGATAGCATAAAGCATAGTCCGCAGTCCCTTTAAGATACCGCATTATCCTCTTAACTGCTTTCCAGTGTACTTGCCCTGGATTGGATTGGTAACGACTTACCATTCCAACGACAAACAGATGTCCGGTCTTGTACACATCATAGCGTACATAAGACTACCAACTGCACTGGAATATGGAACTTTTTCCATAATTTCCTTTTCTTTTTGGTTCTTTAGACACGATTTCAGACATAAATTATCGCATTTTCTTATAGGAGTATCAATGGACTTGCAGTCCTGCATATAAAAACGTTCTAGAACCTTCTTTATATAAGTCTCTTGTGAAAGAGAAAGAAGTTTCTTCGAACGATTCCTTGAAATCTTAACTCCAAGGATATATGCGGCTTCTCCCATGTCTTTCATCTTAAAAAGTGATGAAAGACAAGCCTTGATATCCATCACAAAGCCCTTGTCATTTCCGGCGATTAAAATGTCATCTACATATAGAGACATAATAACATACTTGCTCCTAATCCTCTTGATATATACACAGTTATCTTCATCAAGCATGGAAAAACCATTTGATAAGATAACTTCTTGAAATCGTATATACAATTGCCTCGAGGATTGTTTAAGACCATATATGGACTTACGAAGTTTACAAACCTTATGTTCATTTCCTTCTTTTACAAACCTTGTTGGTTGTTCCATATAGATCTCCTCGTCCAATTCTCCATTGAGAAAGGCAGTCTTTACATCCATTTGATGTAATTCGAGGTCTAAGCAAGCTACCATAGCCAGAATCAAGCGAATCGAGGTAAAACGCACAACAGGTGAGAAGGTCTCTTCGTAGTTTATCCCTTCCTGTTGCGTAAAACCTTTTACGACAAGGCGGGCTTTATATCTGTCTATAGAGCCATCAGCCTTATGCTTGATCTTGAGAACCCATTTGTTCCCAATAGCTCTACGTCCTCTGGGTAAGTCAACCAAGTCCCAGACTTGGTTAACTTTCATGGATTCTAATTCCTCCTTCATCGCTTCTATCCATTTGTCTTTTGCAGGGCATGATACGGCCTGTTTGAAAGTAGCAGGCCTGTCATCTTCTTGTAGTAAAGTCATAAAGGTTTGTGGGAATTCATCCTCAAATCTTAGAGGAGCTAACCGTGTACGACTACTACGTCGTATTTGAGATTCTTAAAGTCCTTGTTGACTCGAATTTAGATCAATTCTAATATCACTCCCACTTGGAATGTCGTTAGAAATGCTCCCACTTGGATCATTATTCCCTTATGGAATAGGATTCGCATCATTCGTATCATCCATTGGTGAAGGTTGAAACGTATTTTCGTCTTCACCAAGAATTCTCCCACTCGAATGAGGTAATCCTTCTTGATCATAAATCTCAAATAGAGATAAGTCCTGACTTATCTCGTCCTGTCTTGGAAACTCGTTTTCCAAGAAAGTGACATCCCTCGACTCAAATTCAATTAGTCCTCCATTGTCTTCCTGACCAATGAAAACATAACCTTTGGAGTTTTCTGCGTATCGTATAAAGATACATTTCCTCCCCCTTGGCCCAAGTTTGCCATACTTATGGGAGGAAATGTCACGACCCGCTTCCCTAAAATGGAGGCGAGACGTGAAAAGGTCCGCACGATAGTGGAGCTGTGAAGCCCCAAACCCGATAAGCGTCCACAAATACATAAACAGGTCCCTGTAACCACAACAGAATAACAATAATAACACAAGGAGAGACTGAAATAAAATTCCACATCTCACAAATTGTCCAACATCAACAAAAGTCCAACATCCAGAAAAGCCACCAGGCTAAAGGAAAAGAGTCCAAGGCCCAGAACAAGGCCAACAAAAGAATACGACATAACAAAGTATAGGTGCTACGCACCGAATACAAAACAACTGTCTAACAAAAGTAAAACACACGATGACACTAGGACTGGTCCCCAGTGTCCACGTGCTCCCCGTCAAACACAAGCTCGGGCTCGGCGTCGGCAAACACCTCGTCCTCAACGAGGTACTCGGGCTCAGGATCTAACATGTGTCACCCAAAAGAGTAAAGGGGCACATGTCAGCAAGTCTAAAAAGACTTGGGCAAGGAAACTGGAGGTGAGGCATCTAGCAACCTAGCAGTTTAGTATGCATGACATGGCAGTTATAACATGAGTGCACAATTAAATCATGGCAATACAATTTGTACAAGGGGACAATTTATCGGGACAAGACAAGAGTAGCCAAGCTACTATCAATTCAATCAATTCACATTTTGTAGGTGTTTATGCCATTCGCTGAATGGCATAGCATTTCAGACCGATCGGCACTAAACACTACCCAATACTCACACGATATGGAGCCTGGGGTCCCTGCACATTGAGCTCATCTAGTGAGCCTAGGGTTGCCCCGCACATTGAGCTCGCATTCTTAGTTCACAATTCATTACATCGAGCGTTGGGGTTTCCAACTCATTATGCTCGCTTCTGGTCACGAGCCAGGAAACACAAGTATGGCGTAGGGAACACCTAGCCGGAACACGCAATTCGGGCATTGGCTATCAACCAACACATGGCCCGCTTCTGGAACACGAGCCAAGAACACAACATTGTAGCGAAGCTACGCAATCACAACAATACCTAAAGAATGCGAGGTCATGACAATTTATTTGCGTACAGTTAATTAAATTAAACGTGACAGGCGAAATGCAATGACATGAACATATTCGCGTACCGTTAATTGAAAGTAAACATGACATGTTAATTGTGCAACATGCTAAGTGTCGGGATTAGCTTCGTTGTCAAGCTAATTCCCCAATTTGCGCCTAGGCGAGTATCATTTCGTCGCCTAGCCTCTTTTACGCCTACAACAAGCAAATGGCCTAAAACATGGCCTAAACCCTAAGTGGCAAGTTTCACTTGCCTAGCACCGGGGATTGACGATCACTTCGTCACACGGATGCTATCTACGGGGGAAATCGCTGTTTTGGGGGAGACAAACATCAAACACATGAAATTAATTAGGGTTTTCATAAAATTATAAATAGGTTAAGAAAACAACGGTAGATCGATTTCTTACCAAGAGGAGACGGAAGAAACACTCCGGGGAACCCTAGGATCAGATCTGGAAAAGATTGGAGAAGTTTGGGGAAACTAGGGTTTTGGGGGATTTGGGGATTTTGATGGGTTTTGGTGAGATTTTGGGGAAGATGAGGGGTAGATAGAGTAGATGGATGGATTGGATGATGGATTTAGGGCTTGGAATGGAGAAATGGAGCTTGGAGGAAGATGGGGGCTGAAGAGGGAAGTTTTTAGGGTTTTGGGTCGTGTTGTAGAAGAAGAAGTCGTTTGGGAGGGGTATTTATAGGTTGGGCTGGCGGCTGCCCAGAAATTAGGGTTTTAACACAGACTAGTCGGTCAAAGAGCAACCACTGACCGACTAGTTTGGAAACTAGTCGGTCGGTCGACCAACGCAGACCGACTAAGTGCTAACAGTAACTCCTGAACGAAAATAGGATTCTAGAGTTAGTCGGTCCATGAACAATTACTGACCGACTAGTTTGGCATCTAGTCGGTCGATGAACGTTCTTAGACCGACTAAGAGTAAACAGTAACCGATACTAAAATTTAGATGATGTGTTAGTCGGTTAAAGAAGCATTGCTGACCGACTAGTTTGCAACCTAGTCGGTCAACCAACGTTCTTAGACCGACTAACGATAAACAGTAACTCCTGAGAAATTTAGAAAGCTAACTAGTCGGTCCAAGAAGGATTGCCAACCGACTGGATCGTCATCTAGTCGGTCGGTGGACCTTCTTACACCGGCTAATGAGCACAGAAAAGTACCGATACGGAGCGCGGGGCCCCGGGATCGATTCCTAAGACTCCTAGGCTTGATCTAACAGTTAGATACGACCGTTATGAAGTCCGTCATGAGTGACATACTTCGAAATCGACAATCCTAAGGAAGAAGCGAGAAAATACGACGAATCGATCGAAAATGAAATCTACGGAGACGAAAACCACACAAGAGGAGAAAATCCACCAAAACATATATTATATTATATTAAATCCAGATACATGAAAAGCAGTCGTTACAGGAAATATGTGCATAGGATGCACATCCCCAAGGTTTTAAAATGCTTAAGTCAGGAGACCTTTGGTTCCACAACTCATAAGGAGTGGAGCTAACGGATTTCGAGGGTACGCGGTTAAAAATGAAAGCGGCCGTCAATAATGCATCACCCCAAAAGGTGATTGGCAAGTTGGCTTGCGCCATCATTGAACGGACCATTTCCATTAAAGTCCTATTCCTCCTTTCTGCAACACCATTTTGTTGCGGAGTATAAGGCATAGTTATCTGATGAACTATGCCTTTTTCATCACAAAGTTCCTTTAAACTTGTTGATTAGTATTCACCGTCTCTATCGGTTCGCAAGACCTTAATCTTACGATCTAATTGATTTTCCACTAAACTCATATAGTTTTTAAAGCAGGTTAATGCTTCACTTTTGTGGGATATCAAATAGATATGACCGAATCGGGTGAAGTCATCAATAAAAGCGATGAAAATAGGACTTCCCGCGTCTTGTCTTGACATTCATCGGACCACATATGTCCGAATGGATGAGCTGTAATGGAACCTCGGCCATTGTGCCGGTTCCAAATGGCTTGCGACAAGATTTCCCTACAAGGCAATGTTCGCAAGTTGACATTTCGACTTTTGAAACATTGGATAGAAGGCCACGTTTGGCAAGTCTATCCATTCGTGTTGGTCCAATGTGACCAAGCCTTGCATGCCAACAAATTACATCTGACTCATAATTTGATGAATTTGCAACAAGAAAATTTTCATTATAAAATGAGGAATCATACATTGTATTTAATACAACAAATCCTTTGAAAACATACCCAGAACCAATTAAAGAATTATTACAAGACAAGTCCACTTTACAACTATAAAGGAACCAACTATAACCAAGACCCATTAAAACGACCACGGATATAATATTCCTTCGAATATCCGGAGCGAAGAGAACATCATAAAGTAGGATAGTGCGGCCGTTGTCCAAGACGAGCTTGCACGTCCCAACACCTTTCACTTCAACACGTGTGTTGTTTCCTACATAGATCCACTTCATTCCTTGGGGTATCCGGTGATACTCCACGAAGGACTGTCTGTCCCTTGCTATGTGGTCGGTGGCACCTGAATCAATTATCCAAAAAGGATTAGATTCTACAAGAAATATTGAACTAGAAACACATATGTAACTAGTATTATTACAAGTTACCTCGTCACCTCCACTCGTACATGAACGAGCATAGTGACCTAATTTGTTGCACTTGAAACACTTGATCTTCTTCAAGTCCTTCTTCTTGTGTCATTTCTTGTGCCCACCCTTATGTTTTGGTTTCTTGGTAGACTCTGATTGCTTATTACGTTTATTAGTAAACTTCGAACGATTTTTCCGTTTCTTTCCCCCGTGTGAGGAACTAGCAACCATGTGCACTTCTGCACTTGGCTTGGCGGCCGCAAGCCACTCTTCCTCTAACTCGAGGTGCTTAGAAACATCGCTAAAGTTCTTGATGCTCTCACTATGAGTGAGATGCATCTTCATTTGGTCCCACCCATTTGGTAGGGAACGTATGACTGCTTGGATTTGTTGCTCATCAGTGAGCACATGACCTGCATCCTTTAACTCTGAGATGAGATTCGCCATATGTCGCAGATGCTTCCCCATGGAATGATCTGGAGGTTTCTTGTACGAATCGAATCTTATAGTTAAAGAACGAAGTTTGGACACCGAGGTGCCACCAAACTTCTCCTCTAGCATGGACCATATGTCCATGGCTAGGTCATGCTCTCAGAAGATGCGCATTATGTCATCGGCCATACTGGACAATAACGTAATGCGAGCAATCTTGTTCTTTCGAGACCAAGCATCGAAAGCTTCCTTGTCTCTTCTGTGTTGGGCCGTAGTGCCCAACTGAGGTTCAATCATTATGTTCTTTAGAGTTTCGAGCACATCTTGCTCCTCTAGAACATATTGTATCTTTATGGACCATAGTTTGTAATTATCGCCGTTGAGTTTTTCACCTTTGTTCAACTCAGTGACGATGTTCTTAGCTGCAGAAGACATTTTATCTTTAAAATGCTGCAAAATTTATAAAAAAGAAGGTTCGATCAAAAACATTGCATAAATTTCATATTAGACATTTTCATAATTCAGCAGTCTCGGCCAGTTGACCGACCAGGGGAATGGCTAGTCCATGGTTCACTACCCCCAGACAGGGCTGAGGTTTCATACAAACTAGTCCAAAAGACCACTGGCTGAATCATGATCCATTGAGATGCTGAATCAATCGAATGTGGAAATTTCAGACTAGTTTAATATCACTCCCACTTGGAAAATCCCACTTGGAATGATATTATTATATTTGATAAGTTACTTTCGAAAAATATTGAAGATGTTGTTTTAGAATCGGAAAAGTCATTACGATCCCAATCACCATCTAGAACAACTTTCAATATTTTCCCATCACTTTATCAAATAACAGTACTCTTATAGTACGTTACAGCGGAAAAGCGATTTTGAAAACGTATTTTTCAAAAAAAATTAGGGAATTTCAACTTGGTACCATTATGGTACTAAAAATACCCTTGTTGTATTTGCAAAATATTCGGCAAGGCCTACACCCCCTTACAGGGTGACATAGCCGAAAATATTTCGACAATTCCCCGGCCATTGCCGGGGTCATGTCGTGTCCGTGCCAAGGCCGGATTCTTCTCCCTTCCGAAGAGAGAGTTGCCATCGCAACTTGGCCAAGGCCGAACACCCCTTGAGGGGAGTTTTCTGCAAGCCACCACCGCCGGCTCCCGTATGGATCCAGGCACTCCCCCCAACATGGGAATTTTGTCGCAGACAACTGCCGCAGGCTCCATAGAGACCGTCCATGCAAGCCACCGCCCATGCAATCCCCCCCCCCCCCCGTTTACTGGGCTAGCCGGGGCTTGGCCCTGGCTGAGGCCAAGAGCCAGCAGTGTCCAGGCCCTGGCCTGAGGCCAGGGCGCCGGCCCTGGCCTCTGCCAGGGCCGGCCAAGCCCCCTGGCCGATGCCAGTGCACCGAACCTAGCCTCTGCCAGGGCCAGCCAGGCCCTGGCCTCTGCCAGGGCACCGGCCAGGGCCCTGGCCGAGGCCAGGCTGGCCATGGAATTTGTGCATACCGACGATGGCCCCTTGGCTATGGCCGGCCTCCCCTTCCTTTGGGGTCCAGTTTGCACACCCCCCCTCCCGGAGGGGGGGTCTTGGTTGTCATTGGCCGTAGCCAACCCCCTCCGCATGGGGAGGGGGGTGCATAGCCTTCATGTCCCATATGGCCATGGCGATCATGCACCAAAGAGGTCATCTTCTCCGATGAGAAGTTTTGTAACCGCCATCTCCATCTTCTCCGATGAGACACCCGTTCATCGAGAAAGTAGTTATGCTTCAATGGCCGTGTCCAAAAAAAATAACATACCTTCACGACCGCAAACTTCACGCTCCACATGAAGAGAGTTCACATTCCCTATTGAATGGAGACTCAGCATCCATGAAGAGTGCGAGTTTGGCAAAATGAACGGTCAGTTCTTCCCGTCAAGGAGAGTTCCTGCCATATCCGTAATGACAGAAGACCCTAACGTGAAAAGAACAACTGCTGCGATTCTCTCCGTCATGATGCGCTCCTACCATATCCATAATGGTAGGAAACTCATTCGTGAAAAAGACAACGCCTCGTTCATTGGTGAGACCGGAGCGAACCCTTATGGCTTTGATACCAATGTCGGATCATGTCAAAATGATGATGTTAGGATCGAATGAAGATGAGAGACTTACGTTCACGTACGCGGAACTGTAGTCTCTGAACTTCGCCCTCGGATTCGCCACAACGGTCGGTACTTCGTCACAGAGGATCGAAGCAGCGTTTCACCGTCTAAATCTCTATTTAGAAGAAGAATTTAATGGAAAGGGAGAAGAAGAACATAAGTTGCCTTATGCAAACTTATGGCATGGATGGAATGGTGTAAAAGCCTTACCCTTGGGTCCTATTTATAGGCTTTAGGGGTAGTTATTGTAGGAAATAACTAAATATATGCTTATTAGCATATATTAGCCCTTTTACTTATCCTCTTCTTCATTCACTTATCAAGTGCCTTTATGCACTTATAAAGTGACTTTTTCCACTTATCGAGTGGTCCTTTTCACACATGAAAAGGTTCCCTTTGTACATGCTTTCATGTACGCGACATCCGAGGTCCATAGACCCTTATACATCCCCTCATTGGTGTATACATGTCGTCCATATCCAACACCAACCGATCGGTTGAATACTTAACCGATCGGTTCACCTGATGCCGCATCGCCCCAAATATCGAACCGACGGCTCCACCCGCTCTCCTCAGCGTCCGGTTCAAGCTTCTGAAGCAGATTGCAAAAGCACTAAGCAGCTCACCCGGTCGGTTGATGCTTCAACCGATCGGGTGATGTCGATTTCTATATATAGTTGACCTAGGGTAGCATCAACCGATCGGGTGACGTCGATTTCTATATATAGTTGACCTAGGGTTGCTAAAAGCGAATCCTGCAATTTTTTCTGTCTTTTTTGTATTGCGACGGCTGGAATTTTATCTGTTTTTGTAAGTGTTCTGATCGACTTGAAACTTTAATATAGTCTTAATTGCATTGCTAGTATATCATTTCTATTGCTTGATCATGATTTCTATCGTTGATTTCTGTTTAGATTGCGTTTTAGCTATGATTTGTTAGTAGTTCCCTAATCTGGGATTTTGGTGGAAACCCCTTCTTGTGTTCTCCCTAATGCGTCCATAGGACTAGGATTTCGATAGGGATTAGGAATTTAGATGGTTACGCGTGGTGTTTCATTGTCATTGGCGGGAAAAAGACCGCCTTTGACAGTCGGGCCAAGGGGGAATAAACTTGGCGGTTGACTCCCTAGCCACAGCTCACCCCCTTAGCGTGGACATTGAATCCTAGCGCATGGGAACGGTAGGATGAGATGTTGGGAGTTATCGTTGTGAGCTTAGTGCTCCTGGCGTCGGTCGGTGTTAATGGACATGTGAATGCCCACTGACCGAGCCTGGGTAGTCCTGGCGTATCATCCTGGGCCCCGACCGGAATATCGGGCCCATGGAACGCTAAGTATCACTCTTAGAGGCAACGTCTCACCACTAAACCCTAATTCCGATAGTATTCCTATCCACCGGTCGTAATAGTGAGAACATATGATAGGGTGGAAACCGAAGTCCTAGGTTTCCTTTTATATTGTTTATCCTTCCTATCTATTTTCTGTGACAACCATCGATCGTTCAGGCTAGCTCACCCGTAGGGTGAACCGGTTCCTCTTTGACACAAGCACACCACACGCCTCCTTGTATTCGACCCCCAAACCACATTACAACACCGTGCGCTATATTTAAATCTGGTATCCCCAATCATATTGCACTTTTATGCTCAAGCCTATGGGACGTCATCTATGAACTCGCGTTCCTTCCCAGGCTGACTTAAAACTTCACTTTACAATATTTTTTCCAATAATCACCACCGTTCATCTTGATGTACATATAATGGATGATGAACAAACCAAAAATCAAGTGAATCTAACGCTATTTTACCCATGATCCGATTGTTACAAATTCAACTTTTTCAGAACAATAGAATTTTTTGTCACAAGCCGATCAAAGGTCAAATTCCCCTAGGGTTCACCCACATTTGGGGGTTTTGGGTTTTAGAATGTGTACAACAATTCTAAACAAAAAAATTTGAAAAAATTAAGTGGAATGTGATGTTTTTGAAGGGCGGTGTAGGAAATTTTCTACACCGAATACTCACCTCCCTCAACCATATATATATATATATATATAATGAGTTAGGGGTTATCTTTATTAATATCAAAAAGGAATATACAAAAGATTAACGCTAGCGAGTAAAAGAAGTTAATAGTAAGAGCGGGGATAGGACACAAGCATTGTCACCCACTACATCCTATTATCATCTGCTCTACTAGACGTTCAAAAGATTACATACAAAAGAGATAAACGGAAACATTATCCAGCATCAATAAATCCCCAGTTTGCAAAGGCGTTTGCATCCGAAGCTTCATCAATATCCATATTGCGCAGGGAGAGTAAAACGTCAGCCGATATATCCTCAAATAAGATGGTTTTCCCTAGTTTGTGCCCCTCGAAAACTTCTCTTGTTTCTTTGCTTTCAAATGTGCCACACCATGCTCGCCAAAGAAATTTTAGCAAGCACCCCTACTGTGTCAGAAACCTTATACCGAGATAGAATTAAGTCACATGTATCTGATAGGGTAGAAGGCACGGATCCTGTGTAACCCAGCTTAAGTAGGCATCTGCTGAGGATATAACTAGAGTAATCACATGTAAAGAAAAGATGATTGATGCTCTCGGGGAACTGACCATTGCATAGGACACAGTTCTGTTCCAAGACCATACCCCTTTTGAGCAAATATCCTTTGTAGGCAGCTTATCATGAAGCGCCCGAAGTAGACAAAGTGACAGCTTTTGCATGTTTCCCTTGTACCAGAACGCCTGATAATATTTGAAAATGGGTCTAACACTTCGCGTCCCTTCCCAGGCTGCACGGAGGTTGAATTGATTCCCAGACCAAGCCTAGCCGTCATTACTTACAGTGAGGGATATTGGCCTAAGTAAAGATGATAACGTCCTGATACATGGCATATCCTTCCAGCCACTATTGCACCAAAAATCCTTGACGCAGAGCTCTTCTGTTCCTGGCTGGGGAGTTTGCAAAAGATAGAGGGGTCCTTTGGGTGCCAGTTATCGAACCAAAAAGAAGTTGAAGCCCCGTCTCTTAGTGTGCGCTTCATAAGTTTTTGAGAAATATTTCGGGACCTAAGAGGAATTTCTTGGTTTCGGGGTTAGATGGTCTAGCCTTGGCAGTATAAAATCCGGTCAAAATGGCCTTATAATGTCTCCGCATATAATTAGCCCAGACCCCATTGGTGGCAAGCAATCTCCACGTAAGTCTTACTCCAGATGCCACGTTGAAATCTTCCAGTAGCCTCAGTCCCACACCCCCCTCCTTTTTAGGAACGTAAAAATCCTTCCATACCCAAATATTAAGGTTGCCCCATATGAATTTCCTGCAAGCAGTAGTAATAGCACATATAATAGAGTGTGGAATACAATAAGCTTGCATCCAGAAGGAGACTATGCCATAAATAACAGAGCGAACCAGCTCGATTCTACCAGAAATAGAGAGCAGTAAGGACGACCATCCCAAAAGCCTCTTTTTACATTTATCCAATAGGCGATTGAAAAAGGAAGCTTTAGGATAATTTGAGGACAGCGGCAGGCCCAAATAAGTAGAAAGAGAAGTCACCATTTTAATACCAAGGCTATTAGCTAGGTCTCTAGGATTGCGCACACCTTTGCTAAAAATGACTGAACTCTTGTCCCAATTAATTTGAAGCCCATAGAAAAGATGGAAGTTGAGTAATAAATCCTTAAGCCCCTTTATGGATCGTGGATTAGCCCTGCAGAAGACAAAGATGTCGTTTGTAAACAGAAGGTGAGAAATAGACACATACCTTCTCATAGGTTGGATAGAGTGGGTGGATTCTGCGCTGGCCATAAGTAGGGAAAAAGCCTCCATAACAAGAACGAAGAGGTAGGGAGAGAGAGGGTCCCCTTGATGCAGACCTCTATAGGATGGAAAGTAGCCCTCTGGAGACCCATCAATTAACACAGAGAACATTGGAGAGGAGATGCACTCTGAGATCCAATTAATAAACCTGCCTCTGAATCCCATCTGATGAAGTAGAAAGTAAATAAATTCTCTATTCACACTGTCAAAAGCCTTTTCCTGAGGTCTAGCTTTAGGCAAGCTCTAGCCCCCATAGGGTTACTGAAATATCGGATCTGCTCATGAGCAATGAGGGTGCAATCTGCCAGCAATCTGTCTTTGAGAAATGCAACCTGATTGGGAGATATAAGATCACAAATGACATTCTTTAATCTATTACATAAGACCTTACTAATAATTTTATAAATGACGTTGCAACTGGCAATAGGCCTGTATTCATTTAAAATTGTAGCATTTGTAGTCTTAGGAACGAGCGTAAGGAAGGTATGGTTAATATGAGGTAGCATGCGGCCAGAATTAAAAATGATGAAACTCCAAAGATAACATCATTACCGACAAGCTCACATTCATGTTGGAAGAAATGAGCGTTGAAACCATCTGGACCAGTAGCTTTGTCTTTCCCAATTTGGAACACAGCAGTCTTGATCTCAGTAGCTGAAACATTTCTATCCATCAAATTGGTACCCTGAAGGGTAAGCTTACGCTTGGGGATAAGGTTTGGGAACACATTCCAATAATCATCCTGCTTATAAAGGTTAGTGTAGAAGAGAGGGGCTTCCCTTCTCAGAGCATCAGATGTAGAGTTACAATCTCCATTAACATTATACAGGTGGCTAAGATTGTTATGACAATACCGAGACTTCTTAGCAGTGTAAAAAAATTTAGAGTTTCTATCTCCCAAAGATAACCAATTCTGCCTGCTTTTCTGTCGCAAGTCTTCCTCCTCAACATCCAAAGCTCTAGAAAGTTTGAAAGAGGCCATTTTCTCTTGCCCTTGCAAATTAAAATCAGAATGTAAAACAGGATCCTGTTGCAAATTATCCAGAACATGGCGACATGTAATAGTGTCAAGAGAATTCATGTATTTGGCTGCCCAAACTTTCAGCTTCCCCTTTAAATGTTTGAGATTATTCACAAGCCTAAGCATTGTCGTCCCCCCTTTTGAGAACCCCAATATTTACAGACCAGATCATGGTACCCATGGAAAGAAGTCCAGGAATTATAAAATTTAAATGGCTTAGGAAAAGTAGATACCTTAGTGTGGAGGTAGACGAGCATAGAGGCATGATCACTCGTACTAGTGACGTGTGTGTATATTTTATATATTCGCGCACGTCTTCTTTGTGTTTTTTCATTTTTTTCCTCCATCTCGTTTCTGTTTTCTCGTATTTTCTTGTTTTATATCACTTCTCCATGTTTTTACCTATTTGTAGGAGTTTGCCAGCATAGGGGACACATAACAAAGATATCACATGTCCCCGGAGCAACGGGAGGAGTCACGCGTGATCCGGGGGGGGTCATACGACAAAGATTCCTATCTTTCATCCCCCCACCTGATCGGTTGGATACATCCAACCGATCGGGTGATGCACGCGTGCACGTCCCGGACAGCTGATCGCTCCGGGACGTACACCCAAAGAACGGTTGTAGTTTTACCGCAAGCGCACGGTATAGCGGTGAGCGGGTATCGAACACAGGGAGGACGAATGACCGTGCTTGCTCCTAATCAACCGGGCTATTCAAGAATAGAAAGAGTTGCCTTGGGCGATCCTATCACAATCGTCAGACAAATGTGCGAAATATCAAATCAAATAAAGAACGTCTAGGGAATGGGGAATCCCTGCTACTCACCGTATTTCATAGATGTGGTTTGTCGGTATCAAAATTGCTAGAATGAGAATTTGGATGAACTAGTTGCAACTAAATGTGGAACCAAGCTCACGCTCTCGCGCTGTTGCCGGTCTATAGCATCCTAGGGTCGGGTCCAATCTCTTGCAAACCCTAGCCTAGGAAAGCTAGCATTAGGATCAACATCATCGTCCAATTGCGCACCGAGCCCAATCTCTTGCAAACTCGGTCCACAATCTAAATTAGGATAGTTCCTACCCGTCCAATCTCTTGCAAACGGGTATCGGCACGGAATTGCAACCGGAGATCCTGGTATCGGTCCAATCTCTTGCAAACCGATACTTCGAAAATCCGACTCCAACCCAATTCGGATTTCTAGGGCTTCCTATCAAATTGGGATCCAATCTCTTGCAAATCCCAATTGATATGAATACCTAGCTATCCGTAGTAATTCGATCCCAATCTAATCTCTAATTATTGATTCTAGCACAATTTCTACCAATTTATCACAAATACGAAATTGGGCTTGTAGGGTTCATCCCCACGCCCCAAGACGTGGAGACTACTCACAAATCATAGCAATAGCACAAAAATAATCAATGAAATAGACAATGGAATTCATCACAACAATGATATAAACAATAAAAATAGAGTTTTTGGGGAAGAGAGATGCAAACCAAAGTAGTTCTTCAATCAATCCAACAAAAATCCAAGTTTTTCTCTTCTCCAATCACAAAATAATAAAGCTAAAAAGTAATCTCAAAAAGCTGCAAAAAATCTAAGAGATGGCTCTCAAAACTAGGGTAAAAACAGGGCTTAAATAGCCCCAAAAATCGTCCAGAAATCCTGACCAAAACGCCCCTGCACAGCCTGTTTTCCGCAAATTTCGCTACAGGCACCGCATCGCACTCGGCCGAGTGGCAAAAGTCGCTCGGCCGAGTGAAAACCCTGTCATTTTCCAGTAAGTCGGGGGCTTCAAGGGTCTTCAGTTCGGAGGCGGCTCGGCCGAGTGAGATGTCGTCACTCGGCCGATGGCTTCACTGCACTCGGGCGGACGTGGTTTACCACTCGGCCGAGTGGGTCTTCTGAAGCTCAGGTGGCCGAAAAACAGTAACTTCGATCTTTTTGAGGGCCTTCGTCTGGGCGCCACTCGGGCGGACGTGGTATCGTCACTCGGCCGATGTGGTCTCCGTCGCTCGGCCGAGTACACATGGAAAACGTGTCTGAACGGGTCGGCCGAGCAGTGTCTCGCTGGTCGGCCGAGTGGCTCCTCCACTCGGCCGAGTGGGACACAAAAAATGCCCAATCTGATTGTTTTGGCCTCCTCGTCGCTCCTGCGACGTCCATTCTTCTTCCGCTCCTCTCCAACAGCAAAATATCCCTCGGGGAGGTCGTCGGTGGCCGTGTAGAGTAAGCGCGTCTCGAGATCACTCCAAATCGCGCCAAATCACCTGAAATGCGACAAAAACAACAAATCGTGAAAAGCATCGCAATATCGTCGATATATCGTGAAAAACATGATTTGGGCGATCTAAATGGCATGCAAATCCACGGGAAAAAGGTGTAAAATATGGAGTGATCAAAATCCCCCAAGCTTGCCTCTTACTCGTCCTCGAGGAAGATAAGTAAAAGGCGAACCCTGTGGATTTGGAAAACGAAAACGGCGAAAAACGAAAAAAAATGAAAAACGAAGAAGAATGAAAACCAAATGAAAATAAAGACGAAAGAAAGAAGCGAAGAGGTAGGGTGCTAGATCATTTTCTCAGGACGTGGGTTTCACTTACTCTTATAGCATGCACCGAATGAGAAATACATGTCAAAGAATCTTATTTTGATATCATAGTATAATAGTGCAAATAGAAATAGAAAACCCACGAACATTGATAAAATCATGAAGAACGGAATGATCTTAAAATTAACATTGCCTGAATCATTTAAAGAGGTATACAGATCACAGATCACACACTTTTCAATTGGACACTTTCTATCTGGAGTATAAGAGTATCACACTATAGAATAGAGAGAGTGGAAAAGTTTGGATTTCATGAAATGAACGCTAGGCTTAGATTTCTGGATTTCGTGAAGCTAGAAACAATCTCACCGAGTACAGAATATTACTTAGCCTAGGTTGTCGTGCGATGTCAAGTAGTCACTCTCTCACACATCAATGGATCCCCTCCCCCAAGCTTGTCTATAAGCGTGGTGGCACAAAAATATTTACATCCCCATTTTTATATAGCTCCAAAAGCAAAGAAGAGAAAGAAGAAAGAAAGAAAGTGAGATGGGATCTTTTATTGAGGATTTTTCCTCTTTTCTCTCTTTTTTTTCTTTTTTTTTCAATAAGCAATATATACACAATGATCCCAACTCAGAGAGAGATAATGATATACAAGTATGTTTTTCTATATATATATATATATATATATATATATATATATATATATATATATTTTTAGAAGAAGGGATTTGGAGCTAGGAATAAATAGCGGGGGAAATGCCATAAAATAGAATCACTAAGGGGAGATTCACCAATGATTTTTTTTTAAAAGTAGAGAAATGATGTTCAAGATTTGTGGAGAAAGAAATATATATAACTCTCGGTTCACTCTATAGGACATGCACGACAACTTCAGCAGGGTAATCTAATCTACTCAGTTTCGATCACAAAAAAACTTAACTAATCCAGATATATCATAGCTAACATCATTCAATCATCCCGAAGTGAAGTGTACAATTCATGCATATAGAAGTGATATAGGAAAAGAAATCGGTACTCCAGATATAGGCATTCAATGCGTGAATCTTGGTGTGTTTTCTGTGATAGCATACATATGAATATTCAGGCTCAGTTATTAATAAAACTTCATCCATTTTCATGCGGAGAAAGTGTGGGTTACTATTCTAGATGCAAAGCAAGTCATAGCATATGATATCAGAAATAAAATCTAAGACATGACAAATATAGCATGCATATAGAATAAGCTAACTCCACGTAGACATCATCACAGAAAATTCATCTCTAGCATGAGATGAAAAAGGAAAGAAATAAAGATAAGAAAAATAAAACTATGCAATGCGGCACACAGAGAAATAAGAAAAACGTGATGCATGGCAAAATGAAAGAAAATAAAGAAAAATGAGTGCAAAAGTGAAAAGAAACGGTGTGAAAAACTAAAAATAAAGGTGGCAAATCGAAAAAGAACGTGAGAACTCACTCCCCCAAGCTAAAGTGCACAGTGTCCTCAATGTGCAAAGTGTGGCACACAGAGAGACAAGTAATGATAGGGGCAAGTGAGGATGCATGCATGATGGAAAGAAAAAAGATAATAAATCGAAAAATAAAGAAACGAAAATATGATGCGGATATGATGCATGCACAGATATGAGTTATACGAGTATAAATGGGTCACCAAAAGCTCTCCCTCTCTCCCAAAAAAATATATAAAGATACGGCAAATGAGAATCACAAAAAAGTGAGGGGAGGGGGGGTGGTCAAAAAGGCATCAGGACCCAGCAGAAACAGGCAGCACAACGGCAAAAGGAATCGATGGCATCAAGGGTGCCTAGGAAGGTGGTGCTGCGCCGTCTCCGTCCTGAGGCGGAGGTGGTGGTGGTGGTGGTGTAGGCTGCTGAGCTGGGGTGGGCGTGGAAGTGGAAGCAGGTCTAGTGTGTGTGGCAGTGTGAGTGGGAACCTGCTGGGTGGGTGGTGGTACGCGCGGAAGACGCTCTAAGATCTGTGTCAGGCAGTAGTGGATCTGAGGGATCAGGGCAGAGCGTCCAGCCATCGTAGAGACGGTGGAGGACAGGGTCCTAAGGTCAGATCTAATACCACTCACCGCCAATTCAAGAGCACGTATGCTCTGCAGTACAGTGTCGGGCGGGGGTGGTGCAGAGGGACGCACCGGTCTAGGCTGCGCGGGGCGGGACTGGCGTACGCGAGTGGAGTAAGTAACGGGCTCAGCAGGGAAGGGGACAAAAGGTGCCGCGCCAGCAAATGTGGGCCTGGCCTCAGTGTGAGGCCGGGGCACCGGCTGGTGAGAAGTAGAGGCAGCGGCAGCTAAGGAAGCGTGCAAAAGAGGCAACGAGGTGGCAAGAGAGGTCAGTGGCCCAGAAGTGTGGACAGACGCCACGACGCTCTCGGAGTATACGGCGGCTGTGGAGACAGAGGACTCTACCGCTGGGGCGGAACTGTGTGGACCAAAAGGCGCAATCCCAGCGGAGATCATGCTAGCCATGGTCTCCACGACCGCGGCAAACGAGGGCGCTCCACTCTCGACAAAGGTCGGCGGGCGCTCGGGGAGTGCGGAGCAAAGAGGCTCCACGGACAGAGGGCCAGAGGTGGCAGCGGGAGTGGTGGGGACAGCCTCGGAAGTGGTGACAGTGGTGGAAGTGGGCTCAGCAAAAGTACTCTCGACACTGACAGAGGTGGGGACAGAAGTGTCAGGAGCAGTGGAAACGTCAGGAACAGGCTGAGGGGCCACAGGGTCGACGGGGTCGGCAGCAGGCTCGACAGGGTGGGCAGCAGGGTATGCGGGAGCAGCCTGGGCAGCGTGGGCCTGCTCGGCCTCCTCGGCCTCGAGCACGTACGCAGCAGGGATGATGACATCCATCGCTGGGAGCCAGTCAACGTGGGCCGGTGCAATCTGGGTCCGAGCTGGGCTCGGGAGAATCATGTAGTCGTCACCGAAAGGGCCGTGCAACCAGACCCAATGACGCTCACCATGCGGACGCAGCATCTTCATCCAGGCCATAACGTCTATCGACAAGGAAGTGGGGCCCGGAACGCGTCGCAGGTCGTCAGGTAAGTCCTCGCCGGTCATCATGGTAAGCAGGGTGATCAGACCGCCGCAGCATATCGGTGAGCGAGCGCCCACCGACACAATGATACGATCTAAAAACCAAGCCGCAATGTCGATCACGACGGTGGGGACAAGCTCATCTCCATCCCTAGATAGAGCTCTGGGACGTGTCATCGTGTAGAGCATGTAAAGCTCTGGCGTAGACATCGTGCCCGGCTCATATCTGGCCAAAAAGGTGGTCGCCATAAGGCGCTGGGCAATACGTAGGCAGGGGTGGACAATGGCCGAGGCCTTGGCCCTACTAGGGTCAAAGGCGGCGTGGTGGCCTGTGATCCGGGCCCAGAAGGCACCGGCGTCGAAAGAAGGTGGGGGGATGTGGGTAGGGCCGTAACCGCGATCGGCTCCGGGGACTACGGGCCATGAGAAGAACGCTCTCATCATATCGAGAGTGACCTGGCACTCTCGATCCATGAACCTAAATGAGCATCCCTCATCGGTCCAGGCGATCGAACTCAAAACCTCAAGTGTCGGGCGGGTAAAAGTATCCGCCGACACCTGGAAAAAATCTCGCCAGCCCACGTTGTCGTACAACGTGAGCATCCCCTCAAGTACCCCCAGGCGTCCTAGGTCAGCGAGGTGTGCAAACCTGGAGGGTACGATCGAGCGCTGGGAGATACTCTCGAAGACGGCGCGGTGTGCGTCGTCTCGGAACGTAATCCCGAGCGGCCCGACCAGTGGAGCCGGTGGTGGTGGCTGTGGATCGGCAGGGAGAGGCTGTGCGGGCTGTGGGTGCACTGCAGGCTGTGCGGGGTGTGCGGGGCCTGCAGGCTGTGCTGGGTGTGCGGGGTGTGTGGGGGACGGTGGAGGAGAGTCCTCCAACTCGTGGGAGGGGCCGGCATCATCCGACCGCTTCCGCTTGGCGGAAGCTCTCTTCGACCGCGGCCGTGTCCGGGGCGGCATATCTGCCCCGAGCGCGCGCCGAAAAGTGAAAAGTGCGGCGTGTGCACAAAGAGTGGAAAGAGTTTACCCAAACACGCCGCGAGTGCTAAGCAGTGGAAGCGTGCGAAGTCCGCGCCTCCACGAAGTCCTGAGCAGCCCGTAGAAGCTCCCCTGAGCTCCCCTAAGCTCCAAAAAAGCAACCTGCGCATGGAAAAGCGATATCAGCGAGTAATAATCAAAATGTATGGAGCAATAGGGGTATAACAGATAGATATGGGAATTGATTCGGGTTAGGGGTTCGATTAATACACGGATCCTCAAAAACTACGCAAAAAGAGAAGAAAATGGTGAAAATAAGCGAACCGGAGGTGATCGGAGACGGGGCTGCCGGCGGCGACTCGGGCGGGGTGCGGCGACGGTCGGCCGACGGTGGCAGGCCGAGCGGCGGCACGCGCGGGCTTGGTCGGGCGAGTGGGGGTGAGAACGAGCGGTATCGGGCGAGGTGAATCCGAGGGGTCGGGCGATTTGGGAATTTTGCGGTTTCGAAAAACGCGCCCCCCCCCTCGGTCCTTATATAATAGAAGTTACGACTCGGCCGAGTGACGTGGTCACTCGGCCGAGCGAGGCAATAGAAATTTTCTCCCCGATATCGCATCGGCCGAGTGGCTTTGCCAGCCTCAGCCGAGTGGAGTAAGTCCATTCGGCCGAGTGACTCAAGCTACTCGGCATGACTTGCCCAAGGAGGGTATCCGTTTCACTCGGCCGAGTGAATATATATACTCGGCCGAGTAGCAGTTATAATGAAATGAGGAAAATAGACAGAGAGTTGGGTACAGCAGACTTCCCTCGTTCGTGAGCGGCTCGGCCGGACGAACTTCTGTACTCGGCCGAGTGACTAGTATACTCGGCCGAGTGAGCCTTGTATTCTGCTGTTTGTCTTCGTTTAGGCTCTAAACTCTGTCTTTCTTCCTCCAGTCGATTTCATGCTCCTCCTAAGCGTCGAACGCCTTCTTGGGGCGCTCCTCATCGTCTCGTTCATCCTCCTCATGATGATCTACCTATCTCCTCTCCTGTCAAGAAAAATAGGACCCGTTATCACAAAATTTTTGGTCGGATTACTCAAAACACTAAAAATCTCTAAAACGAAAATAAAGAAAGAAAAAAAAGTAAAAACAAAGCAAAAACCGTCGGGTTGCCTCCCGACAAGCGCTCGTTTTAGGTCGTGAGCTCGACCCCCTATAATTTTCAATCAATGCGGGATGTTTGGTGCATATGAGATGCACCCGTCAAACTTGCCGGGGAGCGCGCTTGGATTTGGACGTGGCGGTGTAGCGTGCTCCCTCGGAGGTCTCTTGTCTCGAATAGTGTTGGGGGGAGGCTCCCCCAAGCTAGCATTTGCCCCGGTCAACGGCTTAACCGGCGATGCCGATTTCCGTACCGGCGGAGCTTTCTTTGGAGACTTTGATTTCGAGAGCTTGCAGAGCTCTCGAATCCTTGCGACATCAGCGTCGCCTTCATCTTCATCGGCGGAGAAGTCGGGGGAATCATCTTTATTCTCTTCATCTTGGCCTAGATCCGGGCCTTCTTCAAATTCTTCATCAAAAAGAGCGCCAATTGAGTGAGGAATCGTCTCCTCTATCACCTCATCGAGGAGGTCCATGAGATCTTCCGACCGTTCTTTAAGCAAATATACCCTATTGGTTTCGCCCGTCGGGATTCCTCCGGAATAGTGCTTGAGCCTTTGACCATTTACTTTGAACGTAGAACCGTCCTTGCTCTCCAACTCGAATGCTCCTCCCGGTTGTATATGCTTGATGGTGAAAGGTCCGGACCAACTCGACCTCAACTTACCGGGAAATAGTCGGAGCCGGGAATTATAGAGTAAGACCGTGTCTCCTACTTTGAAGTCCGTGACGGTAATGCGGGCATCGTGGAGAATCTTAGTCCTTTCTTTGTAAATTCTTGAGCTTTCGTAAGCGTCTCTTCTTATCTCATCAAGCTCGTTGATGTCCAAGAGTCGCCTCACCGCCGTGCTCTTGTAGTCGTAGTTAAAGGTCTTGATGGCCCAATATGCGCAGTGCTCCAACTCCACCGGTAAGTGGCAAGCCTTCCCATAAACTAGACGGAACGGTGTGGTGCCGATGGGGGTGTGAAAGGCCGTGCGATAAGCCCATAGGGCGTCGTTTAACTTCATTGACCAATCCTTTCTAGACCGATCCACGGTTTTCTCGAGAATTTGCTTGATCTCTCTATTTGAGACTTCCACTTGGCCGCTTGTCTGGGGGTGATAAGCCATGCCAACTCTATGATTTACCCCGTACTTCTTTAGCATGGCTTCAAACTTGTTCTCTATGAAGTGGCTTCCCCCGTCGCTTATCAAGGTACGCGGCACTCCAAAGCGCGGGAAGATATTTTGCTTGAAGAACTTGGAGACGACCCTTGCATCATTAGTAGGAGTGGCAATTGCCTCCACCCATTTGGAGACGTAGTCGACGGCCAATAGGATGTATTTGTTGCCATTGCTCGATGGAAATGGTCCCATGAAGTCTACTCCCCAACAATCAAAAAGCTCAATTTCCTGGATGGGCCTCATTGGCATTTCATTGCGCTTGGAGATATTCCCGGTCCGTTGGCATCTATCGCACCCTTTTACAAAGTTGTGGGTGTCTTTAAACATTGTCGGCCAGAAGAACCCGCTCTGCAAGATCTTAGCGGTGGTTTTAGAGGCGGCATGATGTCCCCCGCATGGTAGACCGTGGCAATGCAAAATGATAGACGTCGCCTCCTCTTTAGAAACACACCTACGAATGACACTATCCTTGCATATCTTGAAAAGGTAAGGATCTTCCCAAAAGTAGCTACGGACCTCATGCATAAATCTCCTCTTTTGTTGCGTGGACATCCCATGCGGTTTGATTCCGCAAGCCAAGTAGTTGACGAAGTCCGCGTACCAAGGTACTTCCCCGGTCCTTACCGCATATAGCCTCTCATCAACAAATGTGTCATCAATAGGTAAGCTCTCATCCTCCTTGTCGCGAATGAGCCTAGATAAATGATCCGCCACGACATTGTCTGTACCCTTCTTATCTCTGATCTCTAGGTCGAATTCTTGCAACAAGAGTATCCACCTAATCAACCGGGGTTTTGCCTCCTTCTTGTTTAAAAGATACTTCAATGCCGCATGGTCGGTGTGGACAATCACCTTGGAACCGAGGAGGTAGGAGTGAAACTTCTTTATAGAATAGACGACCGCTAGAAGCTCCTTCTCGGTAGTTGTGTAGTTTTTCTGTGCGTCATCCAATGTCTTACTTGCGTAGTATATCGCATGAAGCTTCCTATCTTTCCTTTGTCCCAATACCGCTCCAATGGCTTGGTCGCTAGCATCGCACATTAGCTCAAAAGGGAGGCTCCAATCCGGCGGTTGTATGATAGGCGCTGAGACTAGCGCTTCCTTCAAGGTGTTGAAAGCTTGCAAGCATTCTCCTGAAAAGTCAAAAGGAACATCTTTAGCGAGCAAGGAAGTAAGAGGTCGGGCAATCGAGGCGAAATCCTTGATGAAGCGGCGGTAAAACCCCGCGTGACCAAGGAAACCTCTAATGCCCTTGACATTAATAGGAGGAGGAAGTTTTTCGATTACCTCAATTTTTGCTTTATCTACCTCGATTCCTCTTGAGGAAACAAGATGTCCGAGAACTATACCTTCCGTTACCATGAAGTGACACTTCTCCCAATTGAGAGTGAGATTGTTTTGTTGGCACCTTTTTAGGACTTTAGTGAGATTTTCCAAGCAAGAGTCAAACTCACTTCCGTAAACCGAGAAATCGTCCATAAAAACTTCCATAATGTTTTTAATATAATCGGAAAATATGGATGTCATACATCTTTGAAAAGTGGCGGGAGCATTACAAAGGCCAAACGGCATCCTACGGTATGCATATGTGCCATAGGGACAAGTGAAAGTTGTCTTTTCTTGGTCATCTTCGTGCAAAGGGATTTGGAAGAAACCCGAATACCCATCTAGATAGCAAAAGTATTTATGCTTCGCTAGGCGTTCAAGCATTTGATCAATGAATGGCAACGGGTAATGGTCCTTTCGGGTGGCTTTATTGAGTTTCCTATAGTCAATGCACATTCGCCATCCCGTGACGGTGCGTGTAGATATGGGCTCGCCTTTTTCATTTTTTATAACCTTCATCCCTCCCTTCTTGGGAACGACGTGAACGGGGCTAACCCACCTACTGTCTGAGATAGGATAAATAATACCTGCTTCTAGCAATTTTAGGATTTCTTTTTTAACCACCTCCTTCATGTTCGGGTTTAACCGCCTTTGAGGCTCAATGGAGGTGGCATCGGTATCCTCCAAATGGATCCTATGCATGCAAAGCCTAGGGCTTATCCCTTTTAGATCGGAGATAGTGTAGCCCAGGACATCCTTGTGGCTCCTAAGAACGTCTAGGAGTTTTTCAAGTTGATCTTGTGTGAGGTGGGAATTGACTATCACCGGGTAAGTTAGTTTATTACCCAAAAAGGCATACCTTAGATTCGGCGGTAATTGTTTAAGCTCTACCTCAGGTGGCGCTGCTCCTTCCACTTCATCGGCTCACATGAGTTTGACTTTCTCCTTGTCGTCCAGGTTTAGCTCATGTTCAGGTGGCATGCTTTCTTGTGACGAGTCAGACTCGCTACTCAGTGAGGATGAGGCATCGAAATAGGCGCCCTCCGATTCAGGGCTAGCATCGCCAAAACCTTCACTCTGCTCCAGTTCGTACCTGGAATCAAGAAACACATCAGACGATTCATAAAAACAAGAGTGAGCGTCATAGAGTGTAACTCCCTGATCGTCGGTTTGCTCGAAGGGTTCTTCGGGAGCATAGTGTTCTTCGACACTCGCTCTATTGTCTTCGAAATACAATTTGTCGTCGACCACGTCAACTCTGACATTGCCTCCGATAGTCCCCTCCGGAGAGATTTGGTCCATCACAAAACTAGCAAATAGTTGTTCGTCGGGGTCCTTGATATCAATAGCAAATGCTCCGGTAGCGTGGACCTCGTCAACAAGTTTCTTAAGGAGGTCTGTGAAGGAGTCATAGTCTTCTCGACTGAGTTCCATTATTGGCAGTACATCCTCCATTCTCCCTGTTAAGATCTTTTGCAAAATACGGGGAGAATGTGCAAATAGGGCGCACTCCCCGGCAACGGCGCCAAAAACTTGATCGCTCCGGGACGTACACCCAAAGAACGGTTGTAGTTTTACCGCAAGCGCACGGTATAGCGGCGAGCGGGTATCGAACACAGGGAGGACGAATGACCGTGCTTGCTCTTAATCAACCGGGCTATTCAAGAATAGAAAGAGTTTCCTTGGGCGATCCTGTCACAATCGTCAGACAAATGTGCGAAATATCAAATCAAATAAAGAACGTCTAGGGAATGGGGAATCCCCACTACTCACCGTATTTCATAGATGTGGTTTGTCGGTATCAAAATTGCTAGAATGAGAATTTGGATGAACTAGTTGCAACTAAATGTGGAACCAAGCTCACGCTCTCGCGCTGTTGCCGGTCTATAGCTATCCTAGGGTCGGGTCCAATCTCTTGCAAACCCTAGCCTAGGAAAGCTAGCATTATGATCAACATCATCGTCCAATTGCGCACCGAGCCCAATCTCTTGCAAACTCGGTCCACAATCTAAATTAGGATAGTTCCTACCCGTCCAATCTCTTGCAAACGGGTATCGGCACAGAATTGCAACCGGAGATCCTGGTATCGGTCCAATCTCTTGCAAACCGATACTTCGAAAATCCGACTCCAACCCAATTCGGATTTCTAGGGCTTCCTATCAAATTGGGATCCAATCTCTTGCAAATCCCAATTGATATGAATACCTAGCTATCCGTAGTAATTCGATCCCAATCTAATCTCTAATTATTGATTCTAGCACAATTTCTACCAATTTATCACAAATACGAAATTGGGCTTGTAGGGTTCATCCCCACGCCCCAAGACGTGGAGACTACTCACAAATCATAGCAATAGCACAAAAATAATCAATGAAATAGACAATGGAATTCATCACAACAATGATATAAACAATAAAAATTGAGTTTTTGGGGAAGAGAGATGCAAACCAAAGTAGTTCTTTAATCAATCCAACAAAAATCCAAGTTTTTCTCTTCTCCAATCACAAAATAATAAAGCTAAAAAGTAATCTCAAAAAGATGCAAAAAATCTAAGAGATGGCTCTCAAAACTAGGGTAAAAACAGGGCTTAAATAGCCCCAAAAATCGTCCAGAAATCCTGACCAAAACGCCCCTGCACAGCCTGTTTTCCGCAAATTTCGCTACAGGCAGCGCATCGCACTCGGCCGAGTGGCAAAAGTCGCTCAGCCGAGTGAAAACCCTGTCATTTTCCAATAAGTCGGGGGCTTCAAGGGTCTTCAGTTCGGAGGCGGCTCGGCCAAGTGAGATGTCGTCACTCGACCGATGGCTTCACTGCACTCGGGCGGACGTGGTTTACTACTCGGCCGAGTGGGTCTTCTGAAGCTCAGGTGGCCGAAAAACAGTAACTTCGATCTTTTTGAGGGCCTTCGTTTGGGCGCCACTCGGGCGGACGTGGTATCGTCACTCGGTCGATGTGTTCTCCGTCGCTCGGCCGAGTACACATGGAAAACGTGTCTGAACGGGTCGGCCGAGCAGTGTCTCGCTGGTCGGCCGAGTGGCTCCTCCACTCGGCCGAGTGGGACACAAAAAATGCCCAATCTGATTGTTTTGGCCTCCTCGTCGCTCCTGCGACGTCCATTCTTCTTCCGCTCCTCTCCAACAGCAAAATATCCCTCGGGGAGGTCGTTGGTGGCCGTGTAGAGTAAGCGCGTCTCGAGATCACTCCAAATCGCGCCAAATCACCTGAAATGCGACAAAAACAACAAATCGTGAAAAGCATCGCAATATCGTCGATATATCGTGAAAAACATGATTTGGGCGATCTAAATGGCATGCAAATCCACGGGAAAAAGGTGTAAAATATGGAGTGATCAACAGCCGCTGAAGCAACGTGGGCATCAACCGACCGGGTCAACGACCGGTTCAGCCCGACTATCTTCTCGGGAAATTGGAGCTGAACTCCAACCGATCAGGTGACCTTCACCCAATCGGTTCACCTGTAGCTAATTCCGCCAAAGAGATGAACTGGAGATCTCACCCGACCGCCAGCAGACCGTGCCAAAATGTCGCAACTTTTTGTTTATTTGGGCGACGTTTCCAACCGATCCGTTGATTTATCAACCGATCGGTTCACCTGATGAGCTCAAGATCCAAATGACCAGAAGCTTCCGCCAAGTGATCGTGTCGCGTGACCGAGTGAAGTCCTGAAGAGCGCTGTCGAAGAACGAAGCAGGTCACCCGATCGGTTGATTCTTCAACCGATCGGGTGACGTCATTTTCAATATATATTATCCCTAGGTTTTCAGAAATGAAAGCTGTGTTTTTGGGTTGTGTTTATTTTCTGTTTTCCTCTATTGCGATGGCTAGAATTTTATACTTATTTGTAAGTGTTTCGATCTTTGTAAAACTTTAACACATTGTTAATTGCATTGCTACTACTTCATTTCTATTGCCCGATCATGTTTTTAACCGTCGATTTTCATTTAGATTGCTTTTTACCGAAAATGTGTGAGTAGTTCCCAAATCTGGGATTTTGGTGGAAACCCATTCGTGGGTTCTCCCTAATGCGTCCATAGGACTAGGATATTGACAGGGATTAGGAATCTATTGGTTACGCGGGGTGTTTTATTGTCATCGACGGGAAAAAGACCGCCTTTGACCGTTGGGCCAAGGGGGAATAAACTTGGCGGTTGACTCCCTAGCCATAGCTCATGCCCTTAGCGTAGACATCGAATCCTAGCGCGCGGGAGCGGTAGGATGAGATGTTGGGAGTTATCGTTGCAAGCTTAGTGCCCCTGGAGTCGGTCAGTGTTAATGGACATGGGAATGCCCACTGACCGAACCCGGGTAGTTCGGCGTATCATCCTGGGCACCGACCAGAATATCGGGCCCATGGGACGCTGGTATCACTCCTAGAGGCAACGTCTCACTGCTAAACCCTAATTCCGATCGTTATCCTATCCGCCGGTCGTAATGGCAAGAACACGTGATAGGGTGGAAACCGAAGTCCCAGGTTTCCCTTTATATTGTCTATCCTTCGTATTCATTTTCCGTGACAACCCATCCATCGATTTGGGCTAGCTCACCCATAGGGTGAATTCGGTCCCTTCTGACACAAGCACAACCATGCCTCCCTGTGTTCGACCCCCAAGCCACACTACTACACCGTGCGCTTGCGGTTATAAATATTTAAATCCCATGCACCCAATCTCATATTGCACTCTTATGCTACAAACATATAGGGGACGTCAAGCTTTATGGCGCCGTTGCCGGGGAGACAACGTGCTTGTTTATTTTTGGATCTTTTGAACCCTTGAGTCTAGCTCACATATCTATCTCGCGATAATTTTCACATTCTTCTTTTTCGTTTTTATTTTCTTACTTTTATTTTCTATTTTTATCTGTTTATTTCCCTCTTTTGCTTCATGGGTGTTTGTTGCTTTTAATGCGCAGGAACACTAGGAGTCTTGACGACTTGATTCCTGTTGATCCTGAGATAAACGCCACCCTAAGGCGTCTGGCCGCAGAGAAGAGAAGAATAGAAGAGTCTAAAGCCATGGGGGAGAATACCCCACCGCATAAGTCCTTGCTGGAGTACTCGATGCCATCCATCGAGTCCACCTTCGCCATCCGACCTCCTGCTATTACGACACAGAGCTTCGCGCTTAAGCCGTCCTTAGTGACGTGGATCCAGCAGGATCAATTCTCTGGGGGCACCCATGGAGAGCCCTATTGAACATCTGGACTCCTTCCTAGAGAAGTGTGACACGTTCCGGATAAACGGTGTCACTGCTAAAGCAATCCGTCTGAATCTATTCCCCTTCTCTCTGCGGGATAAGGCCAAGCAGTGGCTAAGGGGGAAGGACCCTAACACTTTCAACACTTGGGAGAATCTTTCAAATGCTTTCTTGACGAAGTTCTTTCCTCCGGGGAAGACTATGAAGTTGAGGAGTGAGATCTCCTCCTTCTCCTAGGCCAACCACGAGTCCCTGCATGAAGCCTGAACGAGATACAAAGAAATGCAGCGGAGATGCCCTCATCACGAGCTTCCGAGGTGGCAGATAATTAATCTGTTCTATAATGGATTGAGGGAAGACTTGAAGTCTTCAATGGACGCGGCTGCTGGAGGGTCCTTTATGTCTAGGAGTGAAGAAGATGCCGAACAAATTCTTGAAAACATGGCATCGAACAATGAGCGGTGGTGTGACGAGAGAGCCACACCTAGATCTGGGGGTATCCACAGGGTCGAGGACGTTGACGAATTATCCAGCAAGTTTGACTTGCTGTCGACCCAGATCTCAGCGCTGATGGTAGGAGCCGGTGGTGCCGGTACACAACAAATTGCGGCGGTGGAAGCAGAAGTCATGGGGGACTTCGATGGTGGTGACATCTCACCACCATTGGACCAAGCGAGCGTACTATTCTACAATCCTATGGGAAATGCGCCGTATCCACCATGGACTAGCTCCAATCTGGCCTACTCTCCAAATAACCGGAATTACCCTAATCTTAGCTACCGGGCACCTTATCAGCAACCACAGCCATAAGTATATCAACCGCCTAGGCAACAGCAGCAGCAATTTCAACATCAGCAGTTTCAGCAGCAGCAGCCCCCACAAACATACCAACAGTACCCCCAAGGAACCAGCAGCCCATGCTGCTGCAGCAGCAGCAGTAGCCATACGGCCAGCAACGTGCTATCTCCCCGTTTGAGTCCCTCTTGACTCAGTACATCTCAAACCAGGAGAAGATAAATTTGAAGCTGGAAATCGAGCAGAGGGCTCTCACTGACCAAGTGACCCAGCTGGGGTTACAGGTGGCGAACCTTCAAAGGTCGCAAAATCTATTGCCGCCACAACCGGAAGTGAACCCAAGGGGAGCAAACCAGACTTTGGCACTCACGCACGAGCATACGAATGTGTCCGCTATCGTCTTGAGAAGCGGAACACAAATCCCCACAAGAGTGCCCGCCAAGGAACCGGAAGCACCGTTGGTTATAGAGTGACCAATTGAAAAAGCCAACGACAACGGTGTTTCGTCGCCAAAAACTACGACTCCGGAGGGAGTCCCTGAAGAAGAGAAGAAGAAGGACTAGGAAGGGAGCCTCAAAGTATTTAAGCCCGTTGTGCCTTTTCCACAACGTCTGGCCCAAGCAAAGATAGACGAAAAATATGGTAAATTCTTTGCCATGGTCAAGGATTTGAGCCTTCAAATCCCCTTCCTCGAAGCTATTGAGTACATACCCTCCTACGCGAAATTCCTAAAGGATTTGGTGACAAAGGGTTCTAGAAAGGACAAGTTAGTTCTCACGGCAGAGTGTAGTGCACTCATCCAGCGAGCAAATCCGCCTAAGCTTAAAGACCCGGTGAGCTTCTCTATCCCTTGTGCGATCGGGGAGGTAAAGATCCATCGCGCGCTCGTCGATCTTGGAGCGAGCGTCAGTTTAATGCCCATGTCACTATATAAGAGGATAGGGATGGGCGACCTGGAGCCCACCGGTATGACCCTACAGCTTGCAGACCGATCGGTCAAATATCCGATGGGGTTTGTAGATGACCTCCCTGTCAACGTAAGTGGGATGCATGTGCCAGTGGACTTCGTCGTTATGGACATGCCTGAAGATACGCATACCCCCATCATCATTGGACGGCCCTTCATGGCCACCGCCGGTGTTTTAATAGATGTGAATAAAGGGAAGTTATCCCTTAATGTCGGTAACGAAAAGGTGGAGTTCGACTTGGGATTGTCCATGAAGCATCCTCCCGATGAGCAAGGGTGCAATATGCTGGATATAGAGGAAGAGAGAGAAGCTGAAGCTGGGGGTTGGGAAATTCTTTCAAGGAATACCCCCGATAGCTTGGGGGACTTAGAAGAACATATCGGCCTGAAGAAAGATGATGTTGCTGAGAAAGCGGATGCGGCACATACGATCCCTCCCGGATTTCAAAAAAGTCCTCCGACGAGGAGGAAAGGGAAAGAACCCATGGGGCTCACCGGTGATGAGATCCGGATCTTGTAACGAGTGGCGGTAGACGCCAATATAAGGGAAAAGCCCCTGGATTCCATCAACGGAGGGAGAGTCATCGAGCAAGTCTACTTGTCACCGCCGACGACACCAAAGGCCACCAACTCTGAATCTGAAGCGATGCCAATCTAAGGGCATCACCCCCATCCACCATGAAGATCATCTACGGGCGTCGAGCAAACGACGTTAAACAAAAGCGCTTCATGGGAGGCAACCCATGCTCTAAACTTTTATCTTTGCGTTTGGGATTATTTTTAGCTTTATTTTTCCTATTTTAATAAATAAATCCAGCCGCGGGAACTTCCTCGAGAGACTTAGGCCATTTGTGAATTTTTGCAAGAAACAAGCCCTCACCCGATCGGGTGATCACTCAACCGATCGGGTGAGACGTATCAGACAATGGACGTATCTGCTCTCAAGCGAACCAGTCGGGTGAATCAATGTGAGACCGGGTGGCAGACTGTATGAGCTGGGGTGAAGTCTCAGTAAATTTGGGATTTATTCAACTGTTCGGGTGATACGAAGCGTGGTCGGGTGACTGACCGGGTGAGCTATACTGAATTCTCGGGAAAAATTGTGAAGCGGCCAATCGATCGATTGAGTTATCAACCAATCGGTTCGCCTGTAGCCTCTTTTCAGCAAAAATTTTCGACCTAATAGTCAACCGATCGGGTGAAAAATCACCCGATCGGTTCGACTTAAACCCTATAAATATACAGCACCCCCACCCGTTCATCTCCCTCACCTGATTTTGATTCTCTCTTGACGTTTTGACTTCCCCTTCCACCAACCGGCCTTGATCTCCCCTCAACCGACCACAAACCCCCCTAGATTGATCCCCCCACTCTCCATCTCCTTCCCTCCATCGATTTCTCTCTCTCCATTTTCGTTTTTGACCCAATAAAACCCCTAATTTCCGCCTATTTTCCCCCCACCATTTTCAAAATTTGCTGAAAAGTTGCGCCGCGGCTTCACACTCTATCCCATTGCGCTGCGTTGGGTCATCTACGAGCAAGGATCTTCGACTCTACTGGGTAACTTCGCTCCATAGCTCAATTTTATATTTTGCCCTAGAATTTCATTTTGCTCGATTGCCTGTGTTAGTGTGCATTCATTACGTCTTGCACACACACACACACACACACACACACACACACACACACACACACACACACACACACACACACACACACACACACACACACACACACACAAAACACACACACTCACTCACATGGCCAAAGATAAAGATAAGGGTAAGGGAATCATGCTTGAGAAGGGTTCATCTCGCAAGAGACGCAAGACCACACATCCACCACACTCACGCCCTCCTCCGGCACAGCTTGCACAACCCCATCCCCAACCCCAGCCTATCATTCCAGCTGAGGACCCACTGATGGGCCCGCGTGGCTACTGCTTTAGGAATGAAGAGCACAAAGATTTTTATCATAGACTTGATGCACGGGGGCATCTCTCGACCAAATTTGCCCATACCCAAATGCTTATTGATCTCGGGTATTCACCGAGGTCGAGACTCTTTTCGCCAATTTAGGTTGGTTAGATTTCCTAAATGCCACCACGGTATCCTACCCCTCCCTCACACTCGAATTTTTATCCTCCCTTGTCAGTGAGTCGGGGTCGATCGTCATTTTTCGCGTCCGTAACAAGACCATTCGCACCACCCTGAATACCATCATTAACATCTTTGGTATCCCCATCCTTGGGGACGACACTATCCATCCCTACGGGTATCCCCCCGAATTTGACGTCGATCAGTTTTTGTTCCGCCTCACCCTACATGCTCACTATCCTCGAGGTAAGGCCAATGCCTCCTCCATCATTCACCCCATCTTCCGTCTGGCCCACTGAATCATTTCCTCCACATTCTTCCCCAGGGATGAGTCAGGTACCGTGACCATCCCTGATCTCTTCATTTTGTGGGCCATGACCTTCCCTTTTGTTCATGGTGATGACGGGATTTCTTTTAGGGCCCCTGTTATTCCCGTCCATGCTGGTGCTTGGCTTATTCAAAAGCTACTTGAGATTAGCCATGCCAGTAAGGGCAAGCTTTGTTGTGGGGGCCTTATCACGATCATAGCTTCGGCTCCCCAGTTTAATATTGTCATCCCCCGGGACCTACCTACTGTCGCAGGACCCTCACGTCTAGATCTTGACTTCATGTGACATATACACATGATTAAGCCCCGCCCCGATGGTCGTTTCACTTTCCATTACGGACACCCCCCAGCTCCATATACCATTCTGCCCAACCCCGCTCGCATGACTATCCAGCTTGTGGCAGATTGGACATTCCCACCTGATCCTGACTTTCTGGGGGGTTACGTCTTCCATTTATCCCAGGCGCGCCCAGACCACCTTCCCATGCCGCCCACTTAGGCGAGCAGGATATTCTTGCGTCCCGTGGAGACCCAGGGGCTGGGCCTAGTAGTGTCGTCCCTGCTTCTGTCCCCACCACCACTGTCACCACCTCTCTGGTCCATACTACCTCCTCCTCCTTTCATCGGGCCGCATCCGCTGGCCTTGCTCTCGAGGCTGAGCTGGCTTCGCTACGTGCTGTCGTTTCGTCCTCCGCCATCTCGAACCCATCCCCTTCGATCTTCTCTCACCCATGCTTCCTCGCACTTGAGAGGGACGTGGCCACCATCCTCTGCATTCTCACTCACGTCCATGGACCACCTCCTCCCACACCACACCCCTCTCCACCACCATCCTCCCCATGCTTCCCCTCCACCATCACCCCCTAGGCGACCATCCCCTCCTATCACCACTTCCATTCCCACCACCTCATCCCCTCCCACCACCTCATCCCCTCCCACCACCACTATTTCCATTCATACCACTTCAGCTCCACTCACGACCACCACTGTCACCCCCACAGATCCACCACCCTCCACTTCCGTCACTCCATATATGCGCCACAAAAAATTACAGGCGCGATCACGATCACTTCTCCCACCATCCTATTTTGTCGCCGTATCCACCCCATCCACCGCCATTTGTACCCCATCTACCACTGCGTTGGTCGCCCTTTCACTCCCACTCACCATCACCACCACCACTCCACCCATCATTCACACCTCCACACCCATCGATCCATCACCTCGACCACTTTCTCCACTTCTCCGCACACCAGTCACCTTCCCGGCCCACTCCCCCGCATCCCCCACATCTTCCACCAAGGAGGACGAGGACGATTCCTCTCCTGCTTTTTGATTCCATTTTGTTTTCTGACCTCCCCCTTGCTTATCTCTGCATTTTCATGATCATATCATTTCGCTAGCATTGTCACGTCTAGCTTGGGGGAAGTCAATTTTTTCTGTGTGCTGTCATGTGATGTTTTCTATGTGTGTTTGTTTATTTATGTCGTGTGGTGTGATTCTCTATTTTTATTTTCCATTTCTATGTCGTGTGGTGTGATTTTCTCTATTTTCCTTTTTCGTATGTGTGTTTTTCTTGTTTTTCATTTCTTTTTGAGTCGGTGCATATTCCCCCCTTTTTTCATTGCCCTCCCATATTCACTTTTATTGCATTGAGGGCAATGCACGTTTCAGCTTGGGGGAGTCGTACTTCGTGCGTCATTTGCGTCTTTTTCTTCGTTTTTGAGTCGTTTTCATCGTGTTTTTATTTTTTTTCTTTTCTTCTTTTTATCTCTTTCTCCTAGAGATGAACCCTATGATGAATTGCCATAAAAATCACACACACACACACACTTAGCATGGCTTCGATGATCACGTTCACTAACCCTAGGAGGCTGAGTCCTCTTGCATTTCATGCATCGTGGGTCCATTTTGCTTTTGTGTGAGTCGTGTGTCATGTCTAGCTTACGGTGTGCTTCTACTTTGTGATTTTGTTTTATATACCTGTCCAGGAATGACCCATAGATTATCATGCTTCAATTTGAATATGCGGTATTTGCCTCTCTTATCTGCTTCTGTATGCATGAATATATATATATCGTATGCTTCATTTCGCATGTGTCGGGATTCCACAGTTAGGACTAGGATAACCCATTTAGCCTATGCTTTGATTAGCGAAAAATCTCCTTTGCCCAAAAATCCAAAAAAAATACATATATCCAAAACCCAAAAAAATGTGTGTGAATATTTTCCTACCTGCCGTGAATAAAGGGAAGGCGAGAGTTTGCACCAAGTGTTCTACTCTACATCATCTCAACCCCCCATCGCTTTCGAAAACACTTGGAATAGGGAATTTCTAGCTATTATCTAGGCGATAGTGTGGTGATGTCCGAGTCCCTAGCTATGGAGTCCCTGACATATGATACGTTTCGATTCTCACTTTCCTATCATGCATGCTTGAGCTGTATATTCACCTCTTATTTCAAATCGATTCGATATTTGGGTCTTTTCATGGATTTGTGTATATGGAGCTTTTGCACAATGTGGATAGTGACACCGTCCGCTAGCACATGACCACACTCACTCGCGCTTCACCGCGTGGGCCCACGACACTTGTCTGGACTCGTTTCCTTTAGTTTAGTGTTGTGATTTGGCGTTTTCTTGCTTGGTGTGGCGTTTTTGATTTTGTTGGCCCTGACGAGCGATTTAGGATTTAGAGTTCTCTTTTTCTCTCTTTCTCTCGATTTTCTCCCTCCGAGCTCCTACTCTCAATCGTCTTCCTCGAGGACGAGGAAGGGTTCAGCTTGGGGGATTTTGACGCGTGTGTATATTTTATATATTCACGCACGTCTTCTTTGTGTTTTTTTGTTATTTTCTGCAGTCTCGTTTCTGTTTTCTCGTATTCTCTTGTTTTCTTTCACTTCTCCATGTTTTTACGTGTTTGCAGGAGTTTGCCAGCACAGGGGATACATAACGAAGATATCACATGTCCCCGAAGCAACGAGAGGAGTCACGCGTGATCTGGGGGGTCATACGACAAAGATTCATATCTTTCAGCCCCCCACCCGATCGGTTGGATACAGCCAACCGATCGGGTGATGCACGCGTGCACGACCCGGACAGCCACTGAAGCAACGTGGGCATCAACCGACCGGGTCGACGACCGGTTCAGCCTGACTATCTTCTCGGGAAATTGGAGCTGAACTCCAACCGATCGGGTGACCTTCACCCGATCGGTTCACCAGTAGCCGATTCCCCCAAAGAGATGACCTGGAGAGCTCACCCGACCGCCAGCAGACCGTGCCAAAACATCGCAACTTTCTGTTTATTTGGACGACGTTTCCAACCGATCGGTTGATTTATCAACCGATCGGTTGATTTATCAACCGATCGGTTCACCTAATGAGCTCAAAATCAAAATGACCAGAAGCTTCTGCCAACCTATCGTGTCGCGTGACCGGGTGAAGTCCTGAAGAGCGCTGCTGAAGAACGAAGCAGTTCACCCGATCGGTTGATTCTTCAACCGATTGGGTGACGTCGTTTTCTATATATATTAGCCCTAGGTTTTCAGAAACGTAAGCTGTGTTTTTGGGCTGTGTTTATTTTCTATTTTTCCTCTATTGCGACGGCTGGAATTTTATACTTATTTGTAATTATTCCGATCTTTGTAAAACTTTAACACGTTGTTAATTGCATTGCTACTACTTCATTTCTATTGCCCGATCATGTTTTTAACCGTCGATTTTCATTTAGATTGCTTTTTACCTAAAATGTGTGAGTACTTCCCAAATCTGGGATTTTGGTGAAACCCCTTCGTGGGTTCTCCCTAATGCATCCATAGGACTAGGATATCGATAGGGATTAGGAATCTATTGGTTACGTGGGGTGTTTTATTGTCATCAGAGGGAAAAAGACAGCCTTTGACCGTTGGGCCAAGGGGGAATAAACTTGGCGGTTGACTCCCTAGCCATAGCTCATGCCCTTAGCGTAGACATCGAATCCTTGCGCACGGGAGCGGCAGGATGAGATGTTGGGAGTTATCGCTGCGAGCTTAGTGCTCCCGGAGTCGGTCAGTGTTAATGGACATGGGAATGCCCACTGACCGAACCCGGGTAGTCCGGCATATCATTCTGGGCACCGACCGGAATATCGGGCCCATGGGACGCTGGTATCACTCCTAGAGGCAATGTCTCACCACTAAACCCTAATTCTGATCGTTATCCTATCCGTCGGTCGTAATGGCAAGAACACGTGATTGGGTGGAAACCGAAGCCCTGGGTTTCCCTTTATATTGTCTATCCTTCGTATTCATTTTCTGTGACAACCCATCCATCGATTCGGGCTAGCTCACCCATAGGGTGAATTCAGTCCCTTCTGACACAAGCACAACCATGCTCCCTGTGTTCGACCCCCAAGCCACACTACAACACCGTGTGCTTGCGGTTATAAATATTTAAATCTCACGCCCCCAATCTCATATTGCACTCTTATGCTGCAAACATCTAGGGGACGTCAACTAGCAGGGGAGTATTCTCTATAAGCATAAGGAATAAGATTGATCCAGCCAGAATTGCATAGGACTCTGTCTAGACGGGCCGTAATGCGTCCCGGACCTACACGCTTATTATTCTAGCTAAATCGCCCACCAATGCTTTTTAACTCACTGAGCTGGCAATGCCCAATGCAAGTATTGAACGCATCCATAGCATGAGATTCAACCGCCCTACCACCAACCTTATCACACGAACTTCGAATGCAATTGAAGTCCCCGCCCACCAACCACGGTTTATTATTAAGAATATGAGCATCATCAATTAGATCACCCCATAGTGGAATTCTGGAGTTAGCAAGATTGTGACCATAAATCACAGTTAAACCCATAGTAAGACCCCCAGAATTGATGAATATAGAGGTTATATGCTGTGAAGAGGCCGAAATTAAGGAGCAGCTCCATACTGCAGATTTATAATATATCAATATTCTGCCTTCTTTGTGATGAGCCCGGTTATCGATGCACAACCAGCCAGAGGGAAAACACTTATAGATCATGTCTTCATTGCAAGCTTCTATCTTAGTTTCTAATAAGCAGACAATGGACGGTTCATGCTTTCGAATCATGTAATTAAGATCGGCACGGCGCGATAAATTGTTGAGACACCGAATGTTCCAGAAGAAGATTGACATTACAGAGAATTGGAGGGTTGGGGAGCACTTGAGGAGACAGATAGTCTAGAGCTTCGTCTAATTGCAGAAGGGGAGATATTGAGATTTTTACATCTGGTCTTAGCCACCGAATCTCTTAGAGTTGTGTGCTCCACATCCCATGCCAGGTTATGCATGGTGGGGTCTAGGGAAGGGTCTGCATCCTTAGTTTGTTGAAGGAGAGAAGGCCTTGCGTTATGACTCTTAGAAGCAGCAATATAGCCGGAATCAATGCCCGCGACTTCTGTTGGTTGCAATGAAGAATCAACATTAGCAGAGTTACTGCATTCACCCTTCTCTAGGTGTTGGAAGATCTGAGAGTTGCCCATTTTTTATTTAATTGCCCACAGTCTGGACGAATTGCATTAGCATCCTCCCGCCTGTCATTTTGGGGAAATGCAACAGCAGGCAAAGTATCCTCATCAACAAGGCTGGTATTCTCAGAATTCCCAAGAAGGCTTGTCTCCTTTGTAGGATCAACTTCATGTGTAGGGACTGGCTGATTCCACAATTGGATTGAAGGGGGCTCTTGAACACACTCCGTCAAGGGGCATTGAGCATCATTATGGCCAAAATATAAACATCCGCCACATCTAGGGGGTTCACCCTCATATTTTACATCTATAGAGATCGTAGACAAGTCATCCCTTTCTATTAAAACACTTCTGTGGAGCGCATACTATGCATCAACTTCAACCAAGCATCTAGCATATGAAATTATATCTAGATTAGCAGTAGCCTTATCAAAACAAATAGGGACTCCTACTGCACTTGCAATGATATTAAAGATTTCCATTGTCCACATCGTGAGAGGCAGGTTATGGAGTTGAACCCAAACCGGAACGGCAGTTAGGAAATCCCAATCATGCTGAGTAGTTGCCATCCAGTTTTGAAGCACCACAAGCCGACCATCAAAAATCCAGGGCCCCCATGCAATATGGTATCACGATCATCTTCATTATCAAACTTGAAATAGAAATAGCCATTTTCTCGTGAGAATATTCGAAGTCCTCCTTTTATGCACTATAATTTTTCTGTCCAGGCTTTGATCTGACCATAATAAGGGACATCACCTAAGACATAGCCAATAAGCGTGTTCTGCCACCGAGAAGCACCAACTTCAATCATTGAATCCGCAACCTTCACCTTCGCCACCCCTTCCACAATGGAGGCAGGGGGGATATGAGACATCACCAAAGGGTCTGCATATTTCCTATGGGTGGCGGAAATATCAACCCACGATTTCTTGCCTGCTGTAGGGTTAATTCAGATGGATGTCTGAGGTCTAACAGGCAATCTATCAGGCACCTTGTGCCCCAAATTAAGTCTTGATATAGGCTCAGCATGAAGAGAAGGGAACTTCAGATCCTGAAATTTTTTAGAACCAAACCTGGAATCTCTCTTAAAACCTCCTCCCCGTGAGTCCCTTCGATCAGATGCACAATCGAACTTACCTACTCCCCTGATGAGAGAAGGCATCTTCCTGTCGTACGAAACCCTCTGCCAACCGTCCTTGCCTCCGAGATGCTCCCTTCCTTTGCTGGCACCACCAACATGATTCTTCCCTACAAAACCCTGGCCAGAACTTCCCCCAACAACAGAACCGCCTGGATATATCCCTACATCACAACCGACTGCTCCTCCATTAGAGCCGCCGGTAACTCCATTCATAACCGGACCTCCAGGCCCACCAATAGGCCCGCCAGCACCACCATAAGATCCGGGGGCCACCAACAACACCAGAAGAACCACCTGATTCACACGAGCCGCCAACGCCGACAGAACCTCCCTCAACGCCAGATCTGCCGCCTTGAGATTGCGTCCCCTGGGAATCGCCATCACCGTGATTTACGCTCATCCTCCTTTTCCCCTGGGAATCGCCATCGCCATCACTGTGATTTACGCTCATCCTCCTTTTATAAATATTTTTTTTGGAAAGTTAGTAGATTCTTTATTAAAGGTCATGCACTGAAATATAGGTATAGTACATAGGCCTGAAGTATCGATATAAAGAGGAGAGGGCACAAGCGTCGTCACTCTTCAATATCGGTACCCCACCCTACAAAAATCTATACAATGATGAATTGAACCAATAAGTCGTCCAAAATTCAGCCCATATCTCTAAACTCCCAGTTAGCAAATGCTTCAGCTTCCTCTGGTTGGCTGGATATTGGTCTCTCATAGCCACTCTGATATCAGCCGCTATCTCCTCAAATAGTATAGTTTTACTCTTACTTTTGTCTTCAAAAATTCTTCTATTCCATTCCCGCCAAATGTGCCACACCAAAGCTGAGAGGGTTGTTTTTGCCAACATATCCAATGTATCCTTGCCTAGAAAATGCACCAGGTAGTAATTCCCCACCTCAGCAAGGGAAGGTACTATCTGGTTTTTGACGTTCAATTTCAGTAGGGCTCTGTTTAGTATGTAACTTGAGTAGTTGCAATTAAAGAACAAGTGCCCTATATCTTCAATATGATTATCCTCACATAGAACACATTTGACTGGCGTGTTCAACCCACATCTGTTGATAAGATCTCTAGTAAGAAGCTTACCCTTGAATGCTCGAAGAAGCGTGACTGACATTTTCGGTATATAGCCCGGGTACCAAACCAAATTCTGGAATTGAAATGAATTTCTCTTCAACCTAACACCCTCCCATGCATCCCTGTAGCGAAACCCATCTTCTGTAACATCCGAACTTGCACTAGTCCCACACCTGGCCGTTGCAGGCGCCCAAGACCACCTGTCACTTCCAGGACAGAGGCCTATCTCCTTATATATATATATATATATATATATATATATATATATATATATATATATATATATATATATATATATATATAGGAGGGATCAAATGACCCCCAAAAATAACCCCCTAAAATGACCCCCTATCAAAAATCCTATGCCCCCCATTTTTTCGGAAGATCCGAACCGTTCATCTTGATCTCCACCCTCTAAATACCTGACCCACCAATTTTCAACCCGATCCCATATGTTTTGCCCGTTCATCAACCATTCGCAAAAGTTCTGTTCATGCGAAACCGTTAAATTTGTGTCGGATGGATGAACGGGTAAAACACATGGGATCGGGTTGAAAATTAGTGGGTCGGGTATTTAGAGGGTGGAGATCAAAATGAACGGTTCGGATCTTCCGAAAAAATAGGGGGCATAGGATTTTTGATAGGGGGTTATTTTTGGGGGTCATTTGATCCCTCCTCATATATATATATATATATATATATATATATATATATATATATATATATATATATATATATATATATATATATATATATATATATCTCTGTGTGTGTGTGAAAGGTTAGCATGGTACTTTATTGATTTAATATACAAATTACAAAAATAGCACATCTAGGCATGTGGTATCAATAGGGAGAGGATTGGGCACAAGCGCCGTCACTCCCCACTATCGACCCCACATCCTAAATGAAGCTATTCCAAATTTACAAATAAAAGAGTACACCAAACTCATCACATGTCCCTAAAACCCCAGCGGGTAAATGCAGTAGCCTCCTCCTTAGTAGTCGGTTCTAGCTCATGCAAAATAACTCTGATATCAGCAGATATCTCCTCAAATAGGATGGTATTCAGTCTCTTCTCCCCCTCAAAGATGCTGCGATTCCGTTCTTCCCATATATGCCAAACAGTCACAGCTAGAACGGTTTTGGCGAGAATGTCCCAAGCATTTTTCCCACTAAAACGGCGAAGATACAACTTACCAATCTCTCCTAATCTGGGAGTGACCTGCGTCGAGACAAGGAGATTTTGCATAGCTCTGTTAAGTATGTAATTTGAGAAGCTACACTCGAAAAAAAGATGTTCGATATTCTCCTCCTTGTCACACTCGCATAGAACACATTGAGCCGATGTTGGGAGTCCCCATCTTCTCATTAAATCTCTGGTTAGCAGCTTGCCCTGGAATGCACGAAGTAAATTGATAGACATTTTAGGGGAATGATGGTTGAACCAAATTAATTTGTGAAACGGAAATTGATTGCTTCGATGTCGAATCCCATCCCACGCTTGTTTGAAACTGAACTTATCCCCTGGCAACCACGTCCATTCATTCGAACCAGCTCTCAATTTTATATGATGAAATAGAGGCTTGAGACTGTCAATAGCCGGGTCAGATAGCCAACTGCCGTGACCCAAGTAGTCACTTACCCTGCGGAACTCGGAACCTGGGCGAATGTTGCCGTGGTTGCAAAGAGGGCCGTTGTCTGTCCACGGATCGAACCAAAAGAACGTATCACGGCCATCCCTCACAGATCTGCGAACGAGCTGTAATGAGCATGACCGGCTGTTAAGAAGCCGTTTCCATGTGCCCGAATCAACTGTAGCATCTCTTGCCGCATAGAAACCGGTTCCAGCCACATATCTCTTCCTCATATGTTTCGCCCAAATACTATCCGAAGTTAGGTATCTCCATGTAAGTTTTATACCTGCAGCCGCATTTAAGTCTTCCAGAAGCCTGATCCCAATGCCCCCTTCCTCTTTTGGCTTACAGATGTCATCCCAAGCCCAAGCTCTAGATGATCCCAGAATAAATCGTCGGCACATTGAGGAAATGGTTTTCAGAATATTAGCTGGAATGTGAAACGCATGCATCCAGAAAGCAACTATCCAGTATATCACTGTTCTCACCAGTTCAATACGTCCTGCTATAGAAAGCAAAGATGAACTCCAGCCCAACATCCTCTTCTTGCATTTGTCTATTAACCTCCCGTAATTAATAGTTTTTGGATATTTAGAGGAAAGCGGCAATCCAAGATAGGTGGATATTGTTGTAGCAATTTTGATCCCCAATACATCGGCTAATTCATGTCGTTTAGTTGCCCCCTTGCTAAACAACCCCGTGCTTTTATTCCAGTTCACCTGTAGGCCGGTATAACTATAGAATTCATCCAACAACTTTTTGATGCCCAAGAAAGAGTACCTGTTTGCCCGACAGAACACAAGCAGGTCGTCGGCGAATAGAAGATGGGAGATTGAACCAGTGCGCCTCATGGGCAGAATATTCCCCAAATTAATGGCCCTAGACATCAGAATAGAAAAGGCTTCCATTGTAATAACAAATAAATAGGGGGAGAGGGGGTCACCTTGTCGTATTCCCCTATTACCCGTGAAGTAACCTTGGGGCCCCATTTATCATAACAGAGAAGGTCGGGGTGGAGATGCATTCTTTAATCCATCCAACAAAAATATCCAGAAATCCGAGCTGCTTCAAAAAGTATAGAATGAAGTCCCGATTGACACTGTTAAAAGCCTTCCTTAGATCTAATTTCAGACATGCTCTTCCACCCATGGGGTTGCTAAGTTCATGATCTGTTCATGGGCAAGGAGCGTGCAATCTGTCAAAAGTCTCCCTTTTAAGAAGGCTGCCTGGTTAGGAGAAATAAGTTCATGAATGAACACTTTATTCCTGTTACAAATGATTTTGCTAATGATCTTGTACAGGACATTGCAACATGCAATCGGCCTATAATCTCCCAAATTCGATGCATTGTCATTCTTGGGGACCAGAGTTAGAAAAGTATGATTCACCTGTCTAAGTAGTATACCAGATCTGAAAAAAGATTTGATGGCAGAAGATACCTCATTCCCTATAAGTGCCCAATTGTGTTGAAAGAAGAATCCATTGTATCCGTCTGGTCTCGGGGATTTATCTGGCCCTATCTGGAAAACAGCATATTTGATCTCCACATCAGATACCCTCCCGCTAAGCCATACTGAAGACTCCTCTATTAATATACGCTTCGGGACCAGCTTCAGAAAAGAGGTCTGATAATGTGATTGGTTGTATAAATCTTCATAGAATGCTGGAGCTTTCTTTTTCAGTTCTTCATGGACTGTATTCCTCCCCCCGGTGCTGTCAATTAGATGTTGGAGATTATTGCGGCCAATCCTAGACTTCATAGCAGTGTAGAAAAACTTGGTGTTCTTATCCCCAAGGGTTAGCCAATCTTGCCTACTTTTTTGCCGAAACATTTCCTCTTCCAACTTCATAGCTATAGTTAACTCCTTCAAGAGATGTTGTTCTTTGTGCTGAAGGGGAATAGACGAATGTATTCCAGGATCATTGCGGATCTCCTCAAGCGCCTTCCAATATTTCTTCACCATATTTGTTGCCTGATAGTCACCTGCCCAATCACGCAGAACAGGCTTCATTCTTTTTAGTTTTTGTGTCAGCTTATACATTGGTGTACCATTATCCTGGCAGGCCCAACAATCTTCAATAATTTTCTTGTAACCTGGGCAATGTATCCAAAAGTTAAAAAACTTGAATGGCTTGGGATCAGAGGTAACCTGGGAGTGCAGCTTCACCACCATATGAGAGTGGTCACTAGTTGATGGATCCAGATAATCTGTGAAAGTCTCAGGCAGCATATGAATCCAAGAAGAGTTACAGAACACCCGATCAAGTTGTGCAGCTATACGAGCATTACCTAGCCGGTTGTTGCACCAGCTGAACCTGTTTCCTGTGCTTTTCAGATCCTGGAGCGCACATCTGTTCATGCAATCACTGAAATCTTGAACCATACATTCCTCTTGCTTTCTGCCGCCGAGTTTGTCCTTAGTGAAAAGGACACTATTAAAGTCCCCTCCCACCAGCCAAGGGGAAGCCCCAATCAATGCCATATCAGATTCAATGCTTTCCCACAGATGTTTCCTTTCCAGCAATGTATTACGCCCATAAATCCCAGTGATAACACATGAGAACCCTCCAACATTTAAGCAAGTGACAGACATATGCTGGGCAGAGCACGATAGCCGTGTAGCCTTCCAAATAGCGGGGTTAAATCCCATTAAGATTCGCCCTCCAGGCGCAACATCAGAGTTATTAAAAGAGTACCAGTCCTTAGGCATAACTTTATTATTACCATTATTCGGAGTCTTGAGTTTAGTCTCCAATAGAATAACCGCAGACGGATTAATTGAGTTAATTCTACTCTTCAGGTCCTTCTGTCGTACCTGATTATTGAGTCCCCTAGTATTCCAAAAAAATAGAGTCATTGATCAAGATTGGGTTGTTGGTGTCACCTGGGATCTTGTACTTCTCCGTACACTAGCCGATGTATTTGGCACCAATTTCCTCTTCCCAGCTTTGATTTCAGCTTTGCGTTGTATCAAATCCTCCACCTCAGTCTCCCACTCCGGGTATTCCATGGTTAAACCCTCAGGCAGCCTGTCTATGTCCCCCTCTTCACAACCTGCAAGTACAGTGGGAATCACAACCTGCTCAACTATCCCTTCTCTGCCTTCTTCCTCAACTATCCCTTCTCTGCCATCTACCTCTTTAGTCCTTTTGCTTAGTTCAGTCACAGGGTTAAAAGCATCAATGGAGGCAACCTGAGATGGCATCATAGTGTCCGCAGCTTGAACACATGTGGCCGCAGGATCCCCACCCAAATGCACAACCGCCCCTGAAATGCTAGTCATGTTATCAACATTAGAACTGCCATGATTGTTTGTATCCGGGTGACAAGAAATAGGTCCCACAATGCTCGTAGCCCCTGGGGTTGGGTCAAGACGGGAGCATAGGTCTCCATCCTCTTCCAGGTGTAGGCTGCCAACAGTTCCCTGCCCATCAAGCTTATTGTTGCCAACAGTCTCTATATTGGTGGTGTGTTCACAGGAATTTTCTTTCTCAATATGATTTATTTCCGCCCTCTTCTCAGGAAGTGTAGAGGAGTTCTCTTTGGCGCGCAGACCATCGTCAGGCTCAACTTCTTGGATTGAAGGGAGCTTAATCAATGTGGGGCATTGCTCATCTGTGTGGCCGAAGCAAATACATCGACTACAGCGAGGAGGTTCTCCTTCAAATTTGGTATTAATAGTCACAACTGAACCATCATCCAGTTCCACATCAAATGATGGAACCAAAGGAGTGGAAGCATCAACTTCGACAAGGCAACGGGCATAGGAGATTCTTTCAAGATAAGCAGTGGCTCGATCAAGACAAATAGGCTTACCAAGCACAGAGGAGATGATATTAAGACCCTCCAGATGCCACATGTATAAGGGGACCCCATGCATCTAAACCCAGATTGGGATTGAGGAGAGAATATCTCTGTCGTGCTTCATATCAAGGCTCCATCTCTTGAGCACAACAAGTCTGCCATAAAACAACCAAGGCCCACTAGACAGAACCCTATTGCACTCCTCCTGAGATTCAAAACGGAAGTAGAAGAATCCATTCTCCTTACTGTATATTTGTAGCCTCTTTTTGTTCTTCCACAGTCTCTCTGTCCAAGCTACAATTTGACTGTAGAATGGTATATCGCCCAGAACATAGCCCACCAGCGTGTTCTTCCAATTTTCAGCTCCCTGCTTGACTAGTTCCCCAGGGAACCTGGCACAGATAGAGCCATCCTCCCGAGTCTTAGGTGTAACATGAGTCATTCCCAACGCTGCTCCATAAGTTCGCTTATTTGCACAAACATCAACCCACGACAACTTGGCTCCAGAAGTCTTGACATTGATAATAGGCCTTTCAGGCATTTTGTCATACAGGTTTCATTCATTCTTCCCAAGCTGTGGTCCCCCATTCGGCAACTTACGAGTCCATCGCCTGTGAGGAGCTCCTGCCCTAATCATCCCCAATGGGCCCTTAGGGATTGGTCTTCTGCGAACCACCTGCCAGCCGTCTCCCCCAACCTCCTCCACCCTCGTTTGAGAACCAAATCCAATCTGAGAGCCCCCAAAATTGCCTCCAATCCGATGCCCATCTCCTACAATCTGATGCCCATTTCCATTATTCCGATGACCATCTCCGCCATCTGTGATCAGGCGCCCATCTCCTCCGATCTGAAGGGATCTCCTTACGGAAGCCTTAGGAAACAAATCTCCCAAACATGCCGAGGCCTTATCCTTGACCGAAAACAAAGGGTTGATAGTCCCTCCGTCTTCCCTGAGTGGATCGACGGAATCATCATCGCCATCGCCTGCGCTCGCCATCGCTATATATATATATATATATATATATATATATATATATATATATATATATATATATATATATATATGGCGAGTAAAGTAACTTTATTAATAACAAAATATTTACAAAAAAATAGCGCCAATAGAACTGGTAGATAACAAGAAGAGTGGGGATATGGCACAAGCGCCGTCACCCACTACATCTGAGTATCAACCGTTGCTAGTAGCGCTCAATCAACACATTTACATAGCAGTCACTAGAATATCAACCAGCATCCTTGAATTCCCAATTGAAAAATGGGGTGAGATCTAATGCATGTTCAATGTCCATCCCCTGTAGTGCGATAAGAACATCAGCCACGATATCCTTGAAAAGATCTGTCTTTCCAACCTTAGTAGCTTCAAAGATCCTCTTGTTACGTTGTTTCCATATGTGCCATACCATAGAAGCTAATACAGTCTTAGCAAGAATTCCCACTGGATCAGTATTGCTATATAAAGAGAGTATCAGATCAAATGCTCCTGTTAAAGAATTCGGTATTATCCCCTTATACCCAAGATTTAGAAGACTACGGGTAAGAATATACCGTGAGAAATCACAGTCGAAGAATAAATGGGAGGGGGACTCAGCTGCAGCGCCATCACATAGGACACACAAGTTCAAAGTATTGATACCGCATCTAAGCAAGAAATCGCAGGTTGGTAGCTTGTCTTGAAGGGCCCGCAGCAAACACAGGGCCATCTTCGGGATTGACTTGTGATGCCATACAATTTTGGCGTAAGGGAAATCAGGCCGCCGGTCTCTAGAGTTTTCCCAAGCTGTGAGAAATGTGAAGTTGGGAGCTGGGACCCACCTCCACGCATCCGGGCCTTGTCCAAGGGAGATAGGCCTAAGAATAGCAAGTAAAGGCTGGATGCTTTGATTATTAGCCCATCCCGTTCCAGTCCAATAATCACAGACGCGCATATCCTCCGTACCGGGAGGAGGTGGGTGAAGAAGATATAAGGGACCATTAGGGTGCCAGTTGTCAAACCAGAAGGATGTAGAGGAACCATCATTGATAGTGCGCTTAATGAGCTTTTGGGAGATATTACGATACCTGAGAAGAAATTTCCAAGTCCCCGAGTGAGTAGGAGCAGCCTTGGTACGGTAGAATCCGTAAGAGATAGGAGAGTAGTGAGACCGCATAAATTTCGCCCAGGCCCCCTCAGTAGTGAGCATTCTCCAAGTAAATCGGACCCCTGAAGCAGCGTTCAGATCATCCAATAATCTCAGCCCCATACCCCCTTCCTTCTTTGGGGTACAAAAATATTTCCAAGCCCAGCAATTAAATCTCCCCCAAATAAATTTCCTGCAGGCGGTGTTAATAGCACGAATAACAGACATGGGAAGACGGTAGGCAAGCATCCAGAAGGCAACCATACCGTAAATCACTGTACGGACAAGTTCAATTTTGCCAGAGATAGAGAGCAATGATGAAGACCATCCTAAGAGCCGCTTTTTACACTTATCAACAAGCTGAGAGAAGACCGAAGCCTTTGGGTATTTAGATGTTAGCGGCAACCCCAAATATGAAGTAAAGGTGGATACCACTTTAATGCCCAAAATCCCAGCGAGATCAATAGGAAGTTTAACCCCTTTACTGAAAATGGCAGAACTCTTATCCCAGTTTATATGGAACCCTGAGAGAAGATTGAATTTTTCCAAGACCAATTTGAGGCCCTTGAAAGAACGATGGTTGGCACGGCAGAAAACAAGGAGATCATCGGCAAAGAGCAGGTGAGAGATTGACCCTGCCCTGCGCATAGGGTGAATAGAGCCAGAGGCTTCTGCCCTGGACATAAGAAGGGAAAAAGACTCCATGATGAGGAAAAATAGGAAAGGGGATAAGGGATCACCTTGGCGCAGACCTCTGTTGGAAGGAAAATAACCCGAGGGGGCCCCATCAATTAACACAGATAACATAGGAGTCGAAATGCATTCTGAGATCCAGCCGATAAATATATTATTAAAGCCCATTTGATGTAGTAGAAAGAGGACAAACTCCCTGTTGACGCTATCAAAAGCCTTGCATAGATCCAACTTGATGCAAGTCCTAGAGCCCATATGATTGCTAAAATCCCGAATCTGCTCATGGGCAATGAGAGTGCAATCTGCCAATAATCTTCCTTTAAGAAAGGCAGACTGATTGGGGGAGATTAGGTCACTGATCACATGATTCAGACGATTACACAACACCTTACTGATGATTTTATAAATAACATTGCAGCAAGCAATCGGTCTGTAGTCCCCAAGACAAGAAGCATGTGGAATCTTAGGGACTAAGGTAAGAAAAGTATGGTTGACCTGAGGCAGCATGCGACCAGAACTGAAAAAATGGGAAATGCCAGCTACAACCTCTTTACCCACAACACCCCACTGGGTTTGGAAAAAGTGTGAGTTGAAGCCATCAGGTCCCGGTGCCTTATCCTTCCCAATTTGAAACGCAGCCATTTTAATTTCAGAAGCAGACACTGGCCTATCCATCCAATTTGATGCATCCAAAGTAAGCTTACGTTTCGGGATAATGTTTGGAAAAATATTCCAATAATCGTTCTGCATTTAAAGATTCCTGTAGAATAGGGGAGCCTCCAATTTGATCATATCTGGGTTAGAATTTCTATCACCATTGGAATTGATGAGGTGACAAAGATTATTATGAGAACGCCTTGCCTTCATTGCAGCATAAAAGAATTTAGAATTCCTATCCCCCAAAGTTAACCAATTTTGCCTGCTCTTCTGGCACCAATCTTCCTCTTCCTTGTCCAAATAGCGTGCAAGAGTAAAGGAAAGCTCCCTCTCATAATTCTGAAGCTTAGGATCAAAGGGAAGCCGACTATCACATTGCAACTGCTCCAATTTGCTACGGCAATCATGCACATTGAGATCGGCCCGAGATGTGGCGGCCCAGATTTTTAAGACCCCCTTCAATTTCTTTAGATTGTTAACTAAGCCATGCATTGCATTAGAACCCCTCTGGCGTCTCCAATTTTCCCGCACAAGCTCATGGAAACCAGGGGTAGTTGTCTAGGAGTTATAGAATTTAAATGGTTTAGGGTATGAAATTACCTGGGGTAGGAGATGAACAATCATGGCCCCGTGATCACTGGTGCCAGAAGAACAATATTCAGCATAGGCGTGAGGAAGGCAGTCCAAGAGAGGCGAGTTGGAAAGTGCACGATCCAATTTGGCTGAAATCCGAGCTGGGCCAATACGCCTGTTGCTCCAGCTAAATGTCTGGCCAATACTTTTGAGCTCAACAAGGTGACAAGATGAAATGCAATCATTGAACGCTTCCAAGGAACTAGGGTCAACAGCCCGACCCCCAATCTTCTCACAGGTGAAGCGAATACAATTAAAATCACCACCCAGTAACCAAGGCATATTATTAAGGGTTCTTGAGTCGGCCTGGAGATCAGACCAAAGAGAGGTTCTGTCCTTTGCAAGGTTGAATCCATATACCGCAGTAAGGCCAATGAGAAATCCTGCGGTGTTAGTGAAGATACTAGATATATGTTGTGAGGAGGCTGCAATCATTGAACAGCTCCAAATCGCAGTATCAAGATAAATGATTATCCGACCCCCTTTGTGGTGAGATCTGTTGTCTATGCAAGTCCAGGATTTATCAAAGCATTTAGAAATCATGGTGTCATTACAAGCTTCCACTTTGGTCTCCAATAAGCAAACAATAGTAGGCCTTAGTTTACGCAATCTTACCTTCAGATCTGAACGGCGCGATGCATTATTAAGTCCCCGACAATTCCAGAAGAGAACCGACATTACAACGGAGTGGAGGATGGCCGGCCATTAGAAGAGGCCGCAAGGCAGGAGCTTCGCCTTATCGCAGAGGGGGAAACCTGGGAAGGTTTAATCGCAGTTTGTTTTACCAAGTCTCTAAGCATGGAATGTTCCTCTATCCACTCCGAATTCTAATAAGTAGTAACCGCAGGAGGTGGATCAATTTCAGTGCTTTCATCCGAGATAAGCAGTGCTGGGGCAGCAATGTGATGTTGGCCAACAACCAAATGCCCCACAGGATTGACATCAGTGGCTATGCTAGAGGGGCATAAGGGGGTAGAGTTGCTATGGCCCCCACCCGCTGCAGTATGGCTACACTCTCCCGTGACGAAGTGAGGCGTGCAGCCGACAGCATCAGCACAAGGGACAACTCCAGGGCTAGGGGACAGCACCAATGGTGAGGCAGGAGTATCTACGTGAGCAGGGGGTAAGGCCGGGCTAGGGGACTGCACACTTGGTGAGGCCGGGCTAGGGGACTGCACAATAGGTGGCAAATTCATAGGGTCTGTAGCTATACTTTGACACGAGGGTGTGGGAGATGTCACGTAGGATGGGGTTTGTACTGGGGGGCCATTTCTTTGACTTGTGGTTCCAGTATCAGAAGAAAGTTCCATTCCCAAAGTAGCCTGGGGGAAGTGACTCTGGGCATTTACTACTTCGTTAACTGCAGACCCGTCTGCATCCTGGATTGAAGGGAGCACTGGAGGTCCTTGAGTAAGGAAGGGGCATTGCTTGTCAAGATGACCAAAGCAAGCATAAGACCCACATCTAGGAAGTTCACCCTCATATCTAACTTCGATATTAATCACAGTTTGGTCTTCCAGTGCCACCAAAACACTTCTATGCAGGGGGGTATTAGCGTTGACTTCCACTAGACAACGAGCATAAGAGACTCGATCCAGATTTGCCGTAGCCTTATCAAGACATATAGGTGATCCAACGCCACTTGCAATTATATTCATGATTTCCAGAGTCCACATATGCAGGGGAAGATTGTGAAATTGAACCCAGACTGGAACAGCCGTTAGGATGTCACGGCCGTGTTGAGTGGTAGGGGTCCACTTTTGCAGCACAACAAGCCTTCCGTCAAAGAGCCAGGGACCTCCATGTAGGATATTTTCACGATCGTCTGCATCGTCAAACTTGAAGTAAAAGTAACCATTTTCCCGAGAGTAGATTCGAAGACCCCCTTTTATTCGCCATAAGCGTTCTGTCCATGCTTTAATCTGGCCAAAGTACGGAACATCCCCTAACACATAGCCAACCAGAGTATTCTCCCAACGAGAAGCACCGTGAGCAATCAAGTTATTACCAACCCTCACCTTCGGAACACCATCCAAGGAGCTAACGGGAGGGATGTGGGACATAACTAGAGGGTCATCACACTTACGCCGAGAAGAACAAATATCCACCCAAGATCTCTTATTGAGAGATGGGTTGATACGGATGGTGGCCTGAGGCCTAACAGATGTTTTCCCAAACACCTTATCTCCCAAAGCAGCAGTTTTAATTTTGTTACCATCCCTAGAGTAATCATCCTTCTTCTTCTCATTAGTCAATGGGATCCCACCTCTGTTGAACCCAGTTCTGTGATTTGGGAGCCCGGTGCTGCGATTAGGGAGCCCACCACGAAAAGATCCATTGTGCCCGGTGCTGTGATTCCGGTAGGTACCACGATTGGCAAGATTAACAAACGAGACTTTCTTCTTCCCACGAGAGACGCGATGCCATGGCGCCTCTTCCTCCTCAAGACGGCCATCACCTGGGACTTTAACCGAACCCCCCTCAACAATAAGCGCTGAGTTGGCAACGGGGACGTCGCCGGCAAGATTAGAAGAGATCCCGCCGTCGGCAAGATGAGGAATCGCCTGACTCCCTGCTCCGTGAATATCGCTCATGACCTATATATATATATATATATATATATATATATATATATATATATATATATATATATATATATATATATATATATATATATATATATATATATATAATCAGATGGGGTCCAGTGTAAAACCATTGATGATGTCAAGGCTGAAGCTTCCAATTTCTATAAAACTCTATATAATCAGAATCACTACTGGAATGTATTTCCCAATCTGATCCCTAGGAAGAAGATCAAACATGAAACTGCGGTATGGCTTGAAAGGAATGTCACGGTAGATGAGGTCAGAGCTGCAGTCTTTCAGATAGGGGCAACCAAAGCACCTGGACCTGATGGGTTTAATGGCTATTTCTTTCAGCACAACTGGAACCTAATTGGTAATGATGTTGTGCGCGCGGTGCAATCCTTCTTCATATCTGGCTCTTTGCTACGGCAGGGAGATTAATTTCAGATTGTGTTCTTCTGGCGCATGAGCAAATCAGGGACTTTAGCAATCCAATGGGGTCCAGATCATGCCTGAAGCTAGATCTTAGAAAGGCATTTGATAGTGTGAACAGAGAATTTGTGTATTTCATTCTTCACCAGATGGGGTTCGATGGGAGGTTCATCAATTGGATTAGGGAGTGCATCTCTTCGCCCACTTTCTCTGTTATGGTCAATGGATCGCCAGTTGGGTTCTTTGGTGGTAACAGAGGGCTTAGACAAGGTGACCCCCTATCTCCCTACCTTTTTGTCATTATTATGGAATGCTTTACCCTCCTTATGACCCGGGCCTGTGCTAAGGGGAGCATACAACCTATACGGCGTGTAGGCACTATATCTCATCTCCTCTTCGCCGATGATCTTTTGGTGTTCTGTCGGGCTAACCCTAAATCCTTTAGGGGCCTTAAGAATGTCTTGGAGGATTTCCGGAATTTCTCTAGGCTTGAAATCAATTGGGACAAGAGCACATCAATGTTTAGCAAAGGAGTCAAAGACCCTGGAAGTCTTGCTGAGATGTTGGGGGTGAGGCGCGCACACACCATTACCACTTATTTGGGCCTACCATTATCTCCCAAATACCCAAGGGAGCAGATGTACACCAGGCTAATTGACAAATGCAGGAAGAGACTTAGTGGATGGACTTCTTCATTGTTATCCCTTGCTGGCCGCATTGAGCTTGTCAAAACGGTGATATATGGCATTATAAATTTCTGGATTCAAGTATATAAATTCCCGACCACTGTTCTAAGCACTCTAACATCTATGTGCAGGAAATTTATATGGGGGCCTTCTAAGGCTTGGTCAGGGGTGGATTCTTGTAGCCCTAAAGAGGAAGGCGGAGTGGGCCTCAGATTACTCTCAGATCTTAATCTAGCTGCGGGCATTAAACTCACTTGGAGATTGCTTAATGCTAGAGGGCTATGGGCTGAGTTCATTCGAGGAAAATATAAGGAATCGTCAACATTCTACGACGCGACGGGAACACCCACTCAATCAGGTACATGGAAGCATCTACTTAGCTGCAGAAATCTATCTCAAAGTATCATAAAGAGAAAAGTGGGCGATGGGAAAGATACACTTTTTTGGCATGATCATTGGCTTCCCTGTGGACCACTCAAAACCATTTATAATATCCCGGAAGGAGCGGGTAGAAAGTGCATCGCTGATTATTGGACCGGCACTAATTGGATGGACCACAATGACATACAATCTCGACATACAATCTCTGAAGCCCCTTCTCCAAACCCACCCAATTACTTCCGGCCAAGATAGATGGCTGTGGAATCTTGGACAGGATTTCAAGTTCTCCCAAGCTTGGGAATGCGTGCGTAAGAAATCAAGCCCTTTCCCTTATTTTAAAATTATATGGTACAAAAATTACACTCCCAAGTACTCCTTAATCCTGCTGAGAGCTTTCAAGAACAAACTTCCCACCAAAAGCCGCATCGGAAAATGGTGTGTGTTGCCTTCTAGCAACTGTGAGCTGTGCACATCCGGCCACCTGGAGACCGTGGATCATGTATTCTTCCAATGCCCCTACTCCAAATACCTGCTCTTGCATGCATTTTTGAAGCTAGGAATAACCGGCCCACCTGTGCTTACGCTGGAAGAAATAGGAAAGCAATTTTTGCAGAAATTCCGAAAGGAAGGTATGTTATGCAGGCTCGCGAAAACAGTTCTGGCATCACTCGTTTGGCATCTATGGCGTGAGCGAAACAGACGGGTATTTGAAAATAATGCTAGGTCCAAGGTTGCTCTCTTTGATGACATTGAATCTGACGTACAAATTATACTCCGTAATACTGATGAAGTAGAGGTCGACGCGGAAGCTGCTTATGCTAACTGGGATATTCTTGATCATGGATAAGTCTGTGGGTCTTACGGATACACGGGCTATGTATTTGGTTGGGTATTGGGTTGTGTTTGTTGTTTGGCTCGAGCGCTTTGATTGGATGGTGGGATATTTGATCTAGGGTGACGACGCTTGTGTCCTATCCCCTAGTCTTATAGACTGCCTTCTAATGCACAACCCTCATTGTACATTTTGTATACATTCAATATAGATCTAACTTACTCTGCAATATATATATATATATATATATATATATATATATATATATATATATATATATATATATATATATATGTATGTATGTATGTATGTATGTATGTATGTATGTATGTATATATACACACACACACACACACACACATTTGGCAAACTTTTTTGAATTCTAGGGCTGACTAGGACAAGATAAATAGTGGCTGAGATTTGATCTTGTTAAATCAATAGTTGAGAATGGATTTTGTAAAAATTTTAGTGTGAAAACTTAATTTTTTTGGGGGAAAAGTGTCTTGGGAACCAAAAATTTAAATTAAAAGTGTATTGGGAAAGATTATGGAGATTAAATTTTTGGGGGAAAGTGTTTTGGGAACCAAAAGTTTGAAATTAAAAGTGTCTTGGAAAAGATTGTGAAGAAACATGGTCCATTAAATTAAACAAAGTAAAACCGTCACCGAAAATTACCATGCGTTTTGTTGTTCCACGTCGAAAGCATAAAAAATTTAAGTTAATACAGTCACCGAAAAATACCTTGAGATTTGTTGTTCCGCACCAAATTTGTTGTTCTGCAACGAATGTGCTCACGCGTTGTTCTGCGCCAACAAACGGCGCCCGTGCTAAATTTTTTAACGCTAATTCGTTGTTCCACGCCAAAGGTGTCAGCACCGAATTTTTTGTTCTATGCTAATTTGGTGTTCTGCGCTGAATGTGCTCGCGTGTTGTTCCACTAAAAATTTTACGCTAATTTGTTATTTTGCACCCCCGTCGAAGGCGCCCAGGCAAATTTTTTATGCTAATTTGTTGTTCTGCGCCGAATTTGTTGTTCCGAACCAAATAACCTCGCACTTTATTTCGCACCAACAAACGGCGCCCATGCAATTTTTTACGCTAATTTGTTGTTCCACGCCTAAGGCACCCGCGCCGAATTTGTGTTCCGCTAAATTTTTTACGCTAATTTGTTGTTCTGCGTCGAAGACGCTCGCGTTGAATTTGTTGTTTCACGTCGAAGGTGCCCGCGCCGTATTTATTGTTCCGCGTCGAATGTGTCTGTACCGCTAAATATGTTTATGCTAATTTGTTGTTCTTTTAAATTTTGGTTGTGAAATAATTTTTTGGGGAACAAAGATTTTGTGAGGGAAAATTTTAAATGAACCGTGCCCGCGGGCACGGGTTATGATTGGTCTATTACACATTTGACAACTGTTTTTGAATCCTAGGGCTGACTATGACAAGCTGACTAGGACAAAAGGGTTGATAGAAAGAGGGCCATGATTAAATCTTGATGAATCAACTGTTTAGATGAAAATTTGAGATGAAGGGTTTGTATTTTGGATATTGCTTTGCTTGGAAAACATCCCATCATTTGATTGTGGGTCCCATTTTGCTGGTTGTGTGACCTGGGGGAGAGCAAAAGGCAGCAACATGCGTTTGCAACCTGGGGGAAAGCAACAGGTTTTTGGGGAGAGCAAAATTGGCTCCTGCTCTTCCCCAAAACATAAAGAGAGCAGCAACTAATCAACCGCATCCCCCAGGAACACATTAAGAGAGAAGTAAGTAAAATTAAGAGAACAAATTAATTTTACTTCGGTAAGGACCATGAAGAGAGCAGCAAGTATTCAACCGCAGTCAAGCTCTCCAAGCGCTTCTACTCCGGCAAGGACCAAGCCACGTCGGCAGCGCCTCCGAGGTCGGCGGCGATAGACAGATCTCACGACATCTTTCCGACTGCACCAATGGTCTACGTGATGATAAATGACCCAGCGATCGTCGACCTATCAGTGATCGTCGACCTTTCAGCGATCGTCGACCTCTCTCTACCTATTAGATGCTGGCAAAATTCGCAGGGTTGACGACAGGGAAGGGTGAAGAGCAGAGTTCGAAGGAGGAGCCCCACGAGGACCTCTCGTTGTTGCAGTCGGAGTCCCCCATGTCGGAGTACCCATAATCACTGTTTGGTACCCATTTTAAGTCATAATTTTTGTTGGGATTTGATACCCTTTTTTGTTTTTGTGTGAGTGCTATATTAATTTTGGATTATGAGTAGTTATTTGCTTTGGTCAAGGATTCTTTAGTATAATATAAATGAGTGACCTGGCTTCTACCGTGGCATGAGTATTGAGAAATTTGTCAAAGTTTCTTGCAGTAATTTTGAGAAATAGTGTCTGTGTATTTTGTGACTGGTTGGTTCTGTTTGTTGATGAAGAAGAAAAGTTGTGCTATATTTTGTGCTATAAATTTCTATTTGTCATAACAATTTTAAATCTAAAAAACATTTAAAACTGATCCTAATCTATTAATCCTTAACAAATTTAATGTTTATATGTTTACCAGAAATCGCACGATTGCTGCTCCAAGCAAAGCCAGATCTGAATCACCAAGCAGATGCAACATCCATGGGCGACCATAAGATGGTCGAGCTACTGCTAAGTCATGATGCTTCCACATCTCTTCTCTTAGACAAAGATGATGGGCTTTCACCAATTCATGTTGCTTCTAGTATGGGCTACACCGACATAATCACTGTGTTAATTAAGCACTATTCTGAAGCGGTTGAGATTGTCGATAAAAGGGGTAGGAATCTACTTCATGTTGCAATTGAGAAGAATAAACTAAACGTCATGAAATATGATCTAAAGAATCTCGTGCTTTAGGAGCTACTCAATTGGTAAGGTCGTAACTTCTCAACAGAGAGATTTGACGATTTAGATGCAAATTGGTAAGGTTTTAACTTCTCTTTAAAAATGATATTTTTTTAAAAAAATTCAATTTCTTCTGATTTCTTGGAGAGCATCAAACCTAGCGAACATGCGCCCAGCTCTCGGAATTATAGTACATGATGAGGCCAGCCCTTAGCTTAAGAAATACTTGATTGTGCCTTATGATCGTCATTACAGGTAACAAACATTATTTCTTTCTTCACGCTTGGCCATCAGGAATATGGGATATGTTTACATATGCAACCAGAAAATATCAATTATTTGCAACCTAAAACATTATCCATACATCCGTATAGGTGATATTATTGAAAAAACATATTAATGACTATTATCTTAGTGTTTAAATTCATATTTGTAAAAGGAATTACATCAAGAGTATATAGTTCTGTTACACCTTTATGTTCTGCTACATGTTATTGGCTAATGAATAATTTTTTTACAGACCTGGAGTTCTCCCTGCTGCATTTTTTCAAGAAAAGAAATTTGTTGTTAGGGATAAGAGAGCTTTGAGATTTTGGAGGCAAATTGGTAAGATCTTAGCTTCTATTTTTTATGTGCTATTTTTTTAAAAAAATTGTTCCATTTGGTTTGATTTTTGTTTCTGATATTGGCTAATGAATTATTTCTTTTTTGATCTGGAGTTCGCGAAGGGTGTAGTTCGAAGGAGGAAATTTGTGCCGCCAGCATACTGTAAGTCTTCGATGGATCTCAACGGGAAGGACTCGCATGTGCTCTTCTCTCTGCATCCACCAGTGGTGGCCATTTCTTTGTGTTGTCGTGTTGTTTTTAGGGGTTAAAAAGTGTGAATTGAATGATGTAAATATTCAACCTGCTTTTTTGATTGGGGGTTTATATGATGTAAATATTTGCAGTCATTTTTCTGTTTAAATAATTCACCTACAAAACCCATAGTATGATGTACAAAATAATAGATGAAGAAAGCTTTTAGAATTTTTAATCTCTTTTATGGTTTTAGCAATTTCATCATATTTTTTATTCAGTTACTTTTTTATACGGTTGTTTGTAAAATCTTGGGGTTGAACATCAATGTGAAGCTCTTTGTTTAGTGGAGTTTTCTTTAATAAAATTATTATTTAGTGAAATGTCGTAGTTTGCTTGATACTGAGTATATTAATCGCCAAATGCCATATGTATAATGAGGAATATTTATAAGAGATAAAAGATATTTTTGTGACACTTGGTAACTAAAATTAGGGGATCTAAGATTTTGAGTGGAAATATTTTAGATGAACCGTGCCCTTAAGGAACAGGTTATGACTAGTATATATATCTATATACACTAGTCATAACTCGTACCCTGAGGGCACGATTCATTTATAGTATTCTCCCTCAAAATCTTGGATCTGTTGTATGATAATGAACTCAAGAGAGAGAGAGAGAGAGAGAGAGAGAATTTCATTTCTAAGAATAAGTCACCATGGCTAAGAGCCATGGTGCTCTATTTATATATCTCATAGTGGGGAGGCCAAAAGCCTCTAGGAGACCAAGGGTCCCTATTACTCTAAGTAATGGGGGCATAATGAATGGGTAATGAAGGAGGGGAGGCCAAAGGCCTCCCTCATTCATAACACTCCGCCTTACACATTCATCACTTCGGTCTCAACTACTGAGGCAAGGGGTGGATACTTCTGGATCCAGAGTAAGTGTATTTGCCTCGTTAAAACCTTAGCTGTGGAAAACCCAGTGGGAAAACCCAACAGCTTAAGGAAAAAGAGTGCAACTCACATGTTACTCCCCCTGATCCGTACAAGCTTCAGGCTTGCAGGTCTTTCAACTGTCGCATACCAATGTTCTTTACAAGCTTTACAAAAGTACATTTAGGTAATGCCTTAGTAAAAAGATCAGCTAAGTTGTTGCATGACTGGATCTGTCGAACGTCAATCTGCTTGTCGTTCTTCTGCTCGTGCGTCTAGAAAAACTTGGGAGAAATGTGTTTTGTCCTGTCGCCTTTGATGTAGCCCTTCTGAAGCTGAGCAATGCATGCAGCGTTGTCTTCGAATAGGGCAGTAGGCTCCAGATCACTGGTCTTCAGGCCAGTGGATTGGAGGATGTGTTGGACAACGGAGCGTAGCCAAAAACATTCTCTGCTCGCCTCATGGATCGCGATTAGCCCTGCATGGTTAGAAGATGTAGCAGTAGTGGTTTGTTTTACCGATCTCCAAGAGATAGCAGTACCTCCGTAGGTAAATACAAAACCTGTTTGAGATTTTGCCGTGTGCGGATCAGAGTGATAACCTGCATCAGCATAACCAAACAATTTGGGGGAGGCAACTCTCTGGTAGTAAAGTCCAAGATCAATGGAACCCTGAAGGTATCGCAGAAGATGCTTTACTCCGTTCCAGTGGCGCTTTGTGGGCGCAGCACTGTGTCTGGCTAGTAGATTAACTGTAAACGCTATATCGGGATGCGTACAGTTAGCCAGGTATAGAAGTGCTCCAATGGCACTGAGGTAGGGTACTTCAGGACCCAGTATCTCCTCCCCCTCTTCCAGTGGCCGGAAGGGGTCATTATGTACATCTAGTGATCTTACGACCATAGGAGTACCTAAAGGATGACATTTATCCATATGAAACTTGCGTAGAAGTTTCTTTGTATAATTAGATTGGTGTAATAGGATTCCACCTCTTAGGTGTTCTATCTGTAAGCCAAGACAATACTTTGTTTTGCCTAGGTCTTTCATTTCAAAAGTATGTTTAAGGCTTTCAGATATCTCTTTGATCTCTGCAGGAGATCCTATGAGATTTAAGTCATCTACATATACAGCTATGATGACAAATCCTGTTCCCGTTCTTTTGATAAAGATACACGGGCAGACTTCGTTATTCGTGAATCCTTGCTGTGCAAGAAAATCACTTAGTCTGTTATACCACATCTTGCCCGATTGTTTTAGACCATATAATGATCTATGTAGCCTTACAGAGAATACGTCCCGAGGTATCTCTTTCATCTCTGGGGGTAGATTAAACCCATCAGGAAGTCTCATATAGATATTTTTATCTATATCGCCATATAGATATGCAGTCACAACGTCCATGAGCTGCATTTCTAGGCTTTCCAGAGAAGTTAGGCTGATTAAAAATCGGAAGGTGATCGAATCCATGACCGGGGAATACATATCTTCGTAATCAATCCCCGGTCTTTGGGAAAATCCCTGGGCTACAAGGCGTGCCTTATAGCGAACGATCACATTATTTTCATCTCTTTTTCTTATGAAAACCCACTTATATCCCACAGGTTTTACACCTACTGGTGTTTGGACTACTGGTCCAAAGACTTTGTGTTTCAAGAGTGAGTCTAGCTCTACTCTTATTACCTCGTCCCACTTTGGCAAATCATCTCTGCGTTTACATTCCGCTAAAGATCATGGTTCGACGTCATCGTCATATTCAGTGACGTGAAAGGTAATATCGAACGGAAAATCGTCGTCGACGACTATGCTATTTCTGTCCAGTACTTCTCCAGTACGTACAAAATTTAATGATGTTTCTCCTATTGTTTCCTCTGCTGGGGAAATCAGGAGGGGAGGAGTAGCTGGTCTGAGCTCAGCATCCTGTGGAGGGATAATCTTAGTATCGCCAGGAGTCTTCCTCTTTCGAGGAACTTTATCTTTTGAACCTGGTGGGCGTCCTCTTTTCATTTGAGGTACAACCAATTCTACTGCCGGTGGGCTGCATCCATCTATGGGGATGTCAATCCTAGCTGGCGTAGTGGCAGCAGGGACGTGTGAACGGACAATCTTCTGGTTGTCTGTGAATTTATCCGGTAAAAGATGTACTGTATTCCGGATGTGAAGGATCTTAAGGATATCATCTTCACACAGATTAGTACGCGGATCATATTGGGACAAAGACTTCTGGTCCCAACTAATGGTCTCATAAGCTTCTGGCTTCTTAGACTGTGTGCGCAGTTTTGGAAAAAAATTTCTCATTAAATTCACAGTCTGCAAAACGTACCTTGAATGCGTCACCCGTCAGGGGTTCAAGGTATCTGATAATAGAGGGCGAATCAAACCCAATATATATACATAGATGACGCTGAGGACCCATTTTGGTCATCTGCGGTGGTGCTATTGGGACATATACCGCACAACCAAACACTCTCAAATGAGAGATATCCGGAGGTGCGCCGTATGCTAGTTGCATCGGGGATAAAGTGTGACCTCCAGAGGGTCTTATCCTAATAAGTGATGCGGCATGTAAAATAGCATGCCCCCAAGCATCCATAGGCAACTGGGATTGCATAAGCAATGGACGTGCAATCCATTGGAGTCTCTTTATAAGAGCCTCAGCTAATCCGTTTTGGGTGTGAACATGTGCTACCGGATGTTCAACTTCAATACCCGTTGCCCGACAATAGTCTTCGAAGACTTGTGAAGTAAATTCTCCCGCATTATCAAGACGTAGTTTCTTGATATGGTTATCGGGGAAATGAGCACGCAACCTTATTATTTGTGCCAATAGCTTTGGAAAAGCTAGGTTGCGGGTGGACAAGAGGCACACATAAGACCATTTGGTTGATGCATCAATCAGTACCATGAAGTACCGAAATGGGCCACTTGCAGGGTGAATAGGCCCGCAAATGTCACCATGAATTCTCTCAAGGAAGCCAGGAGACTCTAATCCCACTTTCAGGAGGGATGGTCTCGTTATTAGTTTTCCCTTAAAACAAGGGAGACATGGAAATTCACCCTTTTGAAGAATCTTCATGTTCTTCAATTTGTGTCCACGGGATTCAGTGATGATGCGGTGCATCATTGCTGTTCCAGGGTGACCAAGTCTATTGTGCCAGAGTTGGAATTCTGGTAGTGATTGGCACGTCTGGTGTTCAATCATATTGGCTTCTACTGGTTGAATGTTTGTTTGGTATAGACCCGACGGGAGTCCCTTGAATTGCTCGTAGATGATCTTCTGGTCATCTTTTTGACGAGTTACAATTAGATATTCAACCTTATTTTTATCCCTGGTCTCTAAGTGATATCCGTTTAAACGGAAATCCTTGAAACTTACGAGATTTCTGTTTGATATAGGAGAGAATAATGCATTATTAATTTGAAGTCTTGTGTTATTTGGGAGCAATATAATTGCTTCACCAGTTCCTTCGATTATTTGGGACAGTCCTGAAATTGTGATAACAGGACCGTCATATTTGTTTAAGCTATTAAAATAGCAATGATCGCGAAGGATTGTGTGCGTCGAGGCACTGTCCACTAGGCACTCAGACATCATCTATATAAGCTAAAAAAAGAAATTTTATTTGAGGGAAAATGTAGACAACATTCATAAATAAAAGTCCGCACTAAAGCAAATAACAGATGAAGATACATCGAATTCTAAATGTATAGATAAATGATGATGCTCAATCTAGCAGATCGTCATTCTCGAAGTCTTTAGCAGTAAAGACTGTTGGCGGTTGTACACCTGCCAAGTTTGTTTCAGGTCGAGACTTCTGGCTCGCCTGATATAGATCATGTAGGTGGCGAGGAGTGCGGCAGTTTCTGGACCAATGGCCAGTCATGCCGCATCTATGGCATTTGTCCTCACAGGTCTTCTTTGGAAGTGACACGTGCTTGGTGTCCTTTCGCTTCCAAGTGAAGTTTCTTTTCCCTTTATTGTTTTTGTTTGTCTGGGGAGTTGCACCTCTTGGTTGCTTCATTACCGCTTTCCCTTTAGTATTTTTAGTCTTCCTCTTGTTTTTCCACTTCTGGGGAGAAACTTGGTGGGCTTCAGGGATATGGGCAGTGCCAACTGGACGTAAGTTATGAGTTGCTAGCAGTAAATCTCAATTCTGTTCTGCTCTAAGTAGGCATGAGATTAGATCGGAGAATCTCGTGAAGTTGCGTTCACGATACTGCTGCATGAGGATTGCATCTTTCTCGTAAAACGAGGTAAATGTTTTTTCCAACATGCGCTGTTCTGTTACTTCTTCACCGCACAACTTCAGGCGTGAGGTGATGTTATGAAGTGCAGAATTATACTCAGCGACGGACTTATAGTCTTGAAGTATGAGGTTTTCCCACTCATAACTGGCACGAGGTAATATAACATCAATTTGATGTTTATACCGTGCTTCCAGTGCTGTCCACAGGTCCTTCGGGTCCTCAACCGTTAAGTATTCGGCCTTTAAGGTCCGATCTATATGCTTCCTAATGTAGATTATGGCTTTCGCCTTATCTACATCGGATACAGTGGTTGTGGGGCTGCTGCTAGCTGTAGCAGAAGCTTCGGCCGCTGCTGGGGCCGAGGAAGGAGCCAAAATGGACCCAAGGAGGGCCATTGAATGCAAGTGGAACTTCAGGTCCACTCGCCAACTCAGGTAATTTGTACCTGCAGAATCGAGGACCTCGAAATCGACGCTTGCCAATTTTGCCATTTATCTACGTATTTTAAAATGAGCATGAATTAATTAAAATTCAAAAATTCATGCATAAAGAAAAAAACAAGTAAAAATGTGGGGATCGGCCAGATACCCAAAATAGTACACAGTCCAAAGTTCGTTTAAAGTCCATAATAGAAAAAAAAATAATACAACTTTGGAAACCCAAACTGAACTGGGTCCCTATATCTCCGTCTTCATATGCTGTTGCATCGAGCTTTGGCTTACACAGTCATGAATCGACTCCTTGCGGTCCAGCGGACGCGGCCAGGGAATTGACTAAGCCAGGACCACTTGTTACCCAGTCAAGCCAGGTTGGTCCAGCAAACTTAGCCAAGCACATTGACCGACATCATGATCCATTGAAGGAGTTTTCATCAATTCTATGTGCTGTTGCATCGAGCTTTGGCTTTAAAATACAAATTTCCTCACTTACAAATTCTCTCAAAAGAAAATAAAAGTGCAAGGAAAGTAAATAGGTATACAATGGCCGATCCCGAAAAACACATTTTTACTTATTTAAACATCCACGCAGTTCTAAATATGCTACATGCATAAAAATAAACAACCACGCATATATCTCAAGCATAACATATGGTAAAGGAAACTAGAAAATATGATTATCTCGTAGACCACGTGGAAACGTCATACACCGTTATTAGTTGACTAACGGCAGAGCGGTCTCATGATCTTTAAGATAATTATATTTTGAAAAATCTTAATATTCCATAAATAATTAATAATGCAAGAGTGATGTTTAACATAATTTTAGCAATATGACAAATTGGGCGTCAGGCCCATAACAAGAAATTAAAATAAATTAATATTTTCATTGGAGCTGCAGGCCCATAAGTAAAATATTAATCATTTTAATAATCAATTTTATTAACTTGGCTCCTAGCCCAATAAGCCAAATTAATTTAGTATTAATCTTTGGGCTTCAGGCCCAGTTGCAAAATTTTAATTGACATATAAAATTTGCAATTGGATTAACTGGGCTACTGGCCCAATTTAGAAAACCAAAATAATAATTAATCGGAATGGGATTGCAGGCCCATAAAACATACAGATAGTATGATTTATTAAATTTAATAGCATATAGCTCATTGCATTTTTCATTGTCAGTTTTATCTCCTTCTTCAATTATTATTATTATTATTATTTTTCAAATTTGACGTTGCTGCCTTGATTTTGCACACAGTAAGTAAGATGCTTATGCAAGGTCATGCTTAATTGCTAGTGTTAATGCACTGTATGCAAACTGGCACATATTGCTAGAATTTTAGGTCCAACAAGACAAAAGCTTTGAATTTAGCATGCCATTTAGAGGGGTTCGATGAATTTGGCTAGGCCCCACGCCATTCAAAATGGTGACAAGTGATAACATCTTAGGCATTTGCATCTTCAGATTTCCCGGCCACAAATTTCTTTTTTTTTTAATTTTTGTTATTAATCAGATTTATACAAGACTTTAAGATAATCTTTGTAAAATCATGTTTATCAATATATTGTAATTTTCTACGGGATCAAAAAGTATTACCTCTAGATTAAAAAATCTAGGGACGATAGTAAAAACAGAAAATCCGTAGAAAGAGAAATTCACGCTCCTAATACGCCGCAACGGAGAGCCGCAAAGGTACGCCGCAACAATAGATTCCTTTGCGCGTAGGGGATGGATTTTTGAGGGGAGACGGGATGAAAAGCTCAAAGAATTTTAGAGCAAACGAGCTGATAACGTGTTGTATGATAATGAACTCAAGAGAGAGAGAGAGAATTTCATTGCTAAGAATAAGTCACCATGGCTAAGAGCCATGGTGCTCTATTTATATATCTCATAGTGGGGAGGCCAAAAGCCTCTAGGAGACCAAGGGTCCCCATTACTCTAAGTAATGGGGGCCTAATGAATGGGTAATGAAGGAGGGGAGGCCAAAGGCCTCCCTCATTCATAACAGGATCCCCTAATTTTAAACAGATATATATCAATAATTAAATCACAATAATTGTTATTTAGTTCCACCAAAATTTAGATCCCAATAATTTTAGTTTCCCAAAATTTAGTTTCCTTCAAATTTAACTTACGACATATTATATTTAAAATATTAACCCCTCAAAATCTTGGATCCCTTAATTTTAAACGAACAAAAATGTAACGACCTGTATTTCTGAATACACTAGAGCTCAGTTCCATTTATACCTGTCTTTTATTAATATACTTGATGTATGGATATCATTAATATACTTGTTAGTTAACTTATTAATAGTGTTGTCAATGTTTTGAGATTTTAAAATTCAAAAGTTTTAAAAATTCAAATAGTTTTCAAAATTCAAATAGTTTTCAAAATCCAAATTCGAATTTGTTTAAAACCTTCTCCTTTTATATCCAAATTAAATTATAACTAATTTGGAAATACTTATCTCATTCAAACCCATTATTCCCTTAGTTATTATTCTCTTTCAAACCTGCCTAAATAACTTAGCTATTAACTCCCTAATAAAAGATTTTTAAAAGCAAATTTTTTTTAATTCCAAAAACTTTCCTAACTAACCCTAACTAATAATTTTCCTTTAATCAATCCTATTGGATAAACTCAAAGAAAGAGTAACCATGGCTCATAGCCATGGTCCTCTATATATTCATGTCAATGGTATACCAAGGGTCCCCACTACTAAGTAGTGTGGAGTAATGGAGGGATAGAGTGGTGGGGAGGCCAAAGGCCTCCCTCACTCATAACACTCCCCCTTATCCATCCATTTCTTTGGTCTTAGCATATAAAGATAAGTGGGTGGATACTTCTGGATCCAGAGTAACTGTGTTTGCCTCGTTATAACCTTAGCTGTGAAAAATCCAGTGGGAAAAACCAACAGCTTAAGGAAAAATAGTACAACTCACAGGTTACTCCCCCTGAACCATACAAGCTTCAGGCTTGTAGATATCCGATGTATATATACACCAATATCCTAAGTATCTATACATCTTCCATAAAATTCCGAAAAGAAAAACAAAATACAATAATCACTCATCTATACAAGTTGCACTCATATCTGGAAGCTGCTGAAACTAACGGAGCTCAACGTGGTATGCTCTGCGAACTTGGCAGATGGCTCCATGTCTGTAGACTTTGACCCATTCGTCACTATGTCTGCAAGGTCACGCCCCGCTTCCCAAAAATATGGAGGCGAAGCGTGAGAAGGTCCGCTCAGACTTGAAGCTACAAAGCTGCAAGTCCGATAAGCATCAATCAAATTTAAAACTGCAGGTCCTTGCAACGCGAGCGAAACAAGATAATAATAATGAGATGAGACAAAAGAATAATATCAGAATATCCATAAAATAAGTTTCAACATCACAGAAAAAGCCACCAGTCTGAAAGAAAAGGAGACTAAAGGCCCAAACATGGCCAACAAAAGTACAAAGTACAAAACAACGGTGCTACGCACCAACAACTAGCAAAAGGCCTAAAACAAAATAAAGCTCAACAAGACTCAAAGAATGGTCACCAGTGTCCACCAAAATCCTCATGTGCAATCATGGACTCAGTCTCAGCGTCAGCAACACATCACGTACACAGCAACGGTCTCTGGCTCAAGATCTAACATGTGACACCCAAAAGAGCAAGGGGCACATGTCAGCAAGTCTACAAGAGACTTGTGCAAGGAAACTGAAACTGAAAGTAAAGCAACCTAGCAGTTCTAGCATGATGCAATGACATGGCAGTTAAAGTATGAGTGCAGCAGGTAAGGTAAAGTAAAGTAAAGTATGAGCATGGCATTTAAACATGGCATGGATGACAAGTATTGCATGAATCATTCACAAGACAAGTACAAGACAAGAAAAGTAAGCACCTCGTGCACAGGGATTCCGCCTTTTGGCTAGAGAGGCTGCACGGCCAGCTCCTAGCTCAAGTGATCGTTTATCCCTACCCCTCCACGTGTATCGAGCCAGGGCCTTACCCCCGAACGGTAATGCTCTCTTCTGGATCACGAGCCAGGAAGTGTTTTTAACAAGTATGGCATAGGGGTGCACCTAGCCGGTCCAGGGAACCCGGGCATTGGCTTTTGACCAACACATGAGGCCCGTTTCCCCCGGAGGTAGTTTTCAAGGAGTACAAGTTTTGTAGCGTGTGCTACGAATGCAACAATCAACTGGGATGACATGTAAGATGCGATGCATGACAGTTAAAAGTGCGTACAGATAAGGAAAGTAAACATGACAGTTTAGTATGCATGAACAACAAGTTTAAAGAGTTGGATCTAGCTTCGTTGTCAAGCTAGATCAATTAGGTGACGGATCTAGTTTCGTTGTCAAACTAGATCAAGTAGGCGTCTAGCCAGCTATCATTTCACTGACTAGTCTCTTTTACGCTAGGAACAAGGAAGTGGCCTAAAAACATGGCCCTACACAAGAGTTGGCAAGTTTCACTTGCCTGCAACTATCACGTCAAGAAAACACCGCCCAACGAGTCCAAAGTCACGATTCCTACGTGCACAAGTCCACCGGCCTACATCCGTTTTATTAATCTTGATTAGTGATTGCTAAAACATTTAAAATACTTTAAAATACTGATTTTTAGTCTTGATTAACATGTAATTGGGTTGGGGGTCCTAGGGGTGCAAAGCGTTACCTCAACACGACGCGAAAGCTACACCGGCGTCGGGTAGCGACGCCGGGGGTTGGAATAAAAGATCGCGCTCCAAGTCCAGATTCCAATTAGATTCCTCGCTGGAAATTTCAGAGCAATCGACCGGGGCGACGATTCCAGATTCCAAAGCTCGCACGTGTGACGACGGGCTACGACGTGCGACGACGTCGTACGCGGCAAATCCTCGAAGAGCAAGCACCTATGTGGGGCCCACAGTAGTCCTAAGGACCTTTGGGGGACCCACAATAACTCTGGAGAACTTGGGGGGCCCACAGAGGCAAGTGGTGCGACGGATGCGGGGTTGCGACGAGTGGCTCTCGGTCGTACACAGCCAATGCGGGGAGATCTCTCGGTAGTGCGCTGAGAATGCGGAGCTGCGACGTTTTGGGTCGGTCGCAGCAGCGGGCGGGGCTGTCTCCTTCGGTCAGATCGGTAGGGAGCCTCGGTCAGGCGCTTGGATGCGGGGCGGGGTGATGCTGCAATGTTGCAGCGCTTGCAACAACGGTCGGTGCGGAGCAGCGGGTCGGTCGTGCGGGGTGCGGAGCGGGGCGACAAGCGGGCGACGGTGCGGAGCACTGTGCTGCGATGCGAAGCGGCTTGGTGCGGGCCAATCCCTCGGTCAGATCGAGGGAACGGAGCGGCTAGCGGCTGCAGCGATGCGGAGCGGGGTTGGGTGCGGAGCGGCTAGCGGTCGGAGCGGGGGAACGGGGCCGTTTCCTTCGGTCGCTGCGGTGGCTGAACGTCGCAACGTTGCGACGAATCGTCGCAACGTCCAATTTGAGTTTTGGAAGGGGCTAGGGCTAATTTCTTGCGAAAATAGGTCTTCCTAGGGGTTGCTTATATAGTATAGATGGGTTGACTTGGTCTAGGGCTAAATCTAATAGGATTAGAAGTTTAAAAAATATTTAAAATTTAAATCTAAACTTCTCCAACTCACCCAAGGATTTGACTTGGTCCAAATGAGCTGGAAATTGGCTCAAAAATTCTTTAAAACGCTTTAAACTCAAATAAATTTTATTTGGCCGAAAATAATTTAAAAATTAATTATTAAAAATAATATAAAACTTGTTAAAAATGTAAAAGTGGTCAAATGAACTCCAAAAATTATAAAATAAATATCGTGGTGATTGTGATGACGAATGTGAGCTAACTAAGAAGACGGATCTCAAATTCGACGTCAGACGACGAAACTAAAAATAGAAACGTCTCCCGTCAAAAGTGAAAATCGTCACGTCTCATCGAGTAAGTTTAAATTGTGGAAAAACGACTCGAGAAGTGTCGTTCCAAGATAGTGCCACTATTTAATACTCTCAGAGACGTTCGCAACAGCATATCACACAAAAGTGTTCACAAACAAATAAAGTCTAAAATAAACACGTGCACGGGCAAAAGCACGTGCACGAACAACGTACGACGAAAAGTGGTCGTTACATCCTCCCCACCTTAGAATAAAGTCCGTCCTCGGACTTTCTAATATAGCTAGTCGCTCTAGTAACTACCCCAATCAAGTCATATAATAATTCAACCAGGTATAGTCATTACAAGTGCTTATATATGCACTAGGTAGTCAACCATTAACACTACCAACACGTATATATATACACTCACGTACGCTATACATTAATACCTATTATAGTCCGTCAACTTCATACATGTATTTCAATCAGGTATATAAACATACATCCCTTATATAACTGCTACTCACAAAACAATAGTTCAGATACTTATATAAGTATGATCTCATACTAGCAAATACAATCATTGCTCTACGTATAGATAGCTACCTATGCACAAACATCAAGGGTATACTACCCTCTAATATTCATCCAATACCAACATCTCAGCACATATAGTCACACCAATCAAATTTCACTATATATATATATTCACCACTACTATAGTTTCACAATATATAGTCATTCAAATACATGCAAATAGTTCACCATATATTCACATCACGTACGGTCCTATAACTGTATTTACGACACACCACATATATCGTAGTCATCAATACCTATAACTAAGCACATACTTACCCGTGCATGGTGCACACCCATACACGCTAACATTTCATTTACGCATACCATTCATACCATTACATATAACTAGCACACCAACACACCTAGTTTTAGCTAGTACACATACGTTCGTACAGGCAAGCCTTAGTAGATAACTATACCACAAGACCAACACCTATAAATATATGCTGGTATAGCGACCCACAATCATGTGCGTAACACAACCAGGCACAAACACTCCTATCACTATTCATACATCAAACATTGCTATATCCAAACTACAAACATACCTTCAATATACTTAGAGTATACCCACTCAAGCTTGAGTGAGACTCAGTACATATACCAGAATATTCTATATACGTAACACGACATTTATACATATACCAATACCACTCCATTATATATATATATATATGCATATATATATATCTACCAATACAACCATATGCATACCATAGGTCAATCACACTTAGTATTTAGTCAGGTAATACTTACATAGTTCAATCACTCTATATACCATAATAATAATAATACAGACATCAGCACACGTATAATTATAATACACTCCCTAATACATGCATACGTATTCATCGTATAGTCACACACATGTAACACATATATTCATACCATAGCCTACTACCTATAATTAGTATACTAACACATCCACACGTACATAATTAAGATGTGCAATAGTCGTGTATACCTCACGGTATGCACGCATGCAACATCCTGTAAAAGCAAGCAATACCAATCAAAATTATAATTCTACTATCATATGCATATCACCTATATACTCAGGCAACAAAACATAACTACTTACGTCTAAACACTATATATATCTACCTACGAGCACATACTCATACGTACTAATATATGGGTCACTCAATAGGCCTACTTACGTAACTATACGCACGCTTATTATTATCACACCTATCATACACATAGCTTTACCAATCATTTTATTTCAACCATTATAAGTATCTCTTACTACATTCACAACTTAGATATTTCTACGCTGACTCTTATATACACAAGCATCCCTATTATGGTATAGCTAATCACACACGAATCTATAAATACTAACACACGACAACTTCATACTATCACGAATAACTCCGAGTATATATATATATCCCACACAATAGGCAAGCATCAATATACTATGGGGGGTACACTCATTCAAGCCCACGTACACAACTTAGGTACGTGCACTACGACTACCTCACAAGGTCCAAGGGCCTACTAACAATTAAGGGTTGACACAGACATTGACGGACCCTAAGGCCTGAGCAGTAAAGAGAGATCGAGAGCGTGACGAGGGAAGGATCGATAAGCACGAGTTCAGATAGGACGAATACAAGGAGACGGCTTGGTTAGGGAAAACATTGGCTCAATGGTGATGTTTAGGTTGAAGGAAAAGGAGATGTAGAGATGCTTAAATAGGATACAGAAAAGGAAATAGGGTGAATAGCATAGGCTAAAATACGTGGATTTTGAAAACCGTTGTACTTCAAAAAAAAATTGGAATTCCTCGTCTGTATAAAATATTTGAAGATCGATAAAGCGAGTTGAAATAAGTTTGAGTCGAATATTCATAATAAGAGAAAATGTTTTATTGGTTTATATAAAATCAATGAAAAAGGAAGTAAAATCATTTACACGAATATTAAGGACGGGGTTTTAGAAATCTTATACGTTAGTAGTTTAATACAATGTTGTCAAAAGTTTTGAAAGTCAAAGAATGAAGTCAAGTAACGGGAGAATTTAAACTCATGTTAAATGCTTTCAAAACTTTTAGGTTATGGAAAATTTAAAATAACCAACATTGAAACTACCTTTTAGTGAACCAGGGTTTGCCAGAAATGAGAAACTGATTTACATAAGGTTCTTAATATACGAGCACAACAACTCTGGCACGGATTTAAAAGTAGTTGAAAGTATATATGGTGCATGGAAAAATAATATTACTTAGTAGTAGAATTATCGAAATCGAATAGCAAGTCTTTAAAATCAAATCATGGAGGATCTAAATCAGGAAGTGGTTATGAAAATAGTAATTTTGCAAAAATCTGAAATAGCGAGGACGGCGAGCAAAAACCAACTTGCTGAAAGCTGAAATTCCATGTGTCTTGAAAAGTATATGAATGGCATAGATCAGGAGGGAAAATTACAAGTTGAATAAAAGTACGATTCAGAATAAAATTAATATATGAAGGGACGATGCATTTGCATAAGTACGAAAAACATAGGCTGGGAAAATACTATAAACTAGTATTCAAAAATTCCGACAAGCGTATTAAAATTTAAATCAATGAAGGAGTATGAAGTATAAGTATATTGAAATTTTGAACAAAATTAAACTTAGTGGAAGGGAAGATTGAAAAATATTTTCAGAAGGTTCAAGATTTGCAATGGAGATGTTTGAAAATTGACGACGATTGTCATGAGGCGATCTCGTGAATCGAGGCAAGGAAATTTGGTCAGGTGATCAGAACATACATACGCCTAGGACATGATTCTGAAGGATCTACGGGAAACTCCTGCGGTCGACCACTAAAGATTAAGAACTAAGTGCTAAGACTTTCTAAGGAGCTAGACGGTAATGAAATGCGTTCAGCTTGGTCCGAAATCGATGAACCCAAACGAACGACAAAAGGAAATTTTAGGGGTCTAATATGGTCAGGGTTAGGCAATAACCACTAAGGTAACTCCTACGACGATTAAATCAATTGCTGACAGGGGGTCTAACTAACAATCAGAGGCCTCTAACTAGCAAACACAGGCGTCTAACTAAGTCTTCTTACTCCTAGTGACATAAGAAAACGACTAGACTCAGGGCTTATGACTCGGATGTTGCAATTTATTTAATGGACATTCCGTTATTATCGTTGTTTCGTTAACTCGCAATTGCAAGACTGGACCTGCATGGGCCACCAACAAAACCTGTCACGCCCCGCTTCCCAAAAATATGGAGGCGAAGCGTGAGAAGGTCCGCTCAGACTTGAAGCTACAAAGCTGCAAGTCCGATAAGCGTCAATCAAATTTAAAACTGCATGTCCTTGCAACGCGAGCGAAACAAGATAATAATAATGAGATGAGACAAAAGAATAATCTCAGAATATCCATAAAATAAGTTTCAACATCACAGAAAAAGCCACCAGGCTGAAAGAAAAAGAGACTAAAGGCCCAAACTTGGCCAACAAAAGTACAAAGTACAAAACAACGGTGCTACGCACCAACAACTAGCAAAAGGCCTAAAACAAAATAAAGCTCAACAAGACTCAAAGAATGGTCACCGGTGTCCACCAAAATCCTCCTGTGCAATCATGGACTCAGTCTCAGCGTCAGCAACACATCACGTACACAGCAACGGTCTCTGGCTCAAGATCTAACATGTGACACCCAAAAGAGCAAGGGGCACATGTCAGCAAGTCTACAAGAGACTTGTGCAAGGAAACTGAAACTGAAAGTAAAGCAACCTAGCAGTTCTAGCATGATGCAATGACATGGCAGTTAAAGTATGAGTGCAGCAGGTAAGGTAAAGTAAAGTAAAGTATGAGCATGGCATTTAAACATGGCATGGATGACAAGTATTGCATGAATCATTCACAAGACAAGTACAAGACAAGAAAAGTAAGCACCTCGTGCACAGGGATTCCGCCTTTTGGTTAGAGAGGCTGCACGGCCAGCTCCTAGCTCAAGTGATCGTTTATCCCTACCCCTCCACGTGTATCGAGCCAGGGCCTTACCCCCGAACGGTAATGCTCGCTTCTGGATCACGAGCCAGGAAGTGTTTTTAACAAGTATGGCATAGGGGTGCACCTAGCCGGTCCAGGGAACCCGGGCATTGGCTTTTGACCAACACATGAGGCCCGTTTCCCCCGGAAGTAGTTTTCAAGGAGTACAAGTTTTGTAGCGTGTGCTACGAATGCAACAATCAACTGGGATGACATGTAAGATGCGATGCATGACAGTTAAAAGTGCGTACAGATAAGGAAAGTAAACGTGACAGTTTAGTATGCATGAACAACAAGTTTAAAGAGTTGGATCTAGCTTCGTTGTCAAGCTAGATCAATTAGGTGACGGATCTAGTTTCGTTGTCAAACTAGATCAAGTAGGCGTCTAGCCAGCTATCATTTCACTGACTAGTCTCTTTTACACTAGGAACAAGGAAGTGGCCTAAAAACATGGCCCTACACAAGAGTTGGCAAGTTTCACTTGCCTGCAACTATCACGTCAAGAAAACACCGCCCAACGAGTCCAAAGTCACGATTCCTACGTGCACAAGTCCACCGGCCTACATCCGTTTTATTAATCTTGATTAGTGATTGCTAAAACATTTAAAATACTTTAAAATACTGATTTTTAGTCTTGATTAACATGCAATTGGGTTGGGGGTCCTAGGGGTGCAAAGCGTTACCTCAACACGACGCGAAAGCTACACCGGCGTCGGGTAGCGACGCCGGGGGTTGGAATAAAAGATCACGCTCCAAGTCCAGATTCCAATTAGATTCCTCGCTGGAAATTTCAGAGCAATCGACCGGGGCGACGATTCCAGATTCCAAAGCTCGCACGTGCGATGACGGGCTACGACGTGCGACGACGTCGTACGCGGCAAATCCTCGAAGAGCAAGCACCTAGGTGGGGCCCACAGTAGTCCTAGGGACCTTTGGGGGACCCACAATAACTCTGGAGAACTTGGGGGGGCCCACGGAGGCAAGTGGTGCGACGGATGCGGGGTTGCGACGAGTGGCTCTCGGTCGTACACAGCCAATGCGGGGAGATCTCTCGGTCGTGCGCTGAGAATGCGGAGCTGCGACGTTTTGGGTCGGTCGCAGCAGCGGGCGGGGCTGTCTCCTTCGGTCAGATCGGTAGGGAGCCTCGGTCAGGCGCTTGGATGCGGGGCGGGGCGATGCTGCAACGTTGCAGCGCTTGCAACAACGGTCGGTGCGGAGCAGCGGGTCGGTCGTGCGGGGTGCGGAGCGGGGCGACAAGCGGGCGACGGTGCGGAGCGCTGTGCTGCGATGCGGAGCGGCTTGGTGCGGGCCAATCCCTCGGTCAGATCGAGGGAACGGAGCGGCTAGCGGCTGCAGCGATGCGGAGCGGGGTTGGGTGCGGAGCGGCTAGCGGTCGGAGCGGGGGAACGGGGCCGTTTCCTTCGGTCGCTGCGGTGGCTGAACGTCGCAACGTTGCGACGAATCGTCGCAACGTCCAATTTGAGTTTTGGAAGGGGCTAGGGCTAATTTCTTGCGAAAATAGGTCTTCCTAGGGGTTGCTTATATAGTATAGATGGGTTGACTTGGTCTAGGGCTAAATCTAATAGGATTAGAAGTTTAAAAAATATTTAAAATTTAAATCTAAACTTCTCCAACTCACCCAAGGATTTGACTTGGTCCAAATGAGCTGGAAATTGGCTCAAAAATTCTTTAAAACGTTTTAAACTCAAATAAATTTTATTTGGCCGAAAATAATTTAAAAATTAATTATTAAAAATAATATAAAACTTGTTAAAAATGTAAAAGTGGTCAAATGAACTCCAAAAATTATAAAATAAATATCGTGGTGATTGTGATGACGAATGTGAGCTAACTAAGAAGACGGATCTCAAATTCGACGTCGGACGACGAAACTAAAAATAGAAACGTCTTCCGTCAAAAGTGAAAATCGTCACGTCTCATCGAGTAAGTTTAAATTGTGGAAAAACGACTCGAGAAGTGTCGTTCCAAGATAGTGCCACTATTTAATACTCTCAGAGACGTTCGCAACAGCATATCACACAAAAGTGTTCACAAACAAATAAAGTCTAAAATAAACACGTGCACGGGCAAAAGCACGTGCACGAACAACGTACGACGAAAAGTGGTCGTTACATCCTCCCCACCTTAGAATAAAGTCCGTCCTCGGACTTTCTAATATAGCTAGTCGCTCTAGTAACTACCCCAATCAAGTCATATAATAATTCAACCAGGTATAGTCATTACAAGTGCTTATATATGCACTAGGTAGTCAACCATTAACACTACCAACACGTATATATATACATTCACGTACGTTATACATTAATACCTATTATAGTCCGTCAACTTCATACATGTATTTCAATCAGGTATATAAACATACATCCCTTATATAACTGCTACTCACAAAACAATAGTTCAGATACTTATATAAGTATGATCTCATACTAGCAAATACAATCATTGCTCTACGTATAGATAGCTACCTATGCACAAACATCAAGGGTATACTACCCTCTAATATTCATCCAATACCAACATCTCAGCACATATAGTCACACCAATCAAATTTCACTATATATATATATATTCACCACTACTATAGTTTCACAATATATAGTCATTCAAATACATGCAAATAGTTCACCATATATTCACATCACGTACGGTCCTATAACTGTATTTACGACACACCACATATATCGTAGTCATCAATACCTATAACTAAGCACATACTTACCCGTGCATGGTGCACACCCATACACGCTAACATTTCATTTACGCATACCATTCATACCATTACATATAACTAGCACACCAACACACCTAGTTTTAGCTAGTACACATACGTTCGTACAGGCAAGCCTTAGTAGATAACTATACCACAAGACCAACACCTATAAATATATGCTGGTATAGCGACCCACAATCATGTGCGTAACACAACCAGGCACAAACACTCCTATCACTATTCATACATCAAACATTGCTATATCCAAACTACAAACATACCTTCAATATACTTAGAGTATACCCACTCAAGCTTGAGTGAGACTCAGTACATATACCAGAATATTCTATATACGTAACACGACATTTATACATATACCAATACCACTCCATTATATATATATATATATATGCATATATATATATCTACCAATACAACCATATGCATACCATAGGTCAATCACACTTAGTATTTAGTCAGGTAATACTTACATAGTTCAATCACTCTATATACCATAATAATAATAATACAGACATCAGCACACGTATAATTATAATACACTCCCTAATACATGCATACGTATTCATCGTATAGTCACACACATGTAACACATATATTCATACCATAGCCTACTACCTATAATTAGTATACTAACACATCCACACGTACATAATTAAGATGTGCAATAGTCGTGTATACCTCACGGTATGCACGCATGCAACATCCTGTAAAAGCAAGCAATACCAATCAAAATTATAATTCTACTATCATATGCATATCACCTATATACTCAGGCAACAAAACATAACTACTTACGTCTAAACACTATATATATCTACCTACGAGCACATACTCATACGTACTAATATATGGGTCACTCAATAGGCCTACTTACGTAACTATACGCACGCTTATTATTATCACACCTATCATACACATAGCTTTACCAATCATTTTATTTCAACCATTATAAGTATCTCTTACTACATTCACAACTTAGATATTTCTACGCTGACTCTTATATACACAAGCATCCCTATTATGGTATAGCTAATCACACACGAATCTATAAATACTAACACACGACAACTTCATACTATCACGAATAACTCCGAGTATATATATATATCCCACACAATAGGCAAGCATCAATATACTATGGGGGGTACACTCATTCAAGCCCACGTACACAACTTAGGTACGTGCACTACGACTACCTCACAAGGTCCAAGGGCCTACTAACAATTAAGGGTTGACACAGACATTGACGGACCCTAAGGCCTGAGCAGTAAAGAGAGATCGAGAGCGTGACGAGGGAAGGATCGATAAGCACGAGTTCAGATAGGACGAATACAAGGAGACGGCTTGGTTAGGGAAAACATTGGCTCAATGGTGATGTTTAGGTTGAAGGAAAAGGAGATGTAGAGATGCTTAAATAGGATACAGAAAAGGAAATAGGGTGAATAGCATAGGCTAAAATACGTGGATTTTGAAAACCGTTGTACTTCAAAAAAAAATTGGAATTCCTCGTCTGTATAAAATATTTGAAGATCGATAAAGCGAGTTGAAATAAGTTTGAGTCGAATATTCATAATAAGAGAAAATGTTTTATTGGTTTATATAAAATCAATGAAAAAGGAAGTAAAATCATTTACACGAATATTAAGGACGGGGTTTTAGAAATCTTATACGTTAGTAGTTTAATACAATGTTGTCAAAAGTTTTGAAAGTCAAAGAATGAAGTCAAGTAACGGGAGAATTTAAACTCATGTTAAATGCTTTCAAAACTTTTAGGTTATGGAAAATTTAAAATAACCAACATTGAAACTACCTTTTAGTGAACCAGGGTTTGCCAGAAATGAGAAACTGATTTACATAAGGTTCTTAATATACGAGCACAACAACTCTGGCACGGATTTAAAAGTAGTTGAAAGTATATATGGTGCATGGAAAAATAATATTACTTAGTAGTAGAATTATCGAAATCGAATAGCAAGTCTTTAAAATCAAATCATGGAGGATCTAAATCAGGAAGTGGTTATGAAAATAGTAATTTTGCAAAAATCTGAAATAGCGAGGACGGCGAGCAAAAACCAACTTGCTGAAAGCTGAAATTCCATGTGTCTTGAAAAGTATATGAATGGCATAGATCAGGAGGGAAAATTACAAGTTGAATAAAAGTACGATTCAGAATAAAATTAATATATGAAGGGACGATGCATTTGCATAAGTACGAAAAACATAGGCTGGGAAAATACTATAAACTAGTATTCAAAAATTCCGACAAGCGTATTAAAATTTAAATCAATGAAGGAGTATGAAGTATAAGTATATTGAAATTTTGAACAAAATTAAACTTAGTGGAAGGGAAGATTGAAAAATATTTTCAGAAGGTTCAAGATTTGCAATGGAGATGTTTGAAAATTGACGACGATCGTCATGAGGCGATCTCGTGAATCGAGGCAAGGAAATTTGGTCAGGTGATCAGAACATACATACGCCTAGGACATGATTCTGAAGGATCTACGGGAAACTCCTGCGGTCGACCACTAAAGATTAAGAACTAAGTGCTAAGACTTTCTAAGGAGCTAGACGGTAATGAAATGCGTTCAGCTTGGTCCGAAATCGATGAACCCAAACGAACGACAAAAGGAAATTTTAGGGGTCTAATATGGTCAGGGTTAGGCAATAACCACTAAGGTAACTCCTACGACGATTAAATCAATTGCTGACAGGGGGTCTAACTAACAATCAGAGGCCTCTAACTAGCAAACACAGGCGTCTAACTAAGTCTTCTTACTCCTAGTGACATAAGAAAACGACTAGACTCAGGGCTTATGACTCGGATGTTGCAATTTATTTAATGGACATTCCGTTATTATCGTTGTTTCGTTAACTCGCAATTGCAAGACTGGACCTGCATGGGCCACCAACAAAACCTGTCACGCCCCGCTTCCCAAAAATATGGAGGCGAAGCGTGAGAAGGTCCGCTCAGACTTGAAGCTACAAAGCTGCAAGTCCGATAAGCGTCAATCAAATTTAAAACTGCATGTCCTTGCAACGCGAGCGAAACAAGATAATAATAATGAGATGAGACAAAAGAATAATCTCAGAATATCCATAAAATAAGTTTCAACATCACAGAAAAAGCCACCAGGCTGAAAGAAAAAGAGACTAAAGGCCCAAACTTGGCCAACAAAAGTACAAAGTACAAAACAACGGTGCTACGCACCAACAACTAGCAAAAGGCCTAAAACAAAATAAAGCTCAACAAGACTCAAAGAATGGTCACCGGTGTCCACCAAAATCCTCCTGTGCAATCATGGACTCAGTCTCAGCGTCAGCAACACATCACATACACAGCAACGGTCTCTGGCTCAAGATCTAACATGTGACACCCAAAAGAGCAAGGGGCACATGTCAGCAAGTCTACAAGAGACTTGTGCAAGGAAACTGAAACTGAAAGTAAAGCAACCTAGCAGTTCTAGCATGATGCAATGACATGGCAGTTAAAGTATGAGTGCAGCAGGTAAGGTAAAGTAAAGTATAGTATGAGCATGGAATTTAAACATGGCATGGATGACAAGTATTGCATGAATCATTCACAAGACAAGTACAAGACAAGAAAAGTAAGCACCTCGTGCACAGGGATTCCGCCTTTTGGCTAGAGAGGCTGCACGGCCAGCTCCTAGCTCAAGTGATCGTTTATCCCTACCCCTCCACGTGTATCGAGCCAGGGCCTTACCCCCGAACGGTAATGCTCGCTTCTGGATCACGAGCCAGGAAGTGTTTTTAACAAGTATGGCATAGGGGTGCACCTAGCCGGTCCAGGGAACCCGGGCATTGGCTTTTGACCAACACATGAGGCCCGTTTCCCCCGGAAGTAGTTTTCAAGGAGTACAAGTTTTGTAGCGTGTGCTACGAATGCAACAATCAACTGGGATGACATGTAAGATGCGATGCATGACAGTTAAAAGTGCGTACAGATAAGGAAAGTAAACGTGACAGTTTAGTATGCATGAACAACAAGTTTAAAGAGTTGGATCTAGCTTCGTTGTCAAGCTAGATCAATTAGGTGACGGATCTAGTTTCGTTGTCAAACTAGATCAAGTAGGCGTCTAGGCAGCTATCATTTCACTGACTAGTCTCTTTTACGCTAGGAACAAGGAAGTGGCCTAAAAACATGGCCATATACAAGAGTTGGCAAGTTTCACTTGCCTGCAACTATCACGTCAAGAAAACACCGCCCAACGAGTCCAAAGTCACGATTCCTACGTGCACAAGTCCACCGGCCTACATCCGTTTTATTAATCTTGATTAGTGATTGCTAAAACATTTAAAATACTTTAAAATACTGATTTTTAGTCTTGATTAACATGCAATTGGGTTGGGGGTCCTAGGGGTGCAAAGCGTTACCTCAACACGACGCGAAAGCTACACCGGCGTCGGGTAGCGACGCCGGGGGTTGGAATAAAAGATCGCGCTCCAAGTCCAGATTCCAATTAGATTCCTCGCTGGAAATTTCAGAGCAATCGACCGGGGCGACGATTCCAGATTCCAAAGCTCGCACGTGCGACGACGGGCTACGACGTGCGACGACGTCGTACGCGGCAAATCCTCGAAGAGCAAGCACCTAGGTGGGGCCCACAGTAGTCCTAGGGACCTTTGGGGGACCCACAATAACTCTGGAGAACTTGGGGGGCCCACGGAGGCAAGTGGTGCGACGGATGCGGGGTTGCGACGAGTGGCTCTCGGTCGTACACAGCCAATGCGGGGAGATCTCTCGGTCGTGCGCTGAGAATGCGGAGCTGCGACGTTTTGGGTCGGTCGCAGCAGCGGGTGGGGCTGTCTCCTTCGGTCAGATCGGTAGGGAGCCTCGGTCAGGCGCTTGGATGCGGGGCGGGGCGATGCTGCAACGTTGCAGCGCTTGCAACAACGGTCGGTGCGGAGCAGCGGGTCGGTCGTGCGGGGTGCGGGGCGGGGCGACAAGCGGGCGACGGTGCGGAGCGCTGTGCTGCGATGCGGAGCGGCTTGGTGCGGGCCAATCCCTCGGTCAGATCAAGGGAACGGAGCGGCTAGCGGCTGCAGCGATGCGGAGCGGGGTTGGGTGCGGAGCGGCTAGCGGTCGGAGCGGGGGAACGGGGCCGTTTCCTTCGGTCGCTGCGGTGGCTGAACGTCGCAACGTTGCGACGAATCGTCGCAACGTTGCGACGAATCGTCGCAACGTTGCGACGAATCGTCGCAACGTCCAATTTGAGTTTTGGAAGGGGCTAGGGCTAATTTCTTGCGAAAATAGGTCTTCCTAGGGGTTGCTTATATAGTATAGATGGGTTGACTTGGTCTAGGGCTAAATCTAATAGGATTAGAAGTTTAAAAAATATTTAAAATTTAAATCTAAACTTCTCCAACTCACCCAAGGATTTGACTTGGTCCAAATGAGCTGGAAATTGGCTCAAAAATTCTTTAAAACGTTTTAAACTCAAATAAATTTTATTTGGCCGAAAATAATTTAAAAATTAATTATTAAAAATAATATAAAACTTGTTAAAAATGTAAAAGTGGTCAAATGAACTCCAAAAATTATAAAATAAATATCGTGGTGATTGTGATGACGAATGTGAGCTAACTAAGAAGACGGATCTCAAATTCGACGTCGGACGACGAAACTAAAAATAGAAACGTCTCCCGTCAAAAGTGAAAATCGTCACGTCTCATCGAGTAAGTTTAAATTGTGGAAAAACGACTCGAGAAGTGTCGTTCCAAGATAGTGCCACTATTTAATACTCTCAGAGACGTTCGCAACAGCATATCACACAAAAGTGTTCACAAACAAATAAAGTCTAAAATAAACACGTGCACGGGCAAAAGCACGTGCACGAACAACGTACGACGAAAAGTGGTCGTTACAGTACTAATGGACCTGGCTGTGCATATATTCGATTTGATTCTTGGATGATGAGCTTCTCGGAGAAGTATGATGTAGACTTAAGATGATGCTGTGTAGATCTTCAGGAGGTGGCTGTTAAATTTGTGCTTAGTCATCGCAATGATCTTTAACCTGCATATGCAAATATATTTCCACGGTTTCTGATCCTTGACCCTTGGAGATAGTGCAGAAGCTATGTATCCATGGTCCAGTGTTGCACTGCAGGCGCTGCACTGAATCTAGTTAACAGCTTTACTGTAAAATGTTTTATAAAGACACGTGCAGTTGGCCAGATAAAAGGAGTTGGGCACTTCAGGACCTAGGATATTCTCTCCCCCTTCCAGCTGGGGTAAAAAGTCTTCAATATACATCCATACAACCAGTTGGTGTATATAGTGCAATGCAATTGTCCATGTTTCTTCATCAACTTCGGGTGAATGAAGTTCTCATTTATAGGATGATAAATCATCTTCTGGTTGATTATTCATCTTCTGGTTGATTATTCATCTTCTGGACGATTATTTCATCTTCAGGATGATGGTATCATCATAAGGATGATATTTTCATATTCGAGATGGGTATTTCATCTTTATGATGATGGTATCTTCTTTAAGATGTACATTCATCTTCAGGATGATGTTATCATCTATAGGACGAATATTTCATATTCAAGATGATAGTTTCATCTTCAGGATGTCTATTCATCTTCAGGTTGATGGTTTCATCTTCTGGATGATTATTTCATCTTCTGGATGATGGTTTTATCTTTAGGATGATAATTCATCTTTTGGATGATTATTCATCTTTTGGATGATGGTTTCATCTTCAGGATGATAATTCATCTTCTGGATGATAAATTCATCTTCAGGATGATTATTCATCTTCAGGATGATAATTTCATAAGGTAGATGTCCCAAAAATCTATCCATGCAAATAAGGAGGAAATCAGTAAGGTTATGTTGTCACATCATCCATAGCAATATAGCCTAAAATTTTCCTTTACCAATCGCATTGTTTTCGTAACTATGACCAGGGAGCCTGATGCATCAGTTTAAATAACTTTGTAAGTGAGTTAAGCTCATCTTACTTGATTACTTCCTGGTTTCTGCAAAATAAAGCTCTAAGCTATAGTATGTTGCTTATAGCATACGATTTTATTTATTTATATTTATACAATACTCAGTTAGCCCACAGGTTTGATATCTTTTGATATCTGGACTTCAGGTCCAAACACTTCACATTTCATAAGTGAGTCCAGCTCAACTTATTATTGCCTCATTCCATATTATTGGTCAATCTCTACATTTGCTTCAGGAAACGGAGTATGTAACGATATTTATCATTATCATTTAAATGGAAAAAATGAAACGTGAGTTATTGTCGACAAGTGTGTTTTTATTATCCAAACACCTCCCCATGTACATATATTATACATTTATATTTCAAATTATTCCTGATTCATCTCTTCAGGAGGTTCTGGAAAATGGAGAGGATATGGAAATGAGCTCAGTTTCCTGTGATGGTATTGTTTAAAGGTCTCAATGAGTTATATTTCTCATTGATGACCCGTGGTATGTCTTCATCCAGTGAGGACATCCACTTCTGCTAATGGTAGATTGCATCCATTATTATTGGTATGTCAATCCTAGCTGGATTTTTAGCAGGAGGGATGTGTGATTTTGACAATATTCAGATTGTTAGTTTAAATGTTTAAAAACTATTTAACAGTTTCATAAGTGTGGATCTTCATGATCTCATCACATGCATGATATGGTCAATTGAGCTTCAGGCTCAGGGCAATAATTATGTTGAACCTAATACTGGGAAATTAAAGAATCCTAAATGTGAAGGATCTTCAGGATCTAATCTTCACTATCGATTCTTTATATGAGACCCATCAAGGCACAATCTATGAGATGTGCTCTAAATGCTTTCCGCGTAAGGGGTGCTCGGAATCTATTTATCTGGGTTAATTACGCCCGAAAAATAGATCTAAGACGGCATTCTGATGGTTTAAAGTGGTGTTATGGAGAGACCATCATGGCAACCAAATACCCTCATAAGAGAGATGTTTGGCTATGCTCTAGATGCAAGGTGCATCGTCGAAAAATATGACCACAAAAGGGTCTTATTCCGATTTACAACGCAACATGCAAAGTAGAATAATGATAAAATGCTTTCCTCCGTTAGGAGGTCTCGGAAACTGTTTATATGTGGTGATCGGGCACAAATAAATAGGTTCTAAGTAGGCATTTTAATGGTCTACATTATAATTGCATGTCCCCATGCAGACACCAGTAACTGGATTTAACGGAAAAGAATATCATTATTATCAATTTAATGATTTACATATAACCCATTTCTGGGTGTGAACACAAAACTTCAGTGTGTTCAATTTTCTTTCCGTTGTTAAAAATAATTTATTTCCTAGTGTTATCTAAAAAATCCGCAATAAGCTCGACTTTAACAAAGTTGAGCATAGAACTGGGGATATGAACCCGTCAATGCACGATCTATAAGATGTGCAATAATGCCTCCCCCGTTTGGGGATCTTAGAATATATTCATCCAAGATGGTTAATCTCGATGAATAAGTTCCACTGCGGCATTTTTGAGGGTGGTATGAGGGTAAGTAACAGCCCAACCAATATCCCAGTAAGGTAATATGTTCGTTGTGATTAATAATAATCTGGACTGCAGCTGGATAACAAGGTTTTGAATATGACCATTTTAAGAGGATATATAGATGAGTACACTAATGTACATCATCAGCCCTATTAGGGAGTGAAAAAGTTTAACGTTTATCCCTAAAATACTCTCAAGAGACCAAGAGGTCTTCATAATTTAACGATGATAGTAAAATATATCATATATATTCTATTAGAGGGATTATTGAGATTGATGTGTCATTATATTCCATATTTTATCTATATGATTACATGTCAAAAATGATTGCTCAATTACACATTTCATAAGCTTTTACGCTCATAATTGGAACTATCGTACTTTAAGAGCGTTTGGTTGCATTTCAGGGAATATCGAGCGATTTGGAGTATATTGGAGGAGAGAGTGCGTGCTTCAACACTGGAGCTCCTGAGGCGCCGCGTTCGGTGACTCAAAGCTGCTGGGGATCAAGAAAGGGGTAAGAGAGAAGGGACGAAGAAGTGAAGAATGAAGAAAGCATGGTTCTATAATACCATGACTCATGGATTCTAGGTCACTCGATCGAGCTATGATGCGGCGAAGGAATCAAGCGATCCAAAGTGTTGGAAACAGGACATACTTGCACTATTTTCACATCTGATATCACCTAGGATTTTTTAGTATTTTTCTGAAATTTTTCCCAGATAGTAGACTTCAAGACGGTTCCAACTCCACCAAGAATGTGCCAATTGGAGGTCGAATGAGCTTTGAGGAATTTTTGCAATCGGATGTTGCAGTGCTGAAATCTATTTTTGACCACCTACTCGACCGAGCAGCCACCTATTCGACCGAGCAGAGTGACAAATCGTGCTGAAATCTGTTTTGGACCTTCTACTCGACCGAGCAACCACCTACTCGACTGAGCAGTACCCTACTCGGTCCGAGCAGGCAGTGCGATGTTTTGGGCAATGGATTCTGACTTCTGACTCGACCAAGCAGCTACCTACTCGGTCCGAGCAGACCCTACTCGATCTGAGCAAACAGAGCGATGTTTTGGACTATTTTCTGACGACTTGACCGAGCAGCTACCTACTCTGACCGAGTCGCCGTGGGCCCAGAATGTAAGTTGCGTCCGGATCTTCTCTAGGGCACGATTTTGAGAGGGTTTTACAAAAGGATAAATGGAATAGCAGCCGTCACTTTTAGGGGGATCTTGAGAGTTTTTTAAGGAGATCTATCAAGCTTTGGGAGACGATCTTTTGGGGAGTTGGGCTATGTCCTAGGCCCCTCCCTTGTATCAAGATAAGTACTTTCGTCCCCTTTAATTCTATTATTAATTCCTAGTGATTGTTTATTGTTAATCTCTCTCTTTAATGCATGCAATGAAGTTTTTCGTGCATTCTATTATCTATTGCAATGCTTGAATAATCTTTTCTAGGGCTAATGGATTAGCCCTAGGATTTTAGGATTTTTATGATGCGTTGGGTATAAAAGGGGTTCTACTTTGGTTGATCCAGCCAAATCCCGGGGAGAACTCGTACTGGGATCATGTTCACGGTCTGTGAAATTGATTAACTTAAGGGGTATCCTTAAGATTTAATTAGGGAGTCAGTAGATCCAACCAAGGCTTGTGACCGTGCCCGGCTCGTGCCTTGAGGGGATCGACCGACAAACTATATAACTACAGTGACGGCTATCGCCGTTGCGTCAATAAGAGCCACTGAAGTATCTCGAAGCTCTAACCCACGAGGGTGGTACGAGCTGAGAAACCATCCCCAATAAAACCAATGCAACGTAAGAGTCCAAGCCTAGCGTCGACATCCGACGGTCCTAGCGGCGAGTCCTAAAGCCCTAGTCTTTTATATTTTATTGCTTTCTTTCCTTGTGTGGAACCCCTTGTTTGCGACATCGAGTGACACGACTTTCGCATCCATCACCATTACGACCACTACAATCCAAATCCATCTATAAATCTGCAAGTCTAACTCAACCTAGGAGTATATAGGTAGTATAACACCGCTTCCCCATGTTTGATACCATCTTGCCACTTACCGTGCGCTTGCGGTTAGACGACATCGTTTCGGAGTTAGTTTCAGATCGATCAAGTTTATGGCACCGTTGCCGGGGAGGTATTCCGCCATATCATCTATTTACCATAATTAGGTTGGTTATACTGCGTAAAAAACAAAACAAAAACAAAAAAAGCAAAAAAAAAACAGAGGGAGAAATTTCCCCACCACCTGCTTTATCATTATTTCTATCTTCTTGTGCCACTGATATTTTCCTCCAAGTATTTGTCTTTGTTGATCAGGTGTTATGGCTGACATGGCTACGATTATATGGACCACATATTTTTATGCGTACCTTGATAGGATTCTTGCACGGCAAGCTGAGGACCTTGATGCTTCAACCTGTGAGGAGACAACGGTCCTAGAGCTTTCGCAGGCACCTCATCATTCCACTGACGTCGAGGCCTATCCCATAGAGGTTATTGCTCCCATTCTGGGAGAATCTTTTACTCCATCGCCCTTTGCTTTTGATTCCCCTCCCGTGTATGATGTTTTTTATGATTCAGATTTTGATGACTCATCGTGCCTTTTGCAGGATACACATACATATGAACAAGAGGTACGATTGAACATATACGAGTAGGAGAGTGAGGAGTTGGCACCCATGGATGCGATTGAATATGATCAGGAGGTGCGATGGGATAAGTATGACGATGATGAGGAGCTGCCTGATGAGACCCACGCTTAAATGCCAAAGCTACCTGAAGAACATGAGGCAAATAACGAGGAGTTGGTCGACGTGGTGCACGAGAGTAGAGATTTATTTTCAGGAAAGTGTCGTCAACCGATCTTTATCTTGAATATTTTTGTTGATGACCCTCTTTGGAATACATTTATTTTGGGGAAGAATTTTCCACATCAGATTGATGCGGCTTATCTCTTGTAGGGTACAGGTGGAGTCCTTGGGGAGCTGCTGGGAGCTGCATTGCTGGAGTCTGATGGAGTCTGTGGACATAGGCACCTGGCGGAGCTACGGAAATTGCAGATAGAGTAGCTTCCTGCACAGACAAAGATAGTGGACCTGCCTTTTGCTACATGTGGTACCAATCTAGTAGTGTAGTATTTTATGCTTTCAATAAACACGAATCCTCTCAATAGCAGAGGACCGTATAGGATTTTATATGCTTTCTTAGCTTAATAAATTCACCCCATATGATGGCTCAATTATCTGTAATGCCCTGCTAAGCTACTGCACAAGTACTAGAGGGTGGGTGAATAGTACTTTAAAATAATTAAGAGGTTAATTCCTAATTACTTGCAAACTCTACCAAACAATGCAGAAAATGCGGAAATGTAAATGTTAAACAACAAAGAAACAATCGCAAACAACAATATTACTGGGTTCGGATCCACCCAAGTCTCCCCGACTTGTTCCCGGTGATCCTACGTCTCAACCACCCGGATCCCCTCCGGATACTTGAGTTAGCAACCCTAACTCAAGATTTCCACTATGAAATACTTATGAAAAACCTTCACAAGTCAAATCATACACAAAGTAATTTGTGACTCCCACAACCCGGGATCACAAACACAACTCTCACAACCGAGAGATAAACACTTACAAAATGAAAGTAAATAAAATAGAATAACTTACCACAAAATACCTATGCCTTGAGTATACTTACGAATTAGGGCAAGGATGATTTTGAGGAAGAAGAAGGAACCAAACCCTGGCTCCAAGATGTAGATCAGCGATGGAGAGCTATGGGGTTGTTGGTGACCTAGGATCAAGCACTTGGCTTGGAAGGCTTCACACTCTCTCTTTGGAAGTAAGAGTGACGAGAGATTATTGAATGGAATGAAAGAGCTTTGAATGAGCTTGGAATGATTTCTCTTGATCTCTAAACTTGCAATAATATCAGCCTTGACTGCAATGAATGCAGCCCATCAAGTATATATAGGATAGAGGAGAGAGAGAAAGAAATTCGAGTCATTAAATGCTCCAACGGCTCTTTTCTGAACCCAACTAGTCGGTCAAAGAACAACCACCGACCGACTAGTTCATCAACTAGTCGGTCGGTCATTTAACGTAGACCGACTAATGGAAGAACAGCCAAAAGGTCGAAGCACAGACAAAAGGAACTAGTCGGTCCAAGAAGAGTAGCTGACCGACTAGTTTCACAACTAGTCGGTCGGTTACTTAACTAAGACCGACTAAGAGATAAATCTGAAGTCTGAGCACAAATTGATTTAGTCGGTCCAAGAACAAATGTTGACCGACTAGTTCATCAACTAGTCGGTCGCCAAATGTGCATAGACCGACTAAATATAAACAGTAAGTTAGGTGAAAATTGGCATGTACAGTAAAGCTAAACTAGTCGGTCCAAGAAGGAAAGTTGACCGACTAGTTCATCAACTAGTCGATCGATCAATGAACACAGACCGACTAATGATAAACAGTAGCTCAGGCTCAAAGTTGCATGTACTGGGAAAGCTCAACTAGTCGGTCACAGAAGCATCACTGACCGACTAGTTCACAAACTAGTCGGTTGGTGAGTCAACATAGACCGACTAACTGTAAACAGTAAAGAGCTTAGAATTGACTGACAAAAACTAGTCGGTCCAAGAAGCTTTGCCGACCGACTAGATCACCATCTAGTCGGTCAGTTCTTCTTCTTGAACCAACTAACATGCACAAGAAGTCGCGAATCGAAGCGCGAAGCTTCGGAAAAGTTTGTATGGACTTCTACTAAGATCCTAGAGCTAAGATAGGAGCGTTATGAAGATTTAATCCGTAAGACCTACTCAAGGCTTAACATTCTACGAAAGAAGCTTAAAGACTATAAATAAAACTTGACGATACTGTCTTCAATAACTTCAATCGAATCTTCATGACTTCTAAAATGGTCCATAAGCTTCAACGAAGCTTTAGGCATACGATCACGTGCTTTGAGAAGTCTCGAGATGTCGCTTTGGATGTTCATATGAATTTGGCGACGATCTCCATAACTGCGCTCACAAATAGTTAGTTCACGATATATTTATGTTTGTTCATCATCCAAAACCAAATCCGGGGAGTCCAATATCCAACATTATCTTCTGCACCCAACCCACTATTTATCACCTATGCCCACCCTTGTATTCGACGCTTATTTCGCCTCTCTCCCCAATTTTTATGTGATGTTTAAGCTTAGGGGAAAGAGACTATTTTGTTGAGTGCCCCCCATATCTTGTCGTTGTCCTTTATTTATAACATACACACATTAAGGACAATGTGATGTTTAAGCTTGGGGGAGTGCATGGTGCACGCACTTTGCCTCATCGTGAAACACACTTCGAAATTTCCATTTGAACCATGTTCACTTCTATATTTATGTCTCATATACTTCATTTTCTATGAAATATCATGGATTTATTTTTTATAAACTCTGATTTTTGTTAGACTAGAGTTCGATTCCTTGATTAGTGTATCTTTGTTAATATGCTTTTTCATAGTAAAATCCATAGTTTCACAACCATATTCTCGAACCAGTTAAGCTAAAAATGAATGAATCAAATCTGAAAATCATTTGACTCCTGCGTGATTTGATTGATAATTCTATTGCTTCATGAATGTTTAGTGATTTAAAAGAGATAGGATAACCCCACGATAACCAAAGTAGTGATGATTAGGATTCCTGAAACCGAGTTCAATATCCACGTGAAGTGGAGATGTTCTCGTAATCATTTTTCCCGTTTAATGGGTTAATAAAAATGTCACCATATTTGAAGAAACTTATAGTTCTTTGTTTATATAAGATTGGTAAATGATGTCTTGCATCAATAACAATCCAAGGTGGCATATTATATCGTGCCAAAAGTAAGATTTGGACGAAAGATGGCACTACATGTGTTCCTTTATCTTCCTATGTTTGAATTTATTTGGGAAAAAGCTTCTGGATTTATTGAATTTTAATATTTGAGAGTACGGGCATATCCTTATATAGAGTATTCAGGCTTTGTAAAGCTTGAACCTCAAGTAGACGTCCCAAAAATAATTATCTATTGGATAAAATTAAGGGTGAAATGCTTTTTAAAGCATAAGTCCGATGCTATTTTTGAAAAATACTCACTAATAACTATGGTCTGGTACTAGATTAAATTTTATTTTCATAAATATATTTGTCCTCATAGAATATCTATGTATACAAAATAGGTAGATCGACAAACGTCGTCTAGACTAGATATGTATATATATTCAATGACATAATCTAATGACCTATCATATTACAAAAGCAATTTGGGACTTTTTAGAACTTCTGGGTCTGATATAGGTCTGACATTGATTATTCCAAGTAGAGATATATCATATCTTCCCTTTCTATATTTATGTCCATGACATTATATGTCATAGTCTTCCCCTGTTTTAAGTATTCCACTAATCTAATTTATTATAGACTTTTCAAAGTTTATGTGAATGCTCTAGTATGGTCTTCAGGCCATTTTATTGAGCCATTCGGGATTTATGTGGATAGAAGAACATGAATACGGGGAGTAAAGATACGTTGGTGCGAAAAATTTAGTTCTCACTTTTATGCATGCACGACTTTAGGCGCGTGCATTATGCAAGGCTGATTCAAGAATCTTACCTTGTAACGTGAGTGTACTAAATAAATTAGCGGATTTATGGCATCTTCGGGTGCGCATAATATTAATATATTAAAATAGATATGATAAATCTATATCGTGAAGTACGCATCATTTAGACGTATGTCCAGAAGATGGAAGCATTAATGGTCGCATAATTCCAACGTATTTTATTTGGTTAAAAGGGTATTGACATTCTATTTGAACTTCAGGTTCATTTGTCAATGCGGATATGATTTTAAAAAAATAGAAAAATTATTACTGTACCAGAGTCATAGTTTGAGTACAAATGCATGAATAAATCATGCAAATAGCAATTAAACATGTAGTTCATATATATTACAAGCAACAACAAATGCAAAAAATATGAAACTATTAGATATAACATGCATAAGATGTATTTTCAATATAATAAGCAATTTATATAAAAATTATGTTTAATAATTAATTGGACCACGGGAAAACGTAATTACCCGTTAGGTTATGTAACTAACGACAGAGCGGTCCCAAGGTATTTGTAATTATTAAATCGTGAATGATTAAAATTAAATCCAATTTGTACAGGCATACACAATACATTTTATTCAACATCTCAGGCAATTTTATTGGATAAATATAAAATATTTAATAATTACTTGGGCCACGTGAAGACATATCATGCACCATTAGGCTAGATAACTAACGGCAGAGCGATCTCAGGACCTTTCATAATTATTAAATAAAAAATCTAATTAATCCAAATTATGCAGATATTGATGTTATTGATATTATATGGACCAAAAACAAGTTGCATCCTAAAAAGAATATATTAATGCAACACTTCAATTATCCAGATTTTTTAGAATTTCCAGTAATTTCAGGTATTTTCTGATATTTTTCTAGATTAAATTGAATTTTTCTGAGTTAAATTTATATTTAAAACAGAAAAATAACATAACCTAATTAGTAAAATAAAAGCCATTAGGCTTGCTGTGGGCTTCAGGCCCAACAACCAATTAAAAAATTATGCAATAGGTTCATGTGGGCTACATGCCCAACATCCAATTTTTAATCTCTATTTTTACTTATAATAAATGGGTTAATGGGCTAAAAGCACATATGTTTAGTGTTGTAAAAATAATACATTAAGCCCAAAAAAATGAAATTGCAAACAATTTCATCTACCATCATCCACAATCCTCAAAACCATCATCTCCCCCAAATTGCTTTGAAAACGTCATCTCCCTGACAGGGGGTGGTGCGGCTTTTACGACAGGGAGGGAGCGGCCGACCAGGGGGTGGCGCAGTAAAGACATCCTCGACAGGGGGGCGGCGTAAGGAGGAGACCCCCGATATGGAGGTCGGAGTTGGAAGCAATGTTGACGGCTAGGAAACCCCAAGCCTCATATACATAATAAACAATGTGGGTGGATACCCAATGGGCCCATCTCATAACATTGTAAATGTTATCTGTACATGCAATTTTGTTTTTAAAAAATATTATTACTCAATGCAACTTTAATGATCTATCATTGCATTAGAAGTAGAGAAAATACATAACTGACCATTTAATTAATTATTTAGACTCATTAAATACAAGCAATTTTGTCGTTTTCTCAAGATGCCATCAGGGTGAGGGGGCAGTGGAAAAGAGAACTTTCCTGACACCACTAAATTGTTGTCAAATTGAAGAGACCGCTCAAACAAACAAACACCCAAAATGATGATAAATAAATAAATCTTTGCATTAAGATTCAGAGATATCTTAAAAGGTCTCCTCAAATTTCTCGAAGTTTTGGGTGTCCAGTTCATCCTAGACCTCTGGTTTGAAAGCAGCCTCCATTTGATATAGGTTATCCCATTAGAGGACTTTAAACCATTGATGAGCCTTTATTTCATGAGCTCCCCTTGTTCCAAGTCTCTGTTCTAAATTACAGAGCAGTTTGCTAATAAGATCATTTGCTTCACGAGAAAGCTTTGCCTCCTCAGGAAATTTTGCTAATTAAATCCAATTTTGGGGGTTTTTGGGTTCGCCGACTTCAATCCGTCTCCATTGGGATTTTAAAACTTTTTTTCTTGAATTTTATTCGATAAACTATGTTATTATATTATCAACGGTAATCTTGATAATATTATTGGTCCAATAATATTAGATCTAAATAGTTTCAATCTAATCTAGTTTTAGATCTAAAAATTTATTATGGATCGATGAATTACTCTAACCGAAAAAATCTGGAAAAAGAGATCCGAAGAGAATAATACGATCCACATCCTTGCAACGTCGGTGAACGAGCCGCCAACAAGAATAGATTCCATAGCGCAACCTCCATGCGATGGTGGCTATCCATGCGATGGTGGCTATCCAAATAGCCAAGAAATTGATTCCCTCGCTTTTAGACGAGAAGAAAATTTGATGTGTAGAAATTTTTCTTAGAGCATCGTGCTGATAACGTGTTGGATAAACTCAAAGAAAGAGTAAACATGGCTCATAGCCATGGTTCTCTATATATTCATGTCAATGGTATATCAATGGTCCCCACTACTAATTAGTTGGGAGTAACGGAGGGATAGAGATGTGACCTCCCTCACTCATAACAAATCCTAGTTTTTAAAACAAATCAATTTTTATTTCAAATTATTTCCTTCTATAACCTTTCCTTATTCTATTCTAGACCCTAACGTACACCCGGGTTATGCATGCACGCATGCACAAATACAGCCGCACCCTTACATTTTCTTAAATAAAACCATATCACATACACTCTCTTCCCTCTCTCATATAAGACCCTAGCCCCCTAAGAACCTAGGTGTTCTTTTAAACCCTAAGGCAACAAAACCATACAGAACCCTACACTCATCTCCTACACAAACCCTACAACACCCTAAATTTATAAAAGAGAAACCCTAGCCTACAACCCTATCAACCCAGGCCGCACCCCAAACTTCCTCTCTCCATATTTTCTTACCCTAACATCAACCCTAACCTACCCTAAGGTCATGCGCACCACCCCCTCTCCCCGTCGACCACCAACCCCAGCCATCTTCTTCTCTCCGACCAGCTTTTCACACCACCCAACCCCCCTTCAAGCCCGTCGCCGCCTACAAGCATTTTCGAGCATTTCCGATGCTAGCTCGTGGCAAAACACCCGGCCACCGTGCCGTCCTCCCCTCCTCCTTCTGTCGACCTCCTACACCCATCTCCGGCATGTCCTCCATCTCCCAAGAGCCCGATTCCCAGTAGAAAACATTCGGCGTCTCTCCCTTTCCGCTCAGCCTGCAGACTCTCCCCTCCGGCGCTCCTCTACTCCGAGCGCCACGCACGATCCTGCAGCCTGCAGACCGTCGCACCACCCCGACGTCCGACCACCTGTGGCGTCACCTCCCCGCACCAACACAGGCAACCCCTCTTCACTTGCAACCAAGAACAAAGAGGAAGAAAGCCCTAGAGGTTAGTTTCAGTACGTTTTATATTAGTTAGTTTATAAAAAATAGGATTCTGTTGTTAGCTAGTAGTATGCAGTTTCAAATATGTATTAATTTTAGGGTTAATTGATATATGCTGTGTCTTGTTATCTTGTTAGTATTATTATAATAGTTAGTGTTAGTTAAAACTGTGTTTTATTATCATGAGTAGTAAAGCTTACAAACATTAGCTGTTACCCTCTACTAATTATTATATAGGTTAGTTTATTAATACCTCTGTGTATATCCATTACTATAACAGAATATGTTAGTATCCTAGTGTCCTTTTTCAGTAACTATTCATATCAATATAAGTATTACAACATAACCAAAAGTTAGCTTTCTAATAACCCATATAAGAAATTAGAGTAATATGTTATAGAAACGGTATCTTTTTTTAGGTATTTGTATAAATATGTTAATTAATAAAATAAGTTATTTTCGTCTAAATCTGATATCGGAACCGAATGACGCAGAAAACATCCGCGCATGTCGTATGGACCCGTCGACACCAAAAACACCGGAAACAGGCAAACGTGCAGTTTGTTACATGCTTTTTCGTGTTACTTTCTTAAAACTTAAACCGTGATATATTGTACACAAGATTACCATGATACATTGACACTAAAAAGTACTTTTGGGAAAAGCTAAACTTAAACACGCGTGCGTGTGTGTGGACACATTTAAGAAAAATGCTCGTACTTGTTACAACATGAACAGAATTGACAATAGAACGAAAAACTTGAACAACATGGAACATGATGGCCAGTTTGGCTAACTCACAGATAATACATGACGTTGGCTCATAGACATACATGTCGTTGGCTCATAGACATACATGTCGTTGGCTCATAGTTGGCTATTCTCGTCGGTCACATGTGACTAGTCTGGCTCGTGTTCCAATAGGGTCACAAGTGACTAGTCTGGCTCGTGTTCCAGTATATGACGGTTTAGCATTCTGGCTCTGGTCCAGAAAGTACACGTGGGTGGGGTTGGGTTCCCAGGCACTAGCCAGTAGTAAACGGGTTTCCTTCGGTGGCACTTGAAGGTGGATTCACTTACTAGCCGTCTAACGACATGGGCCTTAGTCACGAACTTGCACACACAGTTAAACAACTTGAAAAGAATGTTAACTTACAGAACTGCTGTTACATTATTGAACTGCCGAGTTTCATCTTCTATAATAGAACTGCATGCTAGTGTAAATCTTTGTAATTGTTTTAAACTGCTATATATAAACTTTTATATATCTTGCCAAGGGTCCCCTTTCTAACCATGACTTGCCAGGACCCTTGCTGACATACATTCTACGTTGTTTGAATGTATGTCAGGTCATGAGATAGGGTACCAAGAGGATGAGTTGTTAGATCAGAGTGATCCATTGGACCAGGAGTACGTCGACCTAGAGGTTCTCCCCACCGAGGACCAGTCGTTGAGATTCAACTGCCGTTGCTGCTTTAGAGTTTTATTTTCTGCTTATCTGTTGGGTGTGTACCCACTTTTGTAGACTCTGTTTGTCGGCCATGCTTGGGGCCTTACTTTATTTGTGTACTTTCCTTTTCAGGACGTTGGCTATATTATGATTATCTCTATTGTTCTGTTTGCATGCAGGAATCTACATTTGGTTGTTATTCACAGATGCTTATTGAGCTTAAGTTTCACCGCTTCAGCCCATGCAGACACGCTTGCGTCCTCGCTCCCAAGTATAATGGGAAGTGGGGCGTGACAGGTTTTTGTGGTGACCTATGCTGGTCGTGCGCTTGCAAACTTCAGAACAATAGAAATACTGTCATTAGCCAAACGTCTAGAATTACCTCGTACACGAAATTTTCCCTAGTATCTTGTCTCAGCATAATAGGGTGACCCAACATCAGGATTATAGGAAGATCTATTTAGACACCCGTGCTTGTTAGCTAAACACCTTTGCTAAGACTTAGTATTATCATCTTAGGAAGCACCTTAGTGGTTTCCCACCAGCTCTGACCATATTAGATTTTAGAGTTTCATTTAGTCGTTCACTCGGACCGACTAATCTCGGGCCCAGCAGAACGTAGTGATCGTCGCATCTTTGCGAGTCGAACCTGAAAATCCTGCTATAGTTAGAGTTTTCGAAAGCATCTTCCCTAAAGACGTTTCTGGATTGCCGCCGGATAGAGCTTTGGATTCAGTATCGATCTGATACCAGGTACTCAGCCAATCTCGAAGGTGCCTTACTGTATGGCTCCGATAGAACTTGAGGAGCTATGGAAACAGTTGGATGACCTCTTGCAGAAAGGATTTATTCACCCCAGCGTGTCTCCCTGGGGTACGCATGTACTGCTGGTTAAGAAGAAGGATGGATCGAGAAGAATGTGCGTGAATTATCGGGAGCTGAACAACATCACTGTAAATAGATGATATCTCTCATAGATGATATCTTCGATCAACTCGGTGATTCACGAGTTTCTCGAAGATGGATCTCAGGAGTGGATACCATCAGGTGAAGGTTAAGAATGAGGATATCTATAAGACAGCTTCGTGGACCAAGTACAGACACTGCGAGCTCGTTGCCATACCGTTCGGTGTGACTGACGCTCCTGCAGCATTCGTGAACATCATGAATCTTATATTCTACGAATTTATGGATAACTTCGTAGTGATATTTATAGGTAATATAGTAGGCCTATTCGAAGAGCGAGGAGGAGCGTGCCGAGCATCTGCAAACTGTTTTAGAGACGCTTTGTCGTCATCAGTTGTATGCCAAGTTCAGCAAGTGTGAATTCTGATTAGACAAAATAGCATTTCTTGGACACGTGGTGTTGGGTGACGGTATCCCTGTTGACCCAGAGAAAGTTGCATCAGTCAGAATTGGCCTACCCCTCAGTTGACATCGGTCACCAGGAGTTTCCTAGGATTGGTGGGTTACTACCGATGATTAATCGAGGAATTCTCGAGGATAGTCGAGCCCATGACTCGATTGACGAGAAGGACGTCAAGTTTATTTGGTCAGACTCTTACACGCAGGCTTTTGAGATATTCAAAGCAAGGTTGATGTTTGCACCAGTCCTGGCTATACCAGATAGGACTGGCGGACTCAAGACCTTCTGTGATGCATCAGACAACGGCCTTAGATAGGTTCTGCACCAGTATGATCGCGTGATCATATATGCTTCTCATCAATTGAAGATTCACGAGAGGAACTATCCGGCTCATGCTTTGGAGCAAACCGCTGCCATCTGCGCCCTAAAGACTAGGAGACATTTCTCGCTGGTCAAAGTTTGAGATATATTTCCACTCAGGGAGAGTCGAGTAAGAGGCAGAACCAAGCTAGTGATATAGGAATAGTAGATCTATTAGTATTTATTATGATGTTCGTAGTGTATATGTAGATAGTGAGTGTAAACCAATGTGTGTGGATCTCTGTGTCCCACACATGTATGAGTGAGCATTCCCTTAGTATATTAGTATATTATTGTCACGCCCCGCTTCCCTAAAATGGAGGCGAGACGTGAAAAGGTCCACACGAGAGTGGAGCTGTGAAGCCCCAAACCCGATAAGCGTCAATAAAACATAAGCAGGTCCCTGTAACCACAAACGGAACAACAATAATAACACAAGGAGAGACAGAAATAAAATCTCAAATCTCAGCATTTGTCCAACATGAAAATTAAGTTCAACACCCAGAAAAGCCACCAGGCTAAAAGAAAGAGTCTAAAGGCCCAGAACAAGGCCAACAAAAAGGACAACAAAACAAAGTATAGGTGCTGCGCACCGAAAACTACAGCAGTCTAAAATAAAAGGGGAAGGCTCAACGAAGACACTAGGACTGGTCCCCAGTGTCCACGTACTCCTCGCCACACAAAGGCTTGGGCTCGGCGTCCGCAAACACCTCGTCCTCAACAATGAACTCAGGCTCAGGATCTAACATGTGTCACCCAAAAGAGTAAAGGGGCACATGTCAGCAAGTCTAAAAGACTTGGGCAAGGAAACTGAAAGTAAGGTAAACTAACAACCTAGCAGTTATAGTAGGATGCATGACATGGCAAGTATAGTATGGAAGTGACAAGTAATGGGAAGCACAAGTAGCAAGTGGCAAGTAAGGCATGGATAACAAGTTTTACAAGTAAAACACGGACAAGTACAAGTCAAGTAGTTCACGTCAAGTGAACACGTCAAGTAAACACGTCAAGTAATCAAGTTGTGCACAGAGATTCCGCCTGTTGGCTAGAGTGGCTGATCGGGCCAACTCCTAAGCTCAAGTGACCGTTTATCTCTACCCCTCCACGTGTATCGAGCCAGGGCATTACCCCGCACACGGAATGCTCGCTTCTGGAACCCGAGCCAGGAAGTGTATTTAACACGTATGGCGTAGGGTTATGTCTGCAACGCAGGTGCCTAGCCAGAAACAAGTAGATCGGGCATTGGCTATCAACCAACTCACGTAGCCCGCTTCTGGAACACGAGCCAGGAAACACAAGTATTGTAGCATGTGCTACGCATGCGACATTCAACATGGATAGCATGGATGACAATTAATTCACGTACCGTTAATTAAAATTAAACATGACATGGTAGTTATGCAACATGATAAATGACGGATCTAGCTTTGTTGTTAAGCTAGTTCCTGAAATTGCGCCTAGGCGAGTATCATTTCGTCGCCTAGTCTCTTTTACGCCTACAACAAGCAAATGGCCTAAGACATGGCCCAAAACCCTAAGTGGCAAGTTTCACTTGCCTAGCACCGAGGATGACGATCAACGAGGCCGTCACACAAATGCTAACTACGGAGATGAGATCGCTGCCGTGGCAAAACTGAAGGGATTTCTGGGACCCTTAGGGCACAAAAACTCTAGTCCCGTCCTAAGTCGGACGGAACATAGACAGAAATGCAGCGGAAAAATTTTATGTTAATCTAATTAACATGCAACCCTAAGGAACCAGACCCTATTAGCCAGGATCTCTGCCAACTTGGGGTGGATCTGACCACCCCAAGAGGGATCTAACTACTGCGAATAATTAAATGAAAACTTAAACACATACCCGGAATCTCAGCCCTAGGGCAGGCGAGATGTTCCGCGCCGTCTTCCAAGCTGCTCCCGTCCCACGCCGAGCCGCTCCTTGAACCGGTCCCCGCACCGCATCCCGAGGCGATCAATCCCCGTGTTACCGAGCCACCCACCGCCGAAGAAAGTTTCACGCGAGTGAAACCTCCGCCTAGATTTCGGATCCAGAATCCGAACTCCTTTGCGGCTTTGCTAGAGCCCGCAGGAGTAAGGCAAAAATTTATAGGGAGAGGAGAAATATTTATTTAAGCTTAAATCCGAGCATGCTCCAACATTTACGAGAGCCGCTCAGATCTAGAGCTTGGGACGAGTTTTGAGGAAGGGGGGAGACCCCTATTTATATAGGCGGTGGACTCTCCCCTTTTCTCAAAATCCGATGTGGGACTAAATAATGAGTTAATTAAAATCAAGTTAGTTTGCACTTCACAAAGTGCAAACTTCCGTGAATTTTAACTCACTCACCGTTGAGCTTCAAGATTGATACAACCTATCAATACGACAAGCGTTCAATGGTGAACGCATAGGAAAAAACCGTTCGTCAATCGGAGTTCGTTTGACCCTCCAATTGAGTATCCAAAGATCAGCCCAAGGCTAGTTTTTCACAAAAACTGAGCCGTCAATTAAATCTGCACACTTAGGGTTCGAAACCCTAGTGGTGGGGCCCACGGGTGGGCCCCACGCATCCAACGCGTGCAAAAATCCGCCTGGGCTCGCCCAGGCAGCGTGGGCTTAGCCCAGGCTTCCGCCTGGGCTTGCCCAGGCCGAGCCTGGGCTTAACCCAGGCAGCGTCTGGGCTAGCCCAGGCAGCCTGTTCTGCCTCGCATTTACTGGGCCTGGCCTGGTCTGATCCTTTGGGATGTTTTGGCTCTAACTTGAGCATTTGGTGTCCGATTTGGACGCCGTTCGAACCTGGGTCTAGACCGGGACATTCCTGTCTTACCCGTGAACTTTTCTTTGCGTTTATTTTATTAAATATTGTATTAAACAATTTAATACACATTTAATTGCTTTTGCATCAAATGCAAAATAGTCCATATCTAAGCTTAAATTATCATTTGCATCAAATACAAATGATCTGAGGGCATATATCCCGACATCTCCCACTTGCACTCAGGATCATTTATTCCGAATGCTAGAGATTATTACAAACATCTTTTGCAATATTTTATCCCTTGCATCAAATGCAAATTATTCTCCCTAACTTATTTCTACCTATTACTAGACGAAAGATCGCACTCTGTGTGAGACCCTACAGCCTGACCCTTACAACAAGTTGGGCTCGAAGCCCTATACGGCAGTGACTACGAGCAGTGGTTGCCGTCCCTGCTTCAGGAATCATCATTATGTAGTTAACTCATTGACATGAGTATTGTCAAGACCACCCTAACTGTTTCCGTGATGAATTCCGCAGTTATAGTCTCTTCGTCTAAACTATGTCGTGTAGATCAAGTCTTGGGTACGGTCAAACTGTCAACCCCAATAACTTGACTCCGGTTAGTTTCTTTCGATCTTTTTAGTCAAAAATGTTGGACTTCTTCCAACATACTCTGGCCAGATTTTTTACTAAAGACCGAACTAACCCTACGACACTAACTCCCATTGACCGGGAGAGACGAATCCTCTCTTGGTCATTACTCTCCTCATACGCTTCAAGTGTCACCCAATCAAAGACCTTTCGACAGGCCTTGCCTCGAAGCTAGGTCATTTGATCTAAGTGGCACCGTTCACGCACAGGTTTGTCAAAATGACCTCAAGTCAAAAGACCAACTAGCCTATCATCACTCAGAGTCATCATTGACAGATTTGTCAATATAACCATATGATAACTCTTGTGGATCGTTCAGTGAACTCATTCTCTAATGAGCACCTGTGTCTCATCTACGACTTCGCAAAGTCAAGCGATCATGAGATCATCACCACCGCTAAACGGTGAAGACTAAGACACAATGGTCTATCCGATGTTTCGATATCCTTGTCTCGAAACATCTACGACCACGAACCCTTTTAGACTTATGCTACAGACGGTCAAACATTTCTTCATGATCGAGATACTCATCTCGATACCTGTTTGACCTTGCATAAAGTCTCAGGACTTTACCTAAGTTAATGTCTAATGTTAACTACATTATAAAATAACTTAGATAAATTATTACCAAACAGCTTACTGTTATTTCGAACAAGATGTTTGTGCTATTCACACATGAAGATAGATAGCCTCGAGGGTATCATCTCTCAACATCTCCCACTTGCACTCAGGCCCATTTATCCCGGTATCTTATACCGTTTTTACACATAAGTTTTCTCGACTTCATGTGGTAGAGCCTTCGTGAGTGGATCTGCTAAAACCGTCTACACTATAGACTCAAGGGGTTTTTATGTTCATGTTAGACCAACCATTTGAATCTCATTCAAATAATTCACTTGGTCTATCAGAATCTGTAATATTTAATATACATGGATCTTATCCAGCTCATCGTACATTACGATAATAATTTAAATTTGTTAATGGTCATTTCAAATGGCTCATATCTATTTCTAATAAAGTATCAAACTCTTTGATTACTTAATCAAATTATATGTTCCATCTCTTTGATGCCTTGCATGTAATTTATACGCTCCCACTGACCTTGAAAACTCTCTGGCTAATTCATATAAGTTGGTCCGTCTAAATCATATTTAGAAAAACGAACTTATAAGTGAATGCTCCAATTTTCATGGTCAACATGAGCGTTTTACATCGGATTTGGTCCGAGTAGATCTGTACACATCTGTTGGCGAGACGATTTCAACTAATCCGTTTTAAAGAAATTAGGGTGAAAACCGTTTTCGATCAACAAGATTGTACTTTACTATTCTCTTTCTGCACCAATCTTTCACCTTAAAGATTTACTTGCAGAAAGTGAGGAAACATTTTCCTTGAGTACGTAAACTAAATTCCCAAATTTATTTACGCACACGGACCTATTTTGATTGCATCAAGTTTTAAATCGGAGTTACTACTCCGAATTTCATCCCGGAAGTTGACTAAGTCATCATCAGTTATGATGTCTAACTCGACAATTCGTATCACGAAATTCGAGTAATTATACAACTTCTTTAATGATCGATTTAATGAATATCTTATTGACAATGTCCTCATAGGACATTATCAAAACCTAGGCATTACGATCTGGGACTTAACCCAGAGAGAGGACTTAACTCAGAGTCACTTACTATGTATCGCACCAAGTCTCACTAAGTGTGATTCATACATTTTAACACACGGATGTGTTAACAGACTTGACCTGAGAGAAAATCATATTTTCTTTTAATTACACAAGATTTTATGTAGCTAAGTATTTGACCATTCGATCTAATCGAATCAGTTTAAATACTTTCTACTTTTCGTTCTTTATTTTATCAGACTTGTGTTTCATCAAGAACACGTGTCTTAATAAAATATACGAATAACTTATTTTGGTTAAAATAGACTCGGGTACATCAGTATGTACGAGACTGAGTTCGACAACTCATTCTTCCACTGTCTTACAGATGGTTTTCAGCCGTTATATCTGAGAGGATAAGATTCACAAGTGTCCGTAGACTTCATAATACGAGAGGTCAGACCCCTCTCTATGTGACTTGTGAAGCTTAGTCTCTCGACATGGCCTAGTCCATTTTACCATATAAGTTTGCTACTATCTTGTGTATTTATATATTAACATTTAATATATATATATATATATAGTTATTACAATTACTTAACACAAAACATTGCTTCCGAAGCAAGGTGACGACATTCGTCAAAAAATGTGTTAGACGTTTTTGTATAACTATTTATTCTGAAATCGTGACATCAAAATATATCACATTTTCATTTCCTCCTACTTATGCCTTTACTAATGATAAATTAAACTAACTTTCTCAATTGACTTTCCGGAGTGCCTTCTTCCTTTTCTAAATCACATTTAGATATTAATTAACCCAACATAAATAGCTATGCAAGCATCTTATGTATCCAAACGCTTGAGCTTTGCAATCTCGAGTTTAGCTCAAGAAGTTGCTTGTCTCAAGATCCGGTTGGGATACATAGTCTTGCACCGCTCATGCACTCGTATTCGACTCAAACGGTTTGATCGAATTCTCGAACTTTGCGGATCGGAATTGTTTGTCCATACAATCTTGAGGGTAGCTCGACAAGTTGTAGGGAGAAACATACTTCGAATACCCTATATGTTCAAGCTGCCTCATATAGAGAAGAGTGACATGTAGCTTTAATTTATATGTTGGACTCAGAACTTAATGAAATCATATTTCTTAAGTCTGTTCTTTAGAAGGTCATTTAATGTCAACGAGAATATAGATTAATTGCATCAATTAGAATTTAACTTGATATTCAATTAATCAACTATTTGACCAGTTAACTTATTCTAATATTATATTTTGATTCCTTCGGTAAACATAGTCTTGCCCTAGTTTTTGCATATGTTCAATATTAAATATAGGTAGATTGGCTTTCATCTATCTATATCCTCCCACTATTTTTACGATCGTTTTAAAGCTTAATAACGAACAATTTAATCGAATTTAAAAATTAGTGAAAGAGGGATCCAATCATCCCGAACCTCACAACCTTGAGGAGACTCAACAAGTTGATTGGTTCCATGACTGGTAGACTAACTCTTGGTCAATCACAGCACATGTGATTCCCTGTCGATTTTTACCCACAGTCACTTATGATCTTGAGGAGACTCAACAAATCATAATGACTGGTCTAGTCAGACCCTTGATTTCGTGTCCAGATTTTGACTTAGATCGATACTCGAGGAGACCCGACGCATCGATTTGGGTCAAGTCTAGACTACATCACATGTATGTTGGAGTTTGTTCCTTAAAGAAAAACAAGTCACAGCTTGAGGAGACTCAACAACTATAATTGTCTTCTTTGAGTTACCAAGCTCCAAAATCAAGGAGGGATACGAATTAATCTTTAATAAGATTTATAACGCATTGACTAGATATAGTCCAGGGTGTCATACAATCATGATTCGCGACATTGCGGTCCAGCGGAACACAGCCAGGGAATTGACTAAGCCAGGATCACTGCCCCTTGTACTAGCAAGGGTTGACCCAGAACTCTTAGCCAAGCACATTGACTGGATCATGGTCCATTGAATGAAGCTTGTCATTTTTGTATGTGTGCCATAGACTAAACAGCTTTTATTAACAACTAATTAATCCTATCAACTAGTTGCATCCTTAAATTCAAAATTTTAGGATTTGTTTAATAACTTTTATTAAGTCCTTATCAACTTTAAGGTTCACGTGCTATCCTAATCGTTATTAGGGTTTTAATAAAATTATTAACCAACGCTAAAAGCGAAGTCCTTTAATGAGAATTAATAATAACAATTAGAATTAAGAAATCATTAAAAGGACTACCCTAATCATGAATTATGTCTTAAAGGGTTGTTAATATTTTATTAAAACATAGCATGTCAGTAAAATTCAAGTAAATAAATTTTAATCATTTTTAATGGCTAACCTAAAAGGTTGTCTTGTGTTATCAAATAAGAGACAAGAAGACATATCCATTAAACATTTACACTAATTTTATCGCATAAAAAGTGTACAACTATTTAACAAATAAATAGACTAAAGTTTATCGCATAAACAATTTTAGCATGCATACTTAAATTTAACATTTAAATTTAAAAATACGATTTTTAAAACATTTTATTTTATCTCATAAAGTAAAAGCTTGTTTAAAAATCATAACATTTGCATGCTACTTTAAAATATTTATCGCATAAAAATTTTAAACTTTTTTAAAATCAGTTTTTAAAATATCGTATAAATTTAAAACATCATTTAAAAAATTCCATGTTTAAAATTTATCACATAAAATTTTAAACAACATTTTAAACTTATCGCATAAAGTTTTAACGCTTTAAAACAATTTTTAAAATTTATCACATAAATTTAAAAAATTCCATTTTAAAACTTACATGTTTAAAATTTATCATATGAAATTTTTAAACAAAAAAAAATTTTAAATTTATCGCATAAATTTAAAGAAAACATTTTTCTGTAAAAGCATTCAAATAATAAATTCGCAGTCCAAGATCAGCATACAGAGATGGCTCTGATACCAATGAAGGGTATCACTCTGATATCATTGCGACGCTATTAAGGCCCATCATCCATGGCACCCTAGACCCGTCACAAGATACCTCCGAAACTTTTTTTACGGCATGCCTCTCGACAATGCCCAACCCATTATAAGATCACCATCTTATCGGGACTTGGTACGGTAAGAGCGATTACTTCGGGTCGGCTCATAACCCGAGAACCCGTACTCAAGCTCAACAAGCTCTGATACCAATGAAGGGATTTCTGGGACCCTTAGGGCATAAAAACTCTAATCCCGTCCTAAGTCGGACGGAACATAGACAGAAATGCGCGGAAAAATTTTATGTTAATCTAATTAACATGCAACCCTAAGGAACCAGACCCTATTAGACAGGATCTCTGCCAACTTGGGGTGGATCTGACCACCCCAAGAGGGATCTAACTACTGCGAATAATTAAATGAAAACTTAAACACATACCTGGAATCTCAGCCCTAGGGCAGGCGAGATGTTCCGCGCCGTCTTCCAAGCTGCTCCCGTCCCACGCCGAGCTGCTCCTTGAACCGCTCCCTGCACCGCACCTCGAACTGCTCCGCATCCCGAGGCGATCAATCCCCGTGTTGCCAAGCCATCCACCGCCGAAGAAAGTTTCACGCGAGTGAAACCTCCGCCTAGATTTCGGATCCAGAATCCGAACTCCTTTGCGGCTTTGCTAGAGCCCACAGGAGTAAGGCAGAAATTTATAGGGAGAGGAGAAATATTTATTTAAGCTTAGATCCGAGCATGCTCCAACATTTACGAGAGCCGCTCAGATCTAGAGCTTGGGACGAGTTTTGAGAAAGGGGGGAGACCCTATTTATATAGGCGGTGGACTCTCCCCTTTTCTCAAAATCCGATGTGGGACTAAATAATGAGTTAACTAAAATCAAGTTAGTTTGCACTTCACAAAGTGCAAACTTCCGTGAATTTTAACTCACTCACCGTTGAGCTTCAAGATTGGTACAACCTATCAATACGACAAGCGTTCAACGGTGAACGCATAGGAAAAAACCGTTCGTCAATCGGAGTTCGTTTGACCCTCCAATTGAGTATCCAAAGATCAGCCCAAGGCTAGTTTTTTCACAAAAACTGAGCCGTCAATTAAATCTGCACACTTAGGGTTCGAAACCCTAGTGGTGGGGCCCACGGGTAGGCCCCACGCATCCAGCGCGCGCAAAAATCCACCTGGGCAGAGCCCAGGCCGCGCCTGGGCGCGCCCAGGCCCGCGCCTGGGCTCGCCCAGGCGGCCTGGGCTTAGCCCAGGCTTCCGCCTGGGCTTGCCCAGGCCGAGCCTGGGCTTAGCCCAGGCTTGTGCCTGGCTAGCCCAGGCCGAGCCTCGGCTTAGCCCATGCAGCGTCTGGGCTAGCCCAGGCAGCCTGTTCTGCCTCGCATTTACTGGGCCTGGCCTGGTCTGATCCTTTGGGCTGTTTTGGCTCTAACTTGAGCATTTGGTGTCCGATTTGGACGCCGTTCGAACCTGGGTCTAGACCGGGACATTCCCGTCTTACCCGTGAACTTTTCTTTGCGTTTATTTTATTAAATATTGTATTAAACAATTTAATACACATTTAATTGCTTTTGCATCAAATGCAAAATAGTCCCTATCTAAGCTTAAATTATCATTTGCATCAAATACAAATGATCTGAGGGCATATATCCCTACAAACACAACATTAGAACAACATCCAACCTAGTTTTATTAGGGTTTCACAAAAACACAAATGGGTTATGAGGATATTGAGAGATCGAGTTATTACCAAATCGTTAGCGGAAGAATGATGCCGAGCAAGCACGGCAACTGAAGGAACGATCCGGGGAACCTAGGGTTCAGATCTGGAATGGATGGGGAAAATCTAGAGAAATGGGGTTTTGGGGGTTTTGGGGGTTTTTCGGCGACCTAGAGGTGGTGGCCGGCCAAAATGGAGAGGGGGAGGAGCTTTAGATGAATGAGGAAGGCTAGGGTTAGATGGATGATGATTTGGGGAAGAAGGAGGCTCAGGAGAAAAGAAAGAAGAAAAGAAAAACATTTGGGGGTTTAAATAGGAAGAGCTGGCGGCTGCCCAGAAATTAGGGTTTCGATACTGATTAGTCGGTCAAAGAGCAACCACTGACCGACTAGTTTGGGAACTAGTCGGTCGGTTGACCAACGCAGACCGACTAAGTCCAAACAGTAACTCCTGTACAAAATAGGATTTAGATTTAATCGGTCAAAGAACAACTACTGACCGACTAGTTTGTCATCTAGTCGGTCGATGAACGTTCTTAGACCGACTAAGAATGAATAGTACTTGGTATCAAAAATGATCATAGAGCTAGTCGGTTAAAGAACGATTGCTGACCGACTAGTTTGCAACCTAGTCGGTCGACAAATGTTCTTAGACCGACTAACGATAAACAGTAACTCCTGAGTAATTTACAAAGCCCACTAGTCGGTCCATGAAGGTTTGCCGACCGACTAAATCGTCATCTAGTCGGTCGGTTCCCCTTCTTGTACCGACTAACGTGTACAAAAAGTTCCGAAATGGAGCGCGAAGCTCTGGGATCAATTCCTAAGACTCCTAGGCTTGATTAACAATAAGATATGATCGATATGAAGCCCGTCACGAATGACTTACTCCAAAATCGACGATCAACGGAAGAAGCTAAGAAAACACGACGAAACGATCGAAAGTGAAAGCTACGGAGACGAAAACCACACATGAGGAGAAAATCCACCAAAACATATATATATAATATAAATAATCCAAATACATGAAAACCAGTCGTTACATCCTCCTCAACTTAAGAAAAATTCCGTCCTCGGAATTTCCCAACACTCACGTGTCCGGAACAAAAGTGGGAAACCCTCTCGCATCTCATCCTTGTTCTCCCAAGTAGACTCTCCTGGCGAGCCGTGTCGCCACATCACCCTCACAAGATTGACAATCGTGTTCTGAAGTGACTTCTGACGCCTGTCCAGAATCAGCACTGGCTACTGGTCATACGTCATATCAGGGCGAACAGTGATCTCCAAGAAATCCACAGTATGAGATGGATCGCTAATGTATCGACGAAGCTGCGACACATGGAAAACATTGTGAACTCCTTCCAAAGATGGCGGCAAGGCTAAGCGATATGCTACCTCGCCAACTCTCTCCAGAATGTCAAACGGTCCAATGTATTGCGGGCTCAACTTCCCTCGCTTCCCAAAGCGAATCACACCACGATTCGGAGAAATCCTCAGAAACACATGATCCCCAGGCTGAAACTCCAAAGGACGACGTTTAGCATCCGCCCAATGCTTAAAACGGTCCTGAGCAATCCTCAACCTCTCCCGAATGTTCCTGACAACATTCACGGCCTCTACAATCATCTCAGGTCCCAACAGCTCCCGATCACCAACGTCATCCCAACTCAATGGCGATCGACATTTCCTCCCATAAAGAGCGACGAAAGGCGCTATGCCAATACTCGCCTGGAAGCTGTTGTTGTAAGAGAACTCTACCAGATGTAGATGGTCCTCCCAAGAACCCTTGAAATCCAACATGCACGCCCTCAGCATGTCCTCCAAGATCTGAATCGTCCTCTCGGACTGGACATCCGTCTGCGGATGGTACGCCGTGCTGAAACTCAGACGCATACCCAAACTCTTCTGCAAACTCTGCCAGAACTGAGATGTGAACCTCGTGTCTCTGTCTGACACGATAATCACGGGGACTCCGTGAAGTCATACGACCTCCTGCACGATTCACGTTACATCACTATCCAAACTAGGAAAAGAAAATAAAACCGGAGAGTAAAAGAATTTACCTCCATATATCTCCTCGCTAGCGCATCAGTGGACTGTCCCACTCGGAATGGAATAAAGTGCGCGGATTTGGTCAATCGATCTACGATCACCCAAATCACATCATTCTGCTTCGGACTCCGAGGTAATCCAGACACGAAATCCATAGTGATGTGTTTCCACTTCCACTCCGGAATCAGAAGCGGTTGTAGCAACCCTGCCGTACGCTGAAGCTCCGCCTTCACGTGCTGGCAAACTAAGCACTTGGCCACACTCCGAGCCACGCTCCTCTTCATGACATGCCACTAATAGTTCAGACGAAGATCCTTGTACATCTTGGTGCCACCAGGATGCACAGAATACGACGAACTGTGTGCCTCCACCATCAACTCCTCTCTAATATCCCCAGCTGGCACACACAACCTGGCTCCAAACCTCAGCGAGCCATCCTCATGAATCAAAAAGTCAGTCCGCAGACCGGCTTCCACCAGCATCTTCTCTTCCGCATCCCACCAGTTCCGAGCATTATCCTTGAGTTGCCTTTTCGCCAAATCAACCCATCCAGCCAGGGTGATCTTGGCCATCTTCAAGTTATCCTCAATGTTCCGAACATCTCATCGGCAGCCAGAGGACCCTCAGACCCATCAAAATATGCGGGACCCAGCTCCCGAAATTGCTTTACTCCCGGCTCGGAGCGAGGGGCATCCTGGATTGCCCGACCAGCTCGAGCAAGTGGAGCATTCTGGACTTGCAAGAGCACGCCCTGCTGCACCTGCATCATCTGAAGCATCATCCGCATCATCTCTCCATTGGTGGGTTCCCGCTCAGGCTCCTCGTCATGAGGGGGCGCACCACTACCTCCACCATGGGTGAATCGCCTTCCTGCCATCTAATGACACAGAAAACGAAGCAGATTAGACTCATAGCTTATGACTCGAATGTCGAACTTAGTTTATTGGACATTCTAATATTATTATCGTCATTTCGATAATCGCAGTTATAGAAGAGACCTGCATGGGCCACCAACAAAACCTGTCACGCCCCGCTTCCCTAAAATGGAGGCGAGACGTGAAAAGGTCCCACGAGAGTGGAGCTGTGAAGCCCCAAACCCGATAAGCGTCAATAAAACATAAGCAGGTCCCTGTAACCATAAACGGAACAACAATAATAACACAAGGAGAGACAGAAATAAAATCTCAAATCTCAGCATTTGTCCAACATGAAAATTAAGTTCAACACCCAGAAAAGCCACCAGGCTAAAAGAAAGAGTCTAAAGGCCCAGAACAAGGCCAACAAAAGGGACAACATAACAAAGTATAGGTGCTGCACACCGACAACTACAGCAGTCTAACACAAAAGGGGAAGGCTTAACGAAGACACTAGGACTGGTCCCCAGTGTCCACGTACTCCTCGCCACACAAAGGCTCGGGCTCGGCGTCTGTAAACACCTCGTCCTCAACAATGAACTCAGGCTCAGGATCTAACATGTGTCACCCAAAAGAGTAAAGGGGCACATGTCAGCAAGTCTAAAAGACTTGGGCAAGGAAACTGAAAGTAAGGTAAACTAACAACCTAGCAGTTATAGTAGGATGCATGACATGGCAAGTATAGTATGGAAGTGACAAGTAATGGGAAGCACAAGTAGCAAGTGGCAAGTAAGGCATGGATAACAAGTTTTACAAGTAAAACACGGACAAGTACAAGTCAAGTAGTTCACGTCAAGTGAACACATCAAGTAAACACGTCAAGTAATCAAGTTGTGCACAGAGATTCCGCCTGTTGGCTAGAGTGGCTGATCGGGCCAACTCCTAAGCTCAAGTGACCATTTATCTCTACCCCTCCATGTGTATCGAGCCAGGGCATTACCCCGCACACGGAATGCTCGCTTCTGAAACACGAGCCAGGAAGTGTATTTAACACGTATGGCGTAGGGTTATACCTGCAACGCAGGTGCCTAGCCAGAAACAAGTAGATCGGGCATTGGCTATCAACCAACTCACGTAGCCCGCTTCTGGAACACGAGCCAGGAAACACAAGTATTGTAGCGTGTGCTACGCATGCGACATTCAACATGGATAGCATGGATGACAATTAATTCGCGTACCGTTAATTAAAATTAAACATGACATGGTAGTTATGCAACATGATAAATGACGGATCTAGCTTCGTTGTTAAGCTAGTTCCTGAAATTGCGCCTAGGCGAGTATCATTTTGTCGCCTAGTCTCTTTTACGCCTACAAAAAGCAAATAGCCTAAGACATGGCCCAAAACCCTAAGTGGCAAGTTTCACTTGCCTAGCACCGAGGATGACGATCAACGAGGCCGTCACACAAATGCTAACTACGGAGATGAGATCGCTGCCATGGCAAAACAACATTAGAACAACATCCAACCTAGTTTTATTAGGGTTTCACAAAAACACAAATGGGTTATGAGGATATTGAGAGATCGAGTTATTACCGAATCGTTAGCGGAAGAATGATGCCGAGCAAGCACGGCAACTAAAGGAACGATCCGGGGAACCTAGGGTTCAGATCTGGAATGGATGGGGAAAATCTGGAGAAATGGGGTTTTGGGGGTTTTGGGGGTTTTCCGGCGACCTAGAGGTGGTGGCCGGCCAAAATGGAGATGGGGAGGAGCTTTAGATGAAGGAGGAAGGCTAGGGTTAGATGGATGATGATTTGGGGAAGAAGGAGGCTCAGGAGAAAAGAAAGAAGAAAAGAAAAATGTTTGGGGGTTTAAATAGGAAGAGCTGGCGGCGGCCCAGAAATTAGGGTTTCGACACTGATTAGTCGGTCAAGAGCAACCACTGACCGACTAGTTTGGGAACTAGTCGGTCGGTTGACCAACGCAGACCGACTAAGTCCAAATAGTAACTCCTGTACAAAATAGGATTTAGATTTAATCGGTCAAAGAACAACTACTGACCGACTAGTTTGTCATCTAGTCGGTCGATGAACGCTCTTAGACCGACTAAGAATGAATAGTACTTGGTATCAAAAATGATCATAGAGCTAGTCTGTTAAAGAACGATTGCTGACCGACTAGTTTGCAACCTAGTCGATCGACAAATGTTCTTAGACCGACTAACGATAAACAGTAACTCCTGAGTAATTTACAAAGCCCACTAGTCGGTCCATGAAGGTTTACCGACCGACTAAATCGTCATCTAGTCGGTCGGTTCCACTTCTTGTACCGGTTAACGTGCACAAAAAGTTTCGAAATATAGCGTGAAGCTCCGGGATCGATTCCTAAGACTCTTAGGCTTGATCTAACAATAAGATATGACCGATATGAAGCCCGTCACGAATAACTTACTCCAAAATCGACGATCAACGGAAGAAGCTAAGAAAACACGACGAAACGATCGAAAGTGAAAGCTACGGAGACGAAAACCACACATGAGGACAAAATCCACCAAAACACATATATATAATATAAATAATCCAAATACATGAAAACCAGTCGTTACAATTATGGTTGTCTATTGTGTGGTATATACCTATGCGGTGTTATATGTGATATGTATATATAGCTGTACATAAGGTAGTAAGTGTTATACCTATACATATGTGTGTAGATAGCTACATCCCTATAGGAATATCTGTGCGTATTAGAATTAGTGTTTGACTATCTACTAGGAGCGTATGTATTTTGGATTTGCTTGTCAATATTTGTAATCATATGTTAATAAGGTTATGTACATGTTAGGTGCAACGTACATGATAGTAAGTGCGCTTATAGGTGGGTGTGCAAATCTATTGTATGATCTATACATTAGTGCGTATGGACGTGTGCTCATATGTGGGTGGGTATATGCTTAGCTATAGGTATATATATACCTATGATATGAATATGTGTGACTTACATATAGTAGTAGAATTATAATGTTGTATTACTTTCTCTACGGGATAATGTATGTGCATGTGTTTACCAGGAGGTATACGTAATTGTATGATTATAACTATGTATAGATGGGTATATGTAATAGTATACTAGCTCTATGTAAATTACTATGGTTTTGTATACGTGGGTGAACATAGAGCATGTATGTCTAAGTTTTGTGTAGATATAAGATAGGTGTGTAATAGTGTAAGTACGGATATGTATATAATGTGTATGTATGTATTTATATGTATGTGACTATATGATGTATGTGTAAGTGTATGAATGTGAGTGATACATTATTTTTATAATATAGATATAACTGGGGTGGAGTGCTCTCAACGTCTAGGTCTGGTCATACTTAAGTTGGCTATACACAAGGAAGTCAGAGGACGGACTTGATTTTAAGGTAGGTAGATTGTAGTGGCCATAGTGACGTGTAAGTAGGACATGTCCATTTTGTGTATGGTGTAATATATGGTGTGCATATAAGTGTGTAGTGATACGTGTTATATGGTGTGTATAATGAATTACGTAAGGTATAGAGTGGTTACACTATTGTGGAATTATTTGTTTGAATATGAATGTGCTAGTATTGAGTGATGTGTTTATAGGACATGTAAAACAATAGATTGAGGGTTCTGATTGTATAAATATAGTAGTGCACGGTGTGGTAGTAATAATGTGAGTATAAATTTTGTATTATGATATAGTGTATATGAATAAATGTATGTTTGATGTTGGCGTTACTGTATTTATTAGTGATATATGTATGAGTGTTAATATTATTATAAGTATGATTATTAACTAGTGCTAGTAGTAATATAACTATTGTTATTATTAATATTAACTGAGTATTTATGTATGATGATATAGATTGTTATTTATGGGTAGTGTATGAGCGTAGTAGAGAGTGTAGTGCGTGTGTATTAGTAGAAGAGGTGCGCGAGCACCATCCTCACTTATTCCCCGCATCTTAGTTGATAAAAATTCCGAGGACGGAATTTTTTTTAAGGTGGGTAGAATGTAACGAGCTGTATTTCCGAATACACTAGAGCTGAGTTCCATTTATACATGTCTTTTATTAATATACTTAATGTATGGATATCATTAATATACTTGTTAGTTAACTTATTAATAGTGTTGTCAATGTTTTGAGATTTTAAAATTCAAAAGTTTTAAAAATTCAAATAGTTTTCAAAATTCAAATTCGAATTTGTTTAAAAACCTTCTCCTTTTATATCCTAATTAAATTATAACTAATTTGGAAATATTTATCTCATTCAAACCATTATTCCCTTAGTTATTATTATCTTTCAAACCTGCCTAAATAACATAGCTATTAACTCCCTAATAAAGATTTTTAAAAGCAAATTTTTTTAATTCCAAAAACTTTCCTAACTAACCCTTACTAATAATTTTCCTCTAACCAATCCTAGTTTTTAAAACAAATCAATTTTTATTTCAAATTATTTCCGTCTACAACCTTTCCTTATTCTATTCTAGACCCTAACCTACACCCGGGTTACTCACGCACGCACACACACACTCTCTCTCTCTCTCAGCTGCACCCTTACATTTTCTTAAATAAAACCATATCCCATACTTTCTCCCTCCCTCTCATATAAGACCCTAGCCCCCTAAGAACCCAGGTGTGCTTTTAAACCATAAGGCAACAAAACCGTACAGAACCATACACTCATCTCCTACACAAACCCTACAGCACCCTAAATTTATTAAAGAGAAACCCTAGCCTACAACCCTATCAACCTAGGTCGCACCCCACACTTCCTTTCTCCATATTTTCTTACCCTAACATCTACCCTAACCTACCATAGGGTCACGTGCACCACCCCCTCTCCCCGTCGACCACCAACCACGTCCATCTTCTTCTCTCCGACCAGCTTTTCACACCACTCAACCCCCCTTCAAGCCCGTCGCCGCCTGCAAGCATTTCTGAGCCTTTCTGATGCTAGCTCGTCGCAAAACTCCCCGCCATCGGCCATACTCCCCTCCTCCTTCCTTCGACCTCCTCCACCCATCTCTGGCATGTCCTCCATCCCCCAAGAGCCCGACGCCCAGTAGAAAACATCCGGCGTCTCTCCCTTTTCGAACAGCCCGCAGACGCTCCCCTCCGGTGCTCTGAACGGCACCCCGTTTACGGTTTGGGCACGTTGTCGTTTTACCGTAAGTGCACGGTTAGTGTAGGGTGCGGGTTTATCGAACTCAGGGAGGTGGATGGCTTGAATGGCTACAAGCCACGCCTAGGTAGTGTGATAGCTACGTGGATAATATGGGTGAGTAGTGTAGAAAAAGAGAAAGAAATAAAAAGACAAGAAATGAATCTCTGCTAACACGGGCTAGAGCACTCATGACACTTGGCATTCCACTTGACCCAGTGTGAGACATTGCCCCTAAAGGTAGTACCTAGCGTCCCATGGGCCCGATATTCCGATCGATGCCCAGTACGCTAGGTCTACCCAGTTTCGGACGGTGGGCATTCCCATGTCCATTAACACCTTCCACAACCGGAAGCATTAAGGCCACAATGATAACTCCCAAAATTTCATCCAAACCATTCCCACGCGCGAGGACTCGATGTCAATGCTAGGTGCATGAGCTGTGGCTAGGGAGTCAACCGCCAAGTTTATTCCCCCTTGGCCCGATGGTCAAAGGCGGTCTTTCTCCCGCCAATGACAATAAAACGCCCTCGCGTAACCCTAATGGCCAAATAGGTCGAATGTGATTTCTAGCAATACATCAAAGCGGGTCATGATTGGACAAGACTCTGGAGGCCAACCCCCAACTCCATCTAGTGGGTTGCCATACGAATGGGTCTCAGATTGCTAGACATCCCATTGACACATTCCAACAAACACATGCCATGCAATCAAGTCAAATGTAGTTTTCCAAACATCAATCCTACCCTAACCCGTATTAGGGTTCATCAAACACTACTCAATGGTGAAGAACATAAAAGAAAGCAATGAAAGAGACAAATAAACATTCACCATCAGGCAAAATGAAAATAACACAAAAAATTGAAAATAAGAGAAGAAAATACTTATCTTGCAATTGAATCACCAATCCTTTACAAGATTTATTGAAGTAGAAAATCTAATCTAACCTAACCTAAAGTTCCCCAGAAAGGGGAAGAAAAACTGTTGAAAAATTTGAGAGGAACCTCCCATAAGTCGTGCACAATCCACTATAAATAAGCCCCCTCAAACCCTTAACACTTCGGGTCCAAAACCCGCTAAAACTGCTAAAACAGGCCCAAACGATCGGGTGGAAGTTCACCCGATCGGTTGGAAATAAGCAGAGAATAAACTGTTGAAAATTGGGTCAATCAATCAGCCACCCGGACACCCAACCGATCGGTTGAATTGAAAATCAAGCATTTTCAGCACACAGCTGCGCTCAGAAAATTCCAGAAAAATATAGAAAAACCGGATTTGGGCTTGCGACCTATCGTTGGAAATCTAACGACGATGCAGACAATAAAAAAATAAAAGATCACCCAAAATCCCTCTGGAATGATAGAAAATCTTCAATGAATGCATCAGCAGTGTGCGAAAGGGGAAGAAAAGGCCACCCGATCGGTTGAAGCATCAACCGATCGGGTGAGCTGCTTATCTCTTTGGCCATCGAGCTTCAGAAGCTTCAACCGGGTGCTGAGGCGAGCGGGTGGCGTGACCGGGTCGTGAATTGTTGATCTTCAGCTTCAGATGAATCGGTTGGAATTAAGCTCAAAAAGACAGAGAGCTTTGTCGATCTCACCCGATCATTGAACCGATCGTGTGAGCTACTCTTCTCTTCAGCTCTTGTTCGGTTCGGATACGCGTGTATCTACCTATCGGGAGGCTCTGTCCACACAATCGGTTGAGGGCTGAAATATGGATTTCTTCGTCGTTTGGCCCTCTGGATCGCGCGTGACTCTTCTCGTTGCTCCGGGACTCATGATATCTTCTTTATACGTCCCCAATACTGGCAATCTCCTGCATTTACACAAAAAACACAAAGAAGTGAAAGAAAACTAAAAATCATAAGAGAAAGGGTACGGAACGAAGGAAAACAACGAAAAATCACAAAGAAGACATGCGTGAATATATAAAATATAAATGCACGTCAAAATCCCCCAAGCTGAACCCTTCCTCATCCTCGAGGAAGATGAGCTCGGAGGGAAAAAAATAGGGAGAGAGAGGCAGAAAGAGAAAACAAAGTCCTAAATCGCCCGTCAGGGCCAACAAAATGAAACACGCCACATTAAGCAAGCAAGCGACAAAACACAACACTAAACCAAGGAATACGAGTCCAAACTAGTGTCGTAAGCCCACGCGGTGAAGCGCGAGAGAGTGTGGTCGTGTGCTAGCAGACGGTGTCACTGTCTACATTGTGCGATAAAGCTTCATATACACATACCCAAGGAATGACCCAAATATCGATTCGATTTGAAATAGTGGTGAATAACAGCTCAGGCATGCATAAGAAAAGTATAAGAACTGAAGCATATCATGCGTCGTGGACTTCACAGCTAGGGACTAGGAAATCACGTCACTATCGCCTAGATAACCACTAGAAAGTTCCTATGCCAAGTGTGTTTGAAAACGATGGAGGTTGAGAAGGTCTGGAGTAGAAGACTCGGTGCAAACTCTCACCTTCCTTTTATTCTCGGTAGGTAGGAAAATATTCACACTAGAATTTTTTTGGGCTTTGGGTATTTGTATTTTTTTTGGATTTTTGGCTATGCATATTTTTTTTCTTTCTTTCTCTTTTCTTTTCTTTTTATGGGTTATTCTTTTCTCTCTTTTTTGGATTTTTGGGCTTTTGGGATATATACATGTGTACTCTCCCAAGTGGGAGAATAGTACACGACGAGGGGATTTGCACCAAGTAAAACAAAAAATAAATCGGATTCTAAACACTTGGGTAAAGGAGATTTTTCTCGCTAATCAGAGCATAGGCTAAATGGGTTATCTTAGTCCTAATTGTGGAATCCTGACACATGCGAATTGAAGTATACGATATAAATATATTCCATGCATATAGAAGCAGATAGGAGAAGCAAATACCGCATATTCAAATCGAAGCATGATAATCTAGGGGTCAACCAAGGACAGTTATATAAATCAAAATCACAAAGTAGAAGCACACTATAAGCTAGTTACGATACATGACTCACATAAAAACCAAGTGGACCCACGAAGCATGAAATGCAAGAGGACTCGGCTTCCTAGGGTTAGTGAATGTGATAATCGTGGCTATGCTAGGTGTGTGTAGTGGAGAATAACAGCTCAGGCATGCATGAGAAAAGTATAAGAATTGAATCATATCATGCATCGGGGACTCCACAGCTAGGGACTAGGAAATCACCTCACTATCCCCTAGATAACCGCTAGAAAGTTCCTATGCCAAATGTGTTCGAAAACGATGGAGGTTGAGAAGGTGTGGAGTAGAAGACTCGGTGCAAACTCTCGCCTTCCCTTTATTCTCGGTAGGTAGGAAAATATTCACACAGGAATTTTTTTTGGGCTTTGGGTATTTGTATTTTTTTTGGATTTTTGGCTATGCATATTTTTTTCTTTTCTCTTTTCTTTTCTTTTTTTGGGTTTTCTTTTCTCTCTTTTTTGGATTTTTGGGATTTTGGGATATATACAGTGTACTCTCCCAAGTGGGAGAACGTACACGACGAGGGGATTTGCACCAAGTAAAACAAAAATGAAATCGGATTCTAAACACTTAGGTAAAGGAGATTTTTCTCGCTAATCAGAGTAGAGGCTAAATGGGTTATCCTAGTCCTAATTGTGGAATCCCAACACATGCGAATTGAAGTATACGATATAAATATATTCCATGCATATAGAAGCAGACAGGAGAAGCAAATACCGCATATTCAAATCAAAGCATGATAATCTAGGGGTCAACCAAGGACATATATATAAATCAAAATCACAAAGTAAAAGCACACTATAAGCTAGTCACGACACACGACTCACATAAAAGCAAAGTGGACCCACGAAGCATGAAATGCAAGAGGACTCTGCTTCCTATGGTTAGTGAATGTGATAATCGTGGCTATGCTAGGTGTGTGTGTGATTCTGTGGCAATTCATCATATGGGGTCAACTCTAGGAGATGGAGATAAAAAGAAGAGAAGAAAAAGAAAAACACGATGAAAACGACTCAAAAACATGGTGAAAAAGACACAACTGACGCACAAAGTGCGACTCCCCCAAGCTGAAACTTGCATTGCCCTCAATGCAATAATAGTAAGTTCGGGAGGGCAATGAAAATGGGCGGTACGCACTGACACAAAAAGATGAAAAACATGGAAATCACACAAACGAAATAGAAAAATAAAAAGGAGGAAAAAGAAACATAGAAAATAAAAGATAGAAAAGCACATCTGCACTACACATATAAACAGGCACACAACAACGGAATCACATGATGACACACATAAAAATCGATTTCCCCCAAGCTGAACATGACAATGCTAGCGAAATGATATGATCAATGTGATGCAGAAAATGCTCGGGGGAAGATCGGAAAAGAAAAAGAAAGAAATCAAAATGCAGGAGAGGAGAGTCATCTCCTCCTCGGTGGAGGATGGGGGTGAAATGATGTAAGGGCACGACATGATGGGTTATTATGATGCAAAAGAAAACCTTAGATACGCTCCTACCGCTAATGAGAGGAGACGAGATTATTCTAATCTAAACTAAAAAGCTGTAAATTTCTACACTACTAGATTAGGATACATCTGAGCATAGGTGGATCCAGAATCAAGAGTGGGAAAGGTAGCTGCTCTAACTGCTCCTTCTGTGGCTCCGCCAGAAGCGATGTGCCACGAGTGCCAATGGACCCAAGCAATGCACCTCCAAGCATCCTTAGTAGGTGTCCACCTGTGACCTGCAAAGGACGAGGTGCATTAGTCCATGACAAGAAATTATTTCTCAAAATAAATGTATCCCAGAGATAATCGTCGACATAAGATGGAAAAATAATAAACGGGTGATAAATACTCCCTGAAAATGGGTCGTTATCCTCTGTACTAGTGACGATCGAATTCTCGCTCTCCATGAGAAGTGGCTCTCCAGGTAGTGACGCACCGTAGCATACCTTGAGGGAAATAGATCATGTGTCCTGCGAGAGATATGGTGTGTCAAAAACATATAAGTCTAAAGAAATAGGACGTGAAAAGCGAGACTCAAAAGTGGAGTGAGAGTGAGTATGAAAATCTCCCTAAATAGGACCAATATGCTCAAGTAAGTCTCAGCCACAGAAGAAATGGGGAGCGACGGTAGAGGTAGATGTGACTCGGGCTCCATGAAGTGGACCATCGTATCCATGCCCTCATGCACATTCTCCTCGACGATATGCTCATACTCCACCATCTACCCGATGTCCTGAATGACATCCTCATGGTTGACCACAGACCAAGGAGGAAGCTGTGACAGAGATGGCTGTGGAGGTGGATGAGGAGCGGACCCCTCGTATGTGGTCGTGGTGTCCTCATCCTCACGCACATCCTCCTCGCCGGTATGTATAAGCTCTGTAAACTCCTCAATGCTCTCATAGGACTCATGTGGGGTATCAAAATCAAGACGAGAAGTCTCTCCCACAGATCCTATAGAAATCACCCCATCCTCACTATCATCATCAAAAAATGCTTCGTCATCCAAGTGGTAGTGTTGGAAAAATGGGGTATCGGCTTGAGATGTGTCTAGGTGGCCGATGAGATAGTGGTCTCAACCATGAAAGTGGGTATATCCTCTCCTTCATCCCCTCTCATTGGTGTAGGCTCGGTGATTTGTACCATCAAGTTTTGTAATATTTTGCCTTGGTTAAACATGGCACTTTCAAGGAGAGACACGAGGCTTGATTCTTCTTGCGTTGGTGGAAGGATATAAGGTTGAGGAAATGGATGGAAGGTGTTTGGGCTAAGGTTGTGAGAAAATGTTTGGCCTTGGTGTAAGGGGAGGCTCTCAAGCGTTAATGGGCAATCATAATACATGTGCCCTGCCATCCCACAAGTCTCATAAACCACAAATGAATAAGGATCGTATCCTCCCATCTGAGCATCGAAATCTGATCTCCACATGGCAATATCAAAGATACCTGGACAACAAAAATAAAAAAACTAGAGAGGAGCGTCAATAGCATAAGAGAATAACAAAAAGATAATATAATGGTAGGGGAAAAATTTCTTGGTTATTGAATTTTTTTTGTGTGCGTAGTCTGACGAACTCAAGCTAAGCTAATATCAAACCGAACGCCTCCCCGGCAACGACGCCAAACTTGATCGGTGCCCCGTCTACGGTTTGGGCACGGTGTCGTTTTACCACAAGTGCACGGTTAGTGTAGGGTGCAAGTTTATCGAACTCAGGGAGGTGGATGGCTTGAATGGCTACTAGCCTTGCCTAGGTTGTGTGCTAGCTACGCTGATAATATGGGTGAGTAGTGTAGAAATAAAGGAAAGAAATAAAAAGATAAGAAATGAATCCCCGATAACACGGGCTAGAGCACTCATGACACTTGGCATTCGACTTGACCCAGGGTGAGACATTGCCCCTAAAGGTAGTACCTAGTATCCCATGGGCCCGATATTCCGGTCGATGCCCAGTACGCTAGGTCTACCCAGTTCCAGATGGTGGGCAATCTCATGTCCATTAACACCTTCTGCAACCGGGAGCATTAAGGCCACAATGATAACTCCCAACATTTCATCCAAGCCGTTCCCACGTGCGAGGAATCGATGTCAACGCTAGGGGCGTGAGCTATGGCTAGGGAGTCAACCGCCAAGTTTATTCCCCCTTGGCCCGACGGTCAAAGGCGGTCTTTCTCCCGCCAATGACAATAAAACGCCCCCGCGTAACCCTAATGGCCAAATAGGTCGAATGTGATTTTTAGCAATACATCAAAGCGGTTCATGAATGGACAAGACTCTGGAGGCCAACCCCCAACTCCATCTAGTGGGTTGCCATACGAATGGGTCTCAGATTGCTAGACATCCCATTGACACATTCCAACAAACACATGCGATGCAATCAAGTCAAATGTAGTTTTCCAAGCATCAATCCTACCCTAACCCGTATTAGGGTTCATCAAACACTACTGAATGGTGAAGAACATAAAAAAAGCAATGAAAGAGACAAATAAACATTCACCATCAAGCAAAATGAAAATAACACAAACAACGGAAAATAAGAGAAGAAAATACTTACCTTGCAATTGAATCACCAATCCTTTACAAGATTTATTGAAGTAGAAAACTTAATCTAACCTAAACTAAAGTTCCCAAGAAAGGGGAAGAAAAACTACTGAAAAATGGGAGAGGAACCTCCCACAAGTCGTGCACAATCCACTATAAATAAGCACCCTCAAACACTTAACAGTTCGAGTCCAAAACCCCACTAAAACTGCTAAAACAGGCCCAACCGATCGGGTAGAAGTTCACCCGATCGGTTGGAAATAAACAGAGACTAAACTTCTGAAAATTGGCTCAATCGATCAGCCACCTGGACACCCAACCATTTGGTTGAATTAAAAATCCAAACAGCACCCATTTTCAGCACACAGCTGCGCTCAGAAAATTCCAGAAAAATCTAGAAAAATCGGATTTGGGCATGTGACCTATCGTTGGAAAGCTAATGACGATGCAGACGCTAGAAAAATAAGAGATCACCCAAAATCCTTCTGGAATGATAGCAGATCTTCAATGAATGCATCAGCAGTGCGCAAAAGGGGAAGAAAAGGCCACCCGATCGGTTGAAGCATCAACCGATCGGGTGAGCTGCTTGTCGCTTTGGCCATCGGGCTTCAGAAGCTTCAACCGGGCGTTGAGGCAAGCGGGTGGCGTGATCAGGTCGTGAATTATTGATCTTCAGCTTCAGATGAACCGATCGGGTGAGATATCACCCAATCAGTTGGAATTAAGCTCAAAAAGACAGAGAGCTCTGTCGATCTTACCCGATCACTGAACCGATCGGGTGAGCTGCTCTTCTCTTCAGCTCCTGTCCGGGTCAGATACGCGTGCATCAACCTATCGGGTGGCTCTGTCCACCCGATCGGTTGAGGGATGAAATATGGATTTCTTCATCGTTTGGCCCTCTGGATCGCGTGTGACTCCTCCCGTTGCTCCGGTGACTCATGATATCTTCTTTATACATCCCCAATACTGTCAATCTCCTGCTTTTACACAAAAACACAAAGAAATGAAAGAAAACTAAAAAATCATAAGAGAAAGGGTACGGAACGACGGAAAACTACGGAAAATCACAAAGAAGACGTGCGTGAATATATAAAATATAAACGCACATCTTGCTCCTCTCCTCCGAGCACCATGCACGATCCCATAGCCTGCAGACCACCGCACCACCCCAACGTCCGACCAACTGCGCCGTCACCTCCCCGCACCGACACAGGCAACCCCTCTTCACCTGCAACCAAGAACAAAGAGGAAGAAAGCCCTAGAGGTTAGTTTTAGTATGTTTTATATTTGTTAGTTTATAAAAAATAGGATTTTGTTGTTAGCTAGTATTATGCAGTTTCTAATAGGTAGTAATGTTAGGGTTAATTGATATATGTTGTGTCTTGTTATCTTGTTAGTATTATTATAATAGTTAGTGTTAGTTAAAACTGTGTTTTAATATCATGACAAGTAAAGCTTATAAACATTAGCTCTTACCCTCTACTAATTATTATATAGGTTTGTTTATTAATACCTCTGTGTATATCCATTACTATAACAGAATATGTTAGTGTCCCCGTGTTCTTTTTCAGCAACTATTCATATCAATAAGTATTACAACATAACCAAAAGTTACCTTTCTAATAACCCATATAAGAAATTAGAGTAATTGGTTATAGAAACAGTATCTTTTTAGTTATTTGTATAAATATGTTAACTGATAAAATAAGTTATTTTCGTCTAAATCTAATATCAGAACCGAATGACGCAGAAAACGTCCGCGCCTCCTGTATGGACCCGTCGACACCAAAAACATCGGAAACAGGCAAGCGTGCAGTTTGTTACATGCTTTTTCGTGTTACTTTCTTAAAACTTAAACTGTGGTATATTGTACACAAGATTGCCATGATACATTGACACTAAAAAGTACTTTTGGGGAAAGCTAAACTTAAACCCACGTGCGTGTGTGTGGACACCTTTAAGAAAAAAGCTCGTACTTGTAACAACATGAACAGAACTGACAATGGAACGAACAACTTGAACCACATGGAACATGATGGCTGGTTTGGCTAACTCACAGATAATACATGCCGTTGGCTCATAGACATATATGTCGTTGGCTCAAGGACATACATGTCGTTGGCTCAAGGACATACATGTCGTTGGCTTATAGTTGGTTATTCTCGTCGGTCACATATCACTACTAAAAATGACTTTTACCAGCGTTTTTATGCCGGCGTTTTTAAGAAACGTTGGCAAAGGTTTTTTGATGTTTCGACATTTGCCAGCATTTCTACAAACGCCGGTAAATGTTGAACTTTTCTCGGCGTTTATATGGACGCCGGTAAATGTTGAGCTTTTTCCAGCGCATTACTCAAAACGCTGGTAAATACTGGGCTTTTCCCGGTGCTTTATTCAAAATGCCGAGAAATACTGGATTTTTCCGGTGTTTTACCCAAAACGTTGGTAAATGCTGTAAATTTCTAATTGCAAACTTGTAAATTAATGTTCCAAAAAACTATTATTTCGGTTTCCCACAAACTTTTTAACATTCCTCTCAAATTTTTCATTCGTTTTATCCCTTCTATTCCGCTCTCTCCCAAAAAAAATCACGCACTCTAAAACCCTAGCCAGCCAATTCTGGGGAGTTGCCTCGCGCCTCCGCCCGCGGGTCTTTCTTGCCACCGACGAGGGCAAGGCGGACATCAAGAAGGTCGTCATCATCTACAGGTTCAACATCGCTCCAAAGGTAATGTCTTCTTTCTTTATATTTTAAAGATCCTAAAATTGACAACAACTCAACTATTACTGTTTTTGATCTCTTTCATCTTCTCTTTTAAGAAAGGAATCAGAGTTTTTCCCATATGGGCTTCTTCTATTTATCAATAATTTACTCATCGAGTCTTATCCACAGATCTCTGATCACGATCCATGGTAGGTTCTTATATTTTCTCACCCTTTTGATGGTATTTTTTAAATCATATTATTAGTTGATTAATGTGTATAATTTAATTCTAGAGTGCTCTTATTCTTTAATCTACTTGATTCTGTTACTGTCAGGCCCCAAGAAAACGTGATGCTTAAATAAAAACTAAGAATTTTTTTCAAATAATCAAGCATTCATAATTTAATAAAACATGTTGAGTCTATTATTATTGTTTTCCCTAAACATTTTAGCATATAATTGCCCTTTATTTGTAGGTCTTGTATTTAAAAGGGTATAGACGAGACTTTGAGTTTGTGAAGAAAAGCATTTCAACATAGGGTTTTGATGTTGTTTATGGCAAAAACAGTTATGGATGTTTTCATCTTATTTTCTTGGTAGTTAGTTAGGTTCTTGGTTGTTAAATTTTTTATGTTAAGTTAGGTTCTTAGTTGTTGAATTTGTAGTAATGTGCAGATTTTCTCTACATCTTCTTGGGGGTGCCAAGGGAACTGAACTACATTGAACCTACCAGTAGATTGGGATGGAAGGAGTGAGTATTTCTTGATCCAAGATATGTTTTTTTTATTTTTCTAAGTTAACTTACTGATGGTTAGTTTTGTTTTTGTTTGATGCTAACTCCTGCAGGGGTGCAGAGGACAAAGCCATTGATCATAGATCCGGGACTTTACATGGCAAAGAAGTCGGATGTGTTTTGGGTAATGCAGAGAAGGCAGACTGTATTTAAGCTGTTCACATGTACCTCTCTCAAATTAATTTTTTGGTTTTAATTTTGGTTTTAATTTTGGTTTTAATTTTGGTTTTAATTTTGGTTTTAAGATTACAAATTCAAGAAAACAAGGGTCATTTAGATACACAATTTAATGTTTGGGAAACTCAATGCATGATCTCTCAGAGATTGGCAGAGAAAAATGTTGATTAGCATTGTTAGTTTGGTGGATATGGTCACAATTTAAGAAAAGAACATTACTGATGATACATTTTAGATTAAAGTTTATTTTATTTTCCAATTTTGGAAAAGAAAATAAAGGATGCTACCTTAAGTTTTGTTCAGATAGAAGTTAGATTCTTTTCAGAATCCTAGAGAAGTCGAAGAGAACTTTTTGATCACTTTCTAATTCCACATAGAAAGCGATTGCTTTAGACCAAACTGCTATTTAAGTAAAGCATACTTAAAAGTTGGCAATTCTCCCAAAAAAAAGAAGAAAGGAAAAATCGCTCAGATTGGGCAAAAAATTTTAACAGTTTACATTTTGATTAACACAGAATCATTAGTTCTGAGTTACATTCCCACGTTCATGCAGGTGGTGCTAGTTCTCTTACTTCTAGTGTTACATGTAATTAGGATTTGAAGTGCATGTCTTATTGGACATCAAATATGAGAGGTGTATCAAAATGTTGTGCTATTCATTTGATGATTCCAGATATACGAGAATATGAAAAATTGAGGCAATGACACAATATGTGCATATTCAACCAAATGCAAAACCTTATTTCCTAGATTCCTCTTGCATGCTCAGTTATCAACATAGCTAGATCAACTAGTAGCAATTAAATCTGAAAGGCACCGTTTATATTCTTTCCTATTCTGCTTCTCATAGATCCCAATGAGGATCTTAAAGTTATTTATGCATCTTCTTTCTAAATAAACACATCATACAGAGAGATGAATACTTTTAAAATTATTTATGCATTGTCTGTAGCTTTTTCACTTGAAGTCATACATCTGTAGCTGTACTCTGTTGCATACATGAAAATTGCACACACATCAGTGCATAATGTATGTTATACCTCACATATAAAAAAATCCTTTTTTGGGTTGATCCTCAATGAGAGAATGTAATGATCCTCAATGAAAATTGCACACATATTAGTTGATCAATCTGGGTATTTTTCTGGTTACATCTAGTAGTTTTCATTTGTTGTTATATTCAGTATTATTTTCTCTTGACAACTTCATGCCTTGTTATTAAAGACTCCGAGGGTAGTTGAAAACCTGAAGCACTTATAATGTTATTGTGAGGTCCAAGCGTGTCTTTGTTGGGAAAATTCTCTCTTCTACATTATATGAAGCTGTAGAATGAATTACTGAGGTTTGCACAGAATTGGCTTGTCTTTAATTACGCAGTTTGGCATAAAATTCTCTCAACATATTGTCTTTGTAGCTTGCCTATCACTTGTCCATGCTACACAGATTTCATCCATTAAAATTCGTATATTAAGTATCGGACAGAAGTCTATTAATATTATTGGATCACTTGATTAGAAACGATGAATTCAATCTTGGTTGCACGAGCAAGGCGAGCCCACCATGGACACGGTATGCCGACAGACAGAAAATACCAAAAAGTACATATGTCATGTCTCCGACACATTTCTGACATGATATGGTTTTGTAATAGATGTCTCCATGTTATTTGTATTTCAGTCATCAGAATTTTAGTTTGTTTTTCCTTGCTACATCTGATGCCTTGGATATACAGACTTACCCACATACACACATGTACCCACATCCAACGTCCTTGTTTCCTAATTTTTAAGGATTGTGTGCATTGCCTTGTCACTGGTGTATTCATATGGTGTTCCCATACCCATCCTTTCTAGGTTACATATATTGCCTCAGGCTGGCTAGCAGTGAATGCTTTGCCTGTAATATGATAAACAAACTTCCATCTGTTGGATCCTGTGGATGGCAAACAACACTAGAAGGGGGGTTGAATAGTGTTGTGCAAATAGTAAACTTTTTCGATTGTTAATAAATGTCCTTCTAATGTTGCCTAAGAAACCAAGTAGAGCGATCTACGCTTGGTTCTTGATCAACAAAATAATCTTAAAATACACAGAGTAATTTCACAGCAGGTAGTCGACTCCCTATGAATAGTAGTCGACTCCTAGAGTATTTATAAGCACAGATAAGATTGCAAGAAATACAAATATTATATTCACAGCGGATAAAGTTAAGTTGATCTTTGCAATAGATGAACAACAATTAGCAAATAATAAAGTAAGAGCAAAGATAAACAAACACAGATAAGCAACCGTAGACACAAGGATTTTTATCCTGGTTCCCCACAACTTTTAGGTACGTCCAGTCCCCGACCAATCCGGTACGAGATTTTCCACTATCTTCCTTGGCAAATACAAGTACCTAACTCCACTCGTTAGGATTTCCAACAACCTAGTCTTGACCAGGATTTCCAACTGGCAACACCTAGACTTGTATAGTGTTCCAACAACGACACAATAAAAATTGATATCCAATTCACCACAATAAATTGGTGGAGATTGGTTTTACACCCAGATTCTATAGCCAAACAATGATAGACAAAATTGTGTGTATTGGCTTGATAGAATGAGATTCTAGATCACACAAAGATACGAATGAATTCTTTGTGATCTAGATTTACTGTTTTTCAAAAATCCTTTAAACAAAAAATCAAGAGAAAAGTAATACGGATTTGAAAAACAGTTAGCCAATAAAACGAGAATATGATCTTTAAAAATAATAACAGAATTTTGCAAGATCACAAATAAAATAGAATTGGCTAGAGAAAGAATGAGAGCTTATAACTTTAGAGCGTTTGCACGAGAGATTTTGAATTCGATAGTTGTTGTGTTTTTCTCAATGAAAACGGTCCTCTATTTATAGGACAAAACTGAGAATTCGAATTTCAAAAATACTTTGACCTTTGTCCCAAAATTATGGAGAAAATCGCTCAACGATATTTCAAAATTCAAGTCAAAAACGTCAAACTTTTACAGCTGGTAGTTGACTCCCTAGGAGTGGTAGTCGACTCCCAGTGTGTTTCAGGAAAGCTTGATTCTCAGCTGGTAGTCGACTCCCTACCTTTGGTAGTCGACTCCCAGAGGATTTTTTCCTGCGACACAGCTAGTCAGACAGGTGGCTAACTCCAGGGTGTGTGGAGTTTCACTACGGAATTTGTAAGATGACTAGATAAAGCTCTCAAAAACATTTTTGAAGATGATTTAAAAGATATTCAAAAAACATTTTCAAATTGTTTGTGTGTGTGTGTTTGTCTATATGATTTGGCTTTAACAATACCCTAAAAAGACACAACACACTCACTATAGACTTAGGACACGTCTTCGGAAGCTTGATCAGTTTGATGAAGTAGATGTGAGCTTCACTTGACCTTCTTGTTCTATTTGAGCTTTGAACTTCATTATTTGATCTTAGCCACGTTCATCCTTGTCTTTGAGCGTAGATTGCACTTCTTTGAGTATGAGTAAAGCTTCGCATATCCTGCACACTTAATTATAGTGTAGTTAGTACACTAAGTTTCATTTGGTGTGCTCATCATCAAAATCACTTGGGGTGGAATTCAATTTCCATCACTCTCCCCCTTTTTGATGATGACACCCAAATGAAAAATGAAGTAAGTTGAAATTTTGAAAATACAAAGTATACTTACTCCCCCTGCTTTGATGTGGTTCTTCCCCTGCATCGAAGCCGTGAGCAAAACAATATAATACATATGATTTCATTTTTGCATTTCATATCTTTTCTCCCCTTGTCATCAACAAAAATATTTCAATGACAAAGTATTAAAACTTATGAATCATAATATGATTAGGAGGGGAATTCAATTTCCTATTCCTGCAAGAGAGATGTTAGTTTATAAGAGCAACTAGTATACTGCATAAAGGATAAGTTCATGGTAGCAAGCATCACACAATTAAAGTTATTACAAACCATAAGTTTTAATGTCACGCCCCGCTTCCCTAAAATGGAGGCGAGACGTGAAAAGGTCCGCACGAGAGTGGAGCTGTGAAGCCCCAAACCCGATAAGCGTCAATAAAACATAAGCAGGTCCTTGTAACCACAAACGGAACAACAATAATAACACAAGGAGAGACAGAAATAAAATCTCAATTCTCAGAATTTGTCCAACATGAAAATTAAGTTCAACATCCAGAAAAGCCACCAGGCTAAAAGAAAGAGTCTAAAGGCCCAGAACAATGCCAACAAGGACAACATAACAAAGTATAGGTGCCACGCACCGACAACTACAGCAGTCTAAAACAAAAGAGGAAAGCTCAACGAAGACACTAGGACTGATCCCCAGTGTCCACGTACTCCTCCCCAAACACAGGCTCGGGCTCGGCGTCAGCAAACACCTCGTCCTCAACAATGTACTCAGGCTCAGGATCTAACATGTGTCACCCAAAAGAGTAAAGGGGCACATGTCAGCAAGTCTAAAAGACTTGAGCAAGGAAAATGAAAGTAAGGCAAACTAACAACCTAACAGTTATGGTATGCATGACATGGCAGTTATGGTATAAGTGCACAAGTAAGACATGGTGAAACAATAAGTACAAGAGAACAATTATCAGGACAAGTCAAGAGTAGCCAAGCTACTAACAATCTCAATCTTTTCACTAGTCACGTTTCAAGTTGTTTGTAGATGTTTACGCCTTACAGCTGAACGGTTTGACATTCACACTGATTGGCCGCTTAACACTACCCCAGAACCCAGAGTTTGCGCCTTACAACTGCAGTTGCTGATCAGGCAGACTTCCAGTTGAATGACCGCTTAACTCTTACCCCAAAACCCACATGTAAACGAGCCAGGGTCCCTGTACACGAGCTCAGTAAATGAGCCAGGGTTGCCCCGCACAAGAGCTCGTTTCCTGGATCACAAACCAGGAGCGTATTTCATTTGGCATAGGGGTGCACCTAGCCTCAATCATTTCACAAGGTGTAGCGGAGCTACGCAATCACGGGAACACTTAAAGAATGCAATGACATGACAATAAATTTGCGTACCGTTAATGGAAATTAAACATGACATGGTAGATGTGCAACATGATAAATGTCGGTTCTAGCTTCGTTGTCAAGCTAGTTCCTAAAATTGCGCCTAGGCGAGTATCATTTCGTCGCCTAGTCTCTTTTACGCCTACAACAAGCAAATGGCCTAAGACATGGCCTAAAACCCTAAGTGGCAAGTTTCACTTGCCTAGCACCGAGGATGACAATCACGAAGGTTCGTCTTACGGATGCTAATATACGGGGAAGTCGCTGTTATGGAGAAACAATCATCAAAACAACATTCATTTCATTAGGGTTTCACAAAAACACAAATGGGTTAAGAGAACATTAAGAGGTCGATTTATTACCGTATCGGAAGCGGAAGAATGATGCCGAGCAAGCACGGCAATGGAAGAAATGCTCCGGGGAACCTAGGGTTCAGATCTGGAATGGATGGGGAAAATCTGGAGAAATGGGGTTTTGGGGATTTTGGGGGTTGGAGATGGCCTAGGGCATGGTGGTAGACCAAAATGGAGAGGGAAACTCCAAGGGAGGAAGGAATGGCTTGGGGAAATGTTGGAGAGTGGTTTGGGGAAGAAGGAGGCTCAAGAGAATGAAAGAGGGATGAAAGAAATCGTGGGTGGGGTTTAAATAGGGAGTGCTGGCGGCTGCCCAGAAATTAGGGTTTCGACACAGATTAGTCGGTCAAAGAGCAACCACTGACCGACTAGTTTGGGAACTAGTCGGTCGGTTGACCAACACAGACCGACTAAGTCCAAACAGTAACTCCTGTACAAAAATAGGATTTAGATTTAGTCAGTCAAAGAACAACTACTGACCGACTAGTTTCTCATCTAGTCGGTCGATGAACGTTCTTAGACCGACTAAGAATGAATAGTACTTGGTCTCAAAAATAATCATAGAGCTAGTCGGTTAAAGAACGATTGCTAACCGACTAGTTTGCAACCTAGTCGGTCGACCAATGTTCTTAGACCGACTAACGATAAACAGTAACTCCTGAGTAATTAACAAAGCCAACTAGTCGGTCCATGAAGGTTTGCCGACCGACTAAATCGTCATCCAGTCGGTCGGTTCCCCTTCTTGTACTGGCTAACGTGCACAAAAAGTTCCGAAATGGAGCGCGAAGCTCCAGGATCGATTCCGAAGACTCCTAGGCTTGATTTAACAATAAGATATGACCGATATGAAGCCCGTCACGAATGACTTACTCCAAAATCGACGATTCTAAGGAAGAAGCTAAGAAAACACGACGAAACGATCGAAAATGAAAGTTACGGAGACGAAAACCACATATAAGGAGAAAATCCACCAAAACATATAATATAATATAAATAATCCAGATACATGAAAACCAGTCGTTACATCCTGCCCAACTTAAGAAAAATTCCGTCCTCGGAATTTCCCAACACTCACGTGTCCGGAAACAAAAGTGGGCAGCGCTCTCGCATCTCATCCTCATTCTCCCAAGTAGACTCTCCAGGCGAGCCGTGTCGCCACATCACCCTCACAAGATCGACAACCTTGTTCCGTAGTGACTTCTGACGCCTGTCTGGAATCTGCACTGGCTGCTGGTCATACGTCATATCGGGGCGAACGGTAATCTCCGAGAAATCCACAGCATGAGATGGGTCGCTAATGTATCGATGAAGCTGCGACACATAGAAAACATTGTGAACTCCTTCCAAAGATGGCGGCAAGGCTAAGCGGTAGGCCACCTCGCCAACCCTCTCCAGAATGTCAAACGGTTCAATGTATCGCGGGCTCAACTTCCCTCGCTTCCCAAAGCGAATCACACCACGATTCGGGGAAATCCTCAGAAACACATGATCGCCCAGCTGAAACTCCAAAGGACGGCGTTTAGCATCCGCCCAATGCTTAAAATGGTCCTGAGCAATCCTCAACCTCTCCCGAATGTTCCTGACAATATCCACGGCCTCCACAATCATCTCAGGTCCCAACAGCTCCCGGTCACCAACGTCATCCCAACTCAATGGCGATCGACATTTCCTCCCATAAAGAGCAGCGAAAGGCGCCATGCCAATACTCGCCTGGAAGCTGTTGTTGTAAGAAAACTCCACCAGATGTAGATGGTCCTCCCACGAACCCTTGAAATCCAACATGCACGCCCTCAGCATGTCCTCCAAGATCTGAATCGTCCTCTCGGACTGGCCATCCGTCTGCGGATGGTACGCCGTGCTGAAACTCAGACGCGTACCCAAACTCTTCTGCAAACTCTGCCAGAACTGAGATGTGAACCTCGTGTCTCTGTCCGACACGATACTCACAGGGACTCCAAACCTCAGCGAGCCATCCTCATGAATCAAAAAGTCATTCCGCAGACCGGCTTCCACCTGCTCCCGAATCTTCACCAGCTTCAGATCCTCAGCCTGGCCAGCCTTGATCCGATCCACGATCGTTGACTGTATCTGCATACACATCAACGAAGAAGCCTCCCCAGGAAGAACAATCTCCACACCAGACTCGCAAAAATCCTGCTACAATCTCCACTGCGAGGTCAAAATCATCACCGCTGGAAGCCTACTCAGCGCATCAGGAACCAAATTCACCTTGCCAGGGTGATACTGCAAATCAATCTCATAATCCGCCATGAGCTCCAACCATCGACGCTGTCGCATGTTGAGCTCCTTCTGAGTGAAAATGTACTTCAAGTTTTTGTGATCGGTGAAAATCTTCACTTTCTCACTCAGCAAGAAGTGCCTCCAAATCTTAAGAGCAAACACAACGGCAGCCAACTCCAAATCATTTGTCGGGTAATTCTTCTCATGTACCTTGAGCTGACGAGATGCATACGCCACAACATGCTCGTGCTGATGCAACACACAACCGAGACCCTTGCCAGAAGCATCGCAAAAGATCTCAAATCCACCGCTGCGATCAGGCACAACAAGAATAGGGGCAGTCGACAATCTCTCCCTCAGAAAACCAAAAGCATTCTCACAATCACCCGACCAAACAAAAGATACATCCTTTCGCGTCAATCTGGTCATCTGTCACGCCCCGCTTCCCAAAAAGGTCGGAGGCGAAGCGTGACTAAGGCCCGCTTAGGCCAGGGCTAAGAGCCCGGACCCAATAAGCGTCTGTGATATTCCAAACGAAGGAAACAGGTCCCTGCAAGTTAGTACGGAAACAACAAAGTATTGAAAAGAGATATCATTTCATTTTATTCCAAAAAAACATCCAAAAGTACTGAGAGTCTAAAACGCCCGAAGGCTACAACTGCAGAAAAGAAACTACTGGTGCAAGCACCCAACCTAGACAAGAAAACAACAGGTGCTACCCACCCAATCTAAACTGGATCAGAAATCTGGATCAGCAACAAGAGGCCTCTAACTCTGGTCCTCCTCCGGGTCGTACTCCGGATCAACGTCCTCCAGCTCTCCGTCAGCTGGCAAGTCCGCCTCGTCGACGTACTCTAGCTCAACACCTGACGTACAGCACCAAAAGAAGGAACTGTACGTCAGGTCAGGTCTACAAAAAAGGGTTAGACCAAACTACAAGTGTATCAACTTTTAGACAACATTTTACTGGTTGATTAGCATGCTGGGGTTATAACTGAGTAACAAACAGAAGTAACGCAGCAGGAAAGTAAAACGCAACAAGTAGTAGTTGTAGCGTGTGCTACCAACTACGGGACTAGCCTACAGGTGTCAAGACAAGACGTGACGTGACGGAAATAAGGCAGGACAAGACAAGTGAGACACGAAAGGGTTCACGCCTTACGGTTCGAGGGGGATCAGACCCTCTTGACGTGCGTACGCTCAACCCAACCCCAAACCCCAAGACAAGACATGACATGACACCAGTACAAGGGATCACTCGCTCTAGCTTGGCGAGTGCCCTATTGCCCGCAGGCTGAGAATCAGTACAAGGGATCACTCAGTGAGTGCCCTATTGCCCAGCGGGCTGTGCAAGACGGGACGTGACGTGACACGACAGGAAGGGTTATTCTAGGGTGTCCACACACACGCACACACATGATAGCCCTACAGCATCAAAAGTTGTTGTTGTCAGGCTCAAACTTCGTCGTCAAGTCTGAGCCGTCAGGAGTCGTCCCGGACGCTATCATTTCACGTCCGGTTCTATTTGTTCACAGTTAACAATTCTAACCAACTAAGGCCTAAGCACGGCCAAAAGTGCAAGTGGATACACTTGCCTGCGGTGGCAAGGGGGTCGTCTGTCCGGGGCGTCGCGTCCAGTCGTCGCGTCTGCGGTAGTCCGTCTGAAACAGTCACAGCGACGGTGTCAGGTCACGATTTCAGAAATTCCTATTGGATGTCGGGTCTGATCGGAGAACTCCTCAGCTTCAGATCTGGTCCTCGCACGTCTCTCCAAAAGTCAAAACTTGCGACGAAGGCCTACGACGTGTCGCAACGTCGTAGACGGCAAATCCGCGAAGTGGCACGTCCAAGTGGGGCCCACAGCAGTGCTAGGGGTCCAAGGGGGGCCCACAACACCTCAGGAGAACTTGGGGGGCCCACCACAGAAGTTGGTGTGGGAGAAACCAACTTGCGACGAAGTTCTGTCGGTCGGGCTTGGTCGGTGCGGTGGTTCCTCTCGGTCAGACCGAGAGGAGCTCTCGGTCGTGCGAGCTGCGATGCGGGGGGGTCGGGCACAGCATCGGTGCGAGGGAATTCGTTGGTCAGACCGACAGATCCCGTCGGTCGGGCGCTTGGACGAGGCTGGCAGCGGAGCGGGGTGCGGAGCGGCCTTCGGGTGCGGAGCGGGCTTCGGTCAGACCGACGGGGCGGGTCGGTCAGCGCTTGGCGATGCGGTGCGGTGCGGTGCGGATCGGGCGGCTGTGCGGAGAAGTCTCTCGGTCAGACCGAGAGACAGCCTCGGTCGGAGCGGGGCGACAGCGGGGTGCGATGCAGCGGGATGTGCAAGCGGCGATGCGGGGGGCTGCTCCGGTCGTGCGCTAGGATTTGCGGGGGTGAGCTCCGGTCGTGCACTGGGCGATCGTCGCAACGTTGCGACGAAGCTTTGGGAGAGGAAACGGCGGCTAGGGTTTTGTGCAATGTCGAAAATACTTAGCCTAGGGCTAATATAAATAGGTTAGAGCTAGGGTTAGGGTTAGGGTTCGGAAAAACGTAATTAAAATATTTAAAAATAATTAATTTAGTTTAAAATTACTCTCCTCTCCCTCACGCAAAATGGGTGCGGCCAAAAATTCTAAAATTTTGCCTAAAAATTCTTTAATACGTTATTATAATATAGGAATTTTATTGTAATTAAAAATCTTATAAAAATAGGTTTTAAAATTATTTAAACCTTTCAAAAAATGGAAAATAGGTCAAATTAAGTCCAAAAATTATAAAATAATTATGGGGTGCTCGGGACGACTAAGTAAAGACAGCGGAGAAGACGGATCTGAATTTCGACATCGAGAAACGAAACTAAACTTCGAAACGTCTCGCGTCAAAACAGAAAGTCGCGACGTCACGTCAATTAAGATAGTATCGCTGAAGAACGACTCGAGATATGTCGTTACAAAGTTATTCCACAATCTAATACTTCCAGAGACGATCACGTCGATATATCACACAATAATGTTCAAAATCAAATAAAGTCAAAAATAAGCACGTGCACAATCAAGAGCACGTGCACAAAGAAAGTACGATCGGAAACCGACCGTTACATCCTCCCCAACTTAGAAATGATTCCGTCCTCGGAATCAACATTAAGCATTGCTGGGAAAAAGATGCGGGAAGCGCTCTCTCATATCATCCTCACGTTCCCAGGTGGACTCTCCAGGCGATCCGTGACGCCACATCACTCTCACCAGGTCGACTATCTTGTTCCTCAATTGCTTCTGTCGACGGTCCAAGATCTGCACAGGCTGCTGGTCATATGTCAGGTCCGGTCGAACCGTAATCTCTGAGAAGTCGACCGTGTGTGACGGATCACTGACGTACCGACGTAGCTGAGATACGTGGAATACGTCGTGAACACCCTCCAAAGATGGTGGCAGAGCAAGGCGGTAGGCCACTACTCCCACACGCTCTAGCACATCAAATGGTCCAATATACCTCGGACTCAGCTTTCCCTTCTTCCCAAAACGAATAACTCCGTGGTTCGGAGAAATCTTCAGGAAGACGTGATCTCCAGGCTGGAACTCCAAAGGTCTCCTCTTGGCATCTGCCCAATGCTTGAAGCGATCCTGTGCAACTCTAAGCTTCTCCCTGATGTCCCTCACGACATCCACAGCTTCAACTATCATCTCCAGACCCAACAGCTCTCGATCTCCGATGTCGTCCCAGCTTAGTGGCGATCGACATTTCCTTCCATATAAGGCAGCAAACGGCGCCATGCCAATGCTCGCCTGGTAGCTGTTGTTATATGAAAACTCCACCAAGTGAAGATGATCCTCCCATGATCCCTTCAAATCGAGCGTACAAGCTCGCAGCATATCCTCCAGAATCTGAATAGTCCTCTCGGACTGGCCATCAGTCTGCGGGTGGTACGCCGTGCTGAAACTCAGACTTGTACCCAAATGCTCCTGCAGACTTCTCCAGAACTGAGACGTGAACCTCGTGTCTCAGTCAGACACAATGCTCATGGGGACTCCATGTAAGCGTACAATCTCCTGCACGTACACGGTCTACGTCACGACTATTTCAAGGAGAAAATCAAAATAGAAATAAAAGTAGAACGGAACTTTACCTCCAGATATTTCCTCGCCAAAGCCTCCGTAGACTGGCCCACTCGGAAAGGGATAAAGTACGCAGACTTGGTCAACCGATCCACGATCACCCAAACTGCGTCGTTCTGCCTCGGGGTCCGAGGTAAACCAGTCACGAAGTCCATCGTAATATGTTGCCACTTCCACTCCGGAATGGGAAGCGGTTGCAGCAACCCAGCAGTACGATGGTGTTCAGCCTTCACCTGTTGGCATATCAAACACTTGGCAACGCTCCGTGCCACACTCCTCTTCATGCCAATCCACCAATAATTCAGACGGAGGTCCTTATACATCTTGGTGCCTCCAGGATGTATAGAATATGGCGAGCTATGAGCCTCGCTCAACAGCTCCTCACGAACATCACATGCAGGTACACAGAGTCTACTGCCGTACCGCAGCGAACCATCCTCATGAATCACGAACTCCGTCCGTAGTCCAGCTTCAACCTGCCTCCTGATCCTCTGCAGCTTCGGATCTCCTGCCTGTGCTGCCTTGATCCGATCCACGATCATGGACTGAATCTGCAAATTCATGAACGAACGAACCACACCAGGTAGGACAACCTCCAAATCCATCTCCCTCAGCTCCTGCTGAATCCTCCAGTCGGATGTAAGCATCATCGCAGTAGGAAGTCTACTCAAGGCATCCGGCACTACGTTCACCTTCCCCGGATGATATTGCAAATCAATCTCGTAGTCAGCTATGAGCTCTAACCATCGCCTCTGACGCATGTTGAGCTCCTTCTGCGTAAAGATGTACTTCAAGCTCTTGTGATCGGTGAAAATCTTCACACTCTCACCTAGCAAGAAGTGCCTCCAAATCTTCAGTGCAAAAATCACTGCCGCCAACTCCAGATCGTGTGTCGGGTAATTCTTCTCATGAGTCCTCAACTGACGAGAAGCATACGCGACCACATGGCCATGCTGATGCAAGACGCATCCTAGGCCCTTCCCTGATGCATCACAATAAACTTCGAAGCCTCCGCTTCGATCCGGTACTGCCAACACCGGTGCCGAGGTCAATCTCGCCTTCAAGATACTGAAGGCCTCCTCACAAGCATCTGACCAAATAAACTCTTCATCCTTCCTCGTCAGCTTCGTCATCGGCTCTGCAATCTTCGAGAAATCTTTGATGAACCGCCGATAATAGCCTGCTAAACCAAGGAAGCTCCTGATGTCAAACGCTGACTGCGGAGTCAGCCAATCTCTGACTACTCTAACCTTCTCCGGATCCACAGATATGCCATCACCGGACACCACGTGTCCCAGGAATGCGACTCTGTCCAGCCAGAACTCGCACTTGCTATACTTGGCATAAAGCTTATGACTCCTCAGCGTCTCCAGCACTGTCCTCAGATGACAGCTGTGCTCCTCCTCAGACTTCGAATAAATAAGAATGTCATCAATGAAGATGACAACAAACTTGTCCAGGAAGTCGTAGAATATTAAATTCATCAAATTCATGAACACAGCCGGCGCATTGGTCACGCCAAACGGCATGACCACGAACTCATAATGTCCGTACTTCGTCCGGAAAGCCGTCTTCTGAACATCGTCCTTCTTTACCTTCAACTGGTGGTATCCACTCCTCAAGTCCAACTTCGAGAAGACTCTCGAACCTCCAAGCTGGTCAAAGATATCGTCGATGCGCGGCAGCGGATACTTATTCTTTACGGTGACATCATTCAATCCTCGATAGTCCACGCACATCCTGTGGGACCCATCCTTCTTCTTTACAAGCAAAACAGGTGCACCCCATGGTGACACACTAGGGTGGATGAAACCCTTCTGCAGCAACTCATCCAACTGCTTCCGCAGTTCCTCGAGCTCAGCGGGGGCCATACGGTACGACGCCTTCGATATCGGTTGCGCTCCCGGCATAAGATCAATTCCAAACTCTAAAGCTCTGTCGGGTGGCAAACCTGAGATATCCTCCGGGAAGACGTCGTCGAAGTCTCTGACGACCGCTGGTCTCTCGATCTCCATCTCCATCCGTATGGCTGTAACAATCGGCACCTCCAGCTTGGCCCGAAATCTGATGGGCCCAAGCGACTCGTCTCTGCAGCGGAACTCGAACTCCGGATGGCCTGGAATCCGGAACACCACCCTCTTGCTGTGACAGTCGATCGAGGCGTGGAAATCTCCCAACCAATCGATGCCAAGAATGACATCGAAATGTGGCAGATCGTGGACAATGAAATCTGCGAAGAGCTCGTGTCCACTGATCACTAAAGAAATCGATCGGCATCCCAAATTTACCGTCACCACTCCGTTCCCTGTGGTAATGTCCCAACACTTAGGGAGTGTATGGGTGGGGATAGAGTGCTTTGTTACAAACCTCCGGGATATGATGCACATAGATGCACCGGAGTCGAACAAAGCCAAGGCTGGGTGAGAGGACACTAGAATGGTGCCTAAGATATAAGGGGACTATGGTCAAATCAAACTATTCTATCAAAAAGTCAAACAAGCAACACAAATAATAATATCTAAACTATGAAATGAAAAACTAGGATCAAGAGTTACCTGCTATAACTCCATCCAGCTCCTCAGTCTCAACAGCAGTCATGGTATACGCCGGCCTCTGGGGCTGTGCTGCTCTCTGATACATCTGCCTCTGTGGCGGCAAAGGTGGTCCACGAGCAGCAGGTCCTCTCTGAACTGGAGCAGGCGCTCTCATCTGCAACGGGGCTGGCGCTCCAACTACGGCATGACGAGCTCTAGGACAATCCTTCGCAGCATGCGAAGCATCTCCACAAATCAAGCATAGCCCCATCCTCTTCCTGCAGGTGGCCAGAACTTGTCCAGGCTTTCCGCAAAAGTGGCACGGGCCCTTGCCTTGAATCTGAACTGGTGCTCCAGGCCTCTTGAATGGTACTGTCTGAACTGGCCTCATCGCCGGCCTGGCAGGTGGCCGGTACTGCTCCATGGGACGCTTCCCCTTATCAGCTGGAGGGTCAGGCAAAAGAGCTATGAGCTCATGATTCTTCGCAGCATCAAGTACCTCCCTCATAGTCGAGAAACTCACCGAAGACATCGAAGCCTGAATCTTCGGATGCAGTCCCTGACGAAAGCGATCAGCTCGCTTCTCCTCCTTCTTCACCATGTGCGGGGCAAAATGGCTCAACATCTCAAACTCGGCTTCATACTCCTCGACAGTCATACCTTCCTGCTTCAGGTCTATAAACTTGCTCAGCAGCTCCCTCCTAGCAGACTTGGTGAAGTACTTATCCTTGAACATAGACCTGAAGGTCTTCCATCCCACTGGCTTCTCAAGACGCCTCTCCTCGATGCGCCACCAGTTCCTCGCATTCTCCGGCAGCTGCATCTTTGCTATCTCCACACGGGTATCATCAGGAATCTTCGCAGCAACTAACTTCTCCTCCGTGCTCTGGATCCACTGGTCAGCAGCTAGGGGTCCCTCCTTCCCCGAAAATGTCCTTGGCTGGAGCTCGTTGAACTGCTTCACTCCTGGAGCAGCTCGAGGGGAAGGTGGTGGTGGGGGTGGTGCAACTGGAACCGCCTGTGCAGCACGCTGGGACTGCTGAACCAACTGATGCTGAACATCCAGCATCTCCCTCATCACACCAAGAAACTGACGGAAATCTCCGCTCTGGTCCTCCGGAACTCCATCGCCTAAGTTCCCCGATCGGGTAACACGTCGTCCGGCCATCCTATTGACAGAAACACAGAGGTTAGACTCGTACAATTATTGGATGATAATAAAATGAATTTTAATACTTCGATTGTTCCGTATTCGCAGAAGGAGGGGGCCTAGATGGGCCACCACTAAAACCTGTCACGCCCCGCTTCCCAAAAAGGTCGGAGGCGAAGCGTGACTAAGGCCCGCTTAGGCCAGGGCTAAGAGCCCGGACCCAATAAGCGTCTGTGATATTCCAAACGAAGGAAACAGGTCCCTGCAAGTTAGTACGGAAACAACAAAGTATTGAAAAGAGATATCATTTCATTTTATTCCAAAAAAACATCCAAAAGTACTGAGAGTCTAAAACGCCCGAAGGCTACAACTGCAGAAAAGAAACTACTGGTGCAAGCACCCAACCTAGACAAGAAAACAACAGGTGCTACCCACCCAATCTAAACTGGAACAGAAATCTGGATCAGCAACAAGAGGCCTCTAACTCTGGTCCTCCTCCGGGTCGTACTCCGGATCAACGTCCTCCGGCTCTCCGTCAGCTGGCAAGTCCGCCTCGTCGACGTACTCTGGCTCAACACCTGACGTACAGCACCAAAAGAAGGAACTGTACGTCAGGTCAGGTCTACAAAAAAGGGTTAGACCAAACTATAAGTGTATCAACTTTTAGACAACATTTTACTGGTTGATTAGCATGCTGGGGTTATAACTGAGTAACAAACAGAAGTAACGCAGCAGGAAAGTAAAACGCAACAAGTAGTAGTTGTAGCGTGTGCTACCAACTACGGGACTAGCCTACAGGTGTCAAAACAAGACGTGACGTGACGGAAACAAGGCAGGACAAGACAAGTGAGACACGAAAGGGTTCACGCCTTACGGTTCGAGGGGGATCAGACCCTCTTGCCGTGCGCACGCTCAACCCAACCCCAAACCCCAAGACAAGACATGACATGACACCAGTACAAGGGATCACTCGCTCTAGCTTGGCGAGTGCCCTATTGCCCGCAGGCTGAGAATCAGTACAAGGGATCACTCGGCGAGTGCCCTATTGCCCAGCGGGCTGTGCAAGACGGGACGTGACGTGACACGACAGGAAGGGTTATTCTAGGGTGTCCACACACACGCACACACATGATAGCCCTACAGCATCAAAAGTTGTTGTTGTCAGGCTCAAACTTCGTCGTCAAGTCTGAGCCGTCAGGAGTCGTCCCGGACGCTATCATTTCACGTCCGGTTCTATTTGTTCACAGTTAACAATTCTAACCAACTAAGGCCTAAGCACGGCCAAAAGTGCAAGTGGATACACTTGCCTGCGGTGGCGAGGGGGTCGTCCGTCCGGGGCGTCTCGTCCAGTCGTCGCGTCCGCGGTAGTCCGTCTGAAACAGTCACGGCGACGGTGTCAGGTCACGATTTCAGAAATTCCTATTAGGTTTCGTTTCTAGGTTTTCGGGACTATCCTATTCGTCAAAAGTCACTTTTTGATGTTTCAGCCTAATCGACGATCTATCCTATATGCACAGTCAACAAAGTCCATTCGTCGATTTTCTAAGTTTGTACAACGTTTTACAGGAGCTGGAAAGTAAATTTAGTTCAAGTTGACGGTTTTTAGTTTAGGGTTCAGTCAGCTATTGTGGGGGTTTCTACGAGTTTCGGGGAACCAACCTGAACCGGAGTTTGCTGTAGATTGGATGTCGGGTCTGATCGGAGAACTCCTCAGCTTCAGATCTGGTCCTCGCACGTCTCTCCAAAAGTCGAAACTTGCGACGAAGGCCTACGACGTGTCGCAACGTCGTAGACGGCAAATCCGCGAAGTGGCACGTCCAAATGGGGCCCACAGCAGTGCTAGGGGTCCAAGGGGGGCCCACAACACCTCAGGAGAACTTGGGGGGCCCACCACAGAAGTTGGTGTGGGAGAAACCAACTTGCGATGAAGTTCTGTCGGTCGGGCTTGGTCGGTGCGGTGGTTCCTCTCGGTCAGACCGAGAGGAGCTCTCGGTCGTGCGAGCTGCGATGCGGGGGGGTCGGGCACAGCGTCGGTGCGAGGGAATTCATCGGTCAGACCGATAGATCCCGTCGGTCGGGCGCTTGGACGAGGCTGGCAGCGGAGCGGGGTGCGGAGCGGCCTTCGGGTGCGGAGCGGGCTTCGGTCAGACCGACGGGACGGGTCGGTCAGCGCTTGGCGATGCGGTGCGGAGCGGATCGGGCGGCTGTGCGGAGAAGTCTCTCGGTCAGACCGAGAGACAGCCTCGGTCGAAGCGGGGCGACAGCGGGGTGCGATGCAGCGGGCTGTGCAAGCGGCGATGCGGGGGGCTGCTCCGGTCGTGCGCTAGGATTTGCGGGGATGAGCTCCGGTCGTGCACTGGGCGATCGTCGCAACGTTGCGACGAAGCTTTGGGAGAGGAAACGGTGGCTAGGGTTTTGTGCAATGTCGAAAATACTTAGCCTAGGGCTAATATAAATAGGTTAGAGCTAGGGTTAGGGTTAGGGTTCGGAAAAACGTAATTAAAATATTTAAAAATAATTAATTTAGTTTAAAATTACTCTCCTCTCCCTCACGCAAAATGGGTGCGGCCAAAAATTCTAAAATTTTGCTTAAAAATTCTTTAATACGTTATTATAATATAGGAATTTTATTGTAATTAAAAATCTTATAAAAATAGGTTTTAAAATTATTTAAACCTTTCAAAAAATGGAAAATAGGTCAAATTAAGTCCAAAAATTATAAAATAATTATGGGGTGCTCGGGACAACTAAGGAAAGACAGCGGAGAAGACGGATCTGAATTTCGACATCGAGAAACGAAACTAAACTTCGAAACGTCTCGCGTCAAAACAGAAAGTCGCGACGTCACGTCAATTAAGATAGTATCGCTGAAGAACGACTCGAGATATGTTGTTACAAAGTTATTCCACAATATAATACTTCCAGAGACGATCACGTCGATATATCACGCAATAATGTTCAAAATCAAATAAAGTCAAAAATAAGCACATGCACAATCAAGAGCACGTGCACAAAGAAAGTACGATCGGAAACCGACCGTTACATCATCGGCTCAGCAATACGGGAAAAGTCCTTAATGAAGCGCCGATAGTAACCAGCAAGCCCAAGGAAACTCCGAATCTCTGACGCTGACTGCGGAACAGGCCACTCTCTGATGGCCCTGATCTTCTCGGGATCCATTGAAATACCATCTCCAGTCACTACATGCCCAAGAAAAGCAACTCTGTCCAGCCAAAACTCGCACTTCGAAAACTTAGCAGACAACCGATGCTTCCTCAAAATCTCCAATACTGTCCTCAAGTGCGATGCATGCTCCTCCTCCGACTTCGAATAGATCAGAATGTCGTCAATAAAGATAACGACAAACTTATCCAAAAAGTCGTAGAAAATAAGGTTCATCAGATTCATGAAGACTGCGAGCGCATTGGTTACACCGAAAGGGATAACCACAAACTCGTAGTGTCCATACTTCGTCCTGAACGCTGTCTTCGGAACATCTCCCTTCTTCACCTTCAACTGATGGTAACCACTCCTCAGATCCAACTTAGAAAACACACTCGAACCTCCAAGCTGATCAAAAATATCATCAATGCGAGGCAACTGGTATTTATTCTTGATGGTCACCGCATTCAGCTCCCGATAGTCCACGCACATGCGACGCGAACCATCCTTCTTTTTCACCAGCAGCACCGGTGCTCCCCACGGAGACACACTAGGATTGATATAACCCTTCTGTAAAAGCTCATCCAGCTGCTTCCGCAATTCCTCCAACTCAGCGGGTGCCAAACGATACGGCGCCTTCGAAATCGGCTGCGCTCCTGGAACAAGATCAATAGAAAATTCTAGAGCTCGATCAGGTGGCAAACCAGACATCTCCTCGGGGAAGACGTCATCAAAGTCCCGCACAACCACTGGCCTCTCCAGCTCCATCTGCATAGCCACAAACTCCACCGGCCTGGCCCAAAACCTGACAGGACCAAGCGAGCTGCTACCTCGGTTGAACTCAAATACTGGATGCCCGGGAATCTCGAACACCACCTTCTTCCTCCGACAGTCGATCGTAGCATAGAAGCTCGCAAGCCAATCCATCCCAAGGACCGCATCATAGTTGATGATGTCGTGGACAATGAAATCAGCGTAAAGCTCATGTCCACAAACCACCAACGGGCAAGAATTGCAACCAAGATGCACCGAGACCATGCGATTCCCTGTAACGATATTCCAACTCTTGGGAAGAGGGGACGTCGACAAGGAATGCTTCTCTACGAAGCTCCGAGAAATAATGCACATCGATGCGCCAGAGTCAAAGAGGACTCGTGCAGGAAATGTGCACACCAAAACCACACCTAACAAGCAATTAACAATCAAACCCTAGTCTAGCAAACAATCATGTTCAAGCAAACAACATAATCTAACAATCAAAACTAGCTAAGAAAGTAACAGCTAGATTGAGGGTTACCTGCGATAACCTCATCTATAGCCTCGCTCTCCACAGTGGTCATCAGAAAATCCTGCCTCCTCGGTGGAATAGCCTGCTGAAAAGCCTGCCGCTGTGGAACAAGAGCTGCTCCACGTCCAGCAGGAACAGACGCTCTCTGCTGCAACGGCTGTGCTGCAACAGGTGCCCTCCGCAGCTGATTCGCATGCCGACAATCCTTCGCGACATGAGAAGCATCACTACAAACCAAACACTGGCCCAAAAACTTCCTACACTGATCCTTGATGTGGCCAGGCTTGCCGTAGAAATGGCAAGTCTTCGGAATAGGCCCTCCTGGCCTCTTGAACTGCACCGGATGATTAGGCTTGAAACCAGGCCTAACCACCGCTCTGGCCTGCTCCATAGGCCTCTTCCCAGCACCCGAAACATGTCCTCTCCTCTGGCTCAGGTTCAGCTCCTGCCTCCTCGCAGCGACCAGAACCTTCTGATAAGAGTCCAGATCAGAGGAAGACACAAAACTCTGAAGCTCCAAAGCAAGCCCCTGCAGGAACCTCTGAGCCCTCTCATCAGCATCCTGCACCATCTTCGGTGCGAACCGACTCAGCCTAGTGAACTCTTGGTGGTACAGGTCCACCGTCAAGCTCCCTTGCTTCAGATCAATAAAGCGCTGCAGCATCTCCTTCCTAGTAGCCTTCGGAAAGAACTCCTCATCAAACCTGGACTTAAAGGTAGCCCAAGCTATCGGCTCCACCAGCATCTTCTCTTCCGCATCCCACCAGTTCCGAGCATTATCCTTGAGTTGTCTCTTCGCCAAATCAACCCATCCAGCCGAGGTGATCTTGGCCATCTTCAAATTATCCTCAATGTTTCGAACCCACTCATCGGCAGCCAGAGGACCCTCAGACCCATCAAAATATGCGGGACCCAGCTCCCGAAATTGCTTTGCTCCCGGCTCGGAGCGAGGGGCATCCTGGTTGCCCGACCAGCCCGAACAACTGGAGCATTCTGGACTTGCAGGAGCACGCCCGGCTGCACCTGCATCATCTGAAGCATCATCCGCATCATCTCTCCATTGGTGGGCTCCCGCTCAGGCTCCTCGTCATGAGGGGACGCACCACTACCTCCACCATGGGTGAATCACCTTCCTGCCATCTAATGACACAAAAAACGAAGCAGATTAGGCTCATAGCTTATGACTCGGATGTCGAACTTAGTTTATTGGACATTCTAATATTATTATCGTCATTCCGATAATCGCAGTTACAGAAGAGACCTGCATGGGCCACCAACAAAACCTGTCACGCCCCGCTTCCCTAAAATGGAGGCGAGACGTGAAAAGGTCCGCACGAGGGTGGAGCTGTGAAGCCCCAAACCCGATAAGCGTCAATAAAACATAAGCAGGTCCCTGTAACCACAAACGGAACAACAATAATAACACAAGGAGAGACAGAAATAAAATCTCAATTCTCAAAATTTGTCCAACATGAAAATTAAGTTCAACATCCAGAAAAGCAACCAGGCTAAAAGAAAGAGTCTAAAGGCCCAGAACAAGGCCAACAAGGACAACATAACAAAGTATAGGTGCCACGCACCGACAACTACATCAGTCTAAAACAAAAGAGGAAAGCTTAACGAAGACACTAGGACTGATCCCCAGTGTCCACATACTCCTCGCCAAACACAGGCTCGGGCTCGGCGTCAGCAAAAACCTCGTCCTCAACAATGTACTCAGGCTCAGGATCTAACATGTGTCACCCAAAAGAGTAAAGGGGCACATGTCAGCAAGTCTAAAAGACTTGAGCAAGGAAACTGAAAGTAAGGCAAACTAACAACCTAACAGTTATGGTATGCATGACATGGCAGTTATGGTATAAGTGCACAAGTAAGACATGGTGAAACAATAAGTACAAGAGAACAATTATCAGGACAAGTCAAGAGTAGCCAAGCTACTAACAATCTCAATCTTTTCACTAGTCACGTTTCAAGTTGTTTGTAGATGTTTACACCTTACAGCTGAATGGTTTGACATTCACACTGATTGGCCGCTTAACACTACCCCAGAACCCAGAGTTTACACCTTACAACTGCAGTTGCTGATCGGGCAGACTCCCAGTTGAATGGCCGCTTAACTCTTACCCCAAAACCCACATGTAAACGAGCCAGGGTCCCTGTACACGAGCTCAGTAAATGAGCCAGGGTTACCCCGCACAAGAGCTCGTTTCCTGGATCACAAACCAGGAGCGTATTTCATTTGGCATAGGGGTGCACCTAGCCTCAATCATTTCACAAGGTGTAGCGGAGCTACGCAATCACGGGAACACTTAAAGAATGCAATGACATGACAATAAATTTGTGTACCGTTAATGGAAATTAAACATGACATGGTAGATGTGCAACATGATAAATGTCGGTTCTAGCTTCGTTGTCAAGCTAGTTCCTAAAATTGCGCCTAGGCAAGAATCATTTCGTCGCCTAGTCTCTTTTACGCCTACAACAAGCAAATGGCCAAAGACATGGCCTAAAACCCTAAGTGGCAAGTTTCACTTGCCTAGAACTGAGGATGACGATCACGAAGGTTCGTCTTACGGACGCTAATCTACGGGGAAGTCGCTGTTATGGAGAAACAATCGTCAAAACAACATTTATTTCATTAGGGTTTCACAAAAACACAAATGGGTTAAGAGAACATTAAGAGGTCGATTTATTACCGTATCGAAAGCGAAAGAATGATGCCGAGCAAGCACGGCAACGGAAGAAACGCTCCAGGGAACCTAGGGTTCAGATCTGGAATGGATGGGGAAAATTTGGAGAAATGGGGTTTTGGGAATTTTTGGGGGTTGGAGATGGCCTAGGGCATGGTGGTAGACCAAAATGGAGAGGGAAACTCCAAGGGAGGAAGGAATGGCTTGGGGAAATGTTGGAGAGTGGTTTGGGGAAGAAGGAGGCTCAAGAGAATGAAAGAGGGATGAAAGAAATTATGGGTAGGGTTTAAATAGGGAGTGCTGGCGGCTGCCCAGAAATTAGGGTTTCGACATAGATTAGTCGGTCAAAGAGCAACCACTGACCGACTAGTTTGAGAACTTGTCGATCGGTTGACCAACGCAGACCGACTAAGTCCAAACAGTAACTCCTGTACAAAAATAGGATTTAGATTTAGTCGGTCAAAGAACAACTACTGACCGACTAGTTTCTCATCTAGTCGGTCGATGAACGTTCTTAGACCAACTAAGAATGAATAGTACTTGGTATCAAAAATGATCATAGAGCTAGTCGGTTAAAGAACGATTGCTGACCGACTAGTTTCCAACCTAGTCGGTCGACCAATATTCTTAGACCGACTAACGATAAACAGTAACTCCTGAGTAATTAACAAAGCCAACTAGTCGGTCCATGAAGGTTTGCCGACCGACTAAATCGTCATCTAGTCGGTCGGTTCCCCTTCTTGTCCTGGCTAACGTGCATAAAAAGTTCCGAAATGGAGCGCGAAGCTCCGGGATAGATTCCTAAGACTCCTACGCTTGATCTAACAATAAGATATGACCGATATGAAGCCCGTCACGAATGACTTACTCCAAAATCGACGATTCTAAGGAAGAAGCTAAGAAAACACGACGAAACGATCGAAAATGAAAGTTACGGAGACGAAAACCACATATAAGGAGAAAATCCACCAAAACATATAATATAATATAAATAATCCAGATACATGAAAACCAGTCGTTACATTTAAAGACATAGTTTTTGAGAACCATTGTTTGAAAAAACCATTGTTTTTAAGAAAAGCTAAGGATGACCGCCGTTCTTCTGCAGTTCCTTGATCTCATCAAGGATCCTGACATGCGTGTCCTCCGTCATTTTGTTTCTTTTCACGACGAGCTCCTTAAGGTCGTCCACCTTTTGGTTAAGGTCTTCAAAGCCTATCTCTTGTGATATCTTCAATTTCCCAATCTTCTTTAGAAGCATTTCTTGAAGCTCAAGAATATACGCCGGTGCTTCTTCTTCCTCCTCTTCGCTTCCTCCTTCTTCTTCTCCTTGTTCTTCCTCCTCGGAATCTGAAACAACAATTTTCTTACCTCTCCTGGAGGATGATGACCTCCTTCAGCTGCATGCTTTTCTTCGGGAATGTTCTCATCAAGATCATGGTGTAGATTCATTCTTCCAAGTGCATGAACATCAAAAACTCGAGCCGGTTCTAGAATTGAGGTTTCATGGTCCAAAGGCACATTATAGCTAATAAACAAGATTGTGAGATAGTGCCCATGAGCTAAGGTGGATGAGGGTCTATCAAAAGAAGCTGAAGCAAGGATAGAATCCATGATAACTTTGGCCCAATTGATGCGGATGTTACCTAGTATAGCATAGATACATTTAGCCTGCTTCTCAGATAGGATAGAATGACTTCCAGATTTTTGAGTAATATTATAGGATAATATATTTGCCAGAATTCTTGCCGGATAGCGAAGATCGCTGCATGGAAGTTTAGTCTGAAAATGTCTTCCTGGCAAATACATTCTCTCTAGAATACTTCCTTCAGTCATTTCTATTTTATCAAGCAACATGCCAGAATGTGGAATTCCTAGGGCTTCTCCTAGGGATTTGACAGTAATGGCAAGTTTTGTATCAAGAACTTTGGTTATAAAGCGGCTTTTAGCAAGATCGTAATCCATATTAGCATAGAACAAGTGCACACGCCTGGGATAGCAAAGATAAGTGTTTTCAGAGGAAAATAGGTTGGCCAAGTTCTGAAAATCTAGTAAGCTATCAATGCCATAGTTTATAACATCATCAAGCTTAACAAAACGTTCATGGAGGATGGGTGATCGCTTCAAAATGCAACCCCAGAGCACAACCTAGTATGGCGCAAATACACGGAGATAAATCCCCGGCAACGGCGCCAAAAACTTGATCGGCCCCGGATATACACCCGGAGAACGATTGTAGTTTTACCGCAAGCACACGGTGTAGCGGCAAGCGGGTATCGAAAACAGGAAGGTGGTGTTGGCTCCAATCTATCCTAAGTTGGTTTGACTACGATGGTTTTATTGGTGGAGATGGTTATGGAGTGATATAATGGAAATGGTGGTGGATGTCGGTGTCGGAGATAAAGAAGTCGGATAAAATATCGATTCAGATACAATACAATAAAAGAGTCTAGGGCTAGGGAATCCCCACTACGGATCGTCATTCGTCATTGTGGATAGTGAATCTCAATATTACTAGGCTTGTGTCGAGGTGAACTAGTCGTAACTGAATATAGAACCAAGCTCACGCTCTCACGCTATTGCCGGTCTATAGCAACCTAGATTAGGGCCCAATCTCTTGCAAACCCTAACCTAAGCCGCTAGCATGAAGATCGACATCAGCGTCCAATCGCTCCTCGAGCCCACTCTCATGCAAACTCGAGTTACGATCTAGGTTGTGATAGTTCGTATTCGTCCAATCTCTTGCAAACGAATATGGGTATAGATTTACAATTAAAAATCCTAGCTTTGGTCCAATCTCTTGCAAACCAAATCTAGAGAAATCCAATTGTAAATCTAAATCGAATATCTAGGCCTTCCCATCGATTAGAATCCAATCTCTTGCAAATCCCAAATCGATGGAAATCCCTAGCTATCCGTAGTAAATCAATCACAACCTAACCTCCTAGCAATTCTAGCAATTTAGAAATTCATTCATCACAAATATGAAATTAGATCTCCTAGAACAACAAATCTACTCTAGCATAGTAATAAGGATATGAGAATCAATAGAAATCATTGCTTGCATACAAAAAGATAGAAAAACAAAGATTCAAATAAAAAGAAGAAAATACTTAGCTTGATGAAGATCTTCAATCCAAAATACAAGCTTTTAGATCCAAGAGGGGGCCTAGGGCATGACCTAACCTCTAAAATAATCCTAAGAAAAACATATGGGGGCTAAGAAAACATAATGGGGATCCCCCTCCAATGGTGGCTACAAAACCCTTAAATACTCCCCCAAAACCCTAGCAAGAAACCCTAGAAAACCCCTCAAATTCTTGCCCAAAAACAGCCCAAACCGCAACTTAAAATCTGGGCCCGCCGCCGACTCAGCCGAGTGGAAAATGTGACTCGGCCGAGTGGAAATTCCTGCACTGCAGCGTCAACTTGCAGAAATTCTTCAGATTTCATCCGACCTCCGATTGACACGTTCTTGACGGCGTTGGAACCTTCATGAAGTCTACTATCCATAAAAAATATGAGAAAAATACTTTGATTGCTGGAATGATAGCAAATTTCAAAAGAGTGGGAGGCTATCTGAAAATCTGGGCGCTGCGTGTCCTCGGCATCACTCGGCCGAGCGGACTTCTCTACTCGGTCGAGTGGGCTTCTATACTCGGCCGAGTGACAGACCCTGTAAAATTCCAGTAAGTCGGGGGGTCTTGGGGGTCTGTCTTCGGAGGTGACTCGACCGAGTGGCTTTACTTACTCGGCCAGGGGGCTTTTCTTGCTCGGCCGAGTCGGAACCGTCAAAAGCATGTACATTTCCAGTAAGTCGGCCTTTTTGATGGTGAATTTTCCATGCCACTCGGGCGATGCGATCTTCATACTCGGCCGAGTGGGATATCGTCCCTCGGCCGAGTACACGCCTAATTCCTTCTGTTGGAGCGTGTCCGGTCGGGTCAGCCGAGTGGTCTTCTTGCTCGGCTGAGTGAGTGCTCCACTCGGCCGAGTGGCATGCTGTAAATGCCCAATCTTCTCCGTTTCTCCTCCTCGTCGCTCCTACGGAGTTCCTTCTTCTTCCACCCGTCTCCCATCGCCGAATAGCCCTCAAAAGAGCTTTGGGTGGCGCTCCGAAGCGGGTGCAAGTCCCTTAAGCTCATTTTTGCTCCCGATCGCTCCATATTTCCTGAAATCCGACAAAAACAAGAAATAGTGAAAAGTAACGCAATATCGTCGAATACTCGTGAAAATCACAATATGGGCAATCGAAATGCCGTGAAAACATGCAGAAAAAAGGTGTAAAATATGGAGTGATCAAAATCCCCCAAGCTTACCTCTTACTCGTCCTCGAGGAAGATAAGTAGAGAGACGGACTCGGGAGATGAAAATAAATAAAATGAAATAAAAATAAAAAAGAAAGAACACGAGGTGGAAGGAGTCGCTAGATTCTTCTCTCGGATCTCAATCCATATGCTACACATCACGATAACTTGGAAAATACAAATCACATGCTATAAGGATTTCATATCTTACATAAACATGGTTCTTGCAAGTTTTTAAGAACAACAAAAGGGACTCTCTAAATTCATACATCAATTCATATCCACGTCACGCATTTCAGAGGATTTAATATACAAATATTGGCAATGCACTTTTCAATCAAGAGTTATAACTGAAGCATATAAGAATCACACCAAGCATGCAATAGAGAATGGAATAAGAGACATGGCATTCACATATTTATTTCAAATCATGAAAAATCTCCGTATCTAATATATTTTGCAAAGTCTAAGCATTATCGAATATCCCCATTCATGCACGTCTCCACTCTAAGGTCATACTCACTCATTTGGTCAAATGAATTCACCCCCCCCCCCCCCCCCAAGCTTACCTTGGGGCATCACATCTAAAGGAATATGATAGTGGAAAATGGGATTTTTGCCTTGGTTTTCCCAAATATTTTGTGGCTCCAATATTGAGATAGAGAAATATTTTTTTTTCTTTTGGACTTTGTTTCTCATTTTTCGTTTTGGCTTTTTGTAGGAGCTATATGATTTGTATTTTTTGGATTTTGGCTCCTTTTTGGCTTTTTGGACTTTTTGGAGCTAACTTTTTCTTTTGTGGGGATTTTTGGGAAATAGATGCGATATAAGTAGCTTTAGGAGGTGAACTCAAGTAACATGTAGAGAATAAAAAGATATATGTGGAGAAGGAAGTAATGTAACACTCGGTTCACTCTAAGATGTGCACGAACGGTTCAATAAAATAATACTTCAACTAAAACGCATACGTAAGCATAGACATTCTCAATCATCTCAATAAAAAGTGAAGTCAAGCGGTAAAGCGCACAATCATATCAAGCATGCAACAGAGGGTGAATAAGACAATAAAACTGATGCTTCAGATATACTAATGATGCGTGAATCTTGGTGCATTTCCAACAAAAGCATACTAAACACTAATCTATACATTCAGTTTCAATTAATATCATGCATTCATGTAGAAGAATCATCAAAAGAAATATATTTGCAAGCACATGTAAATAGCAAGACTATGGAATACTCAAAGTAGCATGGCATGGAATAATAAGCATCGTGATGGTTGCTAAAACAATAAGAGATATCATCATACGAAATTCATCTAGCGGAAGAAGAGAAAAGAAAAATAAAGAAATAAAAATAAAAGAGAGGAAAGAAAAGAAAATCAAGCACACAATATGATGCATGAACACACATAAAAGAAAAATAAGATGGAAAAATCAAAAAGATGATGCAAAATTTTTGAAAATTTTAAAAACCCCTAAAATAAAGTAAAAATGCAACTAATGCATCTAAATGGCATCGAAATGCACTCCCCCAAGCTTAAACTTCACATTGTCCTCAATGTGATCATAGTGGAAGAATATGAGGAACAACGATAATAATAAGGGGGGTGACTAAAAAAGGATGAAATGAATGACATGAAATCCTAATGCAACTACATGCTCATACAATGATGCATGAGAGCGCTTTCCCCCAAGCTTATACCAAACAATCCTATTCAAATGATTTGACCAAAAATATCATGGCTTTGCAAAGCGTGATCAAGTCAAATGAATAAGAAAGTGAGTATTCACTTGAAAGAAATGCTCGATGGTGGTAAGCAAAAGGATGTGGCGTATCAAAATATGGAGAGGGGAATTAATATATAATGGGTTTGGGGTGTAAAATATTTTTTTGCCATCAAATAAGGTGATATTTATTCAAGAAAATCTATACGGTCCTCTCGCTGTCGAGAGGATTCGTGTTTATTGAAAGCATAAAATTTCGACACTACTGGATTGATATCACCTATAGCAAAAGGCGGATCCAGTATCTTTGCCGGTGCAGGCAATTGCTCCAACTGCTCTTTCTGTGGCTCTGCCAGATGCATGTGTCCACGGACTCCAACGAACTCCAGCAATGCATCCTCTAGCATTCTCACAAAGACTCCACCTATACCCTGCAGAGAATAGGATGCATCAGTTCGTTGCAAAAATTTCACCCTCATAATAAAAGTATTCCAAAGAGGATCGTCTATAGAAATATATGAAATAAATAGTGGTGGACAATACTTCCCTAGAAATAATTCAATATCCTCTTGTTCTTTGATAGCTATCTCCGTGGTGTCCTCTCTCAGCTGCTCAGGTAAATCTGGATCATAGGTGTGGACCTCTTCGATAGGCTCGTCAAACTGTGACACGTCCAAGCATACATCCGATCCATAATCGTACGTGCACTGCAAAAGGTATGACATGTCAAAAATATCTGAATCAAAGTAAACATCTAATGGAATACATGATTCAGAAATGGAATGTGTAAAAATATCTCCCTGAGTGGGAGCAGTAAGCTCTGTGGGATAGTCCTCGACGTCAGTGGAAGGATGAGGTGGCTGCGGGAGCTCTAATGGAGGAGAATAGTGCTCAGGATCCTCATGAATGGCTGTGTCCTCGTCCCGATGCACGACCTCCTTGGTGATAAGATCTGGCTCTGTGTGTAAGGCATCCTCAAAAGCATGCTCTGGCTCCGTATGTGAGGCCTCCTCGGCAATATGCTTTGGCTCGATAGTGTGCTCCTTTGCCTTCTCATCAACTATCAATGTAGGCTCTCTCTGGGATGGTGATGCTGGCTGCTCAGGTGTGCCAGCTTGTGGGGATGTATCATATGGAGGGGAATGCCCGCAAGCAATCCGAAAATATAGTCTATCCCCCTCAAGACTGACATGGATGTCCTCCTCAATTGTTCCTGCAGCTGAAACACGGTTCATAACAAAATCTGCAAATCGTAGCTCAAATGCATCACCTGCTGTAATGCTCTCTGAACCGGTGAACCTCACTGACTCCAAGAGACCCTCCAATAATCTCTGAAATCCATCCTCCTCTGGCTGTGCTGGTGGCCCAATTTCTGCTCCTCCAATGTACCTTCGTCCATCCACTCTTCATATGCAATAGATGTATTGTAGGATGTGGGATCGACGGCGGCACATTCTGGCTCTGGTAATATGATTGGAGATGCTTCTTGCCCATAAGATGAAGGAACAGAACTGATATCTTTGGGAATCATCGCAACCTTAAACATGAGCGCATTCATTTCAAGTTGCCTCTTCACCCGTTCCAATAGAAGGTTACTCTTTTCAAGCCCGGCTTGCATTTTAACCTGGTGTGCATGCATCTCATCAAAAAAAATCCTTTGTCTCTCATCAAGCTCGGGCCAGTGCATCTCCTCAAAAAAGTATTCTCCCATCTGAGCACTCTGATCAAAATAGTATTCTCCCGTCTAAGCACTCTGATCAAAATAGTAATCTCCCATCTGAGCACTCTGATCATAATAGTATTCTCCCATCTGAGCACTCTGATCAAAATAGTAATCTCCCATCTGAGCACTCTGATCAAAATCTGTGGTCCACGTAGTATAATCCATAGCACCTGATCAACAAAGATAAATACCTGGAGAAAAGATATCAGTGGCACAAAAGAATATAGAAATGATAATAATGGTGGCGGGGTGAAAATTTCCTTTTGTTAGTTTTTTTTCGTAGTCTAATCAACCTAATTGTGACAAATTGGCACCCAACGGAAAACACCTCTCCGGCAACGGCGCCAAAAACTTGATCGCTTCAAAATGCAACCCCAGAGCACAACCTAGTATGGCGCAAATACACGGAGATAAATCCTCGGCAATGGTGCCAAAAACTTTATCGCGCCCGGGCGTACACCCAAAAGAGCGACCGTGTAGTTTTACCGCAAGCACACGGTATAGCGGCAAGCGGGTATCGAACACAGGGAGGACGTATGACAGTGCCTTCTCCGAACAACCTGGCTATAGGGACAGAAAAGTAGGAAATTGCCTTTCGGCGATGTTGTCACAATCGTCAAATAATGTAAAGAGATATAAAATCAAATAAAGACGCCTAGGGAATATGGAATCCCCGCTACTCACCGTATCTCGTCATTGTGATTCATCGGTTTCATAATTGCTAGGGTAGAATGTCGGATGAACTAGTTGCAACTGAATGTAAAACCTAGCTCACGCTCTCGCGCTATTGCCGGTCTATAGCAAACCTAGGTTCGGGTCCAATCTCTTGCAAACCCTAGCCTAGGCAAGCTAGCATTAGGATCAACGTCATCGTTCAATCGCGTCCCGAGCCCACTCTCATGCAAACTCGGGCTGCGACCTAGGTTGGGATAGTTCCTACCCGTCCAATCTCTTGCAAACTGGTATCGGTATGAAATTGCAACCGAGAACCCTAGTATCGGTCCAATCTCTTGCAAACCGATACTACGGAAACTCAATTTCAACCCAATTCGGATTTCTAGGGTTTCCTATCGAATTGGGATCCAATCTCTTACAAATCCCAATCGGTATGAACACCTAGCTATCCGTAATATATCGATCCCAAACTAACCCTAATAGCAATTCTAGCAATAGTTCTACCAAATCATCACAAATCAGAAATTGGGCTTGTAGGGTTCATCCCCACGCCCTATGACGTAAAGACTACTCACAAATCATATCACAAATGAAAGAATAATCAATTGAAATAGCAATAGAATTCATAGCAATATTCAAATAAGCAATAAAATTAAGATTTTTAATGAAGAGGGAGACAAACCAATGTAGTTCTTCAAGAATCCAACAAAATAAACCTTTTCTCTCCTCTCCAATCACAAGAATCAAAAACTAAAAAGTTTAATCTAAAAGGCTGCCAAAAAGTAAGGAAAAAGCTCTCCTAACTAGGTTAGAATCAGGGGTTAAATACCCCCAAAACTGCCAAAAAATTCGTGACCAAACTGCCCCTGCGTAGCTCAAAAATCGTGATTTCCGCTACAGGCAGCGCTGCTCACTCGGCCGAGTAACAAAGGTCGCTCGGCCGAGTGGGAGACCCTGAGAATTTCCAGTAAGTCTGGGGTCTTGGGGGTCTTCACTTCGGGGGTCACTCGGCCGAGTGAGTTGTCGTCACTCGGCCGATGGGCTTATCTTCACTTGGGCGGTCGGTAATTGCCACTCGGCCGAGTGGGTCTTCTGATGCTCAGACTGACGAAAAACAGTAAGTTGGCTCTTTTTGAGGGGCGTCGTCTGAGTGCCACTCGGGCGGACGGGGTTTCGTCACTCGGCTGATGTGGCTTCTGATGCTCGGCCGAGTGCACACTTGGAGCGTGTCCGATCTGGCCGGCCGAGCGGGGTCTCGCTGGTCAGCCGAGTGACTCCTTCACTCGGCCGAGTGAGACACTAAAAATGCCCATTCTGAGTGTTTTTGCCTCCTCGTCGCTCCTACGACGTTCTTTCTTCTTCCGCTCCTCTCCAATCTGAAAATGCCCCTCAGGGAAGTCTTCGGTGACACTCCGGAGTAGGTGTATCTCGGAATCACTCCAAATCGCTCCAAATCTCCTGAAATATGACAAAAACAACAAATCGTGAAAAGTATCGCAATATTGTCGATAAATCGTGAAAAACGGTGATTTGAGCGATCTAAATGGCATGCAATCATGCGGAAAAAGGGTGTAAAATGTGGAGTGATCAAAATCCCACAAGCTTACCTCTTACACGTCCTCGAGGAAGATAAGTAAAAGGCGAACTCGGTGAATTTAGAAAATGAAAACGATGGAAAACGGAAAACGAAAAACGAAGAAGAAAGAAGAAAGCGAAGAGGGAAGCTGCTAGATCATTTTTCTCAGGCCGTGGGTTTTGCTTACTCATATAGCATGCACCGAATGTAAAACACATGTCAAAGACTTTTATTTCGATATCATAGTATAATGGTGTAAATAGAGATAGAAAACCCAAGAATAATGATATAGCATGAAAAACGGAATAATTCTAAAATTAACATCGTCTGAATCATTTAAAGCGGTATACAATATCGCAGATCACACAATTTTCAATTGAATGCTTTCTATGAGGAGTATAAGAATATCACGCAATAAAATAGAAAGAATAGAAAAGCGTGGATTTCATGAAATGAGTGATAGGCATAGATTTCTGGATTTCGTGAAGCTAAAACAATCTCACCGAGTATAGAATATTACTTAACCTAGGTTGTCGTGCACCGTCAAGTAGTCACTCTTTCACACATCATTGGAATCTCTCCCCCAAGCTTATCTATAAGCGTGGTGGCATAAAAACAATATTTACATCCCCATTTTTATGAAGCTCCAAAAGTAATAAAAATAAAAACAAAAAGAGGGAAGAAAGAGAGAACATGAGATGGGATCGTTTATTGAGATTCTTTTCTCTTTTCTTTTCTTTTTCTTTTTTTTTTCCTTTTTTTTAATAGCATATATACACAATGATCCCAAATCAAAGGGAAATAAGGATATACAAGAATTTTTCTTTTTCTTTTTGGTTTTGGGAAATTTGGAGCTAGGATTTTAATAATGGGGGAAATGCCAAATACTAGAATCGCTAAGGGGAGATTCACTAATGATTTTAAAATAGAGAATTGATGTTCAAGATATGTGGAGAAAGAAATAAATGTCTCTCAGTTCACTCTATAAGACGTGCACGACAACTTCAGCCGGGTAATCTAATCTACCCAGTTTCGATCACAAAAAAGCAAAACTAATCCAGATTTATCATAGCTAACATCATTCAATCATCCTGAAGTGAAATGTACAAGTCATGCAAATAGAAGTGATATAGGAAAAGAAAACGGTACTCAAGATATAAGCATCCAATGCGTGAATCTTGGTGTGTTCTCTGCGATAGCATACATATGAATATTCAGACTCAGCTAATAATAGAAGTTCATCCATTTTCATGCGGAAAAAGTGTGGGTTACTATCTCTAAATGCAAGGCAAATCACAGCATATGATATCAGGAATAAAATCTAAGACATGACAAATATAGCATGCATATAGAGAAAGCTAACTCCACGTCATCATCATCACAGAAAAATCATCTCTAGCATGAGATGAAAAGAAAGAAAGATAAAGAGGGAAAATAAAGCTATTTACAATGCAGCACACGAGGAAAATGAGAAAAAAAAACGTGATGCATGGTAAAAAAAGAAAAAGTGATGAAAGTGAGTGCAAAAGCGGAAAATGGCGTGAAAAAACTAAAAATAAAGGTGGTAAATCGAAAAGAACGTGAGAACTCACTCCCCCAAGCTAAAGTGCACAGTGTCCTCAATGTGCGAAGTGTGGCACACCGGGAGACGTGTAATGTGAGGGGAAGGTGAGGATGCATGCATGAGGAAAAAGAAAATAAAAATAACGAAATGAAAATATGATGCGGACATGATGCATGCAGATATAGGAGTGAATCAGATATAAGAGTGTGACACCAAAAATCTCTCCCTCTCTCCCAAAAATGATATAGAAAGATATGAACAAAATGTGGACCCAAAAATAGTGAGGGGAGGGGGGGTGGGCAAAAATCATCAGGACCGAGCAGAGACAGGCAGCATGACGGCAAAAAGGATCAATGGCATCAAGGGTGCCTAAGAGGGTGGGGCTGCGCCGTCTCCGTCCTGAGGCGGAGGTGGTGGTGGTGGTGGCTGGGGAACAGTCTGCTGGGTGGGTGTGGGTGTGGGTGTGGGTGTGGGAGCAGGCTGGGTGTGTGTAGGAGTGGGGGTGGATACCTGCTGGGTGGGTGTGGGTACGCGAGGAAGCCGCTTGAGAATCTGAGTGAGGCAATAGTGAATGCCCGGAAGTAGGTCGAAGCGGCTGGCCATAGCGGTGACGGTGGCAGACATGGTCCTGAGGTCACCTCTGAGGGCACTCACCGCCCCCTCGAGAGCATGAATGCTCTGAAGTACAGTGTCGGGGGGGAGGTGGTGTAGAGGGACGCACCTGTCTGTGCTGTGCAGTACAGGGCTGGCGGACTCGGGTGGTGTAGTGGATGGGCTCAGCAGGCATGTAGAGGAAGGGTGTTGTGCTCACAAGTGTGGGCCTAGCCTCAGTACGAGGCTGGGGCGCAGGCTGGTATGAGGTGGAAGCAGCAGCAGCGGAAGTGGAGTATAAAAGTGGCGACGAGGCGGCCAGAGAGGTCGGTGACACAGACGTGGAAACAGACGTCACGACACTCTCAGAAAGTACGGCTGCGGTGGAGACAGAGGTGACAACCATGGTCTCCAAGACGGCAGCGAAAGAGGGCTCTCCGCTCTCTACAATGGTGGGTGGGCGCTCGGGTAGCGCGGAGCAAAGGGGCTCAACAGACAGAGGGCCAGCTGTGGTGGGAGTGGTGGTGGGCGTGGAGGCAGTGGAGGTGGTCTCAGCGAGTGTACTCCCGATACTGACAGAAGTGTGGACAGAGGTGTCGGGAGCAGCAGAAATATTAGGCTGCTGAGGGGCCACGGGGTCAGCGGGTGCAGCGTGTGCAGCATGGGCCTGCTCAGCCTGCTCGGCCTCGAGCTCAGCCAGTCCACCTGTGCTGGTGCTATCTGTGTCCGAGCTGGGCTCGGAAGGATCATGTAATCAGCACCGTAGGGACCGTGCAACCAAACCCAGTGCCGCTGACCGTGCGGACGTAGCAAATTCATCCGGGCCATGACGTCTATGGACAATGAAGTGGGGCCCGGGGCTCGTCGCAGGTCAGCCGAAAGGTCCTCGCCGGTCATCAGGGTGAGCAAGGTGATCAGACCGCTGCAACATATCGGTGAGCGAGCGCTCACCGATACGATGATGCGATCCAAAAACCAGCTCGCAATATCAATCACGACGGTGGGGACCAACTCGTCACTCTCCCTAGCTAGAGCTCTGGGGCGTGTCATCGCATAGAGCATATAAAGCTCCGGCGTGGACATCGTCCCAGGCTCATATCTCGCCAAAAAGGTAGTCGCCATAAGGCGCTGAGCTATGCTGTAACGCCCCGCTTCCCAAAAGACACTGGAAGCGAGAGCGTTACGCGGTCCGCTTGAACTGGAGCGGTGAAGCTCGAGTTCAATAAGCGTCTGTGATAAAAACACAGAAAAGGGTCCTTGCATTTTGCGTATCAGAACAATCAGAAAACATTTCATTAAATAAAAAGGGCACTCCAGAATTATTCATACAAGAAAATAATACAACTGGGCCTCAGCATAGCCAAAAAAAGGAAACAATGACAGAGCACTAAACCTACTACAAGGAACTAAACTAAAACTCAAAACAGTGACGAAGGCTCTAGTCTTCCGCAGAAAGCGGCTCGGCGTCTACGACCAACTCTGGCTCTCGGAGCCATGCGTCACGTACGAATTCTCCGGGTACTCAAGCGCTGAATCTGACATACATCCACAAACAATGAATGTATGTCAGCAAGGTCTGCAGGGAAAGATTAGCATCCCAAGGCAAGATGTACAAATAATAAGAATTAAAGAAGCAATAATAATATTTTAAGGAAACGACTTGCAGCAACTTAACATCCACAATTATAGAACAGAACTGAACAATCCTAGCATGTAGTTCCAGACGGTTGCAAGTTTAAATTTAAGATTTCACTGAGTTCAATAGCATTTAAATTTTCAAGACGACCAAGTTAGCGTTGCAATGTCCATGTCAAGAGTTAGCTTTCTAATCTAGGGTTCTCGCCTTTAGGTCGTGATGAGAAGGCCGTTCCTCTCACGGGGGCTTACCGTGATTGACACTAACCCACCGCGTCGGGTGGTGCTCTTGAGGAGAGTACCTTTCATACGCCCAGTGGCCGCTCAACCCTAACCCCACCCAAAAGTTTTGCCGGAACACGAGCCGGCCTAGTCGACTCACACGACATCACGAATCACGAGTTCGCCTTTGAGGCGCACGATTTCACGATGTCACTCTCGTTAATGACCAAGCAAGATGGACATGACTTAGGTGTTGTCAATATTCTCGTTTTACAACATTTACAATAAAAACAAGGTTGAGCAGGTTGGTGTAATGATCACTTTGCAGTGAACGAATTACTTGCCAATGTTTAAATTAATCCTTGTAGAGTTGTATGTCAAAGTGTCGCATTTTTGGTCTAAAACATTTTCATGTGCCGTTATACGCATGATTTTCAAGATATACACATTAAAACAAAAGACGCAATTATTAATCAACTTCAAAAAAATTCATATTTAATTGCACACTTGCCTGTTTTTCGGTGAGTTGAGTGACCAGGTGATCGCAGAGGAAGGCGCGGTATATCTGTTTCAATGGATACATGATATTAAGCTAAGGGGTTTTAACTTAATGAAATAACATTAGGCTGTAAATATGAGTATATTAATCTCTTAGGGCTAACTCATGTATTATGCCTATATAACGCACCAACATGTCATACATTAAGTTAACAGGACAACTTGACTTACCAAGTATTAAACTACTACTATAGCATGATACCGTTGACATCATTTGATACCTAGTTTATGACTTAATCACTTACTAGAAAATATCCCGTGCACCCGTGCACGGGCAAGAAAAATTCGAAGGGGTAAAAAAACAATTCGAAGAAACACTAAGGGGAAAAGTGAGGCAAAAAAAATTCGAACGGGTAAAAAACAATTCGAAGAAACACTAAGGGTGAAAGTGAGCAAGAATGGGTGTGTGTGTTGGGAGTGTCTAAGGGTAAATAGGAGCAAGTGGGTGGGGCTTTCTTGCAAAAGGAAAAAGTTGTGATGTGGTGGCCAAATCCTAGCCACACCCTTACCAAGATTAAATCCTAACCATCCTTTTATCAACCTCTTTATACATCATGCTGGCATCACCTTGTCCCAGTCAGCCCTAGTTGTCTTTTAATATATAGATATATATTTATATATACTAACAAAAGTGATTTAATTAACATATACTTTATATGTACACGCAACTTATATATTTCCAACAGCTAAAGGGGTACCCTTACCTACAAAAAACTGCTATTAAGCTACTTACGTGTTTCCGCATTCACATGGGTTGCAGTTGATGGCAACAAGGGGTCGGAGCGCTGGCGGTGTCTCGAAAGCGGGAGGTGGCGCCGGCGATGGAGCGGCGGCGTGAGTAGCGGTGTCGGGCTCCTCCGTGGTCATCGGAGGACAGGTGAGGCGGTTGGCGTCGATGCAGAAGGGCGAGGTGGACGCCGGACTGAGCGGGATCGAGAAGGCAGGCTCCTCGAGGCTGATCCACGGCGGTGGCTCGGGCATCGACGCGACGACGTGCGGCTGCTGTGAAGGGTGCGGGCGTGAGCCTGTGGAAGTGTCGACGGAGGGCGTGAGATGAGCGACGCTGCGGGTGGCGACTGATGGCTGCGGTCTGGACGTCGACGGCGGGTGCAGTCAGCTACTCGACGGCGGTGGTTGCTTCGGCGGATCAGAGTGCAGCTGGAGTCGGGGTGCTTCCGACGGAGTTTAGTGATAGTGTCGAGAGGAGGTCGGCGTTGGCGAAGCTGGGAGAGATAGTGGTGTTGGCCGGAGTTGATGGGGGTCGGAGATGCACGGCGAGGGTTTTCTGGGCGGTGAGAGGGGCGGATGAATCGACGGACGTGGGGGTTCGGAGGGAGGTCGCCACGGTGATGGACGGGGCGCCGGCAAATGGCTCTGCAGGGCATCGGCGTGCTTGGGTGGCCAGCGTGGGAGCTCACGGGGAGAGATATAGGGCGAGGGGGCGGCTGCTTGTGTGGGAGAGGAGAAGAAACTAGGGTTTTAAATAAAATAGAGTAGGGTTTAATTCCAAGAGGTAGGCTCACGTGATTAGGCTATAGCTTTGTGTGTGAGGTGAAATACACAGTACGAGATTAGGCCTAGGTTTGGTTTTATTAAATTGCCTTAGGTTGTGATAACTTAGGGTTTTATAAAAAAATAAGAGGTAGGCTGCTAGTGGTTTATAAAATATAGGCCTGGGGGTTAATAATGTATGGTGGGTGCTGTAGATGCTTATAGGCTGACGTTGTAGCTTGTAGGGTGCAGGACTATAATGTTCAGCCTAGGGTTGGTTTAAAAAGACAGTAGGCATGCTTAAAATTGGCCTTGTTAATATAAGGGGTATGGTGTTGGGCCCAACCTGATGGGGTTTTGGATTTGTTTATATAAAAACAGTATGGGGTATGTGAAGGTCTAGGATTTAGGCCTAAGTTGGAGTATGGGTTGTTTCAAAACGGATGTGTTGTGTGCGTGTTACTATGGGTTCGGCCAAGGGTTCCCGAAATGGCTAGGGCTTAATGCCATGTTACTAAGAAGGAAATGTTGAGTACTAAGAAGGATTTTGAAAAAATTATTAATAGCATTTGAATTATCATTAAATGGGTTTAACAAAGGGAATAGGGCTAATCAATATGGATTTTAATGGTTCAAACATGGCAAGTTTTTATTAGGAAAGAGTTTTAAAAAAGATTTGAAAGTTGACTTTCGGCCTTGCAAAATTTTAAATTAATTAAAGAAGAGTTATTTGAATTTTGAATTTTGAATTTGAAAATTAAACTAATTATTAGAAAAGACAATTTCATGACAGGTTTAAAAAAAAAATAATTATTATTATTAAAACGTAAAGGGATTAGTAATTGAATACGGGTACGGGGTCTGATAAAGAAAGCTTACTAAACATTTAAAAAGTTTAGATATCGAATTTGAATTTTGAATCAAAAGTTAAAACAATCTTTAAGAAGAGACTTTAAAAAATTTCACTAGCAAGGATAAGAATAATAATAATAAGTTTCGAAGAGAATAGAAATGGATACGGGTTCGTTACGACATAACTACGGTACGAAGAAGGATATACAACACGAGAGTGAAGCAACCTACGTATCTCTAAAACCGGTCGTTACATATGCGGAGGCAGGGGTGAACGATGGCCGAGGCCTTGGCCCTACTAGGGTCAAAGGCAGCTGGTAAACCCATGATCTGGGCCCAGAAAGCGTGGGAATCGAAGGAAGGTGGGGGAATGTGAGTGGGGGCGTAACCACGGTCGGCCCCGGGGACATCGGGCCACGAAAAGAATGCTCTCATCATACCGAGAGTGACCTGGCACTCACGGTCCATAAACCTAAACGAGCATCCCTCGTCGGTCCGGGCAATAGAACTAAGCACCTCAAGTGTCGGGCGGACAAAGGTGTCCACCGACACTTGGAAAAAATCTCGCCAACCCACGTTGTCATACAACGTGAGCATCCCCTCAAGTACCCCCAGGCGTCCTAGGTCTGCAAGGTGTGCGAACCTGGAGGGTACAATCGAGCGCTGGGAAATGCATTCAAAAACGACACGGTGTGCGTCGTCTCAGAACGTAATCCCCAGCGGCCCGACAAGTGGAGCCGGTGGCGGTGGTGGGTTGGCAGGGAGTGGCTGTGCGGGGTGAACGGGCTCTGCAGGCTGTGCGGGGTGTGCGGGGTCTGCAGGCTGTGCAGGGTGAACGGGGTGTGGTGGTGTAGGTGGAGGAGAGTCCTCCACCTCGTGGGAGGGGCCGGGCTCATCCGGCCGCTTCCGCTTGGCGGAATCTCTCCTGGTGCGAGGCCGTGTCCGGGGCGGCATATGGCCCCCGGGCGCTCACCAAAAATAGTAAAAATACGGCGTGCAAAAATAAATGGAACGAGTATACCGTGACACGCCGTGAGAGCAAAGAAGTGGATGCGTACGAAGACGACGCCTCCACGAAGCCAAAATCGCTCCCCGGAAGCTCCCCTGGGCTCCCCTAAGCTCCCCAATATACCCTGCACATCAAACGAAGATATCAGCGAGTAATATTCAAAACGTATGGGGGGTTAGGGGTATAATAGATAGAAATCGAATTTAATTTGGTTTAGGGGCTCGTTAAACACACGGATCGTCGAAAAATACGCAAAACAGGAGAAAATAGGGCGAAATAGCGTTACCGGAGCTCGGCCGGAGGTAGGATCGCCGGCGACGACTCGGGCGAGGGTGCGGCGACGTCGACCGAAGGTGGGTGGCCGAGCGCGGCGGAGGGGCAGCTGGTCGGGCAAGTATGGGGGGAACGGGGCCGAAGGAAACGAAGGGTCGGGCGATTTTGGGTTTTACTCGTTTCGAAAAACACGCCGACCCGCTCTCCTTTATATAGGAAAAGTTACGACTCGGCCGAGTGACCATATCGCTCGGCCGAGTGAACGTAACGGAAATATTTTGGAAAATTCCTCCCCGCTTACGACTCGGCCGAGTGGCCTTGCCACCCTCGGCCGAGTGGAAAAAGTCCATTCGACCGAGTGGCTGAAGCTACTCGGCAATACTCGCCCTAGGAGCGTATCAGTTTCACTCGGCCGAGTGAAGATTTATACTCGGCCGAGTGGCAATTATTCTGAAATCAAGAAAAGAAACAGAGAGTTGGGTACAGCAGACTTCCCTCGTTCGTGAGCCGCTCGGGCGGACGAGCTTATGTGCTCGGCCGAGTGACTAGTATACTCGGCCGAGTGAGTCCTGTTTTCTGCTGTTTGGCTTCGTTTGGGCTCTAAACTCTGTTTTTCTTCCTCCAGTCGATTTCATCCTCCTCCTAAGCATCGAGCGCATTCCTGGAGCGCTCCTCGTCGCCTTGTTCATCCTCCTAATGATAGGTACCCCGTTCTCCTCTCCTGTCAAAGAAAAAAAGGACCCGTTATCACGAAATTTTTAGGCAAACGACTCAAAACACTAATAATTTCTAAAACAAAAATAAAGGGAAAAGTAAAAATAAAGCGATAACCATCGGGTTGCCTCCCAACAAGCGCTCGTTTAAGGTCTTGAGCTCGACCCCCTTTGATTTTCAATTTAATGCGGGATATTGGGTGCATATGAGATGCACCCGTCGAATTTATTGGGAAGAACGCTTGAATTTGGATGTTGTGACAGCGTGTTCTTCCTCGGTGCTCCTTCACCTCGAGTAGTGTTGGGGGGTGACTCCCCCAAGCTAGTGCTTGCTCCGGGCCTCGGCTTCACCGGTGATACCGATTTTCGTATCGGTGGGGCTTTCTTTGGATTCTTCATCCTTGAGAGCTTACAGAGCTCTCGTATTCTCGCGACGTCAGCGTCGCCTTCATCAACTTCCATGGAGGGGTCGGGGGAATGCTCCATCGTTTCTTCTTGGCCCAAGTCCGGCCCTTCCTCAAAATCTTCCTTGAATAGAGCGCCGATGGAATGGGGGATCGCCTCCTCAATAACCTCGTCAAGGAGGTCCATATAGTCCAGCTCCTCATGATAAGGCATGTGTTTCATTGCCTTGGGTATATGAAGCTCCACCTCGATGTTGCCGACGTTCAATGTTAGAGTCCCTTCTCGTACGTCGACAATGACACCGGCAGTGGCGAGGAACGGGCGCCCAAGTATTAGCGACGTATCTCCCTCCTCCTTGACATCCATGATCACGAAGTCGCATGGCAAACATATGCCCCCCGGGACTTGTAACGGGATGTCCTCTGCGATCCCTACCGGCCTTGTGATCCGACCATCGGCTAGTTGTATCCGCATATCGGTAGGCTTCAATTTTGTGCCGGTGTTTAGTCTTCGGAACATGGAGAGAGGCATGAGGCTAACACTAGCCCCTAAGTCCACTAACGCCTTTTGTAGAGGGACGCCGCCTAAGGTGCAAGGAATTCGGAAACTCCCCGGGTCTTTGAATTTGGCGGTCTCCTTCTCTCTCTTGGTGAACCAAGTCCCCTCTTCAGCGAGCATGATTTTCTCCTTCCTCTTTCTTCCCGTAATCAAATCTTTTAGGAACTTGGCGTATGTCGGGATTTCCACGATAGCGTCGAGGAAGGGGATATTGAGGCTTACCCCTCTCAAATACTCGAGAAACTTGGCTAGTCGCTTCTCCATCTTTGCTCTAGCAAGCCTCTAAGGGAATGGGATCGGTGGCATAAAACGCCTCTCTTCAATCAATTGCTCCGCTCTGGACTTTTCTTCCCTTTGCGGCTCTTTCTCTCTCTCAACTTCAATGACCGGCCCGCTTGGCTCTACAATCTCCACCCCGGGCTCCTCGGTAGGAATCATGACGGGAGTGGTATCCTTCCCGCCTCTCGTAGTAACTGCAACCATGGCGTTGATATGGCCGGTGTTGCCTCGTGGATTTTGCTCAGGTTGAGCCGGCAACTGTTGACTGTTTCTATTGAGCAACGCAAGTTGCTCCGCAATTTGTCCAACGACAGTTGTAAGAGAGTCTTGGCCCGCCTTCAAGGAAGCATTGATCTTCTTCTGCTCGACCATAAACTCCTCCACCTTAGCTTCAAAATCAGATCGTTGTTGAGCTTGTGGAGGGTTTGGATTTCTCCACCCCTGATTGTATCCGGGCGGCCTATAGGTCCAACTTGTTGCTTTGGTGGGAAATTTTGTTGCGGAGGTCCCCTCGGTGGATAATGTTGTTGTTGTTGTTGTTGTGGTCGAGCTTGTTGAGGTAGTTGTTGCGGCGGGTTCAATGCTCCTTCATTGTTGGCATAGGAGAAACCGGGATGGTTTCTAGTGGCCGGATTGGCCCAATATCCTTGGTTCCCCGCGACGTATTGAACTTTCTCCAAAGATCCATCTGTAATGCCCTACCAGCTACTGCACAAGTACTAGAGGGGGGGTGAATAGTACTTTAAAATAATAAGGAGCATAATTCCAAATTAAATTGCAAACAACTACCAAATCAATTTGCGGAAGCTTAAATTGAATGACAACACAAAATTAACAATGCTAACAAACGATGTTAATGGGTTCGGATCCACCCAAGTATCCCCGACTTGTTCCCGGTGATCCTACGTCCCAACCACCCGGATCCCTTCCGGATACTTGAGTTAGAAACCCTAACTCAAGATTTCCACTATGAATATCTTGTGAAAAACCTTCACAAGATCAAATCATACATGCAATAGCAAACGTGAATCCCACAACCCGGGATCACAACCTTCTCTCACAACCGAGAGAATCACAAAGCAATATTAAAGAGTTTAATATGAAATAAACAATCTTACCACAAAATCCTATACCTTGAGTTTTTCTTACCCAAATGGTGAAATGAAGGATTTGAGGAAGATGAAGTCACCAAGACCTAGCACCAAGGAAATGACCAGCAATCGGTGCCTAGGGATGATTTGGATACTTGGATCAAGCAATAGCTTGAAGAGCTCACCAAGAACAAGCTTCTCTCTAGATCTAGAAATGAGAGAGAATGGGTTTCTTGTGAGGAAGAGAGCTTTAGATTAGAGTGAGAAAGGCTATCTCTTTAGAACTCAATGAATCTCTTAATGGCAGCTCTAACCTAGATAGAAATGATCTAGGTTCGTATTTATAGGGTCCCATAAAAACAAGTTAGGTCATTCACCAACGGATAGAAATCTGTGAGAATTAGTCGGTCAAAGAACAGTCACTGACCGACTAGTTCATCAACTAGTCGGTCAGTCAAACAACGTGGACCGACTAAGAGTAGATCTGAGAAGAGATAGAATTTCAGACCTAGAAATCTAGTCGGTCCAAGAAGACTGTCTGACCGACTAGTTTCACAACTAGTCGGTCAGTCAATGAACGTAGACCGACTAAGAGGCAAAAAGAATTAGTCTGAGTACAAAGTGACTTAGTCGGTCCAAGAACAAAAGTTGACCGACTAAATTGTCAACTAGTCGGTCACCAAACGTTCTTAGACCGACTAACGATAAACAGTAGCTTAGGAGAATTTTAGCATGAACAGTAAGTCACAACTAGTCGGTCAAAGAAGCATCACTGACCGACTAGTTCACAAACTAGTCGGTCGGTGAGTCAACGTAGACCGACTAACTGTAAACAGTAAAGTCCAAGAAATTAAGGAATCAAACTAGTCGGTCCAAGAACAGTTGTCGACCGACTAGATCACCATCTAGTCGGTCAGTACTTGTTCTTGTACCAACTAACATGCACATACAAGTCCGAATCGAAGCGCGACGCTTCGAGAAAGTTAGAATGAACTTGTGCAAGGATCCTGGAGCTACGAAATGAGCGTAATGAAGATAGAAACGTAAGATATACTCAAGGCTTAACATTCTATATATCGAAGCTAAAAGACTATAAATAAAACCTTAATAAACGGTCTTCGAGAGCTTCGATTGAATCTTCATAACTTCCAAAACGGCGCAAGAGCTTCAACGAAGCTTTAGGCATGAATACGAGCTTTGGGAAGTGTTGAGATGTCGCTTTGAATGTTCTCGTGAATTTGGCGACGATCTCCAATACTGCGCTCACAAATTGTTAGTTCATGGATTATTTATGTTTGCTCATCATCAAAACCAAATCCGGGGAGTCCAATATTCAACATTCTCCCCCTTTTTGGTGATGACAAACCAACGTAAATAATAATCAAAAATAATGATTCAAATGTAAAATACTTACTCCCCCTGCATTGATGACACGTTAATTCCAAAATGAATATATATGAATTGCATCAATCAGATGAGTAAGATAAATAAAGAGAATCAATTTTTGAAATATCGGATTTTAAAAATCCTTATATGTATCTTAACTCCCCCTGAATCTAACATATCAAACTAGATTCTTGGAAATTGAGTTAAATTTTCATTTGCGCTATTTATTATCATTATCTCTCCCCCTTTGGCATTATCCCAAAAATGGGGGGCATACAACGACAACAACTAGGAAATGGAAAATCCAACATCGGGAGTCGTAGACAAAGACAATGGACCAACTTGACACCAAGGGAAAAGTGTGGAAATCAAAACAAGGTGTGCCAATTATTCCATTATCAATAAAAATCAAAGATAATCTAAATCATCAAAAAAATATCAAATGTTTATTCATGTCTTGAATAAAGAAACATACTCTCCAATATTCAATATTCTTGGTTAATTTTGTGCATGGAAAACAATTCTATATAATTATAGAAATATAATCTATTTAACCAAGTTTTTAATCATCGAGCGACGAAATCACATTTCAAATGCATTCAACGAATATTAAAATGTGCACGACGAATTAAGACAAAGAGAGCGACGATGTATATATATATAGAAGCAGCATGAGTACATCCCAAAAAAAATATCCAATATAAGAAGTACATCACATCAAGTGCTACATATCATCAAAAAGAAATACATCATACATCATCGACATCATCAAAGTATATCAAAATACATCAAAACATCATCAGATCATAATATCCAACTCCGACATCCAGAAAGCGCAAAAATACATCAAAACATCTCTCAAACCCCATCCAAACCCAAAATACTCTCACTAAAAAATATATCATCCGAAGTGTAGTGGAGAGTCCTCGAAACAAGCGATCACGAGGAGGTGGCTGGATCTGCAGTCTCCGTGGGTCCAGTCGACGGAGTGGACTCAGGCTCTGCAGGGAGTAGAGGTGTCTCAACAGATGGAATCATCGGGGCAGGTGTGGAAGCAGCAGTAACAGGCTCAACATCAGCAGGCACAGCAGCAGGGTCAGCAGGAGGCTCAGACGTCTGAAGTGCAGAAAGCTCTGGAGCACCGGAAGTGGTGCCATCTCCAGGAGCAGAAGATGTAGCAGCAGCAGTGGCCGTGGCCTCATCGCCACGAGCCAAGGAAGTGACAAGCTCGTCAAGCTCCTCATCGTCCATCTCCTCGTCCTCAGACACGGACGGAGGAAGATCAATGCCCATCTGACGAGCCATACGGCAAACTACCTCCTCGGTACGAGCCAAGCGAGACTCGTGCCGACGAAGTATCTGTACGACATCATCCAAAGTAGCAGGACGAGAGGGGGCACCAGCAGCAGAGGGAGTCACCTGAGAAGCAGATGTGGTAGACCTCTGAACGTGACGAAGCGCCGCTAGAGATTTCTTCACGGCCGTCGCATTCAGAGGAGTACCCAAGGGACGCTCATCGTCGGGAGGGAGAGGGACTCGGAAATGACGAAACACAAGAGTCAACAGACAAGGATATGGAATATGCGCAGACTTATTGGTCTTGCGTATACACTCGAAAGAGTCCATCTTATCGAGTATCACGCGAGCCCAATTAATCTCGCATCCCAAGAAAAGAGCGTAGATCAATTTCAAGAACGGCTGGGATGGAAGAGAAGACGATCCATATTTAGGGAGGAGGCAAGACTTCAAGATCAGGTTAAGGACCCACGCATTCGGCTTGAAAGATTTCGATGGAACACCAATGAATGCGGAGGGGATAACCTGGAAGATATCTGCAAGAACTGACTGATCCAAGGAAGAAATATCATCGACGGAAATATCTGAAGGAAGGAGACCACACGACGAACAGCCAAGAATCTCCCCCAAGATTTCTGCCGTGAGAACTATAGGAGTTCCCAAGACAGTCGTCTCAATGGAGTGGCTGGCATCGTACTGGCCTCGAATACGATTGGCATAGAACAATTTCACTAGGCGAGGATAAGGTTTGGGATTGGCCTTGGGGTCGTATCGGAGATAATCAAGAAGACCACTATAGGACAGAAGATCAGCAAGGCCGAGAAAATCAGAAAACTGAACGTAATGCTCTAACAACAGTGGACAGTGCTCTATACGGTTGTATGCTGCGAGACACTGAGGGTCATCGCGGCACAACGATATGTCTACACCGTCGACTGGCATAGGAGCTTTACCCTTAGCCTTACGGGTCTTCGGAGGAGGAGTAGGTTCCCTAGCAGGCTCATCCTCTGGAATAAATTCAGAGTCGGAATCGGGAGGAGTAGCCGGAGATTGAAGAATAGGCTTCTTGGTCTTTGATTTTCGGGGTTTAGCTGTGGCCGTCCTCGGCTTCTTAAGAGGAGGCGAAGATGGAGAGGCTTGGGTAGACTTGGCACGACGCTTAGGCTTAGGTGGATTCCTAGCGGTAGGTTGTTCTACGGTCATGGGGGAAGCCCCAGAGGGAGTGATAGGAATTCTCGTCTTTGCCATGATCGTGGCACGACGAGTACAAGCAACTGATAACGAAGATCAAATATCCTAGCACAAACCCTAGAAGCTAATCACAAACCCTAGAATTCAGAAATTCGAAAATAAGCCCTAGAATACCTAAAAGCTGAAATCCAAACCCTAGAATAGGAAATGAGTCCTAGGAGGAGGAGGGTTTTACCTAGGAGGAGGAGTCGACGGCGGCGGACGGTTTGGATGGCCGGAAACTGGCCGGAGACGACGGGGATTTGAAGGGGCTCGATCGGGTTTTGGGAGTTATCGGGCTGGAGAAGATGAGAAGACCGACTAAGAATGATTTTAGTCGAACCAAAATGAGAATAAGTCGGTCTGGAATCAAAAAGACACAAATGCCCTAACACACTTAGTCAGTCATAGTTCAAGCACTGACCGACTAGATTACCATCTAGTCGGTCGGTCAATGAGCTTGAACCGACTAAGTCGAAACAGAGGCACAGATGAATTTCTAGGGCAAGAATTAGTCGGTCGCAGTATATTCACTGACCGACTAGTTTTCAATCTAGTCGGTCGGAAAGTGTACTATGACCGACTAACGAAAGATAAAGATAGGAGTTATATAAAAGCTTGATCTAGTCGGTCTGAGTTCACTTGCTGACCGACTAGATGAGCATCTAGTTGGTTGACAAATGAACTTAGACCGACTAGAAGAGTTCAAAATTTGATAATTGATTTTTCTTCACAAACCACTTGGATGAAGCAACTTAAAACTCTCATTAGTCATCTAAATTACCCCATAAAACGTCGAAATCTTAAATACGACTTTCAAATACGAATTCGATCATAAATTCTAATATATCACATAAAATTCCCAAAAATTCAATTAATCTAGCATGAACAAAATATCGCGAAATCGAATAGCATGCAAGATAATTGAATGAAATATGAATCCTATATCTCGGATTCACCCATAATCCCCAATTCTCGACGCAACCGCACAAAGGAGTCCTCCTTTAGGGGTTTCGTGAAAATATCGGCGATTTGCTTTTGGGTTTCAACGTACACTAAAATGATGTCCTTCTTAGCAACATGATCATCTAAGAAATGGTGTCGGACATCTATGTGTTTTGATCGGGAATGGTGCACCGGATTCTTTGAAAGACAGATAGCACTTTGGTTATCCACCATGATAGGGCTAGTATCACAGTGAATACCAAAATCCTTCAAAGTGTGTCTCATCCAAAGAACCTGGGCACAAGCGGCACCGGCGGCAATATATTCCGCCTCGGTGGTTGAAAGTGATACGGAATTTTGCTTCTTGGAAAACCAAGAGACAAGAGAATTTCCTAGAAAATGGCAAGTGCCACTAGTACTTTTCCTGTCGGATTTGCATCCCGCATAATCGGCATCACTGTATGAGACTAACTCATACGTGCTAGATTTCGGATAAAGTAATCCAAAATCTAAAGTGTAACTTAGATAACGGAAAATACGCTTTACCGCTACTAAGTGAGACTCCTTAGGTTGAGACTGATAACGAGCACATACGCATACGGCAAACATAATATCGGGCCTACTTGCGGTAAGATAAAGTAAACTACCTATCATACCTCGATATAGACGAATGTCTACATCCTTACCGCCCGTATCCTTGTCGAGATGCGTAGTCGTGCTCATTGGAGTCTTTTTCCCGGAAGCACTTTCCATTCCAAATCGCTTAAGCAACTCCACCGTATACTTCGTTTGGTGGATGAAGATTGCATCGTTCATTTGGCGAATTTGGAGACCTAAGAAATATTTGAGTTCGCCCATGTGGCTCATCTCAAATTGTTCCTTCATAACATTAGAAAACTCTTCGCAAAGAGTGAAGTTAGTAGCACCGAAAATGATATCATCAACATAAATTTGAACTAATAAAATATCATTATTCGCATGCTTAACAAAAAGTGTAGAATCGGCTTCGCCCATTTTAAAATTCAAATCCAAAAGAAAATTCTTTAGGCGATCATACCAAGCTCGAGGAGCTTGTCTCAAACCATAAAGAGCTTTCTTTAGTTTAAAAACATGATTTGGAAATTTTTCATTTATGAAGCCCGGAGGTTGAGAAACGTAAACTTCCTCAACGACATCTCCGTTTAAAAATGCACTTTTAACATCCATTTGAAATAACTTAAAATTTTTATGGCATGCATAAGACAATAAAAGTCTAATTGATTCTAATCTAGCTACCGGAGCGAAGGATTCTTCGAAATCGATACCTTCCTCTTAGCGATAGCCTTGAGCTACTAACCGAGCTTTGTTCCGGATGACGACTTGATTTTCGTCGGATTTGTTCTTGAAGATCCACTTTGTCCCTATGACGGTGTGGTTCTTCGATGGCAAAGGAACAAGCTCCCATACCTCATTCCTCTCGAATTGAATGAGTTCCTCCTCCATGGCAAGGATCCAAGCACTATCTTCGCACGCTTCAACGATATTCTTTGGCTCTATTGATGAGACAAAGGAACTATTGGCGAAGTGGTGGACTTGAGATCTCGTCTTGACACTATCATGAATATTGCCAATGACTTGCACATGGGGATGGTCGCGAACGGTATGAAGCCGCTTGGGAATACCTTGATCACTAGGCACATTCTCAACAACTTCATTAGTCGGGTTAGCTCAATAGAATCAATTGAATCAATAGACTTAGAATTTTCAAACGAATCACATAAAACATCCATAGAATCATTATCATTTGAAATTCTAGAAGAAGTAAAATTCTCATTAAAAGAGACATGAAGTGATTCCTCGATCGTAGAGGATCTTTTGTTGTATATCCGGTAGGCTTTGCTACGTGAGGAATACCCAACAAATATCCCCTCATCCGATCTCGGATCAAACTTGTCCAAATTATCATATGTGTTTTTAATAAAACATTTTGCGCCGAAAACACGAAAATGTTTAACTTGAGGCAATCTACCAAACAACAATTCATAGAAAGTTTGTTTGGTGCCGGGCCTCAAAAGTATTCTATTAAACACATAACAAGCGGTGTGTACCGCTTCCGCCCAAAATTGATAACCAAGTTGACTATCTTCGAGCATAGTGCGAGCACACTCCACAAGCGTTCTATTCTTCCTCTCAACAACACCATTTTGAGGAGGTGCGCGAGGGAAAGAAAACGTGTGAGTAATTCCAAGATCATCACAAAAATTTGAGAAAGACTCATTCTCAAATTCACCCCCATGATCACTACGAATAGTGACAATGGTGGTTCCGATGAGATTTTGTACTTTCTTCACAAATATTGTGAAGTTTTCAAAAGCTTCATTTTTATTACATAAGAAAAATACCCATGTAAATCTTGAATAATCATCAACGATGACTAGTCCATATCTTGCATTTCCTAAGGAAGCAACCCTAGTTGGCCCAAATAAATCTAGATGTAATAGCTCTAGTGGCCGTTTCGTAGAAATGCTTTTCTTAGGTTTAAATGAAGATTTAGGAAGCTTGCCACGTTGACAAGAATCACAAAAACTTTTCTTTTCAAAAACGAGTTTCGGAAAACCTTTAATGGAATTTAATTTCGAAAGCTTATAAAGTGTTCCAAAGTTCACATGTCCAAAGCGTCGATGCCATAAGTGTTGTTCACTTGTGTTGGCAACGAGACATTGTTCATATGACTTAGGAAGATCCAAAATATAAATATCTTTATAGCGTGTGCCGGAAAATAATAATTTATTATTATCATTTGAAATATGACACAATCCTTTCGCAAAACTAACTTTGTAACCTTTGTCACAAAGTTGGCTTATTGAAATAAGATTATGATTTAAACCATCAACTAGATAAACATCGCTAATTAAGGGTTTAGAAGGGTTACCCACTTTACCAACACCGACGATGGTTCCGCTTTCATTGCCTCCAAATACGACGCGATTTCCATTTGCAATGGGAACCACTCCGGAGAGCAATTTAGCGTCACCCGTCATGTGTTTTGAACACCCGCTATCGAGTATCCAATTCCCTTTGGAGCTAAATTTATATTTGTTGCTCCTTTTCTTTTTCCTTTCCTTGAGTACCTAAAGATAGAAACTTCCATATCATGGTACCCAAGGTCATTGGGTCCTCAAAGGTTAGACCTTTGGAAGCCAAGTCCAATTGGACTTTGACTTCCCCACATAATCTCTACTATGCACAACATCCGAAAAATAAGCATTCATATACACTTGTTTTTCATCCATGCTTGTGTCCTTCGGGCTCCAAATAGTGAAAATTTTGGGAGCTCTCATCCTATTGGGTGCATGCATGCGACGTTGATTTCTACATGATGCATGTTGTGGATAGGCATACGGGACATGATGGAATGGTGCACGACGAGAATTATTCATATGATGCGGTGGGTGAACATATGCATGTGTGGGAACACGTGCGTGAGGGTGTCTCACATGGTGTGCACGTGCCCGAGAATGTGTTGCATAAAAATCATCATATGTGTGAGATGGTGGAGTAGGACATGTGTTCCTACGTGGCATGGTATTGGTGTACATATAAGCATGCCCCTTCTTTGGAGGTCCACCCGAAGTGGGTTTCTTTCCAAAAGAGGGTGTGGACGAGGTGGAAGCACCATTGGTAGATGAACTACCAATAGAGTGTTTGCTACCACTCGTAGAGTCACCGGAAGTTGGCCTAACAAAAGTAGTGGCCGCTTTGGATGGACATCCCATCGTATACCCCAAACCAATGTGGTGATTGGCCGGAAGTAAGTCACTTAGGATTTTATCCAAATGGTCCTTACCTTTGTTGAATTTGTTAATTCGGCCCAATATGTTCTCATATTTCTCTTTGAGAGAACGCGTAGAAGTATCCAAATTGGATACTTGCGACGTGAGCACAAAAACACGAGATTTAAGATTCTCGTTCTCAATACTCAAAGTCGAGTTTTGAGAAGTTAAATCCGATATCCTATGTTCTTCCGGGTCATCAATGCTAACATGTTCAAGTTTAGATTTGAGATTGACAATCTCATTTCTTAACTCTTCAACAACGGTGTCGTTGTTGGTGATGATAGTCTTAGGCGAGGTTTGAATGCTAGCTAGGTCATCTTTTACTTTAGTATATCGATTTACTAATTTTGTATATTTAGACCATAAGTGAGAGTTAGCATCCCTAAGATCATCCATCGTTACCTCATCGCCTTCGTCGTCGCTATCATCGGAAGAGGAGGATCCTTGATCGTGCTCCTCTCTTGCCATGAAACACATGTGCGCTTGCTCCACGTGCTCATCGTCCGACTCTCTGCTTGAGGAATCCTCGGAGTCGGTGAATGTTGTTCCGACAAGTCCCTTTTTGTACCCCTTTTTGTACTTCTTTGACTTGTCGAACTTCGGCGCCTTCCACTTCTCCTTTTGCTTGTTTTGAGGACAATCCGCTTTGATGTATCCTGGCTTATTGCATTTAAAGCACAAAGGTGGAGAGGCGTTAGTAGAAGTAAACTTAGATTTTTGTTTGAAGTTACCCTTTCGGAAGAAGCGATTGAACTTCTTTGCCATGAGTGCAATGGATTCCATGTCCATTTCTTCTTCCGAGTCCTCATCATCGGTAGAGGTGGATGAAGCCGCCTTGAATGCAATCGCCTTTTTCTTAGGCGCATCTAGGTTCAAATAGGACTTCATCTTTTCTTGTAACTTCACCTTGCTATCTTTGCGTACCTCGTATGACATCAAAGTACCCATTAGTTGAACAACGGTGTATTTGTTCATGTCATTACCTTCCTCGATGGCGAAGGTACGTTTTTCCCGAGAAGAGGGAAGTCCTTCAATAATCTTTGAGCACTTCTCCTTTTGAGTGTAGGACTTGCCGAGGGCCTCTAACTCGTTTATTATGTCAACAAAGCGAGCGTAATATTCTTTCATCTTCTCGCCCTGTTGCATATGAAACATTTCGTAATCTTTGTTTACGACTACGAGTTTAGAGTCTCTTACCCTACTCGTCCCTTCATGAAGAATGAGGAGGGAGTTCCAAATTTGATATGCACTCTTACATGTGCATATCTTATTGAAATCCTCGGGCTCCAATGCGCATTGCAAGGCGTTCATTGCCTTGGCATTGCTTACCTCCGCGGCGACCTCCGCGGTAGTCCATTTCTCAAAGTCTTCTTCTTTGGGTTCGATGTATTCCTTCATTGTAGTCCTCCATAAGGATGCACTCCGGAGGAAGGTTTCCATCCGGCATTTCCAATACCCATAGTTGGTACCGTTGAAGAATGGAGGCCTCGTAGAGGAATGTCCTTCCATCACCGAAGATGCTCCTTCTCGGTTCCTGAAGGTGTCATAGTTGGAAGGTGGAGGCACGGTCTTGTTGTCGTTGGCAGACATAGCTGAGTATCTGGCTCTGATACCAAATGTAATGCCCTACCAGCTACTTCATAAGTACTAGAGGGGGGGGGTGAATAGTACTTTAAAATAATAAGGAGTATAATTCCAAATTAAATTGCAAACAACTACCAAATCAATTTGCGGAAGCTTAAATTGAATGACAACACAAAATTAACAATGCTAACAAACGATGTTAATGGGTTCGGATCCACCCAAGTCTCCCTGACTTGTTCCCGGTGATCCTACGTCCCAACCACCCGGATCCATTTCGGATACTTGAGTTAGAAACCCTAACTCAAGATTTCCACTATGAATATCTTGTGAAAAACCTTCACAAGATCAAATCATACATGCAATAGCAAACGTGAATCCCACAACCCGGGATCACAACCTTCTCTCACAACCGAGAGAATCACAAAGCAATATTAAAGAGTTTAATATGAAATAAACAATCTTACCACAAAATCCTATACCTTGAGTTTTTCTTACCCAAATGGTGAAATGAAGGATTTGAGGAAGATGAAGTCACCAAGACCTAGCACCAAGGAAATGACCAGCAATCGGTGCCTAGGGATGATTTGGAGACTTGGATCAAGCAATAGCTTGAAGAGCTCACCAAGAACAAGCTTCTCTCTAGATCTAGAAATGAGAGAGAATGAGTTTCTTGTGAGGAAGAGAGCTTTAGATTAGAGTGAGAAAGGCTATCTCTTTAGAACTCAATGAATCTCTTAATGGCAGCTCTAACCTAGATAGAAATGACCTAGGTTCGTATTTATAGGGTCCCATAAAAACAAGTTAGGTCATTCACCAACGGATAGAAATCTGTGAGAATTAGTCGGTCAAAGAACAGTCACTGACCGACTAGTTCATCAACTAGTCGGTCAGTCAAACAACGTGGACCGACTAAGAGTAGATCTGAGAAGAGATATAATTTCAGACCTAGAAATCTAGTCGGTCCAAGAAGACTGTCTGACCGACTAGTTTCACAACTAGTTGGTCAGTCAATGAACGTAGACCGACTAAGAGGCAAAAAGAATTAGTCTGAGTACAAAGTGACTTAGTCGGTCCAAGAACAAAAGTTGACCGACTAAATTGTCAACTAGTCGGTCACCAAACGTTCTTAGACCGACTAACGATAAACAGTAGCTTAGGAGAATTTTAGCATGAACAGTAAGTCACAACTAGTCGGTCAAAGAAGCATCACTGACCGACTAGTTCACAAACTAGTCGGTCGGTGAGTCAACGTAGACCGACTAACTGTAAACAGTAAAGTCCAAGAAATTAAGGAATCAAACTAGTCGGTCCAAGAACAGTTGTCGACCGACTAGATCACCATCTAGTCGGTCAGTACGTGTTCTTGTACCAACTAACATGCACATACAAGTCCGAATCGAAGCGCGACGCTTCGAGAAAGTTAGAATGAACTTGTGCAAGGATCCTAGAGCTACGAAATGAGCGTAATGAAGATAGAAACGTAATATATACTCAAGGCTTAACATTCTATATATCGAAGCTAAAAGACTATAAATAAAACCTTAATAAACGGTCTTCGAGAGCTTCGATTGAATCTTCATAACTTCCAAAACGGCGCAAGAGCTTCAACGAAGCTTTAGGCATGAATACGAGCTTTGGGAAGTGTTGAGATGTCTCTTTGAATGTTCTCGTGAATTTGGCGACGATCTCCAATACTGCGTTCACAAATTGTTAGTTCATGGATTATTTATGTTTGCTCATCATCAAAACCAAATCCGGGGAGTCCAATATTCAACACCATCTCCTTGTTCTCCTCCCAAATACATAGCTTGGGATTGGTCTTGCCAATCACACATTTGATTTGTTGGCGCGGATGTGGATGGGGTTCCTTGGGGCTCCGTAATATACTTCTCCAGTCTCTCCACTACCTTGTGGAGAGAATCGAACTCGTTGGTCAGCTCTGCTACGGCCTTTGCCTCATAGATGCTAGATGGCTTTAAGGAGGACGAAGAGTGTCCTCGCTCGTAGCCCCATTGTTGATTGTTCGAGGCCATCTCCTCAATTAAGGCCGTAGCTTTGTCGAGAGTCTTCGATAGGATGGCCCCATTTGCCGCGGCATCAATAATCTGCTTGGTCCCCGGTTGGAGACCATTGTAGAAGCTATGGACTAGCTCCCAATCTTCAATGCTATGGTGGGGGTACTGATGCTGTAGGTCTTTGAAGCGCTCCCAAGCCTCGTAGAGTGTCTCTTGAGGTCCTTGCTTGAAGGACATGAGAGCACTCCTAATCTTTACCGTCTTGGAAGGCGGATAGAACTTGTCGATGAACGTGCTTGCCAACTCATCCCATGTGGTAAAGACTACCTCAGCTTGCGTCCTCATCCAATAAAGAGCTTTATCCTTTAATGTGAAGGGGAAGAGGCGCAGTCTGATGGCGTCTAGGGTAACGCCCGGCATCTGGAAGGTGGCGCACTTCGATAGGAAGAGCTGGATGTGGTAGTGGGGATTTTCATGGGTGGTCCCATGAAATGGATCCTACTGCATCAGAACCACAAGCCCAGTCTTCAACTCAAAATTCTTGTCGGTCGCCAACTCCGACATGGCTATGGACGAGGTCGTCGAGGAAGTCTTAGGCCAGAGCCTATCTTGAATGGAAATAATCCTCGCCATCCGTGCCGCTAACTCTTCAGGCGTCTCCCGGACGTTCATAAACCTCCCTTCCGTATCGGGTCTCCTCTCCGCTCTGATTCTCCGTAATGTACGCTCGATCTCAGGATCAAACAATATATCGATGGGGTCCGCTGTGGATCTCGTGTACATGCACGGGAGAACAAAGTTTCAAAGAAGTGATTATCACAATGGAAGGGTTAGATAAAAATAAAGAAATAAAACAAAAAGAAAGAAATAGCTAGGGTGGTAGGATCAAACACAATCGCCTCCCCGGCAACGGCGCCAAAAACTTGATCGCGCCCGGGCGTACACCCAAAAGAGCGACCGTGTAGTTTTATCGCAAGCACACAGTGTAACGGCGAGTGGGTATCGAACACAGGGAGGATGTATGACAGTGCCTTCTCCGAACAACCTGGCTATAGGGACAGAAGGGTAGGGATTTGCCTTTCGGCGGTGTTGTCACAATTGTCAAATAAAGTATGGAGATATAAAATCAAATAAAGACGCCTAGGGAATAGTGAATCCCCGCTACTCACCGTATCTCGTCAATGTGATTCATTGGTATCACAATTACTAGGGTAGAATATCGGATGAACTAGTTGCAACTGAATGTAAAACCTAGCTCACGCTCTCGCGCTGTCGCTGGTCTATAGCAAACCTAGGTTCGGGTCCAATCTCTTACAAACCCTAGCCTAGGCAAGCTAGCATTAGGATCAACGTCATCGTTCAATCGCGTCCCGAGCCCACTCTCGTGCAAACTCGGGCCACAACCTAGGTTGGGATAGTTTCTACCCGTCCAATCTCTTGCAAACGGGTATCGGTATGGAATTGCAACCGAGAACCCTAGTATCGGTCCAATCTCTTGCAAACCGATACTATGGAAACTCAATTTCAACCCAATTCGGATTTCTAGGGTTTTCTATCGAATTGGGATCCAATCTCTTGCAAATTCCAATCGGTATGAACACCTAGCTATCCGTAATATATCAATCCCAAACTAACCCTAATAGTAATTCTAGCAATAGTTCTACCAAATCATCACAAATCGGAAATTGGGCTCGTAGGGTTCATCCCCACACCCTAAGACGTAAAGACTACTCACAAATCATATCACAAATGCAAAAATAATCAATTGAAATAGCAATAGAATTCATGGCAATATTCAAAATAACACTAAAAATAGGATTTTTGATGAAGAGGGAGACAAACCAATAGAGTTCTCAAAGAATCCAACAAAATAAACCTTTTCTCTCCTCTCCAATCACAAGAATCAAAAACTCAAAAAAGCCTAATCTAAAAGGCTGCCAAAAAGCAAGGAAAAAGCTCTCCTAACTAGGTTAGAATCAGGGGTTAAATACCCCCCAAAACTGCCCAAAAATTCGTGACCAAACTGCCCCTGCGTAGCTCAAAAATCGTGATTTCCGCTACAGGCAGCGCTGCTCACTCGGCCGAGTGACAAAGGTCGCTCGACCGAGTGGGAGACCCTGAGAATTTCCAGTAAGTCTGGGGTCTTGGGGGTCTTCACTTCGGGGGTCACTCGGCCGAGTGAGTTGTCGTCACTCGGCCGATGGGCTTATCTTCACTCGGGCGGTCGGCAATTGCCACTCGGCCGAGTGGGTCTTCTGATACTCAGACTGACGAAAAACAGTAAGTTGGCTCTTTTTGAGGGGCGTCGTCTGAGTGCCACTCGGGCGGACGGGGTTTCGTCACTCGGCCGATGTGGCTTCTGATGCTCGGCCGAGTGCACACTTGGAGCGTGTCCGATCTGGCCGGCCGAGCAGGGTCTCGCTGGTCGGCCGAGTGACTCCTTCACTCGGCCGAGTGACTCCTTCACTCGGCCGAGTGAGACACTAAAAATGCCCATTCTGAGTGTTTTTGCCTCCTCGTCGCTCCTACGACGTTCTTTCTTCTTCCGCTCCTCTCCAATCTGAAAATGCCCCTCAGGGAAGTCTTCGGTGACACTCCGGAGTAGGTGTATCTCGGAATCACTCCAAATCGCTCCAAATCTCCTGAAATACGACAAAAACAACAAATCGTGAAAAGTATCGCAATATTGTCGATAAATCGTGAAAAACGGTGATTTGAGCGATCTAAATGGCATGCAATCATGCGGAAAAAGGGTGTAAAATGTGGATTGATCAATGGGTTTCTTAGAGATTTTAATGAAGTGTTCATATGTGGTGTTCTTGAATAGATATGGTAAAATGGTTTCTCTCTCAGAGTCAATTTCAGATGAGGTTTTTCTCTTCTTGGTAAATATTCCTTTTGAGAGGCATCTAGATAGAGTAAAAACAATATTTTTACAATGCTAGATAAGCAAGAGAAAAAAATAATAATGAAGTAAAGATCATAAAAAAAATTTTGCCTTGAGTAATTTGAGAAAGAGATGGAGTTGAAAGAGCTCCAAGCAACCAAGTACCAAGATGAAATTTCAAGAGAGAGAGAGATGAAATGGGGTAGTCGGCTACCCTAGGGTTTCTCTTGGGGGGGTTTTAACATGGGATGAAAGATGGTGAAGAATGATGGCCTTAGGATCAAGTGTTGGATGGTTAGGATAGAGTTTTAGCTTATTGGGTATAAGTTGCCTTTGAGGATATGAACCCATTAACTCTATAGAACCCAATAGGAGTTAGTCAAAAAAACAAACCCAGAACTTCGCATACACGCTGGTAGTCGACTCCCTCATGTAGGTAGTCGACTCCCTACTGGATTGAGTCGTTTTCTCATCCCGATGGGTTTTTTGATCCAGGTCGAGTGCGTTTTCTGAACACGAAATGTTTTAAAGGTATAACACAAATATATAAGATCATATAAAGAGGAAAAATATTTATTTAAGTAAATTTAATCAAAAAATTGAGTCGTGCAAGAAAGCTTTTGATGTTGATCCTTTACAAAGCGTTGGATCTCGCTTTCTTCCTTTCATTTCTTTGGAATACCTGAAAAAAATAAACGTTTATGGTACTCCCTTTTTTTGAGTCCGAGGAGTTAGTCTTTAGGAAGCCAAACCCAGTATGGTTTAGTTCCATCATGAACAACATATTTATAATTTTTGTTTAAATGAATTTGTTGAACAAAGTCGGTAGCGTACCTTTTCCTTCGTTGATCAGATAATTTCTTTGGTATCCAGATGCTCAAAACATTGTCGTTAGAATGATGCATCCTAGTATGCTTACCCCGTTTCTTGGTATGATGTGAATCATAACCGAGTCCGGTTTTGCTTGATGAGGCTTTTTTATCTTTTATTATACTATCTAGCTTTCCTTTTCCTTTGTTGAAATTCTCAATAATTTTCATCGTAGCGTCGTATTTATATTTGACAAATACGAGAAGATTATTCAGATTCTCAACTTTTTCATTTACCAATGAAATATCTTTTTGCAGAAAATCATTCTTTTCTTTAAGGAGACTATTTTATTTAATGATTTCTTCTTTTTCTCTAGTATCCTTTTTAATACTTCTAAGTGTTCTTCTATGTTCTTTTATGAGCTTTTCATGCATTTTGCATAGCTCCTTATATGCTCCCCTATAATCCATGTCTTCATCATCACTTGATGACGAATCATTGTCGCTAGATGAATCATGATGCGAGCTTACCTTGGAGGATGTGGATGCCATGAAGCACATGTGTACTGTTTCTCTTCTTTCATCGTTATCTTCTTCTGAGGATTCATCGGATGAGGAATCGTCGCTCTGGTCGAAGGTTGCGTAAGCTACCTTCTTTGGTCGTCGGAATTTGTTTCTTCCATTGTTTCGCTTTTCATTATTGTCTTTGTTCTTCCCACGATCTCTGGAATCACGATTGTTTCTCTCCAATGGACAGTCTCTCTTAACGTGCCCTGGTTTATTGCAACCAAAACAAATAATACCGTTAGTGGGTCTAAAAGATCATTTTCCATACTTACTTGTGATGAACTCTTTAAAGTTCTTTGAGATGAACGCGATATGGTCTTCTTTGTCTGTGTAATCGGAATCTTCCTCTTGGGCTTTGAACGCGAGATTCTTCTTCTTTGGTTTTTCTTCAATATTCTTGTCTTCTTCAAGCTCAATCTCATATGCCATGAGATTTCCCATTAGTTCTTCGATGGTGAGGTCTTTTACATTATGAGCTTCTCGAATGGCAGTTGTCTTTCCCTTCCACTCGGGTCGGAGGGATCTTTGTATCTTCATTACCTGCTCATATTCGGAAAGTTTCTTTCCTAATCCTGTGAGCTCATTTGTAATATTAGTAAAACGAGTATTCACATCGGTGATACTCTCTCCTTCTTCCATTTTAAAAGATTCGAATTTTGAATGCAAAACACTTATGCGGGATTCTTTTACCTTTTCGGTTCCTTCGTGACTTACCTGAAGAGTATGCCATATTTGGTGTGCTGTCTCACATTGGGAGACTCGATTGAACTCATTTCCTGTAACGGCGCAAAATAGTGCATTCATTGCTTTTGCATTGAGATTAGCTCTCTTCTTGTCATCGACAGACCATTTCCCAAACTCAACATCGGTAGGTGCGATGTACGGGACTTTAGTAACGGTCCAAGCTTCAATGTCTAATGACTCTAGGTGAGTCTTCATTCGGATCTTCCAGCTAACGTAGTTGGTTCCGTTGAACAGTGGTGGTCGCATGGTATTCAGTCCTTCAGAGTGAAAGGATGTTGACGCCATCACCTTTGTAGCCTAGCTCTGATACCAAGTGTTGGATCCTGTGGATGGCAAACAACACTAGAAGGGGGGGTTGAATAGTGTTGTGCAAATAGTAAACTTTTTCGATTGTTAATAAACGTTCTTCTAATGTTGCCTAAGAAACCAAGTAGAGCGATCTACGCTTGGTTCTTAATCAACAAAATAATCTTAAAATACACAGAGTAATTTCACAGCAGGTAGTCGACTCCCTATGAACAGTAGTCGACTCCCAGAGTATTTATAAGCACAGATAAGATTGCAAGAAATACAAATATTATATTCACAGCGGATAAAGGTAAGTTGATCTTTGCAATAGATGAACAAAAATTAGCAAATAATAAAATAAGAGCAAAGATAAACAAACACAGATCCTGCACACTTAATTGTAGTATAGTTAGTACACTAAGTTTCATTTGGTGTGCTCATCATCAAAATCACTTGTGGTGGAATTCAATTTCCATCACCATCTTGCAGCTATGTCTCATGCATTGTAAATCCTGATCAGTCCATCTAAATGAAACAACAAAGCCTTCCTTTGTTAATAATGTTCTAATGATGTGTGCATCTTTCAGCTGTGTCTCATGCGTCGTATATTGTTATGTTCCTGTCAGAACCTTATAACCTAAATTTTGGGATGTAGTTTTCCGTTTCCTTCAGCTATATGCTAATCGAGAAGCAGATAAAGAAGTTTTTATACATAACTAAGATAACCAATGCAGCATCTTTCTGTTTAGTTGCAAGCGGATTCTGATGATGTGCAAATCTTTCATATCCATTCTCTTCATCAAGCATATTCTTATTGTTGTTTCTTAAACAAGCAAATATGCTGCTATGAAAGATACATTCAGTGCTTGTACTTAGTATGAGTGCTTATGCAGGTTGATTGAAGAATGTTGGGAACCTGATCCTGCAATTAGGCCCACATTTTCAGAGATAATAATTCTAGTGGACAAATTATACAACACCAGTGCAAAACAAGGGCGGTGGAAGGATAACTTCAAGCTTCGGTGGTAATTTTCTCAGTTATTCTCTCAACATATTGTCTTTGTAGCTTGCCTATCACTTGTCTTTAATTTTCAGAACCAAGTAGTTGGCCTCCGAGATTGAGGTTTGAATTTTGTATTCCAATCACTTGAGAAATATCAATTTTCCTTGCATGTCCTGCCAAACTTGATCTGGGATTCTAGGGAAAAATTATTAATTTAGGCACCAGGCAGGTTCTTATTTAGTTCGGTGAGCAAGTCTCTTAACTTCCCATTGTATTGCTATGCTATTTTATTTCCTAAGCCGACACATTGATTTGCTTCAAGCTGATTGATCATCTTTTGATAATTAAAGAATGCAACCAATTGGCCCCACATTGCCCACCACAAATTTCCTGGCATCAAGTGAATAAAGCCTCTGTAACAAAAAAAGAGAGCATGTTAATAGCTTTCTACAAATTCATAATAGAGAGCATAACCACTAGTTCAGCATTCAAGAATTACACCAATCAATGGTGAATAAGATGTGGATAAGTTATCAGATATGTACAAATACTATACCAGTAAGTTCTTAAAATTTGTGAGTTGAGTTTATGAAATCAAGACATTATGTTTGTGTTTATGAAATCAAGACATTATGTTTGTGTTTAAACTTTATTTTATTTCTTTTTAGTTCACATAATATTTGGCATTTAGGATGCATGCTTAATGTTATAACTCTGCCGTTTTTAGTTTTACATGATGTTTATTGTTGCATCATGATTTTAGTGCTATGTTGATGATACCTTTTACATATCTGAGAAACAGGCGTATTTGTATATTACAAATTTGAGAAACATGCTTTCATTGAATAAGTGCTTCATGTGAGAGTTTCAAAAAATTTGACCATTACACATCAATAGATGTATGCAAGTTTATGACAAAATGGAGATCTGCATCTTATACTTTAACCCTGATATATACTGCACTAAAGAAGGATTTTTTTTAAATGTGATTTCAGTTCAATATGACTTTAGGATTGTAGTAGCGTTGGTTCTCTGCATGAATGCCAGGCTAATGGCATTTTAAGTTTTTCATTAAGCTGCATAAGTTAGCAAGAAGATTTAGCTTGTTTACACTTTCAGACTACTAATTGAAATTTTCTTTTACTTTCACTTGTCCACTACAGGTCCCTAATGCTAGTAGCAGGCCATTATGAAACTCAAGTGGAGAAAGTTACCCAAAATCAAATGATAATTACCTTCGGGATGAATAAATTATCTTTTGTTGTCAAATATTGTGTTTGATTTTCTTGTATTTTGTATGGATGATGGATCCTGAAAGAATTTATTGTATCTTATATGGATGATGAATGAACCTATTGTATTTTGTTTGGATAATGTAAGTTAGATGCAGTTATTATAATTTGTATAGATGATGTATTTCAGATGAATTTATTTTATCATATTTTTCTGAATTCTAAACATGTAAATTCAAAAAGATAACATGTTTTAAATATAATATAAAAATACAGAATATGATTTTTAAATTTATCACATTTCTTGGCGTTTTAAAGAAGTGCTGGCAAAAGTTTTCAATAATAAGCATTTTCCAACATTTTATGGAATCATCGATAAATGTATCAGAAATGTCGCTAAATGTCCCATAAACATCCCCCAACATTTTACGAAAATGCTGTTAATTGTATCACATGCATTTCCTAATGTTTCAAGAAAGCGTTGGTATATGTACTGTAGACATTTCTCAACGTTTCACCAAAACGCTGCTAAATGTATCACTAGCATTTCCCAATGTTTCATGAAAGCGTTGGTATATGTAATGTAGACATTTCCCCACGTTTCACGAAAATGCCGAGAAATGTCTTGGGCATTTTCCGTTTCACGAATACGCTGGCAAAAAGTGGGCATTTTGTGACGTTTCACCACAACGCCGAGAAAACATTTCGCAACACCCATTTTTTCCAATGTCTTTATAGCGTTTCGTAAAACTCCGGGAAAAACTTTGCCAGCGCTTCAAAAAGGCCGGGAAATATAGAAAAAACGTTGGCAAAAGTCCTTTTTTAGTAGTGTATGACTAGTCTGGTTCGTGTTCCAGTAGGGTCACGTGTGACTAGGCTGGCTCGTGTTCCAGTATATGATGGTTTAGCATTCTGGCTCGTGGTCCAGAAAGTACACGTGGGTGGGGTTGGGTTCCCGAGCATTAGCCGGTAGTAAACGGGTCGCCTTCGGGGCACTTGAAGGTGGATTCACTTACTAACCGTCTAACGACGGGGGCCTTAGTCACGGACTTGCACATACATTTAAACAACTTGAAAAGAATGTTAACTTACAGTACTGCTGTTACATTATTGAACTGCCAAGTTTCATCTTCTATAATAGAACTGCATGCTAGTATAAATCTTTGTAATTTTTTTAAACTGCCATATATAAACTTTTATATATCTTGCCAAGGGTCTCCTTTCTAACAATGACTTGCCAGGACCCTTGCTGGCATACATTCTATGTTGTTTGAATGTATATCAGGTCACGAGACAGGGTACCAGGAGGACGAGTTGCTGGATCAGAGTGATCCATTGGACCAGGAGTACGTCGACCAAGAGGTTCTCCCCACCAAGGACCAGTCGTAGAGATTCAACTGCCGTTGTAACTTTAGAGTTTTATTTTCTGCTTATCTGTTGGGTGTGTACCCACTTTTGTAGACTCTGTTTGTCGGCCATGCTTGGGACCATACTTTATTTGTGCACTTCCCTTTTCTGGACGTTGGTTATATGGTTATATTATGATTATCTCTGTTGTTCTGTTTGCATGCAAGAATCTACCTTTGGTTGTTATTCACAGACGCTTATTGGGCTTAAGTTTCACCGCTTCAGCCCATCCGGACCCGCTAGCGTCCTCGCTCCTGAGTATAATGGGAAGCGGGGTGTGACAGAAATAATTAAAGCATATAATTGGTATTTAGTTTTCTCAAAAAATTTAGTTCCCCCAAAATTTAGTTCCCCTAAAATTTAGTTCCCTTCAGATTAGTTTCTTCCAAAATTTTAGGGTTTTGCCCTCGAAATTTTTGCAAACTCTCATTTAACACATCGATTACCTAAAATTCAATCAGAGCTGTCTTTCTACCCACTTCTTTGTCACGGTTATGAAACACATTCAAAACATCTCTCAATTGAACCAAAAAATTTAGTTCCCCCAAGAATTTAATCTCACCCAGAGAATTTAGTTCCAACCAAAAATTTTAATTCTCCTAGATTTAGTTCTCCCCAAAATTTAGAGTTTTCCCTCAAAATTTTCACGAACTCTCCTCATACTCATTGATTCCTTGAAATTCAATATCGATTATGGTGGGACACAGTGGGCTGAAGGGCCAATATCCGTAAAATATACATACTTAATTGTGGTGTACTGAGGGTATAGTTCGGTACGGAGGTTATCTTCATAGATGGAAGTGTAGTGTTACGGAAAGTGGTTACGCTGGTAGCAGAACGAATAGATCCATATCTTTGTAATGTAATCGATAATGTAGAAATGATTGTGCATTGACTGATAGATTTGACAACGGATACGGGCATTTATGAGGACATGGACATTGGGGTTGGGTTTCAGTTGAGTACATATGGACGTAACAGGAATGACACAACTTGTTGCTTCTAGCTTTGTGCCAAGAAAGACATTTCATGCCATTCTAATTCCATCCTGATTCTCAAGATTAAGAAATTCGGCCATTCTTTGCTATATCATCTCGTACGCTGCTAAGCACATTTAAGTTTTTGAGTACTCAGCAAGGGAATGGCAATGATGTTCCAGCTTGGTACAAATTAAAAACTATAAATGTGAACTTTTATTGGTTATAAATTGAAAATAAAACATACAAAACCAGTTCAACCTATAAATTTTGATCTCTCCTATAGTTGGAAAAAATTATATTACTTCAAAATATTATTAATATAATTGTAATCCCCTCAACATTTGTTTTTATTTACGATTAATTAGAGGACACAATCAGCTTCTCCAATCACAATTAAACTGGAAATACAATCACAAATCATGTAAATAACAACAGCCTCAAAACTACAAAATTACTAATTTTCTTAATCAAACTATGAAATTAAAATTTTAAATTAATATAATCAACATGATTACAATGATAATATCCGCATAAACAAAATTCCGCAGTAAATTTGTTTGGAACATCATAATTCTCATTAAAGTGAAATAAACGCCAATTTAAACATAAATCGATTTTTTGCTTTATCTTAGGACCAAATGATAGAATGCCAAGATCATAGCAAATTGTAGCGAACATTGTCCCAATTAAGTTAATGGGAATGATGCGATCACGCGCGACACCTGTTACGTCCAACAAAAATCATAGATTTCTAGCCGGGAACGAACTGGATCGGTTCTTGCGAGGAGAAAGCCTAGGAGAGATCTCGTTGCCTCAAGGTTTCCGCTAATACTATCACAAATCATGGTAAAAGAAACAACAGTGGCCTCAAACTACAAAATTACTAATTTTCTTATTCAACATATGAAATCCAGTTTTAAATTAACATAATCAACATAAATAATGTCATCATGGGTGTTTACTCATATCATCAAACTAATATAAATGTCATCGAACTGTTTGCTTACATCATCCAACTAATATAAATTTGAGGTAGTGTTTGCTAGATTCTGGAGTTTTTGGTGGTAGCCCTGTATCAGCTGACCCCTACTCGATTACGACATTGGTCGGATTCATCATGATCTGCAATGCGCATGGGTTGGAGCCGACCTTGCCGCTCTTCTTCTATTACTTCCGGGTTCAGTTGGTTGGCCAGGGGTCATGGCAGCACATCCACGCTCGAGCTGGAGGGAGTGTTTGCTAGGTCTGCCCCGCTGGGTTGGCGACTGGAGTAGAGACTACGTCTTCATCACCTTTCCAGGAGACGATGTGATTCTAACCGGTTGGGGGAGCCTGTGTCGGTACGACTTGACACTGTCCCTCTCCGAGGCCAATCAAGTCGTAGTCAGGCTTTTGTCGGTATTGTAGCTGGTGGAGAGGTCGGTCTGGCCCTTGCTGGATGACCTTCTCCTCAAGAATGTCATGTGGTCCCCTGGTAGGCACTTTTTCCCTTTTGTCCTTCTCCTTTTCTTACCCTGATCTTTCTTCCTTCTGCAGAGATGGCGTGTCGAGAGTTTAGCCGCGACGTGCACGAGCTCATTCGTTGGGGAGCCCCTAGCAGGTGTGAAAATCCTTCTACCCATTCGCCTCAGCACACAGTGGAAGAAGAGATCCACGAAGCCGACATCATGGTGGGGAGCTGGAGTCGGCGATCGTCCCCATGCCACTGCCCCAGGTTGTCGTCGATCCCCCGCAGCGGGGAACTTGACCGACGATAACCCCGTCCCACCCGTGTCGAGGGGACCGCAGGGGGCACCGGGCAGGACTTCTAAACATCGGTCGGGATCCGTGGGGGAGAAAAGCAGTGCCCTCATTCGGAGTCTGAAGGGCCCGAAGAGAGGAATTAGAAGAAGACGGGGGAGAGCAGGCTCTTGGCGGTGCCTTATTCACTAATCGTCTATGGGTCGATCCTCCCGGTGGTGGAGGTAGCCACCTCTCCCCGCCATGTTGAACAGACTTCGGTTGGCACCAGGGTGTCCTATCCATGCTTGAGGCCAGCCCAGAGGTCCCATCCAGAGGATTGTTCTTCACCGACTGAGAAGTGGCCGTCCAGCTGGTGCAGGGCTCTGTCCTTCCAAGGGACCGCTCTTTGTGCAAGAGGGTCCGCTCCGATCGCTTAGCAGACTCCCTGGTGTGGCAGATCCAGTAGGTCGGCCTTTTCCTTGCCTCCAACTCCGTTTTGCTACGGTCTTTTCTTCTCCCTTTTGTAGGCTGCCATGATGGTTGTAGAGGCATGGCACCGCTCGAAGCAGGTGGATGGTCTCGATGGGGCCCTGGCACAGGAGTGCATGAGGGCTGATGCAGTCAAGAAGGCAGCCAAAGAGGCCAATTTGGAGGCTCATCGTTCGTAGCATCGGATCGACGAGCTTACCTCGGAGGTGAGGAGCTTGAGGGAGGCTCAGGCGGCTGTCGAGAGATCCGCTCAGGAGGCAGAGGAGGCGTTTTGCGAGGAGAGGAATGAGCTCTGAGCCATGCTGCGTGCCTTGCGGCAAGCAAACCCTGCTCGACTCATCAAGGAGGTGGAGAGGGGTTACGAGGAGGTCCTGACACCGAGGATCGCGGAATCCCTCCGGGGGGCGTTCCAGGCCTATGAGGACATCACGGCCCCGAGGATCGTAGGGGCCATTCAGGATGGGTTCCGGAGGTTCGAGGAGCGAGTTTGGTATATGCTTCTCTGTCCTCTAGCTGGTCTCGAGGAGCCCATTCGATCGGGGCAAGGCAAAGTCCCCGGGGATGCCTCTTCCCAGGCCCCAGGACCGTAGGCAATGTATCCCTGTTTTTGTTCCCCTCCTTGTAAAAAGGAACTTTTTTGAATGCAAGAGATAATTCCTTTCTTTGAATCTTTTAACTTTTTGTGTGCCATTGTACTTTTGTCAAGTGTTTTATGGAATTGTGCCGCTGACTCGGTGTTGCCCCCTCCCGTTTTTCATGCCGAGGTAGTTTGCTGGTTTGAGTAGTGGGAGGTTTTCTTTTTGTCGACAGAGTCATTGGCCTATCGAGGCGATCGGCCTGCTATGGGGTGCCTCCAACCTCACGATCGGTCGCTGTGATTGGCCTCCTAGAGGAATTGCCACCAACCTTTTGGTCGATCGGAACGTTCGACCCACTAGGGGAGTTTCCCCAGAACATTCGGCCTGCTGGGGGAGTTGCTCCTAGCCTTATGATAGGTCGTGGTGATTGGCCTACTGGGGGAGTTACCCCTAGCCTTACGATCGGTCGTGGTGATCAGCCCGCTGGGGGAGTTGCCCCAGCCTTGCAGACGATCGTTGTGACCAGCCTGCTTGGGGAATTGACCACAGACTTACAGTCAGTCTTTGTGATTGGTATGCTGGGGGAGTTGCCCCCAACCTTACGGTCGATCGGAACGTTCGACCTGCTGGGGGAGTTGCCCCTAGCCTTACTGACGATCGTGGTGATCGCCCTGCTGGGGGAGTTGCCCCAGCCTTTCGGATTATCGTGGTGATCGACATGCTAGGAGAATTGCCCCAGCCTTACGGTCGATCATTGTGATTGGCCTACTAGGGGAGTTGCCCCCAGCCTTACGGATGATCATGTTGATCGGCCCACTGGGGGAGTTTCACCTAGCCTTATGAACGACCGTTGTAATCGGCTCGCTGGGGGAGTTGCCCCCAGCCTTACGATCGATCGTGATGATCGGCGTGCTGGGGGAGTTGCCCCCAGCCTTATGGACGATCGTCATGATCGGCCTACTGGGAGACTTGCCCCCAACCTTATGGTCAATCGGAACGATTGGCCTACTGGGGGAGTTTCTCCCAGTATTACGGTCGATCGGTGTGATTGGATTACTGGGGGAGTTTCTCCCAGTCTTACGGTCGATCGGTGTGATTAGATTACTGGGGGAGTTGCCCCAGCCATACGGATGATCGTGGTGATCGGCCTACTAGGGGAGTTTCCCCCAGTCTTACGGATAATCGTGGTGATCGGCCTGCTGGGGGAGTTGCCCCCAGCCTTACGGACGATCGTTGTGATCGGCCCGCTGGGGGAGTTACCCCCAGCTTACGGATGATCGTGGTGATTGGCACACTGGGAAAGTTGCCCCAAGCCTTACGGATGATCGTTGTGATCGGCCCTCTGGGGGAGTTGCCCCCAGCCTTACGATCGATCGTGGTGATCGGCCTGCTGGGGGAGTTACCCCCAGCCTTACGATTGATCGTGGTGATCGACCTACTGGGGGAGTTGCCTCCAGCCTTACGGATAATCATTGTGATCGACCTGCTGGGGGAGTTGCCCCCAGCCTTACATTCAATCGGAACGATTGGCCTGTTGGGGGAGTTGCCCCAGCCTTACGGTCGATAGTTATGATCGGCCTGCTGGGGGAGTTACCCCCAGCCTTACGAACGATCGTAATGATCGACCTGGTGGGGGAGTAGCCCCCAGCCTTACGGCCGATCATGAGTTTGGCGTGGTGGAACGGGAAGAAACATGGTTGCTCTGTGCAAACTTGCATTTTATTTTCTGAATCAGGAAAACATTCAAAAGCAAAAAAGCAGGGAAGATAATGACGAGCTAGTCTCACCTAGGGGAGGAGTTGCGCCTGATTGTCCCGCCTTATCACTCGATGATGCGTAGAACCATCTGGATGACGTTCACCTTCTTCCCCTTGTCCATCTGTTTGGACGTCCCTTCTCCAGGGGTTGCCTTCAGGGTGTCGACAAAGTTCTTCAGGTGGCCGTGACTGATCAGATGGTCGATGTCTTTCTTCAGGTGCCAGCATTCATCAGTGTCCTGACCATTGTCCTTGTGGTACCTGCAATATTATTCATCGTCCCTTCTGCCACCCTTCATCTTTGGTGGCAGCTTGCCGATGTGGCCCTCTTTTTGGGAATGTGTTAGGACGACGCCCTGAGTCGCGTTCAATCTGGGGGGTCGTGCTTCTTCTTGTGCTGCTTTCCCCTTGCCTTTTTCTCCCACCTGTGGTCTTCCGGCTCGTAGTGCTCGCTTTCATCCCGTTTGGAGCCCTGCTTGGCTCCCGTGGGAAGACCCCCCTTCCTCCGCTGCTAAAGCCTCTTCTGTCAGCATGTAACACTCCGCCCGGGCTATCACATCAGCAAGGTCTTTCGCGGGTTCATTATGTAGCAACTTCTTTAGGCCCCTGTGCTGGAGCCCCTTCTTCAGGGTCGTTTTTATGACCATCTCGGGCCAGATCTCCACGTTTAGCCTCTGGGCATTGAAGCATAACATGTAGCTCCTTAGGGTTTCGCCCGGCCTCTAGATCACATTGAACAGAAGCTCTGAGTCCGGCTTTATCTGTCAGTTGGCCCTAAATTGCTTGCAGAATTTCTGGGTGAGGTCCTAGAAGTTGCTGATGGAACGGTCAGGGAGGCTATTGTACCAATTCCTGGCAGACTTCTGGAGGGTGGAGTAGAAGCCACGACAAAGCTGGGCATCGTCGGCCCCCTGGAATGCCATGACTCCTTTGTAGTCCATCACGTGATCTTTCTGGTCCCTCGTGCCGTCGTATTTCTCTAAGGTCGGCACCTTGAACATGGATGGTACCCGTGCATCGGTGATGCTCCTTGCTAACGGGCAGCGGACATCCCTTGGGCCTCCCAGGTCTCTTTGTCCTACTGGCGTTTCGACGAAAGGGCCGGGTTTCCCTGGTATGTTGATGGGGGTTCGGGGAGAGTCCGCTCGACAACCATCCCAACTGGGTACAGGCGTTGGTCGTCGAGCGCTCCTCCTTTTGTGGCGGTCTTCCCAATCTCTACGCCTCCTCTGATGGGGGCTCCCGCTTCGACCCCGCCGATCCTCGACAGTTTGATGGCTGGGTGACCGTCGACGCGTTGAGTGAGGTTGCCTGGATGAGGCCATGGTCGAATCACCTCTAGTCCATTCGACCCTTCCATCCACCTCATGCTGGAGTGAGGTGTGGGTGACGGATCGTACAAAGACGAATTCCAGCATGGTGAACCGTCGCTCCGGATTGGCACCCTTGCCACCGTGGTCGACGACCACGGCCGAGCGCAGCGGGGGGCGTTGCTCCTGTCGGTCGGGGATGGCCATTGAGCCCCCTTTCGGGTGGCATGGGTAGCCCGCGAGTTTTCATATGGATGCTGCTAGTGTTCAGAAGTAGGTGTTCGTCTCTTGGGAAAAGAGACAGAGTTGTTCTTAGGTCATTGAGTATGAGTCGCTGGTGCCCTCGGTGGTGTGGTTGTGCCCATTTTCGGGTGAGACGTAGTCACCCTCCTCATGGATAGGGGGCATACGCCCTATTCCATTGCAAGCTAATTCCATCTTGGTGATGTGGTTATTTGATGTGGGTGCTTCTTCGGTTCCCATAAATGGCACCATATGTTTCAGGGTGTTTCTCACCACGGATTGGTTGACTATGGGCTGGAGGTCAACGTGATCATGCGGGGCGCGCATGGCCTTCAGGAGATGGGTGCAGCTGGTTCTCAACGAAGAGTGCACAAGTCTGAGCGTCGGCATACCGAAGGGGATCCTCGACAAAGCGACTGCCTCCGTAGGGGAGGAGATGAACGGGCTCGGGGGTGAGTGTGTTCGACTCTGGACTGGTTTGGCACCGAAGGGTAGCCTCGGTGCGACTGGATCTTCTTGACTTGAACAGACGAGAAAGCTCATCAGAGGGGTCGAACCTTGGTTCCGACCAAGTCCACCCCGACGCCTAAGTCAGAACGGATCTGAAGGATGTTCGGTGGGATCCGTATGGCTCACAGGGAGGCCGATACACGAATCCTCGGGCCGAGCTGTGGAGGAGAATTATAAGGTGGAAGATAATTTTGTTTAAGAGGAATACCTCGATGTTTTGGGTATCCAGAAAGTGATCTTTTGCACTTTTTCTTCGGGTCACTTTATTGGAGTCTTCCCTGGCCACATCTCCTCGATGTCCCCCTATCTCGCCCCAATCATCTGCCACTTTGATGGCACCTTCATGGGTTATGAAGGTGGACGTAATGGGGCCCTTTAGTGGTGATTAAGGGGGCGCATTTTAAGGGGAGCGGTTAACTCCTGCTGGCATGGTCAGCGGTTGTGCCTGCTTCGGTACGAGGCCGGCCCGACTCCGAGTCTTTGTGGGGGCCTCGTTCCCCCCAGGACCGTGGGCTTGCGAGGCGGGCTTGGGCCATTCAGTCTTGGCCCATCCTGGGATGGCCGTATCAACAATGATATCTCGTCCAAATGCACCTGCACTTACATAAGCCCATGTCCCTGGAAGCATCTCTAGCCAACTGCAAATCAAATAGATATAATCGGATAGGCTTAGTACACTATAATAGGAGGTCACAGATAAGTTGACATGTTGGTGTATTCATATCTTCATGTGTGTTCAGTAGCCTGCTTATAAAATTTTCACAATAGCACCTCCCTTATTAACAAACTCTACTGTTTACGACCTTCCTCCCTTCAAAAAGTTGATATATACACATAAAATTCTAATTTATTTATTGGAAAAAAAATAACTTTAATTCATTGTGCTTGCTTGTAAATGGTGCCCTCCAAATAATCAATTTGCATCTAAACAATAAGCATTTTTTCTCTCAGCATGTCCAACAAATTATCTAATTTCACTTTTCAAATATAAAATCAGGACATTGATGTGTGGACTAGCAGATGAGCATTCAGTTACTAAATTTCTTAATTCAAGTATACAACTAAGCATAATGGTGCTCAACGATCGATCTACAACAGCGTAACTAAACAACATTTTCAGAAATTCAAAAGAACGAAAACAATCCAAAATTTGGCTTAAGCTGTCTATAATTCTAGTTGTTATGGAAATGCTTTAGTGCACATCTCTGTAGCCAAACTTATTGCTAAAAATCATCACATAGAAAGGTACAGTTATGTTGACAATTTTCTGAGTAAATAGTAGATCGTGGGATACTTCTGGCTAATTATATAGTTGTGCAATATGTCATTCATGTAATCAAATGTCTTTGTATACGGCTAGATACCACTCTATTACTTCATGGATATGATAAAGGATCTAACTCATCATTCATGTGTAACTTTTTTCTTTCGTTGCTCGTATGACAGAAATTCATTGCTTTCTCGTGCATGTTCTTTTGCATATCAACTTTCATTCTAATTCATGTCTCTTTATGTTAGCCAACAAAAAGTCGGTGTCATTTTCATGATGGGTGCTTTTAGAAGTCAATTCCTGGTGCCATGGTTCTTTTAGGTTCCTTCTACATGGTTGAAAGCTGTCCAAGAACTACAAAGATGATGGTATAATTGGCACAACTTGCAGCTTCTGGATGAAATGATGGACAATGGTTTTCCTCAAACAACAGAATCAAACATCTTGATGGAGATGATAAACCCACCAAATATCATGAGTAAAATGTTGAGTGTCAGGACCGACAGGAGTTCCAATGTCAGCAACACGCGTCCAAGTGCAACAGAATCTTGTATAACCAACACGATCCGAACTTTATTAGTATAAAACTGAAAATAAAGGGGATGGATTGATCATAATTATAGGGGTGTCCCCAAAAAAATAAAAGAAATTCATCAGACGATCAAGAGCAAGCATACCCTGACAATGGAACCTATGAAGCATCTGCTCTAGAATCTTTAAGCCGGTGATGTCGTCATCGACCACCAGAACTCTCATCCCAACGGGGAACTACTCATTGCTCAAAACATAAAGGTGAGGCATTTAATTAAATTAAGGTCTAATTAAAGACATGAAACCCGAATCCGAATTATAAAGAAAGGATATATGTAATGGTGGATGCAGTTAACTTGAACTCTCTCCTACATGAAGGAAGCAAATGGCTAGTTGTAGAGCTCAGCCTACTGAGCTTTCAACTATAATGCATGCCAAATCTGGTGCTAGGATGGGACACGTAGGCTTAGTCTCGGTGTCAAAGTGAGTATATGCTGGATTTGGTCCAGTTGATTTTCTTTATTTCTCGTATTGTCTTCTCTCATGTTTCACAATGATCACACAGGTTTAATCACCGAATTGCAGTGGCCAAGATTTGTTCATACTCACAGGATCACCTTGCTCATGATGATGTACTTGATCTTGCATATGTTCACATTATTTTGCAAGAATGAATTTGTCAGAGTCACTTCTAAAGGATTGCATAGGTTACTCATAACATATCTTTATAATTCAGATTTGGTTCTATCAACTTACAAATCATCATGTCAACAAATCCCAAATCCCCAACATCATAAACACATTAATTCAAACAGAACCCCTAAACTCAAAACCCACCCCACATCAGAGAGAAATTCAAAACAGTTAACAATCAACAGGAACTTCTCCAAAAGAGAAAGGACCACATAAAGTCATCAATCACGAAAGAAACCATATTTAAGCCAGATTTATGTATCCCAACTAATCATTATTTACATCAAACACAAAATCAATCAATGTGTAAATATAAATGGATGCAAGTCCATTTAAAACTACAACAATTTGAAAAATAAATAAATGATGAACCAAATTCCTTTATCAGCATAAGGATTCTTTAAAAATAAATGAGATCATCATATGGTTCGTGAATCATACATGAAATAAACGATGGCCTTCATGATCAAATCAACTACAGATGAGATCTGATACAACCATTTTGACCGGGCCCAGAGAAGTCAAGTCAACCACGACCAGTCAACCAACCAACTACGGCCTTGGGATCCAGCTCAAGGACCTCACGGGTGGGTCGCGCTTCTCCACCCAAGACGAAGGCCCAAAAGACTGCCCACTATCCGTAGTAGAGGAAATCGCTCCCCAAGTCAAGGGAGCACTCGTCAATTATGGTATCCACCTTCATGGCCATCACTCTACCTTCATGGCATTCATCCCTCCATAAAACGTGGCTATTATTGGGGTCAAAATTCTCCACTTAGCACGGCCCCATGAATGACCGCAATCATGGCCCATTACACCGGAGGGATGACTCCAGCCAATATGAAAGGGGGAGAGGTGTCATCTCAAGGGGGCTGATCTCCGAGATCTACAATGGAGGTATATCATACAAACTCTTACACCTTCTTCCACCTCTACATACTCCTCCTCCATAGCTCGGCCCGAGGACGGTGCTTGGTCCCTCCGTGAACCAAGCCCAATCCCACCGAGCACCTATCAGACCAGATCTGACTTTGGCATTGTAGGGGAATTGGTCGGAACCAAGATGACGAGCTCTCTTTTCTATTCAGGTCCAGGAGATCCAACAGCACTGACGCTACCCCTCAGCGCCTTCCCAGGTCATTGCTTTACCGATGCTACCCTTCGGCAAGCTGACGCAAGGATCCGCACATCCCTCACCAAGCGAATGCGCAAGCTGACGCAAGGATCCGCACATCCCTCACCAAGCGAATGCGCTTTCAACTGATCCCGGAGGTCCCACATGTCCCTTTTGACCACGTTGACCTCCCACCCTCCGGTCAACTTTTCAGCGGAGAGAAAACACCCCGAAACATTTGGCACCGTTTGTGGGAACGAGTCTACATCCACGTCATCAACCACAAGGACAACAAATCCTTCCATTAATCAAAGACCAAAAAGGCCAAATCCGGTAGAAGGGGCGACAGATGCAAATTCGCCCCCATGATCTTCTACAACTCCTGTTACGACCTAAAGATCGTGGGAGTCCGACTTCTCTCCCAGAACCATTAGTATACCTCGCTGGCTCGCCCTTCCCGAACGGGCGGTCGACCCAACGTCAGGGTGCCCCTCGCCCGAACTTCAGAGCCCTGTAGGGCGTTAGCCGACCTGAAAGTCCGAGACTACAGGGGGATGGGCGCACCTCGCCTTGCCCCCCGACAGAGGTGCTTAACTGCTCTCGCTCGGTCCTCCAGGAGCAGTGCGCTTGAGGCACGTGCAGACAGTGCAGCCTCGGATGTTGACAGAGGCACACCCGTTCCCCCCACCAGCGATCCAGGATCCATACCCAAAAATGTGAACGACCGGGCCAAACACCCCCCCATCAGGCCGGTCTGGCGGCTCCTCTTGGACCCAGCCATGGGGAAACGCTCCGCTAGACCCTTGGCTCATCGGACATGACAAACAACCTAGTATAAGGACACGACTGACACTTACGCCACCCGACCATCTGACAAAGCACCCGTGTGTTTGTTTCCCCCATAACAGCGATTTCCCCGTAGATTAGCATCCGTGTGACGAAGTGGTCGTCATCCCCGGTGCTAGGCAAGTGAAACTTGCCACTTAGGGTTTAGGCCATGTTTTAGGCCATTTGCTTGTTGTAGGCGTAAAAGAGGCTAAGCGACGAAATGATACTCGCCTAGGCGCAAATTGGGGAACTAGCTTGACAACGAAGCTAGTTCCGACATTTAGCATGTTGCACAATTACCATGTCATGTTTACTTTTCATTAACGGTACGCGAATAAATTATCATTTCATTGCATTCCTTAAGTGTTGCTGTGATTGCGTAGCTTTGCTACAATGTTGTGTTCCTGGCTCGTGTTCCAGAAGCGAGCCCTGTAGTTGCTAACCCCAACGCTCGATAATGAGGCTAGGTGTCCGCTACGCCATACTTGTGTTCCTGGCTCGTGACCAGAAGCGAGCATAATGAGTTGCTAACCCCAACGCTCGATATATTGAATTGTGAACTAAGAAACAAGCTCCCGTGCGGGGCAACCCTGGCTCACTTGCTGGGCTCATGTGCAGGGACCCTGGCTTGTTTAGTGCGGGATGGGGTAAGAGTTAAGCGGCCATTCAACTGGGAGTCTGTCTGATCAACAACTGCAGTTGTAAGGCGTAAACTGCTTGGGGTGGGGTAGTGTTTAGGGCCGATCGGTCTGAATGTTGTACCATTCAGCGAAGGGCGTAAACATCTACAAAACAACCGTGAAATGTGAATTGTGTTTAGTGCCGATCGGTCTGAATGTTGTACCATTCAGCGAAGGGCGTAAACACCTACAACAATGTGAATTGATTGAGATTGTTAGTAGCTTGGCTACTCTTGTCTTGTCCCGATAATTGTTCCCTTGTACAAAATTGTCTTGCCATGTCTTAAATTGTGCACTCATGTTATAACTGCCATGTCATGCATACTAAACTGCTAGGTTGCTAGTTGCCTTACTTTCAGTTTCCTTGCCCAAGTCTTTCAGACTTGCTGACATGTGCCCCTTTACTCTTTTGGGTGACACATGTTAGATCCCGAGCCCGAGTACCTTGTTGAGAACGAGGTGTTTGCTGTTGCCGAGCCCAAGCCCGTGTTTGGCGGGGAGTACGTGGACACTGGGGACCAGTCCTAGTGTCTTCGTTGTGTTTTACTTTTGTTAGACAGTTGTTTTGTTATCGGTGCGTAGCACCTATACTTTGTCGTTGTTGCTTTTGTTGGCCTTGTTCTGGGCCTTAGACTCTTTTCTTTTAGCCTGGTGGCTTTTCTGGATGTTGAACTTATTTTCATGTTGGACAATATTTGAGATGTGAAGTTTTTATTTCAGTCTCTCCTTGTATTATTATTGTTGTTCCGTTGTGGTTACAGGGACCTGCTTATGTTTTGTTTACGCTTATCGGGTTTGGGGCTTCACAGCTCCACTCTCGTGCGGACCTTTTCACGTCTCGCCTCCATTTTAGGGAAGCGGGTCGTGACACCTAGGGGCGTAATGTTGTTGCTGAGGCTGCTGCTGATATTGTTACTGCTGAAACTGACTCTTTTGTGGCCTAGTTGACTGATATGTTTGTTGCTGCGGCTGCTGAGGCGGCGAGGGCTGGAATGGTGCCCGGTAACCAAAGTTAGGGTGGTTCCGGTTGTTTGGAGAGTAGGCCGGGTTGGAATTGGTTCTTGGTGGATACGGCGCATTTCCCGTGGGATTGTAAAATAGTGCGCTCGCCTGATCCAACGGTGGTGAGACGTCACCACCGTCGAATTCCCCAAAAACTTCAGATTCTACCGCAGCAATCTGTTGTGTATCGGCGCCACCGGCTCCTACCATTAGTGCGGAGATCTGGGTCGAAAGCAAGTCGAACTTGCTTGAAAGTTTGTCGACGTCCTTGACTCTGTGTATACCCCCAGACATGGGTGTGGCTCTCTCGTCACACCACCGCTCATTGTTGTATGCCATATTTTCCAGAATATGTCCGGCATCTTCCTCGCTCCTTGACATGAAGGAACCCCCAGCCGCGGCGTCCATAGAAGATTTTAGGTCATCCCTCAGCCCATTGTAAAACAGATTAATAATCTGCCACTTCGGAAGCTCATGGTGAGGGCATCTTCTCTGCATCTCCTTGTATCTCGTCCAAGCTTCATGCAAGGACTCGTGGCTGGCCTGGGAGAAGGAGGAGATCTCACTCCTCAACTTCATGGTCTTCCCCGGAGGAAAGAACTTTGTCAGAAAAGCGTTGGAGAGCTTCTCCCAGTTATTGAAAGTGTTGGGGTCCTTCCCCCTAAGCCATTGCTTGGCTTTGTCTCGCAACGAGAAGGGGAACAGCTTCAGACGGATCGCCTCAGTCATGACACCATTAATCCGGAAGGTGTCACATTTCTCCAAGAAGGAGTCTAGATGCTCGATCGGGCTCTCCATGGGTGCACCCAAAAACTGATCCTGCTGGATCCATGTCACCAAAGATGACTTTAGCTCGAAGCTTTGGGCCGTAATAACTGGAGGACGGATGGCGGAGGTGGACTCGATAGATGGCATCGAGTACTCCAACAGGGACTTGCGAGGCGGGGTGTTCTCCTCCATGGCTTTAGGATCCTCTCTTCTTCGCTTCTCGGCGGCCAAACGCCTAAGGGTGGCGTTAATCTCTGGATCAACGGGGATCAAGTCGTCGAGACTTCTTGAACTCCTGCGCATGAAAAACAACAAACACCCGTGAAGCGACAAGTGGGAGGGAGACAGATAAGATAAGAAATAAAAAGAAGAAAATAAAAAGGAAAAAGAAGAATGCGAAAATTATCGCGAGGTAGGGATAAGAGCTAGACACTAGGGTTCAAGAGATCCTAAACTAACAAGCACGTTGCCTCCCCGGAAACGGCGCCATAAACTTGACGTGCCCCCGGTTTGCTAGCCGCAAATGGTCGGGGACACGCGTGAGGGTTTAGATATTTGTAACCGCAAGCGCACGGTGTTGTAGTGTGGCTTGGGGGTCAAACACAGGGAGGCTAGGATGTGCTTGTGTCAAGGAGGACCGAAATCACCCCGTGGGTGAGCTAGCCCGGATCGGTTGATGGGTTGTCACGGTAAAGGAATGCAAGGTATGAACAATAAGAAAATAAACCCGGGGTTTTGGTTTCCACTCCAACGAGCGACTCTCGCCGATACGGCCTACTGGTAGGATGGCGATTGGAATTAGGGTCTAATGGTGAGACGTTGCCTTTGAAAGTGGTACCGGCATCCCATGGGCCCGATATTCCGGTCGGTGCCCAGGATGATACACCGGACTTCCTGGGTGCGATCAGTGGGCACTCCCGTGTCCGTTAACACTAATCGATTCCGGGAGCACTAAGCTCGCAACGATAACTCCCAACGTCTCATCCTGCCGCTCCCGTACGCTAGGATTCGACGTCTACGCTAGGGCGTGAGCTATGGCTAGGGAGTCAACCGCCAAGTTTATTCCCCCTTGGCCCAACGGTCAAAGGCGGTCTTTTTCCCGCCGATGACAATAAAACACCCCGCGTAACCATTAGATTCCTAATCCCTATCGATTTCCTAACCCTATGGATGCATCGGGAAGAGCCCCCGAAGGGGTTTCCGCCAAAACCCCAGATTTGGGAACTACTCACAAATATTCATTAAAAAGCGATCTAAACGAAAATGAACCGTTAAAATCATAATCAGACGATAGGAATGCGAAGGTAGTAGAGCAATTAAGCTAATACTAAAGTTTTACAAAGATCCGAAAACTTACAATAGAAAACTAATTACAGCCGTCACAAATAGGAGAAAATAGTAAAAACTAACAGCTCCCCGTTTCTGGAACCCTAGGGGTCCTATTTATAGGATCTCGTATCACCCGATCGGTTGACAAGTCAACCGATCGGGTGATCCGTTACAAATAATAAACAGAAAACGGAAGAGTTTCACCCGGTCATATGAACTGGTCGGTTGAGTTCTTGGGGTGACCGGTTGGATCTTGGCGCCATCGGGTGAAGGGGTCGGTTGGGTGCCCGTGTCTCGGCTCCTCAGCATCAGCTACAGATGAACCGATCGGGTGAGAGTCACCCGATCGGTTGGAATTTGGCTTGAAAAGACAGAGAATCAGCCCCGTTGAACCGGCCTGTGAACCGGTCGGGCGACATCCACTTGAGCTCCAGCTGAGACCGGGTGGTGCACGCGTGCATCACCCGATCGGTTGGAGATGACCAACCGACCGGGTGAGGGGCTGAAAGATGTAATCTTCTTCATTTGACCCTCTGGATCACGCGTGACTCCTCCCGTGGCTCCGGGGACACATGATATCATCGTTTTGCGTCCCAAATGCCAGCAAACTCCTGCAAAACACGGAAAATACAGAAAAGTGAAAGAAAACAAGAAAACACGAGAAAACACGAGAAAACGAATAAAAGACGGCGGTAAATACGGAAAAACATGGAAGAAAACGCGCGTAAATATATGAAATATAAACGCACATCAGTTACGCGCTCGCTCCCCCCTCAAGACCTCTGGGACAGGGCCAACCCTCGCCACCCAAACCAGAGAAGGGCACGGGACGAGCTGCGCGCCCGCTCCCCCCCTCAAGACCTCTGGGGCAGGGACTGACCACGCACCCACACCCCGCCCTGTTAGACCTGTGATCCTCGAAAATTCGAACCTTGGGAAGATGACAAGGGCGCACAAACCGGGGCAGGCCTGGCGCAAACCAAGAACCGATGAACAATGCTTGCTGGATAAACGCCGGGTCCTGATAAAGCATCCCTCTGATGCGACTCGTCGAAACGAAAGGACGCTCGGGAAATGCGCCATCAATAATGACACACCCCCCGAGAGGCCAAGGCTGACGAACCGCGTCAGGCGCCGCCTGACAAAAGCAGTTTTCAAAGAGTGTGATTCTGCGGAGCCCATTAATGATGCCAGCTCATCGCATTAACTAGAGCGAAACCGTCAGCAGAATCCCACTATAAATACACTCCACACCCCTTCGGAGTTACGAGGAAGTAAAAATATACGAGAATGAATCTCAATCCCCTACACCGAGTATGAAAAGTCCCAGGACGCCACATCCAACCACGAAGGAGGCCGATATCCACCGACGGATCACACTTCCCCAGCCGGCAATCGCTTCCACATGACAATCACTGATAGGCTACTCCCCTTACCCAGGGAACAGCCCAACCACCAGTCTCCAACTTCCTTTAGACAAAGAAGGGGAGTTGGAGCACCTGTGGCAGACCCCACCCCCCTTTCGGCATCCCACACGGCATGGGTCCAAGGGAAGGGGGCCCGGCTGGACCTCCCCGTTGGACACTCCGGCCTCAACGCCGGGCATACAAGCCTCTGCCCGGGCAAACGGGCCTCGGCAGGCCCACCTCCCAACGGCCTGCCACGCCGATAGGGTATTCCCCTTACAAGCAGATCGCCAATAGGGTATTCCCCTTACACGCGGGGAGCCCCGCCTGCCGGTCTTCCACCTTCTCTGAATCGGATGAAGCAGTCGGTTCGGAAGACTTGCGACGGGCCGCCATCCCCCAATCAGCATCCGCGCCACCCCGATCCCCACCGGATGCAATGGTGGAAGCTCCCGCAGGGCTTCCTAACGACCCACCTGCTCGCCCTCGACCTTCCCCGAAAGGCCGCCCCTTCGGAGAGAGCCCCCCCCCCACCACCCCCCCCCCCCCGGGAAGGCGACGCCTCCACCTCCACCTCGTCGACCGCCTCCTCCAGGGTTTCCCTTCGATGTACGGGTTCCCCGGAGAGGCATTGCAACCATTCAGCACGACGAAGGCGAGGTGGGATATGACAAAGCAATGGAGGGGACGGATGCCCGCCCGGCAGACAGCGGATCGATCACCCCGACGCGGGCCACTGCAAGGCTGCATCCCTGATGAATCCAAACGGCGAGTCATGGTGTGTCAGCTCGCACACGGACGATCAAGACTAGTATCCCACTCCCAACCCTACACGGACAGAAGGACAGAAGGAATGTGGCGATCAGTGAAAAAGAAGGAGAGCCGCCCTGCAAACAGTAGCCCTCTCATCCTGATGTAACGGGCAGCGGGTTAAAACAACTTTCCGACCCGACCACGGGTTGGTTCCCACCTGCCCAATTATTGTAAACATCATCGAGAACTCTTATAATAGTTAATGAAAAAGATTGCTCTTTGCGGACTCCTAATCATAGCCCAAGCGCGCCCTGACTAGACACTTTATAACGAGAACCAGGGTCGTCCCGGAAAACCGAGGTTCCCCTCGGTCCGACCCGGCCGCCACATGCAAATGAGGATCGGAGAGCGGCAGCGCCCCTCCACAAACTACTGGGTCATTCCGCCTCGCCTCTCCCCGCCTCGAACCCACGGATCCCCATTTCGCCCCGACCTCATGTGTATACCGCCAACATACAGTGATTCAACATCCCTCTCCCCTTTACCTAGCGCTCGTGGGCAGACGTATGTTGGGGGCAATTATCCCCTCAGCAAACAGTCTACTCACATCCAGCAGGCGTCAGAAAAAACCAGGGATTAAAAGGGCAAGGTCATCCGTGGAGCTCGTCAGATAAACACAACAAGACATCAGGCTCGGCCCCCGTCCCCCAATACGAAAAGAAACCAAAAAGTCCCTTCCTCACAATCCCTAGAGCCAACGAGCCCCCGTCTCCCTCGCTACCTGGTGAGCTCCCACCCCCCAGCATGTCGCGGCAGCAGAACGACATGCTCGCCGTAAGAACGGCAAATGGCGGCCTCGGTTAAGTCAGCTCGACCTCCCGCCTCCCCTCCAGCTGCTGCCTCAGGATCCCCTTCTCTCTTTTTTACTCCACACCGATAGTCCCCTTTAGGTCAGCTATCCACCCCTTCTGCAACTCGACGACCCTCACCCTATTAGCCACCTCCCCGACATGCCTCGATACTACATCGTCCCCCTCCCGCTTTACCCCTGGAGTTGGCATTCGATCGTAGCTTTCAATAAGTCAAAGTATGCGGCCCATCCTTTCTCAACCTCGCAGACTGCCGCAACCCTTTCCACCATCGCTCCCGTTTCCCCCAGCCTCTCCCTGACCTCACTAAGGCTGGCCCTCGCTTTATCGAGAGCCGATGGCCACCGGGGTGCGGCGCCGCAGGGCTACCATAGCCAGGACCCTTCACAAAAAGACCCCTGTCAGCCAGGCATGGATAAAGAAAGGGAGGGGACAAGTTAAGGAAGTCGACCTACTTGCACGACATGCCACACAGCGGAGCCGCACAATCGCTCTGCCCCCACGCGGATCAAGGACCCACGGTCCCGTTGCAGCGGACAATACTCCACGAGACGCGCCGCCGCCTCCGAACACGAACCAAAATCTGAACCACCGCCTCAAAGCGGGGAGACGTTACGTCATCCGAGCCAAAGAGGAAAGAGAGTGTCACGCCCCGCTTCCCTAAAATGGAGGTGAGACGTGAAAAGGTCCGCACGAGAGTGGAGCTGTAAAGCCCCAAACCCGATAAGCGTCAATAAAACATAAGCAGGTCCAGGTAACCACAAACGGAACAACAATAATAATACAAGGAGAGACAGAAATAAAATCTCAAATCTCATAAATGGTCCAACATGAAAATTAAGTTCAACATCCAGAAAAGCCACCAGGCTAAAAGAAAGAGTCTAAAGGCCCAAAACAAGGCCAACAAGGACAACATAACAAAGTATAGGTGCTATGCAACGACAATAAAACAGCAGTCTAAACAAAAGGGAAAGCTCAATGAAGACACTAGGACTGGTCCCCAGTGTCCACGTACTCCTCGCCAAACACAGGCTCGGGCTCGGCGTCAGCAAACACCTCGTCCTCAATAATGTACTCAGGCTCAGGATCTAACATGTGTCACCCAAAAGAGTAAAGGTGCACATGTCAGCAAGTCTAAAAGACTTGGACAAGGAAACTGAAAGTAAGGCAAACTAACAACCTAGCAGTTATAGTATGCATGACATGGCAGTTATAACATGAGTGCACAAGTAAGACATGGTGAACATTAAGTACAAGAGAACAATTTATCAGGACAAGTCAAGAGTAGCCAAGCTACTAACAATCTCAATCTTTTCACTAGTCACGTTTCAAGTTGTTTGTAGATGTTTACGCCTTACAGCTGAACGGTTTGGCATTCACACTGATTGGCCGCTTAACACTACCCCAGAACCCAGAGTTTACGCCTTACAACTGCAGTTGCTGATCGGGCAGACTCCCAGTTGAATGGCCGCTTAACTCTTACCCCAAAACCCACATGTGAACGAGCCAAGGTCCCTGTACATGAGCTCAGTAAATGAGCCAGGGTTGCCCTGCACAAGAGCTCGTTTCCTGGATCACAACCAGGAGCGTATTTCATTTGGCATAGGGGTGCACCTAGCCTCAATCATTTCACAAGGTGTAGCGGAGCTACGCAATCACGGGAACACTTAAAGGATGCAATGACATGACAATTAATTTGCGTACCGTTAATGGAAATTAAACATGATAGGGTAGTTGTGCAACGTGGTAAATATCGGATCTAGCTTCGTTGTCAAGCTAGTTCCTAATATTGCGCCTAGGCGAGTATCATTTCGTCTCCTAGTCTCTTTTATGCCTACAACAAGCAAATGGCCTAAGACATGGCCCAAAACCCTAAGTGGCAAGTTTCACTTGCCTAGCACCGAGGATGACGATCACGAAGGTTCGTCTCACGGACGCTAATCTACGGGGAAGTCGCTGTTATGGAGAAACAATCATCAAAACAACATTCATTTCATTAGGGTTTCACAAAAATACAAATGGGTTATGAGGATATTAAGAGATCGAGTTATTACCGTATCGGAAGCGGAAGAACGATGCCGAGCAAGCACGACAACGGAAGAAATGCTCCGGGGAACCTAGGGTTCAGATCTGGAATGGATGGGGAAAATCTGGAGAAATGGGGTTTTGGAGGATTTTGGGGGTTGGAGATGACCTAGGGCATGGTGGTTGGTCAAAATCGAGAGGGGGAGAAGCTCTTGATGAAGGAGGAAGGCTAGAGGAAGGTTGGGGAAGATCAGAGGTCAAGGGGAAGGAAAGAAGCCAGGAGAAGAGAAAAGAAGAAAAGAAACGAAGTGGGGTATTTATAGAAAACGACTTGGCGGCTGCCCAGAAATTAGGGTTTTGACACTGATTAGTCGGTCAAAGAAGGTTGGCTGACCGACTAGTTTAGCAACTAGTCGGTCGGTCGATTAACTGTGACCGACTAACACCAAGCAGCGAAAGTAGGGAAAAATCTGGGTAATGAATTAGTCGGTCTGTGAAAGCCCTTCGACCGACTAGTTTGCAACCTAGTCGGTCGGTGAGTGTTCATGGACCGACTAACGATAAACAGTAACTTAGGTGAAATCTACTGACAGAAACTAGTCGGTCTGAGAGCAAGTTCTGACCGACTAGTTTCACATCTAGTCGGTCGGTGATTGTTCTTAGACCGACTAAAAGTAAACAGTAACTCCTGAGAAATTAACAAAGCCAACTAGTCGGTCCGTGAAGGTTTGCCGACCGACTAAATCGTCATCTAGTCGGTCGGTGCCCCTTCATGTACCGGCTAACGTGCACAAAAAGTTCCGAAATGGAGCACGAAGCTCCGGGATCGATTCCTAAGACTCTTAGGCTTGATCTAACAATAAGATATGACCAATATGAAGCCAGTCACGAATGACTTACTCCAAAATCGACGATTCTAAAGAAGAAGCTAGAAAATCACGACGAAACGATCGGAAATGAAAGCTACGTGAGACGAAAACAGCACATGAGGAGAAAATCCACCAAAACATATATATATAATATAATAAATCCAGATACAAGAAAACCAGTCGTTACATCCTCCTCAACTTAAGAAAAATTTCGTCCTCGGAATTTCCCAACACTCACGTGTCCGGGAATAAAAGTGGGAAACGCTCTCGCATCTCATCCTCATTCTCCCAAGTAGACTCTCCAGGTGAGCCGTGCCGCCACATCACCCTCACAAGATTGACAACCTTGTTTCGAAGTGACTTCTGACGCCTGTCCAGAATCTGCACTGGCTGCTGGTCATACGTCATATCAGGGCGAACGGTAATCTCCGAGAAATCCACAGCATGAGACGGATCGCTAATGTATCGACGAAGCTGCGACACATGGAAAACATTGTGAACTCCCTCCAAAGATGGCGGCAAGGCTAAGCGATAAGCTACCTCGCCAACTTTCTCCAGAATGTCAAACGGTCCAATGTATCGCGGGCTCAACTTCCCTCGCTTCCCAAAGTGAATCACACCACGATTCGGGGAAATCTTCAAGAACACATGGTCACCCGGCTGAAACTCCAAAGGACGCCGTTTAGCATCCGCCCAATGCTTAAAACGGTCATGAGCAATCCTCAACCTCTCCCGAATATTTCTGACAACATCCACGGCCTTCATAATCATCTCAGGTCCCAACAGCTCCCGGTCACCAACGTCATCCCAACTCAATGGCGATCGACATTTCCTCACATAAAGAGCGGCAAAAGGCGCCATGCCAATACTCGCCTGGAAGCTGTTGTTGTAAGAGAACTCTACCAGATGTAGATGGTCCTCCCACGAACCCTTGAAATCCAACATGCACGCCCTCAGCATGTCCTCCAAGATCTGAATCGTCCTCTCGGACTGGCCATCCGTCTGCTGACCGGGCGCCCGCAATAGTCGCGGCGGCGCGGTGTCGTTTACCGCAAGTTTCACGGTTAGTGTAGGGTGCAGGAATATCGAACTCAGGGAGGCGAGGTTGTGCTTCGGTCAGGTAGGACCTAAATCACCCCGAGGGGCGAGCTAGCCCGAATCGGTGGTTGGTTGTCACGAAAGGAAATGAATGGGTATGAACAACAAGAAAGAAAACCCGGGACTTCGGTTTCCGACCCGACGAGAGACTCTCGCCGACGCGGCCTACGGGTATGGATAGCGATCGGGATTAGGGTCTAATGGTGAGACGTTGCCTCCAAAAGTGGTACCGGCGTCCCATGGGCCCGATATTCCGGTCGGTGCCCAGGATGATACACCGGACTTCCCGGATTCGATCAGTGGGCACTCCCGTGTCCATAAACACTGATCGATCCCAGGAGCACTAAGCCCGCAACGATAACTCCCAACGTCTCATCCTGCCGCTCCCGCGTGCTAGGATTCGACGTCTACGCTAAGGGTGTGAGCTATGGCTAGGGAGTCAACCGCCAAGTTTATTCCCCCTTGGCCCGACGGTCAAAGGCGGTCTTTTTCCCGCCAATGACAATGAAACACCCCGCGTAACCGTTAGATTCCTACTCCCTATCGATTTCCTAACCCTACAGATGCATCAGGGAGAGCCCCCGAAGGGGTTTCCACCAAAATCCCAGATTTGGGAACTACTCACAAAAATTCATGAAAAAGCAATCTAAATGAAATTTAACCGTTGGAATCATAATCGGACAATTGCAATGCGGAAGTAATAGAGTAATAAAGACAATACTAAAATTTTAGAAAGATCTGAAAACTTACAAAAGAGTAACAATTACAGCCGTCACAAGGAAATAAAACAGTAGAAAAAATAACAGCTCTCGTTTCTGGAACCCTAGGGGTTCTATATATAGGCTGTCGCATCAACCGATCGGGTGAGAAGTCAACCGATCGGTTGATCCGTTACAAATAAATATCAGAAAACGGCGAGTTTTCACCCGATCACATAAACCGGTCGGGTGAGTTCTTGAGTGACCGGTTGGATCTTGAAGCAGTCGGGTGAATCGATCGGTTGAACGTCCGTGTCTTCAGCTCATCTTCTTCAGCTATAGATGAACCGATCGGGTGAGAGTCACCCGATCGGTTGGCGCTTTGCTTCGAGAAAACAGAGAATAGCCCCCGCTGAACCGGTCTGTGAACGGGTCGGGTGACTTCTTTGTGAGCTGCGACAGAGACCGGTTGGTGCACGCGTGCATCACCCGATCGGTTGGAGATGACCAACCGATCGGGTGAGGGGCTGAAAGATGAATTCTTTGGCGTTTGACCCCCCGGATCACGCGTGACTTCTCCCGTTGCTCCGGGGACTTGGGATATCATCGTTAAACGTCCCCTACGTGGTCAATCCCCTGCAATCATGGATAAACAAAGAAAAGTGAAAGAAAACGGGAAAATACACGAAAACGAACAAGAGACGGCGGAAAAACACGGAGAAACACAAAAGAAAACGTTCGTGAATATATGAAATATAAACGCACGTCAAAATCCCCCAAGCTGAACTCTTCCTCGTCCTCGAGGAAGACGAGTGAGAGTAGGAGCTCGGAAGGGAAAAATAGAGAGGAAGAAAGAAAAAGAAAACTCTAAGCCCTAGATCGTCCATCAGAGCCATCAAAATCAAAAACGACACACCAAGCAAGCAAACGCCAAATCACACCACTAAACCTAGGAAAGCGAGTCCAAATAAGTGTCGTAGGTCTACGCAGTGAAGCGCGAGTGAGCGTGGTCGTGTGCTAGCAAATGGTGAAGCTTTCTACGATGTGCAATGAGGCTCGATATACACAAATCCAAGAAATGACCCAAAATATTGATCTGAATTGAATTAAGCGGCGGATATAAGCTCAAGCATGCATGAGAAGAGTGGGAATAGAAGCATATCATGCATCGGGGACTCCACAACTAGGGTTAAGGAAATCACGCCATTATAGCTTAGATACTAGCTAAATAGTTCCTAAGCCAAGTGTTTTCGATAACGACGGGGGTTGAGATGATGTGGAGAAGAACACTCGGTGCAAATTCTCGCCTTCCCTTTATTCTCGGCAAGGAGGAAAATATTCACACGAGAATTTTTTTGGGTTTTGGGTATTTGCAAATTTTTTTTGGCTTTTTGGCTATACAATCTTTTTCTTTTCTTTTCTTTTTGGGTTTTTCATTTCTTTTCTCCCTTTTTTTTTGGATTTTTGGGTTTTTTGGCTATACACTTGTGTACTCTCCCAAGTGGGAGAACGGTACACGACGAGGGGATTTGCACCAAGTAAAACAAAAAAGAAGTCGAAATCTAAACACTCGGGCAAATGAAACTATTCTTGCTAAATAGAGCTTAGGCTAAATGGGTTATCCTAGTCCTTAGTTGTGGAATCCCGACGCATGCGAATTGAAGTATACGATATAAATATAGCACGCATATAGTGGAAACAAATACCGCGTATTCAAATCGGAGCATGATAATCTAGGGGTCATTCCTGGACAGGTATATAAAGTAAAATCACAAAGCAGAAGCACACCAAATGCTAGTCACGACACACAACTCACAAAAAAAACTAAGTGGACCCACGATGCGTGAAATGCAAGAGGACTCGAAATCCTAGGGTTAGTGAGTGCGATTGTCGGTGCAGTGCTAGGTGTGTGTGTGACTTTGTGGCGATTCATCAAAGGATTCATCTCCAGGAGAAAGAGCTAGAAAAGAAGAAAAGAGAAAAATGAAAAACACGGAGAAAAACGACTCAAATAAACGAAAAGAAAGACTCAAATGACGCACACAGTGCGACTCCCCCAAGCTGAAGTTTGCATTGCCCTCAATGCAATATGAGTGAGTACGGGAGGGCAATGAAAATGGGGGGGGAATACGCACAGACACGAAAAGAAATGAAAACGAGGAAAACACATAGATGAAACTGAAAAAGAAAGAAAGATCAAAATCAAAATCAAACAATACGAAAATAAAAATAAAATAAAATCACACGATACGACACTCAAAAAGTGGAAAGCAAGCACACACACAAAAATGAGACAAACAAACAAAACACGACAGCACACCAAAACAGACGTCCCCCAAGCTAGACCAGAAAGTGCTAGCGAAATGATGTGATCGATGAAATCCAGATATGAGCAAGGGGGAATCAGTCAGATTCGCTGGTACTGGAATGGTAGGGGGAGGGGGAGGAGGGATCTGGAGCGCACCGGTAATTTCCTCCGGCGCACGTATGGAGTGACGGAGGAGGATGGAGGTAGCGTGAGTACGGTGGAAGTGGTCGGGAGGGGTGAAGTGGATGCCGGGATGGGATGTGAAGATGGAGGAGAAGAATGTGGTGAGGGTGGTGATGGATGTGGGGAAGTGTGGGTGGGTGGTGGAGAAGATCGCCGGGGTGGTGAAGGTGGAGGTGGTGAAGGTGGAGGTGGTCCGTGGATATGAGTAAGAAGGCGGAGAATGGCGGCCACGTTCCTCTCAAGTGCGAGGAAACGTGGGTGAGTAAGAAAGGAGGATGGCGATGGGTCCGAGGAAACAGAGGACATGGCGAGCTCACGAAGGGCAGTGACCTCCCTCTCAAGCCCCAGACGGGCAGATACCTGACGGCGACCAAAAGATGTGGACTGACGCGAGGCAGAGGTGGTGCCGCCAGGTAAGGTCGAAGAGGTGCCGGCGGCAGTGGTCATGCCGGCACAGGAGACAAGGCCAGAAATGGCCGCAAAGAGGTGCTCAGACGTGATCGGTCCGGAGCAGAAACAGGACAACTCGGGCCAGCCCCTAAATCTCCCACAGACTCGGGGATATCCTGCTCGCCTAAGTGGGCGGCAGGGGACGGTGATCTGCGGGCGCCTGCGGGAAGGAAGGGAAGATTCAACCCAGCTAAGAAGTCGGGATCAGGAGGAAAAGTCCAATCTCCCACGAGAGCAAGGGTCATGCGAGCGGGGTTGGGCAGGATGGTGTAAGGGGCTGGGGGTGGCCATAATGAAATATGAAGCGGCCATCCGAGCGGGGCTTGATCATGTGGATGTGCCGCAGGACATCAATATCGAGATGTGAGGGTCCTGCGGCAGCAGGAAGATTATTGGGGATGGTGATATTGAATTGGGCGTGAGAGCATATGATCGTGATGATGCCCCCACAACAAAACTTCCCCTTACCGGCCCGGCTGATCTCGAGTAGCTTGTAAACAAGCCAATCGCTGCCATGGATGGGGACGGTAGGGGCCCTGAAGCTGACTCCATCATCATCCCGGACATAAGGAAAAGTCATGGCCCAAAGGATAAAAAGGTCAGGGATAGTCACCGTACCAGACTCGTCCCTAGGAAAGAATGCAGACGAAATGATCCTGTGGGCCAAACGAAACACGGGGTGAATGATGGAGGAGGCCTTGGCCCTTCCTCGGGGGTAATCACGGATCAAAGTGAGGCGGAACCAGAATTGATCGACATCAAACTCGGGCGTGTACCCGAAGTGTCGGATGGAATCGTCCCCGAGATTGGGGAAACCAAATATATCGTTGATCGTGTTCAGATTCGTGGTGACACTACGGTTACGCACCCTGAATTTAATGATCGACCCGGACTCCCAGGTAAGTGTGGAGAGGAATTCGAGTGTGAGTGCCGGGTAGGATACTGCATGAGCATTAAGAAAGGCCAACCA